>CM053601.1:90095990-90107586 GCA_028646575.1 Pseudocheirus occidentalis
TAAAATTCCAGGATATGATTAGAGTAAGAATACTTGAATCTTTGTCTTTGGGATCTTTAAAAACCTTGTTCAAAGAATCATGGTCCTTCCTTGAACTACCTACATGGCCTGGTCATTTCTTATTCACATCTCCAATCATGCTTAGTGCTGGACACTGAGCAGCCCATGACAACTGTATTTGGGCAAGGGCAGTGGATGAAGCACTTGGACTCAAGTCAGGAAGATCCAAGTTCGAATCCAGCCTCAGGCACTTAGTATAGCTGTGTAACCCTGGGCAAGGTACTCAGCCCTGTTTGCCTTGATTTCCTCAAAATTATGATATGGAGAAGGAAATGACAAACCAGTTCAGGATATTTGCCAAGAAAACCTCAAACAGGGTCACAAAAAATTGAACACCACTGAAACAACTGACCAGTAGCAATATGGGCAAGCTCCCTTAAATGCAGAACCAATTAATGCTATAGGACTTTCAATGGGGCTAGGCTCAGCAAATCATAAAATGTTTACACAAAAACAAATAAAACACTGAGTTTACTTCAATACAATATCTCATTCTAAATTTCTGAGCTCACAAACCACAATTTATAAGCAACACTGAGATGGATGAAAGGTATTTCAAAGGTGTTCATTTGCCCACTCAGTGAGCCAAAGGTTACCTTTCCCCACTGAAATGCAATCAAGATGGAAAATACGTCATTCTGAAAAGACAGGAGGTTTATTCTAAAATAAATGACAGCTTTTTAACCTTGTTTTTCAATTAAAACGGTACAGTTGCCTGGAAAAGAATCCACAGGAACAATCTGTTTTGAGTTTTAAAATAGAAAACCAAGTATAATGAACCTCTTTTATGAAGAAAAAGGGTATTCTGCACAAAAAAAAGGCCAACTTGTACTTCTGCTCAACGCCCATTAAAGAAAAACAGGAGACAAAGCTTATCCATCATAAAGGGGGGAAATGGTCCTTGCTTAGCCAGTGGTTTATATTTTATGTGACTTTTCGGGCTTTTTTGTTCTCTCCAGAGTCCAGTTATTCATTAACAGTAAGGGACATAGATGTCTCTGCTACTACTTTAGGCCATAGACTAAAATATCTGCTATCTCCAGGACACATCCCAAGCATTCTTGCCTCCATACCTGTTCCCTCCAATCAGCATAAGTGTTATTTAATCCATCTTCCACAGGCCCTAACTTGTCTAATTCCCATTTGCCCCGTCACCAATCCAAATTCATATGTTACCTCCTCCAAGATGTCTTCCTAGAGCCCTCTGCTGCAAATGGTCAAAAAATGCAAAGCCTAGAGTCATCATTAGGAACATCAATTATTTAAAGTATTGGTTTAAAATAAACAAAAATTTAAAAATTTGTTATTGAGTCTTTGGTTATTTGGTTTCTAAATAAACTGAAATTTTATATTTAGTAGGAGGAGGTAGTGGCTTTTTAAGAAAAAGGAAGGAAGGCCATTTAGGGCTACTGAGTGGGTCTCATGTGACAAAATTATGGTATGGAGAAGAGTCATAAAGGCAACTCCCTCACCTCCCACAGCAGCAGAGGGACTTTCTCATAGATGAGATCAGAGATCCAGCTGAGATTTTGAGGAAAGATGACTACACCAATGGATATCACTCTGATTCCTCATTATGGCATGATGGGGTTCTGAAAGGCAAGAAGAGTCTACCAGATAGGAGAGGCTTCAAGTCTGTCAACTGTCTGTGTCTCCAAAGGAGAGCTGGCACTTATATAGCACTCTGAGATTTGCAAAGCATTTTAGAGAGATTCATCATCAAAAGAGGGGTCACCAGGTAGTGTGGTCCCTTCAGTCACAGAAAGCTCAATCCAATACAATTTAACCTGACAAATATTTATTAAGAAATGACAAAGTGGGGGTGGCTAGGTGGCACAGTGAACAGAGCACCAGCCCTGGAGTCAGGAGGACCTGAGTTCAAATCTGGCTTCAGATACTTAACACTTACTAGCCATGTGACCTTGGGCAAGTCACTTAACCCTAATTGTCTTCCAAAAAGCAAAAAAAAAAAGTAGATATAAAAAGTTGGCTTGAACAAGGAAAGGGCCATCTCGTTATCAGAGAATGGAGAAAAGAAGGAAAGAGTAGAGGATAATGACAACAGGCTTCAAGATCAAAGAGAGAATACAAACCACTGGCCTCAATTTCCTCTGTGAATTTAAAGGAAGGGGTAGAGGGGTATATAATCTATATGAGAAGAAAAGGTTGGAATAGTTTCTGTGAGTAGTAGATAGTATCTTTGTTCAAAGCACACTAGGGCAGGAATCGCAGAAACCATCAGACTCCATACTAAGTCTTCAGATTGGCTGCCAACAGCCCTGCTATATGGAAGGAAGGAAGAGAGACAGGGAAGGAGGAAGGAAGGAGAGAGGGAGGGAAGGAAGGAAGGAAGGAAGGGAGGGAGGGAGAAAGGGGAGGGGGAGAGAGAAAGAGAAAGGGGGAGGGGGAGAGAGAAAGACTGGAAGGAAGGAAGAAGAAGCAAATATAAGTTGAAGCTAAAGTTCAAAATATTGTAACCAATGTGGCCACAAGTATGTCAAAATGCATTGAGTTCAATTACATAAACACTTATTTTCAAGGTCATTTAACATTTAATCTAAATAAAAATATTTTACTTTTATTTAACTACTATTACTATAAGTACTGTAATAACTAGATAAACTCATTGTTAAAATGATTAATTACTAAGTGCGCAGGAACTTGTGAATGAATACATGTTATATAAGATGTGTTTTACAGAATTTGTGACAGTCCCATGAGCAAAGTTGTGTGAGTTGTTACCCAGACCATGGAAACAAAATGATTATACAAAATAGGTTATTCCAATGGCAATTCAGTGCAACAAAATTCTACCTGGATTTGTCAAAACAACAGGAAACCTTCTTATGGAAAAGAATCTTACAGGAGAGCAAAAAAAGAATTCTGTCAAACTCCAAATCAGCCCCTGAGTTATTTTGTTTTTTAAATACCAACCTTTACACACTGGATTTAGTTAAGTCATTTATTCTTACCCACTTACTCAATTATTCTTACCCAAATAATTATATTTGTTAAGATATCCTTGGACTTGACCTACATGTCCTTTAAATTACTAAGGTTATAAGATCATAGATTTAGAGCTAAAAGGGATTTTAGCAGCCAGCTAGTCCAGGCTCCTCGTTTTACAAATGAAGAAACTGAGGCCCAAAAGAGTTTAAGATATGCCCAAAGACCCACAGATGATGGAGACAGGATTTGAACCCAGGTCCTTGGAATTCTCTTACACAGGTTCTTGCTTTGTTCTAGACCCTACCTAGGACTGGTCCTACAACCCCTGCCTGGATTCTTTTCCTCCCATTCAATTCAACAAATATGTATTAAGCGCTTACTACTGTTCAATGTACTTTTGGTCCAGGGCAATAGGTGCAACAGCCATGGGTAAAAGGAAGCTGGTAGAGAAGGATGAAGCTCGTGACTGCTTCCTCCCTGTAGCCTCTGCCTCATCTTTTCACCTCCAAACCCAAGGGCCTAATTCTTACTCTTAGACTAAAATGCTCAGAACAATCTGAACCCAATTTTCCCCTTAAATCTTACTTTAGTATACAAAGACCTGCCATTAACCATGTGTGAGTCTTTGTGTGTAGAACCTGTATGTTCCAGATTTGGGGTCAATTACATTTCAAAGGACAAAAAAATTATTTTTTAAAAAATATATATTTTGCTTTGCTTTGCAAAATATATATTCTTTGTCTCACCATAACCTAATTCTTTTATAATTAATATGCTTTGTCTTTCCTTACAAGGTCCATGTGAAAAAGACACAAGGTAAGGGACTAAGCTGGAGAAATTTTGCTCCCTAGCTGTACCCCCTTTGTTAGGGGATTTGGGCTGTATGGCAGACTACTCTATTCCAGAGCTGGCCAGAGAAAAAAAAAATCCAGGTCATAAGTAAAAGGGAAATAGAGAAGCTAACTTCAAGTAGCAAAAGAAAAGAGGAAACCAAGCTATTTGCCTCCTACCCTGCCAAGCTTTCTACAGCCTCCCTAACTCAGACCTTCTGTCCATGCCCTTTACCATTGGTATAGTGGAAAAATCATGGGCTGGGAGACAGAAGTGTAGGTTCAAACAATGAACTCCAAGGTTGCCAGTTGAGGACCACAGGCCAGTGGGACTCTGACCTTATAGCTGAACAAGCCTGATCAGATGTCTGGCCTGCTGATGGTTCTGGATTGGTTCCTCATCCCCAGGAAAAGTTCAAACACACAGGTGTGAGGATTAGGTCCTCAAGATAAACATGGCCTTTATGCCCATGGCCTGGAACAAAGAGGTATGCAATGCCCTCAAGGGAAAACAATTAGGAAGGAGATTTGTGACTCTATAAAGCTTGAGCCTGGAAGAATAAACATTGGCTCTATACTTTCACCATTCCAAGAGTCTCCTCTCTTTTTATATACCCACTAGCAACCTCTGGGTCAGTGACACTTTCTCTGGTTGGGGACTGCAGGGCTCCCAGGCTTTCTCAGGCCTGCTGCAGGACAGCAGGGTTCCCTATAACTGGATCCCCACAGCTGCCTATCTGTAAGACTTGACCTCTGACCCTTGCTTTCCTCATCTATAAGACAGAGATAAAAATACCTACAGGAGCCATCACCCATATCTTGAAGCTGAGGGTGTGTGCTCCCACAGGGGAGTGACTTGGAGGTTAGTTCTCCATAAAAATGTTGTTACACACCATCTTGACCTCTACAACATACAGAATCATAGGATAATAGGATCACATAAGTTACAAGGGATCATTTAGTCCAATCTCATATTACAGGTGATGAGGGAAGTGAGAGCCAGGGAAGTTAAGACACCTGCCTAAAGTCACATAGGTAAGCAGCAGAGCATGAATGTGAAACCGGATCTCCAGACTCCAAAATCAAGCTCTTTCTACTAACCCACCAGGGTAGTTTCATATAGTCTCTAAATTCAGGTATTTTATCAGTTAAATAAAACAGGCATTTGGGATGGCAAGAGAACCTAACCATTCCATGTACAATATATTGGTGGTCTAGAGGAAAATGCAGTCCACCAATTAACAAATGAATGCCTTTAGTTAATGATGCCATTTTAAGTCCAAGTGTCCAATTGGAGACAACTGCACAAGCAAGACCAATTCTGTTCCACTCAACAAGTATTTATTGAGCATATACTACAGACTGGGCACTGTGCAAAGCACTGGACACACAAAGACAATGCTCAACAGTTCCTGCCCTCACAAAAGTTACATTCTACTGGGTCTAAAACATTGCTTCAATCTTGAGAGGAAAGCCTGACCAACGAAGGAAACCAAACATTCATTTATTAAAGCAAAAACAATGGCCTAGCATGAGAATTTGGCTTGTCAGTAGAGCAACATTCTTTTATAATGGAAATGTTAGGCTAATGACATCAAAGCAGAATTTTTTCTGAACATACTTATTTAGTTTTGGGTGAAGTGATTTAGCATGTGATGTAACAAGTCCCACATGACAATGAATTATGCTGCAATAGGATTCTACTTCATTCTGCATAAATTCTGTCTCCACTTTTATGTGTCTGTGTTACTTCCTTGGATAGAATGGTAGTTTCTTAAGGATGAAGGTTTGCCTTCAAATCCTCAGCACCTAGCAAAATGCCTAAAACATGGTAGGCCCTTAATACTTATTGACTGACTAACTAATTTTAATTCTGGGATATTCTTCTCCATAGTCATGAACAATACAATGGCAAGTAACATCTTACATTCTCCAGTATATTCAGCATTTAAATTCAGCTGATTTCCCAATTTCTTTCTATCTCAATTCAGGTGGCATTTATTAAGTGCCTACGATATCCTAGGCACTGTGCTAGGTACTAAGGTTACAAATACAAAAACTAAACCACATCTACCCTCAGAGAGTTTACATTCTGTGGAGAGAAAAACATGTACAGAGATAAGTAAATGTAAACAGTAATATAGTAAATAAAAGTATATAGAAAATAAATAACGTTAGTTTGGGGGCTTGAAGGAGTGCTAACAAAATGGGGCAGGGGAGAGCAGAGAAAGTAGGAAAGGCCTCTTGTAGGAAACAACATCAAAGGCAAGCCTTGAAGGCCACCTAGATACTATCAGACAAGTTTACTCAAAACTGGCATGATGGGGTCACTGGCCTTTGCATTCAAAGGAATAAAGAATCTAAATACAATGTTTAATTCATAAGGCACCAAATAATTGGTGGTCAGAAGGCACATCTGAGTAATGCAAGGACCAAAGGAAAGAGGGAAGGAAAAGATGAAAGAAACTGATTGGGTGAGGGAGAGACAGAGACAGGGACAGAATCAGAAAGACACAGAGGGAGGGAGGGAAGGAAGAAAAGAAGGAAGGAAGGAAGGAAAGAAGGAAGGAAGGAAGGAAGAGAAAGCAAGAGGTAGAAAAAGCCAATGATTAGGAGTGAAAGAAAGATAAAGAATGTAAGAGAGAAGAGAGAAAGAATAAAAAGGGACACAAAAGGACTGAATCTAAAGGCTCCCCCCTTTTTGTTTTCGCTCCCATTCTCCATCCTGTACACTTGCATACTCCCTTCTCAATGAAAATATTCAAACTGCCAGACAGCAAAGAAGAGATTCAGGAGCAGGAGCCAAAGCACCCAGTGCTAACTGGCAGTGAGATATGTATAACAATGTCTGCTAAATGAACACATACCTGACATTCAATTACTGGGAATAAGGTCACCAGACTGAAAAGGAGCTTTCTGGTGTGAAACTGCAATACAAAATGTCCCCAGTGGAGAGGACCTGGTCCACAGAATGTCATCATATTTGGACTCAAGGAGCACTGACCCCAGCACATAGTCCTCAAGTTTAATTTCATTGTGGTTCTTATATTTATTTGGGAGAGGTAAAACAACAGATTTTAAGGGGTAGGAAAACTCTACATACCCACAGGAATTTATAGGGAACACCAGGGTTTGGAAGAGATCAATGTTTCAGGAAGGTCTTTGCACTCCTTACTAGAAATTATTTTGATAGGGAAAAGCAAAGATTTTGTTAAATAAAGGAGGGGAGGGGCGGCTAGATGGCGCAGTGAGTAGAACACCAGCCCTGGAGTCAGGAGGTCCTGAGTTCAAATACGGCCTCAGACACTTGAAACACTAACTAGCCGTGTGACTTTGGGCAAGTCACTTAACCCCAAATGCCCTCCAAAAAAGAAAAAAAAAATAAAGGAGGGGAAAAGTTTGACTTATAGGTGGAAAAAAGTAACCCCTCCTCCTATAAAGAGACATAAAAGTATGTGTGTATATATAAATACACATACATGTATGTACATGAACATTTATATATATATATATATATATAAACACACATACACACACAAATGTCAAATACCTATACATATATATACATGTATTGTCTCCCTTTACAATATCCCTTTATAGGAGAAATGTTTTTTCACCTGTGAATCAAACTTCTCTTTCTTCCTCTCTCTGTATGTATGATATACACGCACATGCACACACACACACATATACATATACATGAACATATGTTATGAAGAGATGATGAATTTAAGAGCAGCATATGGAAGACTGGTGGAATTCATGTAAATTATAATAGCTGACATTTGCATAGTATTTTGAAATTTGCAAAGTATTTTATATATAATAAGTGATAGCAAGTATTTATATAATGCTTTGAAGTATGTGTGGGTGTCTGTGTGTATACACACACACACACATATGATCTCATTTGACAAACAACTTTGTGAGTGTGAGATAGGTGCTATTTTTTACACATGAGGAGACTGAGGATGACATAAGTAGTTTGCTCAGAGTAGCAAGTGTCTGAGGGAGGACACTTTGAAGTAATACTGTTAATATACAAATGGGGGGTTGCCAGTACTTTTAAAATGCAGAGGTGTAAACATCCCAAATTCAAACTCTAAATGGTGTAGTAGTTTGAGAGACAGAGGACACAGGTTCAAATCTCAGCTTGGTCATTTACTAAATGTGTGACCATAATTCAGTTCCCTGAACCATAGCTTCCTCATCTTTAACATGAGTGGATTAAACTAGATGATTTCTAAAGTTTCTTAGAGATTTCAATTCATAATCCCAGGAGGAGCACCAGGGGAGAGTTGTGAAGGACTAAGAAATGAATTTTTAAAACCTAAAGATTGGAGCCTTTGGTAAGAAGGGGCACAAAGTCAATTGATGATAGGAGTATGAGATTCCTGTTGAGAAGAACTGTTGTTACAAAGGCAGAGGCTCAAGACAGAACTCACTAACAGCAGGCCAGGTATAAAAAAGGATGGAGAAGGAAGCATATGATATGTTTTAATCCAGACAGGAAAAATAACATCCTCTAAAAGGGCTCCTATTAAAGACTAGAAAGAGGATATAGCAGATGGACAACAAAGAACATTCCTCCTCCACAGACCAATTTGGGAACAAAAGGCAATGGCTGGGTCTGGAGACTGAGGGGTGGAAGTGGGAAGATTAGTAGAAGGGTTGTAGAAGGGAGGGGAACCTTCTGGTTCAAGGGTAGTAATAACACTGGTATCTGGACAGGTCTGCTGAGACTTTTAAATGTCTATAATCCATTATCTGTGGCCAACAGCAGAAAAATCCAGTTTGACTTTGTTTAAAATTTAAGTAAATATACTTGGAAGATACCTTAACTGCATCAATATAGTTTACATTGCCTTATGCCTTCTCCTTCACCCTATCAAAGGATGGATGGAAGGATCACAGATTTAGAGCTTTGGAAGGGACCTTCAAAGTCATCTAGTGCAACCTCCTCATGTTACAACTGAGGAAACTGAGGCTCAGACAGGTTGAGCAGTACTATATGAGAAAGTCTGGTTCAGCATATAAATGATGGGTGAGTTGTACTTAAGTGAAAAGGGTACCATCCTAGGAGAAGAGAGGAAAGGGAGAGAAGCCAGGAGACAGTTCTCTGCCTTTACACTTAAGTGGTACAGCAACAAGCAAAATTTAGATAATTTTACTGGATGAGATAATGATCATAATAGTTATGACATTTTATTAGATTAATATAGGAAGCAGCAGAACAGGAATAGGATGGAAAACAATACTCCAATGTGTCTAGAACAGTGGTTCTCAATCTGTGGGTTGTGACCCTTTTGGGGGCCGAACAACCTTTTCACAGGGGTCACAAGGATCACGGGTCACCTAAGACCATTGAAAAACTCATATTTCTGATGGTCTTAGAATCCAAGATGCTGCTCCTCTATCCATCTCCAGGCGAGTCGGCCCACATGCAAATATGCCAACATAAAAGTATTAAAGGGCCATGGGCATTAGGAAGGTTGAGAACCACTGGTCTAGAATATAAGCTATACAGGGTGTCCCAAAAGTCTTAGTGCAGTTTTAAACCTTGCATAGCTTCATGCAACCTGTATTTTTTTTTAAAGGGAAGTACTATGACATAGACTAGAAAGGTAGCTTGCAGCAAGGCTGCAGAGAGTCTTGAAAACAAAGTCTATACAGGGTATTCCAAAAGACTTGATGCAGCTCAACAGAGAAAGCTTTAACAGCTTAAAGCTGCAATAATTTGGAACATTGTATTTTGCCTCCATAAGAAATAGGTAGCCACTGCAAGTTTTTGAGTAGAGGCAGAGAGTTGTGACATGAAGAGACCAACATGGTCTCTCCATCAAGGGGAAGACTTCCCACAAGCTGCTGACACTGAGAACCAAGGCTGGAGAGTATACTGGGCTAGAATTGGTCAAATTTCTATTTATTCCTTCCCCATCCCTCAAAACTCCCTAAGTTAAGTGCTTAGGGAGGCTACCAGTACACTCTTCTGACCCACTGGGAAAATGAAAACCAACAATCTATCTGTTTTAACAGGGTAGGTGAGGAAAAGAGGGCTAGCCCCAGTAATTGCATCAATTACGAACTGAAACTTCCAACCATAAGCACAACAGCATGGATTTATACAACACTTTAAAAAGTGTCTTCCTTAAGAAATATCTAAAACAGATACCATGATCCAAATATTATTCCCCATTTTACGTATGAGATAACTTAAGCTTCAGAGAGTGCAAGTAACTTGTCCACAGTCATATGGCTAGATCCTGATTCCAGACCTAGTATTCTTTCTACTACACTGCTTACTCTCTTAAAAACACCACAGACTGCAGTGGCCTCCAGGCCCTCTGATTCCTTGGCTGTTTGCTTGAGTCTGTCTAGCTACAGAAATTGATAGGCAAATAATTTCAAAGATAATCCCTATTTGGGGAAGACAGGGGCGGAGCCAAGATGGCAGCGTACAAGCAGCAAGGCTTTGCAGCTTCCACACAACCACCCTAAGCACCTATAAAATATGACCCCCAGACAAAGTCTAGGACTCTCAGACTCACAAAAATACAGAAAACACATCTCTCGCTGAAGGCAGCGCGGCAGCAGGGGCTCATCGTGGTGGGAGCAGAGACCGACCCAGCCTGAAGCCAAGACTGAGGCCAGGCCTGGGGCAGTAGGAAGGAGCTGAGCTGAGTCGAACTGAGTCGCCTAGCAGCCAGTCTATAGGAGAGAAGATCTACACCCTCCAGTACTTCCACATCTACCAAGGTGTGAAAACCAGGGATGGGAGAGGAGCAGCTGCAGGAGGGGCTCATCCAGCAGGTCGGGCTTATCCAGCAGGCCGGCAGGCCAGAGACTAGACCAGCCCAGCCCCAAACCTCAGCCACGGCCAGTCCAGGCCCCAGGGAGGCCAGGAGGAGCCGAGCCTCCCAAACCACAGCAGGAGGTTACTTCAGAGAAGATCTAAACCACATGCCTGAGGGGATCTTCAAATGCAGCAAACCAGGATCCGAAACAGTTACAGAAAATGAAACTTTGAAAACTAATATGGGGGAGGAAAAGCAGTTTAGACAATTTGCCCCCAGGGCAAGGGAGCAGTGGGGGAAGGGAACTGCTGGAACCAGGGGACCCCACTGGGGTGCTTCAGAGCCCCTGGCCTGTGGATTCCGCAGTAGGGTACGGGGACTAAATCGACTGATCAGGGCGAAGTGCTCTTGCTTTCAGTGGCCTGGATCCAGATTGTGGTATTAGGTGGTCATACTGGGGTGCGTTTTCAGCAAGCCAAAGCTGGGGGGTCTTGCAACACTCCCCTAATAGCTCTGGCAGCTGGAAAAACCCCAGCGATTTGGAAAAGAGCTTCCCCCCCTGGAAGCACAGTTTCACAGAGCTAAAAAAACCAACCAATTAACTGACTGGCCAACATGAAGAAAAGGAAGCAAAATAAGAACAGCAATAAAACTCTAGAATCCTTTTCTGTGGACAAAAAGGATCAAAGCATGGAACAAGAGGAAGACAACCCAGTCAGAACTCCCACACCAAATGCTTCCAAGACACTTGAAGAATGCCTAGAAGCTATCCATCAACTGAAAAAGGACTTTGAAAACCAAATAAGAGAAGTAGAGGAAAAATTGGGAAGAGAAATGAGAATAATGCAAGAAAATCATGAACAGAGTCAACAACCTGACTGAACAAAACAACACTTTAAAGAACAGATGAACTCAATTGGCAAAAGAGGCCCAGAAAGCCAATGAGGAGAAGAATGCCTTAAA
>CM053601.1:90108086-90135329 GCA_028646575.1 Pseudocheirus occidentalis
AGGGGCAGGGAGCTACTCCCTGCCCTGCTAAAAATCTAGAGGGGCGTTGGAGGAGGGTATAAAAGGGAACAGATTGTGGGAGGGGTCTTACAGTGGGATCAGTGTTCTGGGCTGGGGGGTAGGGGCAAAAAGGGGAGAAAATTTGTAACTCAAAACCTTGTGAAATGAATGATGTAAATTTTATTTTATTTTCTTGGTTACATCATTCATTTCCACAAGGTTTTGAGTTACAAATTTTCTTCCTGTCTTTCCGTACCCCAAAACAGCAGTCCCACTGAATATCCCCTCCCTCAAACTGCTTTTTCCTATATGCTCCCCTGTATCCCCCTCTGAGTTTCAGGAGTGTGGAATGAGTGAAAACTTCTCAATTTAGGGTTGTTAACCTTCCCTTCCTCCCCCCTTCCATCGCTGCTGTCAATCACTTTTACCTTCCTTTGTCTGTTTTCCCGCCTTGGTGGGACCTTCCCCCCTCTCTTCTCTTGCTGTCCCAGTTGGGAAGATTTTGGTGAGATATGCCTCTCCACCAATGTGAGACGAAATGGTTGGGAAAGGGGGCTTGACTAAGTTAAGTTGCAAATTCTGGTTCTACCCTTTGAAATACATCCTCTCCCCCAAGCCCAGGCATGGGGGCACACTGCCCTCTTCTCCTGGGGAAGAGAATAAACTCCTCTTCTTATCCTAAGACATCTCTGTGTTTACTTTTTTACTAAATTAAGGATGAAGGGTATTTTTCAGCCCAAACGCTGGTAGGGCAAGATGGATCTCCATACCCCAGAGCCTGTATATCTTATTTCCCAGTTGCATGTAAATAATAATAATAATAATGGTAATAATGTTTAAAAAATTGATTTTAAAACTTTAAATTCAAGATTCTTTCCCTTTCTCTCTCATCTCCCACCTTTACTGGGAAGACAAGCAATTTAATATAGTTTTTACATCTGTTATTATGCAAAACATTTCCATAGTGGATATATAGTGAAAGAGCGATTATATTTCCCTCCATCCTATTCCCCCCAACTTGTTCTGTTCTCTACTTTGTCCCTGCCCCTTTACAAAAGTGTGTGCTTCTAAATACCCTTCCCCCCAACCTGCCCTCCCCTCCATTATCTCTCCTTTTATCCCCTTCTCCCCTACTCTCCTATGAGGCAAGATACCCAAATCAGAGTGTATGTCATTCCCTCCCTAAGCCAAATTCAATGAGAGTAAGGTAGACACATTCCTTTTTGCCTTCCTGTTCTTCCCCTCTATTGTATGTAACAGTTGCCTTTTCTGAATGAGATAATTTACCCCATTCTGTCTCCCCCTATTTCCTCTCATTATATTCCTCTATCACGTCTCAATTTCACATTTTAAATATCATCCTTTCCTAGTCAATTGATCCTGTGCCCTTTGTCTACGTGGACATATATACATACACTCACATATGTATTCATAGGCATATATATATATACTCCTGTACATACATATATGTATATATCCATATATATATGTATATATACACATTTATATTCCCTTCAACTATCCTCATACTGAGAAAAGTTTCATAAGTTACAATTATTGTTTTAACATGTAGGCATGTAAATAGTTCTTTGATATCTTTCTTATGATTTCTTTTCCCTTTTTACCTTCTCATGCTTCTCTTGTATTTGAATGTCAAATTTTCTATTCAGTTGTGGTTTTTTCATAAAAAATGCTTGAAAGTCCATCACGTTATTGAATGACCAATACTCAGTTTTGTGGGTAGGTGATTTTTTGGTTTTAATCCTAACTTCCTTTGATCTCTAGAATATCATATTCCAAGCCCTTCAGTCCCTTAATGCGGAAGCTGCTTGATCCTGGGTTATCCTGATTGTGTTTCCATAACATTCAAATTGTTTCTTCTTGACTACTTGTAATATTTTCTCCTTGGTCTGAGAACTCTGAAACCTGGTTATAATATTCTTAGGAGTTTTCTTTTGGGGATCTTTTTCAAGAGGAGATTGGTGAATTCCTTCAAGTTCTATTTTGCACTCTGGTTCTAAAATATCAAGGCAATTTTCCTTGAGAATTTCTTGAAGGATGATTTCTGGGTTCTTTTTTTTGATCATGGCTTTCAGGTAGTCTAATAATTTTTTAATTGTCTCTCCTGGATGTATTTTCCAGGTCAGTGGTTTTTCCAGTGAGATATTTCACATTGCCTTCTATTTTTTCATTTGTTTGGATCTGTTTAATAGTATCTTGATTTCTTATAAAGTCATTCACTCCAATTTTGCTCCAGTCTGATTCTGAAGTAATTATTCTCTTCAGAGAACTTTTGATATTCTTTTTCCTTCTGACACATTTGGCTTTTGAAGGCATTCTTCTCCTCATTGGCTTTTTGGGCCTCTTTAGCCATTTGAGTTAGTCTATTTTTTAAAGTGTTATTTACTTCAGCCAGGTTGTTGACTCTCTTTTCATGATTTTCTTGCATCATTCTCATTTCTCTTCCCAATTGTTCCTACACTTCTCTTATTTGATTTTCAAAATCCTTCTTGAACTCTTCCATGGCCTGTAACGAGTTCATATTTTTCTTAGAAGCTTTTGGTGCAGGAGTTCTGACTATGTTGCCTTCCTCCCATTCCATGCTTTGATCCTTTTTGTCCCCAGAAAAGGAATCTAAAGTTGGATGGCTGTGCTTGCTTTGCTTTCTTTGCTTGCTCATGTTGCCAGTCAATTACTTGACTTTTGAGTTCTTTGGTACAGTAGAACTCTGCTTCCAGAGGGGAGAGCTTTGTCCCACATCGCTGGGGTTTTCGCAGCTGACCGGGCTATTAGTAGGGTGCTCTCTCTACAGCCCCCACCAGCTTTGGCTCACTGGTAACACACCTCAGGACCACCTCCCAAGAATGCAATCCCAATCCAGGCAGGTTTAGGCAAGAGTGCTTAGCCTCTGAATGGTTGCTTGGCCCCCCTACGATCTGCAGGCTGGGAGCTCTGAGGAGCTCTGAAGCACACACGTGGAAGTGGCTCCACACCTCTGCCGCTTCTTGCTTCAGGGGCAGAGACCAGACTGCACTCTGCCACCTCACCCAGATTTTGCAGAATTCCCCTGACCTTTTACTTTGTCTTTGGCATTTATGGGTTGATAATTATGGAAACTGCCATAGCTGCTAGTGATCCCCTCTTCTGAATGCTCCAGCCATAGCTTTTCCAGGCCACCCTAGGGCTAAAACTCTAGGGCTCAATGCAGGTCTGGGCTCCACTCCCAGCATTGTGAAGAACCCTTCCAGTCTGCCAGGCTGCCTTCAGAAGGAGATTTGTTTCTCTCTGTCACTTTTTAGGTTCTGTAGCTCTAAAATTTGTTTAGAGTCATATTTTATAGGTATTTGAGGTGGTTATAGGGGGACCACGGAGTTTTCCTGCTTTTATGCCACCATTATCTAGTAATTTTTTTTTTTTTAAATTTAGGCCAGCTGGATAAGGGTAATACTTCCTGTATGGTTCTATAATGGGATGTGATTGATAAGCTCCTAGGCAATTACTAAAAGCTTTCAGTATCACTAGTATCTCTGAGCAAGTGATGTGGATAAAGCCTCACCAACTTCAGTTTTACCCTCTATGCAGAGTAATATCAGTGCAACGAATTCTAAAAAAGAAACTTGTTCACACAGACCCAGCTGTTTGGTCTACAGAATCTGGATAGAGCTCAGTTGTGGGAGGGAGAGAGGAGACAAAGGATATGAGCATGTAAAAAACATGGGAGAAAATAAATTGCTCGTTTAGCCCATTTAATCCACCACCCTTGTGTTCTTCTCCATTCAAATTTAGGGATAAGGTTTAGATACTCATAAAAAAAGGAAACAGCTAATTAAGTGGAAACACCCAACAATCCCTTCTTCCTCCTTTTAGTCCCCCTTCTCTGAGCTTTTTATCATGTTGTAAAAGAAACAGCTGTGTGACAAGGGGGAAATCATTTAACTTCTGTTTGGTCATCAGTTTCCTGAGCTGTAAATTGGGGCTAATAATCCTTATAATGATATACTATACAGTATTGTCAGTCTTAAAAGTATTATATAAGAATAAATTAATGTGATAGCTGGATCTATGATTGCATCAATATGGAGGTTCTCTCCCAAGGTTTCAGGTATCTGTCCATCCATGCCTGCCTATCCTATGTAACTCTTGTCAATGCCCTCTCATGGGGTCCAGTACAGACCCTAAATGGTCTTAACCTTTATGTACTGGTCCATTTTGACTGTCAGGTGAAATCTTTGGATCCCTTTATAAAACAACATTTCTAAGCACGTAAGCACTTATTAGGAAGTAGTTCATTTGCAAACATTTATTAAGCGCCTACTGTGCATCAGACACTGTGGTAAGTGCTGAGATTGAAAGAAGACAAAAAACCAGCCAGCTTAATGGGAGTCTTGCTTTCTTTTTTTTTGTCTAGAACTGTGATTTCTTCAGAATGGAGGACTGATTCCTCACTAATAAGTTACTGTTGTCAGTACAGATTAGCAACTGTCTTAGAGTCATCTAGGGTCACTGAAACATTAAATGACTTGCCCATCCCTAGTCATATAGCCAGTATCTGAAGCATGCCTTATTTGAACCTTGATCTTTTGGACTTCAAATCCACACCTCCTTTCACAATACCTCATTGCTTTTCTCAGATTTATTATTAGAACAATAAAAAAATATAACTTAAAGAGCCTGTTTGTGGATATTTTGTTGGGCATATAGTTAGGAAAGCATGAGTTCATGTCCTTGGGCTGATAGTTATGAGATCCGTGATCCTGACGTTAATCGCAACTCCTCTGAGCATCAGTTTCCTTAATTATATAATGGTAAAAAAAAAAGTGTTGTTATGAATATTGAGACTTTGTAAAGTGTTTTGCCAACCCAACGTATTATAGAAATGTCTGTTATGATTTTTGTTGTTATTATTTCCAGTTTCTCTTTTCCAATTCAGTTCCAAATTGTTGTTGTTCAGTCATTTTTTTCAGTTGTGCCCCATTCTTTGTTACCCCATTTGGGGTTTTCTTGGCAAAGATACCGGAATGGTATAATTTCCTTCTCTAGCCTATTTTACAGATGAGGAAACTGAAGTAAACAGGGTTAAATGACTTGGTCAGGGTCACACAGCTAGTAAGTGTCCGGGGCCAGATTTGAACTTAGGAAGATGAGTTTTCCTGACTCCTGGAACCATATTCACTGTGCCACCTAGCTTCTTTAATTCCAAATTAATCTCCCTTTAAAAATAAGGCAAATTATTTTCTTTAAAGTTAATAACTGAACTCTTACTTACCTGTTTTCCTTACTCCAGACTTTCTATTATTGGGTTTACCTAAAGCAGAGCTCCCCTGTATTTATAAAACTAACAGCCAAGAAAGGGGTAAATCCCAAGCTGGTCGTAAGATTCCTAAACCAGAAACCCAAGTGGAAGGACACAGCAGTAGCAACATTGATGGTATCTGCCTGCTGGTGTACACCTCTGTGTTAGGTGCTGCAACTAGGGTGAGGTTTCCAGGCCTGAGACACACTAAAACATGGAGTTCTTAATCTTTTTTTTATGTACTAGACCACTTTGGCAATAACATTTTTAAGCACATTCAGTTAATAAACAAAAATTTATTAAGTACTTATTACTGTTGTTTGTTCAGTTGTGTCTGACTTCTTGAGACCCCTTTTTGTGGTTTTCTTTGCAAAAATACTGGAATGACTTGCCATTTCTTTCTCCATCTTTTATAGATGAGAAAACTGAGGCAAACAGGGCCAAGTGACTTGCCCAGGGTCACTCAGCTAGCTAATGTCTGAGGTCATATTTGAACTCAGTCTATCTGACACTATATATAGTACTCTATCCACTGTGCCACCTAGAACTTACTATGTGCTAAGTGCTGAGGATACAAAGAAAAGTCAGACAACCCTTGCCTTTGAGAAACCAACCAGGGCAACAACATGCAAATAACTATGTATAAACAAGACATTTACATGATAAATAGGAAATGTTCAATGAAGAAAGGCACTAGAATTATGAGAGGTTGGGGTTCCTGTTGGAGAGATTTTAGCTGGGATTTGAAGCAAGCTGGAAAGCAGAGGGTGAGAGCAGAGCTGTCTAGGCATGAGGGGACAGCCAGTGAGAATTCTTGGAGTCCAGAGGTGGAATGTCTTCGTGAAAGAGACTTTAGGACACTGGTGTCACTAGATCTGTGGGTATATGGGGTGTTAGAAAGGATGTAAGGTGTGTAAGATGACTGAAAAGGTGTGTGGGGGGGTGGCAGGTTGTAAAGGCTAATTATATTAAAACCCAGTTATTATAATATATATATGTTAAACAAAAACCACCAAGTGCATGGACTCTAGCTTGAGAACCACTGCCACAAAGGTTGTTAAATGGCAGAAATGAATCCCTTTCAGATCAGGAAAAGTGTTGGGGAAGCAGATACCTTGATCATACTTTTTCAGCCCTTTTGAGGCATGTTGCCATTTATGGGCTCCAAGTCCATCTGAAATAGATACCAGTGCCTTAACATGTTTTGAAGAAAGTAGCAAAGCTAAAAAGAAAAGTTTCTAGGGACATATCTTGTAACTTGTCATTAGAAAAGAAATTTCGAAGAGACATTATTTGTCTCTAGGGCTTTGGAGTGCCCATGTAATTCTCTGTGATTTCAAGATGTGTTTCTGAGCATTTTGGAAATTTGAGATTAATTTGGCATAAATTTAAAGCTTAATTCCTATTTAAACTGTAAATATTAATGAAGTCAGTTAAATTAAGCATTTGGGGACATATTATAGCCTTGCTTCTTCACAAGAGGATAAAATATTAATGGGCAGAAGAGTCAGATCAATCTAGTGGTCATCTAGTGGTTTAACCACCCCACATATAGTTATAAAACTTTGGCATATTGTGGGAATTCGAATCTCCATCCAAAGTTGTGGTGTATTTCTTTTTGTATGTTTAGATTTTTTTTTCCTCCCAAGATAAAACAGGATAGTAATTTTTACAATTTTTACTGTAGCTGATTGAGTAAATTTTTTTTTCTTTTTAAAAATTTTTTTAAAACTTTTGTTTATTTTTAGTTTATATCATTCATTTCCATGAGATTTTGATTTACAAATTTTTTCCCCATCTTTCCCCTACCCAACACCCCAAAACATCCCGCTGTATATCCCCTCCCCCAGTCAGCTCTCTCCTATATCCTTCCCCATCACCCCTCTGACTTTCCGGTAGGGCAATATGGATCTCCCTACCCCAGTACCTGTATATTTCCCTCCTTCCTATTCCACGCTTGGCTTCTTCTATTCACTACTTTGTCCCCTCCCTTTACAAAAGTGTGTGCTTCTAACCCTTCCCCTCCAATCTGCCCTCCCCTCCATCCACCCTTTCTAATCCCATTCCCCCTACTCTCCTGTAGGCCAAGATACCCCATTTAGAGTGTATGTCATTCCTTCCCTAAGCCAACTTCAGTGAAAGTAAGGTTGACCCATTCCCTTTTGCCTTCCTCAAAATTCACGTGGAGTTTATTAAATTCTCTTTAAATCAGTGAAATAAGAGATGATGCCATTTCTCATTTAATTGTAGAAATCTTGGAAGGTTCTTTATTCAATTACCAAGGGCATTCAGTCCCTTACTTCATTACTGCCTTATTCAGCTGTTTTAAATGGTTTTAGCTTCCCTCTTCATTTTCCCCCTCCTCTGCCTCTTCCCTTTCATGTTCCATCTAAGATAGATGCTAGCAGTGTATGAAATGTATGTATGAAAACTCTTCCTCCAGTTTTTACACTAAGGAAGGTCTTGGAGAACCTTTAGTGACTGCTTCTGTATGAAAGAAGTATAGATAACTGACTAGATAGACTTGTCTGCTCTTCTCATGCACCATAAAAGTTAAAGTATTCTTTGACTAAGACTTGTTAATGTAAGTTTTCTCACTTTTAATTGTAAAAGACCTTTCAGAAGGTGAAAGATTAATAAGGGAAGTAATAAACCTGACGGAAACTTGCCCTCTAAATGCTTTTCCAGTTTGATTTGAACCAGAACATTTGGATTGGGTTAACAATACAAAAAAAAAAATACCAGATCTTATGGGCTGTTGCCTAATTGTGTCAAATCATAGTATCTTAATTAATTGTTAGGAAGTTGGTAAAGTATCCAGGAGATTCAGTGGTATGTGATTTTGCTGCTCTGGATAATCAGTGTTGCTAGTCTGACTGGCACAAGATGTATTTTGACTTGAAGGGGAAAAAAATACCAAACCTTTATAAAGGAAACAGGAAAGACTGACATGATGATGCCTCTCCATAGTAAAAGGAAAATGAAAACATTTCCCTTTGTGAGGGGAAAAATAGAGATATGCTTGGATCAATCTTCGATCTCATTGTTGTATTCATAAGTTTTCCTTGGAGGGTTCACCCAACATATTGATGTCTTCTTCAGTTTCTTGTGATGTCACAAGGATAGCAAGTAGGGTGTGTCAGCTGCTGGTTGGTAATCCATTTGTATTTCTTTGTGACCTTTTCTGTCCATATACTTATTTTATGATATCTTACATTGCTTCTCCTTCGTAATGTCTTTTTTAGGACATGTTGTTCCACTTGCCATTCACTTCCTCATTGTGCTTTGGTTGATCCTCACTCTTCCTTTAATTTTCCCATAGCTCACAGACATATCTCATCACTGAAAGAATACTGGTATTAAAAAGATGTGTCCCCAAATACACAAAATGCTAAATCTTGTACTTGACTGCCATTAGAACCCACTGATCCTCCATGGTAGATATATAACCTCAATGAGTTCCATAGCAAGTGTCTCTGAAGTTTAGAGTTAACTTTCCTGGAGATATGGTACAGTAGAAAAAGTACTGATTCTGGAGTTGGGGATCTGGATTTAGATCCTACCTCAGACACTTAATACCTGTATGACCTTGACCTTGGACAAATCACTTAATCTCCCTGGGCCTTAGTTTCCTTACATGTAAGTTTCTTTCCTTCTTCAGATGGATTGTGCTAAACCTAATTTAGTGGTTTTAGATAGACAAGACACAAATCTGCAACATAAAAAGCCATGTGATTTTAATAATTTCTTTAGTCTATATTCAGGACAGGCATTATCTCTTCCTGGAGAAGAAATGTGGAGGAAAGCCTAAATGAGATGGTTGCCTTATAGTCAGCAGTATGACTTGCATAAATATATTGGACTCTATGACTTCTGGTGACCATTTCAGCTTTAGAAATGTGCTCTTATAATCTAATATTATGATAGGACCACTGTGTATCTGTGTTCTCCCAATCCCATGTGTGAGACATGTGTTCCCCTTAAAGGTGAAATAATTGTCCCCCAGACTTGATTGGCTATGGGGGAGGAGGGGACAAAGTTCAAACTACCCCCTATTTGATTTAACTTCCTGGTAGTCTCTGGCCATATCCAAAGGACTTCTTGGTTGCCTAGAAACATAATGAACCCCACCCATGTGGAGTTAGGGCCCTTTAGATGCGGTAATGTCCCAAGACCATGTGAGTCCTGATGAATTTCCATATGGGAAGGTGGAGGGCCACATCTTTGCTAGCCAAGAACTGGAGTGATCTTACTGAAAATCCTTCTTCTGTTATGGCTAAGTAAACCTGTTAATTGTTGAATGACTTACCTTATTTTGTTCTAGTATTGAGCTTGAACTAAAAGTCCAACATGTATACACACTGAAAATGTAATCTTCCAAACAAGTTGTTTGGTGGTGAAGCCACAGTGAATGGTATCCAGTTTCAAAGTGATGAAGCAGTCCCCTTCCTTTTCCTTTGTTCCACTGACAAATGCTTTTTCCTTCAGTGGGTCAGTGATTTTGTCTGTGTGAGTATTCCTTTGTACACTGCAGCTCATACCCCTTCCATGTCCTCTCATCATGTGCTTTTGTCTGTGGCTCTCTGTGACTTCTGCAGAGAGGGTCTACCCAACATGGTGCTCCTCTTCATTCTTTTAATCATTCTGACAAAATAATGTAAAAAAAAAATTTGCTTGTCAACCATTCCAGGGCGGAGACGACATCTTCAAAGACTTCCCAAGTAACTGTAATCTATAGGCAGTTATAGTGGGTTGAGTGCTGAAATGGAGTCAGGGAAAACTAGGTTCACTTCTTGGCTTTGATCCTTGTCCGGGTGCAAATTGCCTAACCTTATTAAATCTATTTCCTCATGTATAAAAAGGAGACAATAATACAACTATAATCACTACTCAATAGGGTTGTTAGAAGAGTCATGTGACATAAGGTATGAAAAAGATATTGAAACCCTTAAAGAACCATGTAAACACTAGTTGAAAATAGTAACTAGCATTTATGAAGTGCTTTAAGATTTGCTATATGTTTTGCGTATTATTTCAGTTGACCCTCACAAATAACCCTATGAGAAGAAGGTGGTATTATTATTCTCATTAGGCAGCTAGTAGTGCAGTGGTAACAGAACTGGGTTTATTGTCAGGAAGTGTTGAGTTCAAATCTATCTTCAGATGCTTACTAGCTGAGTGACCCTGTATAAGTCATTTAACTTCTGCCTCAATTTCCTCAACTGCAAAATGGGGATAATAATAGCACTTGTCTCAGGGTTGTTTGGGAGATCCAATGAGATAATATTTGTAAAGTGTCTGGCACTTAGAAGGAACTTAATAAATGCTTGTTCCCTTCTTTTCCCTTTTGTTTTCAAAATAAGGAAACTAAGACCGAGAGGTTAAATGCCTTTGTCTAAGGTCACACAGTTAGTAGGTGTCTGAGGTCTGATTTGAACTGTCTTCCAGATTCCAAGCCCAATTTTCTATCCATTGCGGCACCTAGGAAAGCATGAAGTGAATGAAGAAAGTATAAATTTCATATGTGTGTGTTACTGAATTTTGTTTTTGAAGGTATATTTTCCCTGAAATTTTCCATTTTTCTCAAAATGTGGTTCTCACTCTAACTAAATATGCCTTGTCTCAAATAATACACTGTATTTGCTTGATGAAACAGTAATTGTGGGAATTTTCTCTCCTGGTTGCTGTGGAAACTAGGTCTTGAAAGTGGTTCCAAACCCATGGCAGGTGCATGAGGGCACAGCTGGTTGATTGTCTAGTGGATTTGTCACTTGGACACCCTGCTTGAAGTTCCATTCAGAATAGGGTTAGATGCAGAGCTTATATCGGATTGCATGCCATCTTAGGTAAGGAGGTGGAAAAATTTAAAACTCATGGAAGTGAATGTTAAAAACTAAAAATAAATAAGTTAACGTAAGAAAAAGAATAGGGTAGAAAGCTCAGATTATTGAGAGTTAGAGATCTTATAAAGATTTTGATATTTTTAAACAAAATACAACCAGACCTGTAAGCCCCAGTGAAATACCACTTCCATGTAGCTCCCCTCTCTGATAATGTCAGAAGTGTTCTTTTCCCTAAGATTTCATGTAATACTTTGCTTTGTGTCTCTTTGGTGCACTTACTGTGTAATATTGCTCATTATGGTTATTATGTCTTTATCTCCCCCAGGGCCTAGCCTGGGTAGCTTGGTGGTACAATGAGTAGCATGCTGGATTTAGGGCCAGGAAGATATGAGTTCAAATCCTGATGCAAATATGAGCTGTGTGACCTGAGACAAATCACTTAACCTCCCTGACCTTCAGTTTTCTCCTCCAAAAAATGGGCAGCAAGGTCGTATAAAGTGCTGGGTTTGGAGAAGATCTAAGTTCAAATGGGGCTTCAGACACTTATTAGTAACTGTATGACCCTGGACAAGTCACTTAGCCTGTCTGCCCTAATTTCCTCAAATGTAAAATGAGGATAATAATAGCACCTACATCCAAGGTTTGTTGTGAAGATCAAATATAACAGTATTTGAAAAGAACTTAACATCATGTCTGACACATAGTAGGTGCTATATAAATGCATATTCCCTTCCACTTACCCTTCTTCCTCTCTCTTTACCCCGCAGTGGGGGTAATAACAGCATGTGTATTATACGGTGATTATCAGGATCAAATGAGAAATAAATTTAAAGCAGTTTGCAAACCTTAAAAGACTCTCTCTCTCTCTCTCTCTCTCTCTCTCTCTCTCTCTCTCTCTCTCTCTCTCTCTTCCTATTCAACTTATCCTGAATTGCATCCTGCTTAAAGCTTACTGTTTTATTTTACATTTGCCAAGCTTTAGCTCTTAATTAAGTTCTGTCTTGCCCTCAAATTAATAAGGATTTAGATCATAGGTTCTTAATCTGGGTTCTGTGATCTTGTTTTCTGAATATTTTGATAATTGCATTTCAATATATAGTTCATTTCCTTTGTAATCCTATGTATTTTATGCATGTAAAACATTATTCTGAGAAAGGTTCCCCAGATTTCACTAGACTGCCAAAAGGCAAATCAGACAAAGTTAAGAACCTTTGATTTAGAATATGTAAAAATGTACAGTATCATTCCCATACATTGTAGGAGAGATGTCGTAAATGTACTGGTTTCCATTCTAGTTTCCATCATTTTACACTCAGGTTTTTATTTTAGGCCCTTTTATCCACTAGAGAGCACGACAGCACAGTGCAAAAATTACTCAACCCACTTTCAGGTCCTATGATGCAAAGCCTTTCCATGAATTGTGCTGAGATTTTGTGGGTCACTTGTTTGACAAGCCACTAGAGCTGAGCATGGTGAAAGCGAAGTCTGCTGAAACAGGGTGCCCAGGTTGGCAGATGGTTTACAGGGTTGTGAATTTTTAAATCTAAGGCCAGACCACACAGGTGGTCTCTTGGAACTTGTGAACATTTTCCCTTATTTCTCTTCCACTCCTGATCTATTCTCTTAAAAAAAAAATACTAGGAAAAGAGATTAGGGTGGAGCAGCCATCAGTCAATAAACATGAATGAAGGATGAAAAATCAATTCATGTGGTTCCTTCATTTGAAATAGACAGCAGCTGGGGTAGATGTTTAATCGTATACAACTTATGAAATAATGTTTTTGAAATGGATTTATTTTTCTCTTTTCAATCTTGAGGGTGTGAAGAATTAAAATTTCACTTTGAACACTGAGATTGTTCTCTTAACTTTTTAAAAAAATTTATTTATCGTTTTCCACATTGATTCCCACAAGATTTTGAGTTACAAATTTTTCCCCATCTTTCCCCTACTCCCACCCCAAGATAGAAAGCATACTGAATACTCCTTTCTGTAGTCTGCTTTCTCTTATATTCTCCCTTATCCCCCCTCCAACTTTCTAGTAGAGCAAGATGGATTTCTATACCCCAGTACCTGTATATCTTATTTCCCAGTTGCATGTAAAACACACAGATAGACAGACAGACAGACAGACAGACACACACACACACACACACACTTTTTGTTAACATTTATTTTTAAAACTTTGATTTCCAGATTCTTTCCCTTCTTCCCTCCTCACCCACTCCCACTGGGAAGATAAGCAAATTCAATATAGGTTGTACACGTGTAGTTGCACAAAACCTTCCCATAGTAGTCATATTGCAAAAGACTAACTATATTTCCCTCTATCCTATCCCACCCCCCACTTATTCTACTTTGACCCTGTCCCTTTTCAAAATGTGTGCTTCTAAATATTTTCTCCCCCAATCTGCCCTCCCTTCTATCATCACCACTCTTAGCCACTTCCCCCTTACTTTCCTATAGGGGAAGATACCCAAACGAGTGTTTGTTATTCTCTTCTTAAGCCAAATTCAATGAGAGTAAGGTTGACTGACCCATTCCTTTTCACCTTCCTGCTCTTCCCCTCCTTTGTAATAGTTTTCTCTTGCCTCTTTTTTATGAGATAATTTACCCTATTCTGTCTCTCCCTTTCTTCTTTTTTCATTATATTCCTCTTACCTCCTGATTTTATTTTTTAGATATTATCCCTTCCTATTCAACTTATCCTGTGCCCTTTGTCTATGTATACATGTATACACACACTCACACATGTATTTATACACACATACATATGTATACATATATGTACATATATATTCCCTGCAATTATCTTCATACTGAGAAAAGTCTCATGAGTTACAATGATCATTTTTCCATGTAGGAATGTAAATAGTTCAACTTTAATAAGTTCCTTATGATTTCTTTTTCCTGTTTACCTTCTCATGCTTTTCCTGTAAAATTTTCTGTTCAGCTCTCCAGGCTGCCTTCAGCGGGAGATTTGTTTCGCTCTGTCACTTCATGGGTTCTGTAGCTCTAAAATTTGTTTAGAGTCATATTTTACAGGTATTAGAGGTGGCTGGAATGGGAGCTCACTCCAAGGTCTTGCCTCAACTCCGCCATCTTGGCTCTGCCCCTATTCTCTTAACTTTTAAAAAAAGTAGTGGGGAATAGTTAAGAAGGGAAACTGCTAGTTTAACTACAATTAAGACAAAAAATGGCAAATTAGTGACCTTCAATTCAGTTTTTAACTAAAGTGCTTCAGGTTAGCTACTTTCATTTTTCATTTACCTTAGAAATATTATATTTTATGTTCAAATGTTTGAAACTTTAAAAATTTCTCTTTTGTTTTTAAATCACTTTCATTTCCACCTTATTCTTCTCTCCTCTGGCAAAAACATACTGAATATGTCCTTTGGAACAATGAGGGAGCAAAAAAAGAGGGGTAAAAAAGAAGTATTTTAAAGGTGACTTTTCAGTGTTCTGTAATTGCCACATTGGTATCAGTATGGATTGGCTGTTCCCCTAAAATCTCTTCAATAGGGAAAACAAATAGGCATACCCTGTATAGAGAGGGAAGGGCATTAGACTCAGGAGTTCAGATGCTGACTCTAACCCAAATGGCATGACCATAATTCATTTCATCTCTCTGAGAATCAGTTTCCCTCTGAAAAATGTTGATAATGGTACTAGCATTAGCTACGTTATTGGGTTATTACACAGAAAAGATTATTTTCATCTGCATGGAGAATTAGTTGATGTGGAAATTCTCATTGCCAATGCATATTGGCAATTCATCCCTAATTTGTGGTCTGAGAAAGTGACTTGCCCATGGTCACATTGCTAATAATTTTCAGAGGCAGGATTTAATCTAAGGTAGCCCTCTATTCATGATGACACTCTACTGTTGGTTCTTATCATTTCCTTGTGAATGTAGATTTATTTTCAGTTTTCAAACATTTCTTTCATTTCAGAGAAAGATATTTCATTCATCCTTCATTATCACTGTGCTTATCTTTATCATGTTCATTGTTCTTTTCTTGCTGATTTTTTTCTCCCTTTTCCATTAGCCATAGTTTTTCCTTTGAAAGGCAGTGTTTTGAAACCTTGATAATAGATATTATTTCTCAGGAGTTAACATCCATTTATTTTCACAGGACATCTTTAGACAGCTTATTCATTTTTCTGCCTAAGGTCAAGATATGCCCTATAGACAAAAGCCATTCAGAATCTTCCTTTTGAAGACTGTCCTTGGAAGGCTTGTTCAGAACCACTGTCATTTGTAGCAGTTCTGGCATAATTGATAACCACTTTTAATACTCAAATCTTAATTTCCTCTCAATCTACAAAGATCAAGTAGAGATAAGGAGTGGGTATTGGACAAGGATGAGGAAACCAGCAGGTTTTGGTTTTTTTTGTCCTTTTAAATTTTTATTTGGTGTTAAGTAACTCCACAAGAAAACAAAATCAGTTACTCTGGTGTACGTGAAATCAGAACAATACAACCACTTGAAGAAAAAAGTAGAAACAAATCTCAGCCCAGTAATGGAAAACTGCTACTTCAGTGCTATGGATCTGACATGCACTTTATACCACAGTGCATTTCAGCGTTTTTCCAACTTTTAATGTTGTTTTGTGTCTATCCATACAAATAACTAAAAATCACACTTCAACTCTCTTGCTGAACGCTTCTGAGCCACTTAAGTAGAAACCAATAGTTTTCATTGGGGAGTATATCAGACAAAGGCAGTTCCTTACCAGCATCTGCTAATTGATTGAGAACCTGTTCCTTGTTGGTCATAGAGAAACTTAATCTTTTAAAAATATACTTTTATTGATATTTCCTTTTTACTAAATGTCATTTACATTTTCCACTGTATCCCTCTCTGTTTCTTCCCAAAGAACTATCTCTTTATAATAAAGAATAAAAATAGAGGAAGAAAAAAAAGTTCAGCAAAATTAATCAACATATTTGTAATGCCAAGCAAAGGCAACTTCCAAGGTTCCGATAACTAGCATAACAAACCCCATTTATTTAGTGACAGATTAAGACAAACATTCACAGAACAGAGAAAATCAAAATATAGTGTAACTCATTCATTTAGCAAGTAAATTCTCAATTCAATCCAGGTACTACTCCCCGCCCCCCGCCCCCCCCCCCCCCGACAGTACATTCATTTAGTCAGTCCAAGTCTCTCTTCTCAAAAGGAGATTAGTTTCCAATCATAAACAAAGTACATACATTTGGTCAATCACAGAGCACAAAAAAAGTCAAAGGTTTCTCACCCCTGGATCACAACTGAATTACGGTACCACCCATTAATGCCAAACACTTTCTCAAAAGGGGCAGGAGAGTACAAAAGGTCATCCACCCTTAAACTACAACAAGGTTAAGAAATCATCACAGTGTTCAATGCCCAAGGAGAAGTCCTGTCTTCATCTTGACCCAAGGCAAGTACTCAGCAATCCTGGTTCCTGAGGAGGCAAAGCCTAACATATCACACATTTCCAGCATCCTCATCAAGTCACTCTCTCCTTCTAGAATAGACCCAGAACCCCTGAAAACATCAGCAAGGCCCTCTTCCAGGATTTCTGTAAACATACAACAAGAAAATCTTCCTTCAGGGCTTCTAAACCCACAGCCCATTTCCAGGACCTCTACAACTGCAGCACTGTCCTTCACCAGAAGGTGAATCTGGCAAAACAACATCAAAACAAGACAAAATACGAGCATCACAGCCGTGCCTCCTCAGTTCTTGGAAGCTCCGGGTGGCAGTTGCCAAAAGTCCTGGGCAGCTCCAACTGGCCCTCAGCAGTCTACAATATTGCTCTCCAAAAGTCCCTCTGGCCTTTTCTGCTTGGGCCTTCGCTCCAAATCCATAGCTCCTCCCAGTTGAGTCCTCTCTCTTCACATCAACAAGTCCGTCCTACAAGTGGGATTCACATGCTCTGGGTTTCAACACTCAAACCAAAAACCAAGTCAACACAGGAGGATCTCCGTGTTCCATTACTATTACTATTGGGAAAAGTCTGCATTTAAAATGGAAGGTATCTTCTCATATATCTCTTATGTGGTTATTATTATAATTTTGTAGTCTTCAGTTTCAATTTATTTTTACAAAGGTATTGGAAGTTAACGGCATAGTAAAGAGAATGGAGAATGACTGGATGCTTTTAAATGGACAAACAGGAGCCAGAAGGGAGAGAGAAGGCCCTTTGATAGAATGGAAAGAGGGAAGGAATTTGGCTTAATACTGGCTACACCACTTACAGAGTAAGCAGGGCAAGTCACCAAACCAGTCTGGACCTCTGTTCCCTCATTTATAAAAGAAAGATTTGAACCAGCCTTCCCTCCAACTCTAGGTTTGTGACTGGGCAAATGCAGCAAATTCAAGACAAAGTTTTAGAACTTCTTGGTCACAGAAAATTAAAGATCAATTCCTTGGCAATAATTAATTATGTATGTTCAGAAGGGGAAGAAAAATCCATACGAGGTTGTGATTGCACATACTTGGGGACAGTGTTGAATGTTCTGGAGATCCTTGTAAGAAGTCCACCATATCCTTATCTATAGCTTAAAGATTTTGGGGACCTCTTGGTCCTAAGGCTTTTAAAGGATCAGCTAAGGAGAGTTGGACTTGGAGTATGTCCCAAACCACTTATAGATATCCTGTTGTGGGTCACACAGTGAGTGTGGAATAAAAATACCTCTTGATTCATTGTAAAAATAGTATTAGTTATCCCATTAGAAGATAGGCCCCTTGTGAATAAGAGATTGCTTCAATCTTGGTATTCATAGCCCTAGGAACAAGCAGTGTAGTAGTTGTCTCATAAATACTTGTTGGTTGATTGTTTGTTGGCTTGAGATGGGGATTATCTGTTAGGAGAAGGAAGGAGGGAGAGAAGGAAAGGGAGAGGGAGAGGAAGTTCTAGGCTGCTTTTAGATTTTGTATAAACTGGATTTAGGGAAAAATCTCTGCCTGTAGTTAGACCAGTATGGTAGATTTTCCAGGACTGAACCAGATATGGATATTTTCATCTATCCAGTCATCCTTTTACATATTAAAGGAATTCCATTTTTTTCTTTGACACTGAAACTAAAAATAATAGTTGGGATACTTTTCTTTAAGTGTCTAAGACATTGAATAAGCAGTATGGTGTAGTGCAGTGGTTCTAAACCTGCCTAATGCCGTGACACTTTAATACTCATATGTGGGGGTAACTGCACGTGGGCCGACCCGCCTGGAGACGGATACGGTGTTTCGATTTCTAAGACCATTGGAAAACATATTTCCGATGGTCTTAGGTGACCTCTGTGAAAGGGTCATTTGACCCCCAAAGGGGTTGCAACCCACAGAGTGAGAACCGATAGTAGTGTTGGATTGGAGTCAAGAGGACTTGGACTGATATCATGCCTCAGCCATTGACATGATTGGTGTGAATGTGGGCAGATCACTTCTCAGAGATGCAGTTTCCTCATCTGTAAAATGAGTTGGATTTGATAACTTTTAAAGTCTCTTACATCTCTAAATATATGATCCTTTGAATATTTATGAGAATGTGCTTGGCATAGTTTGGTGAATTTGTTCAGTCTATATTTGAATAGACTAGTACATAGAAGAAAATGTTACTAACATTTATATACTGTGTTAAATTGCAAAATATTATACACATACAGAAACTCGTTTGATGAAGGTAACTTGGGAGATGAAGGGAATATTACCCTGTTTTAAAACTTAACCTAAGAGCTCTAATGTGTCATGATGGTAAGCCATGTCAACTCTTAGTCATCTGAAGCAGCTTTTCAATCCTGATCCTGCTTTCTTCTTTCAGCCAACACATTCTTAGGTGCCTGCCTCTTCTCTACTTCTATTTAATTACTCAGTTATTCAACTTTGAGCTACCTAGCCATGTTCAGGGATTGGCTTAAGCCAAAAATAATTAAGAAGGCAAACCTGTCCCAGTTCTAAAACCAAAAAGAAATTTGGTATTAATTATTGTTTTGGACTTCTGTTGTCATTGCCCCCTTTTCTTAACACAAATAATGAAGAGTAGACTTATAAAATATTTAACACTATTTTATATAACTTGCAGTAATGACAAATCAGATTTTAACAATAGAATGTAAGTTTGCTGAGGTCAAGGTCTGTTTTTTCTATGTCTTTGTATGCCCAACTGCCTAACTCAGAGCATTGTGTGGACCAGGTGCCTCAATAAATACTTACTGAACTAACTAAATAACTAAATAACCAAAAAATGCAATAAATTTTGTTTCTTCAAATTATAGAGATTCACAACAAAGTAACTGTCTTCTGAAGTATCCCCCATTAGAATTTAAGCTTCCTCAGGAAAGGGGCCATTTTACCTTTTCTTGTACACCCAAAAATAAGTGTTGTACCTTGCACATAGCAGGTGCTTTCAGGAGGATGGGGTGGGGAATTAGATTGAAGAGTCTGCTGAGCTTTATGTAACCAGGACCTTGTTCTTTCTTGATTTCAATCTGATCTGGATTCAACATCAGATTTTGACTTAGAGCATGCTGTTTGAAAGGCAGAAAGCAAGAACTTTAGCATGATTAGGAGCCTCTGGTAATCACCCATTTGTTGTAACCTTGACTGTTATATTTTTAAGTGAACATTATAAAAGTATTTTCACAGTGACTTTTTGAAGTCTTTCCCTGGCCAAGTCAGAATTTAGTAATTTTGAAATGCTCTAATTTCAGTACACATGAAAATGATGTTTGTGATGATTTAATGTCTCATTGTTGCTACATGTATGATATTTTTGTATGTGCATGCAAGGATAAAATGAATAGCTAATCTGTCTGTAGATGCATAGCATCCTAAAGAGTAACCCAAAATAGTGTTTGTACTAGAATCAGACCAAATTAACATTTCCATGGGAAACTTAGTTTATATTTTCTTCCCATTTTTTGGGTTTTGTACATCTGACATTAATGACTTTATTCCATTCTGGTTGTATATGTCAGCACTTACTGTGATGAGAATGAAGACACAGCAAATACCACTATCCTTAATCCTGTGCTTGCCCACCAGTTTATCATTCTTTTATTTATATTATGTGTGTATGCCCCCCATAATGTATATTGCATGGTATATATTATGTGTATGTTCTATAGAATGTTATGTGTACTGTGTGTATATTACATATGTGTTTGTGTATATGGTCTACACGTATTTTATATGTATATGTACAACTTGAACTGTCATGAATGATTGTTATATACACACATGTATGTGTGTGTGCGCACACGTGTTTGTGTGTCTAATAGCACTTACCTATCTACCTGAGTTGTTGTGAGGGTAGGATTTTAGATATATTATAACCTCAAAGTGAAATTAATATTTGCTTCAGTTAACAAATGTTGATAACAAACACCATTCTGAGAAGGGCCTCAATCTTAACCAGGTTATTCAAGGGGGCACAAATAAGATTAAAATACTCTAGTCTATTAGAGCCAGACCCTTAGTATATTCTCTTTATGAAAGGAACCAATGAGACTTATGTTATAAAGCTCCATCCTTGGTCTTCCTTCTGACCAGCTTCTCATACTCTAACCTGGCCTTATTGATTGTTCTTCTTTCTTGTCTGTGCTTCAATCTAGGCGGCTTTGGTTCTGACCTCTAACTTCCACCTTCCCTGGCTGGCCCATTTCTACTTGTATCCTATAGCTGATGACCTACTTTGGTCTTATCTCTCGTTTGACTCTTTTCCCAAGCCTTATCTACCATAATGCTTGGTCACAAAGCTTGACCCTACTGCTTAATTGCCATATAATGATAAATCATAGGATCATAGATTTAGAATGGGAAGAGACCTTCATATTGAGAGTGAGAAAACTGAGCTCAGAAAAACTAGGACTTGTCCAAAGCCACGGAGCTAAAAGGTATAAAAGAGACAAGATTTGAACTCAGTTCTTCCTGACTCCAATTTCAGCACTCTCTTTCCTGAACCATGCTGCCTCTTTAAATTAGTTCAGTTCAGTTCAGCAAACATTATCAGTTCTGTCAGTCTAACAGTTAATAGCATTTATTAAGTGTTTGCTATGTGCTAGCTACCATGCTGGACAATGGAAATTTCAAGATAAAAATGAAAACCTTAGTAGGGTGTGGTATTGGGAATTCTTGGGTCAAGCTCTGGTTTGTCTGGTTTGTCCTAGATGTTCATGCCAAGTATGGGCATGTTTGAAACATCACATGTTCTAAGGGCAATTTATCTCATCCCTCATAGATACCTTATATAAGTTAGTCATAATTCCTCTTTTTTAATTGTGATTTCTCCAATGACCACAATTGTGTAATTCTGTTTATTTCTGGATTTAACTTTTTAACTTTTAGTATGCTGATCAGGAGACCAGGAGAGCCTTGTATGTCTTCCTAGGCAAAGAATAGCTAGAACCAGATCAGACCAGAGTCTCCTTAGGTATTCATCTAAAGACAAGAGCCTTTGATTGACAGATGTACTCTGTGTTTCTTTGCTAATGTTTGTAGGGCTGTGTGAGAACTGCTGATTCTGTTTTGTGGAAAACGTGGTCACTCCTGAGAATGAGAAATTGGAACATCAATACAAAAATAAACTCAAGTTTTCCTTTTCCAATTTTAGAGTCAAATTTAAGTGGCATATAGTTAGTGAAAGGAAAATTATTTAAATGAACAATTTGGTGAATGAATTTTCATTTGGCAGCTGATCTTTCTGGAACTTTTTATTAAGGTAAAGACCTTTGGTAGCAAGCTAGTTAAAAACCTATTGCTCTTTCATACCTGATAAAACTAAAGTACATGCCTCATTCTTGCAGGATATTCCAGTCACAAATAGAAATGTCTAGATTATTATCTATAAGGTCATAAGGGAACACAGTCCTTAGTCTGAATTAGTCATGGTGGTATGTGGTCTTTTGGACTTTGGAACTTTAGTTTATTTGTCATTCTCTTGGTTCTTGGATCCCAATAAAACATCCTCTGTGTCTGTCATTTCAGGTTTGGCTAGATATTTTGGATATATTGGGGAGAATTCTTTCATGGAATAGAGATAGGACCTATACTGGTGTTTTCCTTGACATAAGTAGCTCCTAAGCGAGGAAAGTCTGCCGATGCAGGTCAACTCTGCAATTTATAGCCACAGAGAGTTACTTAGAATGACTTGCCCAAGGACCTACAGCCAGTTCTGTGTCAGGGGCAGGAAGTGAGCCCAGCTTCCCTTGGTTTAAGGCCAGTTTTCTATCTCTACACCATGCTGCCTCCCCAAAATGCTTTAAAGGGCCCCCAAAATTAGATGTATATCATTCAGGATACTGGTTTTTAGGTTATCTTTTCTTATTAAAAAGACATAAATAACTAGAGGGGGAAAAAGGAGGAGGAGGAGGAGGAGGGAAAGAAGAAGGATTTCAGTTAATATAACCACCTCTCACTACTTTAGAGTTCCATGTAAAATTCTTCATTTTATGTTCACACATACACATATTCTGCTACTTCGTATTTTTCTCAGGAGAAATGCATCCATTATGATACTAATACTAATACTAGTGCATTTCTCTCTTTAACTTTCCATCCCAAGAATAGCCCTTTGTTTTGAGATACAGCTTCTTTAAGAACAGAAAGAAAAGCAGACAGAAGAAAATGAGGCCCTAGTGAGGCCACAGTAGGTTACAAAAGGATGAATGAAATTCCTTTGGGGAAAAAAAGTAGGCAGTGAGGGCAGAGGTCATTTAAACTCTGGACAGTTACTGCTATTGCTTGTGGGGGGAAAAAATGAAAGACGGCTAATGAAGAAAAACTGTTTTAGCTAAGGAATTCTCCTGATGCCTCTCATGAGCCAAGGTGGCATAAATCTTTTTGCATCTAAATGAGATCCTTTTAATTTAGGTTATACATGGGCACAGTTATCCCAGGCAAATGAGTCCCTTAGTCTGTGCTCCCCATGTTTATTGTCAGGTATGGCCATTGTCACATTAATCCTAGATCTGGGGTCTACTCAGCAGGAGAGTTTGCTCCCTTCTGTGTGCTTTTGGAAAGGGGCACCTGTATAAACAGTCCTGTCTTTTTTGTTCTAATCAAATTAATCATGGTGCCTTTTAACTCACTGGACAATGAGTTAAGGAGAAGTTAGCACCCAAAATGAATGTCTATTCTACAGAGCCAATTTAGTTTAGAAGTAGGTCAGATCCTCAAGAGCTGTTGGATTCATTTACCTGAGAAAGCTCTTTCCACCTGGCAACTCAAAGCCCTATGCTCTAGAGTAAGGAAGGCCCATTGATAGGCTGATTGTATTTTACATGGTCTGCATTTTAATACTTTATGATCTAAAGACAGACCTCTGACACTTCTCTTCCTTTAATTGTTGTTCATTCTTTTGCGGAAACATCAAGGGTGATGTTCTGTGAGCAAATTGGATTTTTTTTTTTTACGAGCAAATATTTTAATTAAACATTTGGGGTAGGGGAAGGGAGAAAGAGAGAAAGGGAGCGAGAAAACGCTTTGGAAATCGTACAGTAAAAAGGTAGTAAACGTTGAATTTGCTTATAAAACGGAACCTCGGGAAGACTAAGAAATAGGAGCTTCGGGCCACCTTTTCACTCTGTAATTTCTTCTCATCCACCTTCTTTGTGTCCCAGTGCACACTGGAAATGACAGCTGCCCGGAGTGGCCCAGAGAGCCCGCCAGCAGCCTCACCGCCCCCGGCATCAGGAGAGGGTGCGGGGATTATACTCAGGGAGTTCTTTTAACTTTTCTTTTTCAGTCTCGCTCTCGTCCCTCGCGATCACCAAGGAGTGTGAGTAGCCCATGGCAACCTGCTCTGTGTAAATGCCATCCAGGGTTTTCACTTCTTGAGCCGCAGTAGAAGACTTGGGCTTGTGATCCCTGTAGCCCAATTCACCGAAGGTTGGAGATGCCCAATTCACCGAAGGTTGGAGATGGGCCCCAGCTTATGGTGCTCTCGTCTGCAGCCACGATAATATTGCTTTTCCCACAAGCTAAGCTTCTAATTTTCCAGCCACAGAGGTCCTGAACAGCTTTGGGATACATGGTGGACTCCCGAGAAGTGTTGGTAGCGCCCCAGAAAAACAGGCCACCAACTTCACTGCCGGCGAAGGAGCAGGTATAGCCAGCGTAGATCTGTGCAGCCCCACGGCCCGGGAAATCGAAGAGCTTCACCAGGCGAGGGACCATCTCATCCTTCTGCTCTGCATGGCCCAGCCTGCCATACCCTCCAAACCCCCAAGAGAAAGCACGTTTCTGAGAGTCTAGAACCAGCGTGTGATTGGTGCCACAGGCAACATCTCGGACCACCACATTGGGGACTGGCAAAATCTGTCCATCTTTTGTCTTCTCAATGAAGATGGCTATTCTGCGGGGGACCAACTCACAGTCGTATTCTATGCTCTGAGCCCGGGCAATGAATTTCCCGTCAGAATTATGTCCCAGCTGACCATATTCAGGGCACCCAAAGGAGTAGAGGTTTCCTTTGCAGTCCATTATCATGCTGAATTCAGCCCCACAGGCCTTTTGGTAATTGGCTGGCCATTGTACATTATCTGTGCAGGGCTGGGGACAGCATCAGTCTGGTTGCCAAGATCAAGCTGCCCCATCTTGTTCTTTCCAAATGCAAACACAGAGCCAGTTTCTGTCAAAGCCAGGGTGTGGTTCCTCCCAGATGCAGCGGACACAATCACTTACTTGCTGAGGACTTCAATGAGTTTGGGGGCTTCCACTTTCTTGGTATCGCCATGTCCAAGCTGCCCCTTCTCATTTCGACCCCAGCTCCACAGCTTCCCTTCTGTGGTGATGAGGAGACTGTGAGCAGCACAGGGGCCAGAGACCACTGTCCGCACCTGAACCCCGGCGAGACAGCCGTACCTCTGAGGACCCCACAGGTTCTGCCCCAGGTTGCGATAAGCAGCTTGCTGTTTAGCCACTTCCTTCCGACCAATGAGGTCCCAGTTGGTCGCCCCAAAAATCAAAAGCTGCCCTCTGCACTTAGAGCCTTCAAGTTTTATCCGCTCCTTGGTGTGCTCCGGCTCCGTGATGACGACGGCCTGTCCCGCCACCGCCTTGCCCGGCGGCGCCGGCTTGGCCGCCCGCTTGGCCCCGGCTCCGAGCCCAGCACCGAGCTTCTTCCTGGGCATCCTAGTCCCGGATGGGCGTCCTGCTCCTGCTCCGGCCGCGCTGGGTCTCCCGGCTGGGGACACGGACACACACAGACACGCGCGCGCGCACACGCAGCCGGGCGGGCACATCCAAGACACCGAGCAAATTGGATTTAAGTGAGACACAGCCTCACTCATTCTCTCTTCTAGAGAGTCCAGTGCTAGGACAAAAGTCAAGATGCCTGTGCGTGGTCTGGGATGCAAATGACAGTGACATCTTTGATGTATGACCAAACTCTTAACTGCACCACAGTGCCTGCTTCAGTTACCTTCATGGTCATTGGAACATATTGTTCCAATCTGCCCATTCTGCTAGATAGAAGTCTTCATGTGCTTGGAGTAGATACTCCCCTAACTCACCAACAGGTTTGAGGCCTATTGGTTGCTCTCACCCTTGTATAGCCCATCTGCCAAGATGGTTTTACTGGGGTGTGACTACTACTACACATGCTACAGCTTAAGTTTCTGGTTTAAGAGTTAGAATCTGATCCTAAGCAGTTTCAATTTAACGTTATTACCTCCCCAGGTAATGTTTTGAAGTGAGAAGACCTCTAGTTTTAGAATCAGAGGACCTGGGTTCAAATGTTGTCTCTTCCACATATTACCTGAGTGACCTTGAACAAATCACTTAACCTCAGTCTCAGTTTCCTCATCTGTTTTATTAGAGAGTTAGACTAGACAAGTCTCTTCTGGCTCTAAATCTTTGATTCTTATATTTTCCTTCTTCCCTTTTCTCCCATCTCTTTTCTTTTCCTTTTTCATTTCTTCTTTTTCCTTTCCCCATTTTCTTTGATGCCCCAGAACGTTTCAGCACAAAGGATTGAAAAGAAGGAAACAGGATTCCACAAACCATCAAACAGAGAGGCAGTTAGCTAATGGATATAATAGTTTTGGGGAAAAGAAGAATTTTGTTGCCGGTTACTAAGAAAGGTGGAAGCAAAACAGTACCTACTGAATGTGAAGATGACTGTAAAATGAGAGTAATATGGATAATCTCTGCTTTCACGGGCTCATTGTTAAACAATTCAATAACACATTGATTTAGCACCAGTTATGTTCTAGGTGAGCAGCTAGGTGGAGTACCTGTCCTGGAGTCAGAAAGATGTGAGTTCAAATTTGACTTCAGACACTTACTAGCTGTGTGTCCCTGGGCAACTTAACCTTGTTTGCCTCAGTTTCCTCATCTGTAAAATGATCTGGAAAAGGAAATGTAAACCACTTCAGTATCTTTGCCAGGAAAATCCCAAAATGGGGTCACAAATAGTCAGACACAACTGAAACAACTGAACAAAACTCTGAGAACATGAACTTGTTTTTTCCACTAATCAGAAACGATCAAACCACCTCCCCCTCTTTTTTTGGAGGTACTTCTGAATAATATTTACTCTAGTGGTCTGGGGTCTTTCAGAATTCCCTTTGGCCTTTAGATTAGTCTTTTTCCCTAAAACTTTTATACTTCATCATCTTCAGGCTTCTGCACTCTTGAAATTTATGCTCTACAAAATCCCTTTTGGGCTCACATTTGTCTCTGATAGTTTTGGAAACTGGGAGTAGAGGCCTAGAGACCCAAACCTCTGGTCCAGCAAAAATATCACTGACCTCAATACCTTAGCTCAGATCCAAACTTTTATACTCCATATCTATATGCTTTTGGGTGAATTGCTTATCTTTCCTGGCCCCATAGCTTCCTTATCTATAAAAATGAGTGGACAGGACTATAAGTCCATTCTAGAGCTGTGATTTATGTTGTTAGATATTTACACAGATCTGCTTGGCCATTTCAGTATGTCCAAAATGGAAAGCACTCTGTCTCTGTAAACCAATTGCTTTGCCTAAATAGCTCTACTTTTAGTTTACAAGATTCAGTTCCAGAATCTCTTGAGTTTCAGATTTTTCTCCCCTTCCTCCCCACCCCCCACCCCTGCCATGGTGGCATACAATCATGTATAGGATCTGCAAACTCTTT
>CM053601.1:90135829-90160009 GCA_028646575.1 Pseudocheirus occidentalis
AATGATAGCATGCATTGCTTCAGTCTCCTTTTAAACTCTGATCTTTCTGGATCTTTCTCTGAATGTAGACATCTCCTTCCATCCTGAGACTTGTAGAGTTGTCTTTTAACTGTGGGTTACTGAGAAGAGTCCAGTTTTTCAAAGCTGTTCGTCACACATATGATGTATCTGTGACTGTGTACAAATTTTTCCTGGTTTCTGTTCTTCTCACTTAGCATCAATTCATATAAGCCTCTCCAGGTAATTATGAAGTCCATCTCCTTTCCATTTCTTATAGCACAATAGTATTCTATCACATTCATATACCATAACTTGTTCAGCTGTTCCCCAATTGATGGGCATCCCCTTTTCCAGTTTTTTACTACCACAAAGAGAGCTGCAATAAATATTTTTGTACATATGGGATCTTTTCCCACTTCTATGATCTCTTTGAGATACAACCCCAAAAGTGGTATTACTGGGTCAAAGGGAATACTTTCCTTTTTATCACCTTCTTTAAGATAGTGTTTGACCTACTTGGAAAGGGACCCTTATTTTAAAACTGCATTTTTTTTTCAAAATCAAAATGGTTGGTGGTATAAAGAAAGCAATTCATCAGTGGGGCTAAATTATGCGTATTTCTGCCTTATGGGGGGAGGTGGGTCTTGTAGAAACAGAAAACAGATTTTATGATGCAAATCTGAAAAAATTTTCAAATATTGACGATCATTCCTGTATTTGTCAAAACCTATACATCTGGTGTTAATTTCACTCTGATTCGTCAGTCCTTGAAGCCCTAACACACCAGCAGTATGTACAGAGATCACTAGACTTGCTGGCATTAACTTTTACCACTGCTGTTTCCAGCAGAAGGAATATGATAATCCTGAATTTGAATCTGGTTTCAAAACATTGTCAAAGCTTTAAAATTTGGCATTTAATGGGGAATAAATAGGCTGTGCAGTGGGGTATTTGTCATGATATTTTAAATATTGGTCTGTCAACACACTAAATAATCCTGGTTTGCTAGTGGATTACCTTTTTAATATATTTATTCCCACTTTGCCTTCTTTTTTCTATTGGCCAATTAACACATGAAAAGGAAATTCAGGCCTCTCATTTACCAGAAGGACCCATTAAGGAAGCAAGTCAGTCTCTTGACATTAGTGATGATAGCAAAATGCCAGACAACAAAATTAAGATAAGTATAGTTCCAGACTCTGTATTGGAGGGGAAATTTGAAGCTCAGGGTGACTAAACAGGGTTGGGCTTTATTTGTGCAAAGCAGTGTGTATTTGGTAAACAACTTCCTCCTCTAATTGCATTTGGGGTATGTGGTTAGGGGAAGGTCACATTTGTGGAAAGGGGTGTCATTGATTAAAGTGGAGGTGTGTCTTGCAAATTTGAAATCAAATACACTTACTGTATTGAATGAATCGGAGTGGAGGGGAAGTCATTTTTTAAAAGTTGGAAAATATTTCTTCATCACTGTTTTTGAACTGTGTGGGTTTGGTTTTTTTTTTAAATTGGTTCTTTTGACTTATCTAATACCATAGGCTGGTGTGAAGTTTTATCCTTTTTTCTTAGGGTTTAAATGAAAGGAATATATGAGGATGGGAAACAGGTACTGGATTTTGTAAAATCTCAGATCCAGTCAATTTGGGCTAATATGGAAACACAAGGCAGGGAATGATACTGACATACCTTGAAGATACAAAACCATCCAGACCCATGGTTCTTTTGGAGAAAATACAAACTACAAAATGTTTTGGACTGAAATAGCATTGTTAAAAAGCTGACTCTGCACATTTCCTATTCATTCAAATGTGAAGTTTTCAGAGGATAATAATGTGTGGAAAAGCTAGGCATGAATGTATGCAAGTATAAAAGAAGCTGTCTTCCTGACTTTCTTCCCAACTGAGAAAGCATTTTTCAAAACTAATACCCACCAAAACAAATATTGCACTTTCTTACTAAAATGAATGGCTTCTGTATTTTAAGGAGCAAAACATATATACGTTCACTTTGTAAACATTTGAAGTTTTGAATATTCTAATACATCTGATTTAAAGTATAAATTGTTATTGTTGTTCAGTCGTTTCTTAGGGTTTAAATGAAAGGAATATATGAGGATGGGAAACAGGTACTGGATTTTGTAAAATCTCAGATCCAGTCAATTTGGGCTAATATGGAAACACAAGAGTCATGTTTGACTCTTTATGAACTTATTTGTGGTTTTCTTGACAATGATACTGAAGTGGTTTTCCATTTCTTTTTCTAACTCATTTTACAGGTGAGGAAATTGAGGCAAACAAGGTTAAGTGGCTTAACCAGGGTAGCACAGCCAATAAATGTCTGGGGCCAGATTTGAACTCAGAAGATGAGTCTTCTCAACTCCATGCATGTTATCTGTTTAAGTTACCTATCTGCCCCCAAAACATAAGTTCTGATTTATTTAAAAATATATTTATAGCATGATTTAAATTTAAAGTATAAATGTATAGTTTATTTCATTAGAGTCCTAAATGGATTGGGATTTAGTTCTATCAAAACTACCTCTCTACTTGTTATGAATTACTAGATTTTTCCTAAAAAATCAGGGGATAGGGAAGAGCGTGTGCGCGCGCATGTGTGTGTGTGTGTGTGTGTGTGTGTGTGTGTGTGTGTGTGTACACTCATGCCTTATGAATTTGGGTGGTTCTATGAATTGGAAGTCCTCTTGGTTCAAATTCAAATCCGACAAGGATTTGTGACTCCATGTGTACAAGGCACCAGGATGGAAACTTGAAATGAGACATAGACTCTTTCATCCAGTTTACACTATAGTTGGGATTCATGCCCAGGATAAGGAGTAATTAATTGTTTTGCAAGGTAGACATTCAAAAGTTTTGAGGTGATCAGATATAATCAAAATTGTACCATAGAACATAGGAAGACTAATCTTGATTTAGAATGGATTAGAAGGAAGAACCTGAGTCAGGAAGGGAGATGGTCTCCCAGCGGAGAAATATAAAAAGGCCTGAAGAAAGAGGATTGATTGAGTCTGCATTGTTAAATGCTGCAAAGAAGTTAAGGAAGATTATTAATTGTAAGAAAAGCTGTCGGATTTGGAAGTTGTTATTGTCAGTAACCTTTGGGGAAACAGTTTCAGTAAATTAATAGGGCAACCCAGATTATAAAGCAACAAAGTGTGAGTTGGTGAAAAACAAGTGAAGTCATTTAGGACCATAGAATTTAGAATAGAAGGGACTTGGAGATTGTAAGATTCAAAGCCAGATCTGGAAGAGATGTTAAAAAGTCATTGAGTCCAACTTACTCTTTTTATAGCTGAGGGAAATTGAGGCCCAGAGAGATTAAGTGACCTCCATAGGGTCACATAAGTAAGAAGTATCAGAACTGGGAGTTCCTAAACTTCCCAACCTAATATACTCTTTCCACAACATCAATAAAAATAATAACCAACATTTATGCAGCCTTTTCGGGTTTGCAAAAGGCTTTAAAAATATTATCTTTGATCCTCACATCAATGCTGGGAGGTAGGTACTGTTATTATCCCCATTTTACAGATGAAGCAATTTAAAGACAGAGGTTTAAATGATTTGCCCAGCGTCTCTCAGCTAGCAAATGTCTGAGGTTGGATTGGAATTCAGGTCTCTTGGCTTCAGGTCAGATGCTTGATCCACTGTGCCACTCAGCTGACTCTATATAAACTTAGCAGTAATAATAAAAAAAAAACTTAGAATGGCATAATGTTTTTAGGTTTGCAAAGCCTTTTATATACATTGTCATTTAATTTTCAATCAAATGAGATTTATGAGGTGGCCTCTGAAGCATGCTTCTTATAAGGTAGTATTTTTTATATTATTATCTCATTTTAAAGATGAGGAAATTGGCTAAGAAAGGTTATACCACTAGTGAGTTATAGGAAAGGTGAAACATTTAAACAGATAAGTAAATACTAGGTCTTTGGAGAAAGGAGAAAACATCTGCAAGGTGGAAACTGAGAGAAAAAAAGTAGCTTCTGAGCTGACTTGAAAGAAGAAAGTAAGAAGCAGCCACTGTGGGGACTAAATTAGGTAATAAGAAATGAATAGAAAATTTTGACTGTCACATTTGGGTTAGTCACTTCTGAACTTCAGTTTCCTCATCTATAAATGAAGGAGGATTGAGCAAATTGACCTTTAAAGCTCCATCCCCACAATGCTGAGAACTCACCTTAATCCCTCCTTCCTTATTCCTTGAGATTGTTGACTTTAGGGTATGATATGAAACCAAGGTTGCTTAATCATGCTTGTGTTGATGGGATTAATTGGGCTGGTCACTTTTATATTTGGACTGGACTTGGCCTTTTACATTTTTGAGTATAGAAAGTGATTACTCTAATTATGTATATTGATAGGTTCAGACAATAGTTAACAGTGTTGTAAATCCACCATAGCCTTTCACTATAGGCTTGTGGGTCGCAAATATAGGAATGTAGGCTTGTGACTTTTCTTCATTTTTAATTTTGGGAAAGTTTTTGTTGTTGCTCTTAAAGAACCAATTTTTTCCCCCAATGAAATGCCAAATTAGAACAGTGAGGATCTTTTGAAATGATAGCTGAATGGAGCTGATGTGGAGAAACAAAAAAGAGAAAATAGTAAGCTCTGATCTGCATTCAGACGCAGATCAGACGCAGAGAAAGATGTTCTTTCTCTGAATGTCGATTGTATTTCACATTATGAGTCTTTTGGAATTGTCTTAGATCATTGTATTGCTGAGAAGAACTAAGTCTGTCAAACTTTGATCATCTTATAGTGTTGCTATTACTGTATATAATGTTCTTCTGGTTCTGCTCACTTCACTCAGCATCAGTTCATGTCGGTCTTTCCAGGTTTTTCTGAAAACATCTTACTCATAATTTCTTACAGCACAGTAGTATTCCATTACATTCATATACCATAATTTTGGCATCCCCTCAATTTCCAGTTCTTTGCCACCACAAAAAGAGCTGCTATAAATATTTTTGTACATGTGGGTCTTTTTGGAAGGGAGACTTTAAGAAATCATCTGGTTCAGGGATTTGGTTCTTAACTTTTTTTTGTTTCATGGACCCTTTTGGTGAAGCCTATCCCTTCTTAGAAGAATGTTTATAAACATATAAAATAAAACAAGATTATAAAAGAAGCCAACTACAGTTACATATTACACATTGTGAATTTTACCATTGCAGTTTCAATATATCACAAGTCAGCATAGGAAATTAAATGGGAATTTTTGGAGAGTATTACCAAAGCTGCAGACAACATGGGAAGGTCAGCAGATAACACAAAAGAAGTTTAAAAATTCAGAAAGGCATAAAATGTATTTATAGTATTATATAATATCAGCATATTTTATCTTTTAGCATCATAATAATTCAGACTTCCTCTGGTGCAAAGGGAAGGCCAAAAATTTTTATGCAGACTTTCCATATAGATGGGGCTCTGCACGCCTAACCCCTGCTATGCTCCTAACCTCGGCCATGTGGAAGTGATAAAAAAAAAATTAGTATCAAAATCAAAACATTAAACTTAAAATAGAAAAAGTGCTATCAAAATATAAAATTTCAGTCAGCATATTAAAAAAGAAGTCTACTAATCCATGGTGAGGAACTGACCAATTTCCTCATTTAACATAGGGGTAAATTGAAGCCCAGAGGAAGAATCGCAGAATTTGGGAGTTGGAAAGGAGCATCACTCTAATCCAGTGATTCTCAAACTTCTTTGGTCTCCAGACTCCTTTTGATTCTTAGAAATTATTGAGGACTCCAAAGAACGTTTGTTTATATAGGCCATATGTGTTAATACTTAACATATTAGAAATTACAATAGATACAATTTTAAAATATTTATTCATTTATTTTGAAACATAAACATTAACATAAAATCATTTTTATGAAAACCCATAATTTCAAAAAAAACCAAATCAGTAGAAAAAAGTAGCATTGTTTTACATATTTTTGCAATTTTCTTTAATGTCTTGCTTAATAGAAGATAACTATTCTCATATCTGCATCTGTGTTCAGTCTGCTGTGATATGTTGTTTGGGTTGAAGTATATGAACAAAATCCATCCTTACACAGACAAGTATTTGAAAAGGGGGGGGGAGAATTTTAATAGTAAAATAGCATCTTAGAATTGACTCAGAAATGGCTTAGAATTGGTGACTTAGATGTCATAAGATTTCTGTGCCTGGAGTCATTAAGACTCATCTTCAGGCCTGGAGTCAAGAAGACTCATCTTGAGTTTATATCTGGCCTCAAGACACTAGCTGTGTGGCCCTGAGCAAGTCATTTAACTCTGTTTGCCTCAGTTTCCTCATCTTTAAAATGAGCTGGAGAAGAAAATGGCAAACCATTCCAGTACCTCTGCTAAGAAAACCACAAATGAGGTCCCAAAGAGTCCAATACAACTGAATAACAACAAAATTAGTATGAAAAAAATGTTTGACTTCACAGACCCTCTGAAAGGGTTCGGGGTTCCTTGAATCACACTTTGAAAACTACTTACCTAATCAAGTTCATACAGAGAAGGAATCCCCACTATGATATACCTGATTTGACCCAAGTTCACACAGGTAATTCCCAATTTTTTTTTTTAAGGCAATTGGGGTAAGTGTCAAATGTCTGAGGCCAGATTTGAATTGGGGCCCTCCTGATTCCAGGGCCAGTGCTCCTAGCTGTCCTTCACACAGGTAATTCAAACAGTAAGTTACATTTTATTGTGCTTTAAAATATTTTCCTCATAAATAACCCTGGGAAGTAGGTAATGTGAATCTTGCTATTGCTAGTAGCCTTCTCTTTACACATGAAACTACTAAGCTGGAAAAGGGGGCTGTTTTGTTAAGGCCCAGATTCAATTCCAAAAAACCACAGTTATTTTAGCATCACTCTCAGCCCAGTAAGGACCACAATGGGAATGAAGCTTTTGGAGCAGACAAACCCTTATTCTTATGAAATGTTCTGTTGGCTTCCTCAGTTACCTTTGTAGTAAAGACACTGGGTCTTATTTATTTTTTTAATTGATTTATTTACTTTTAGTTTACAAGATTCAGTTCCAAAGTCCCTTGAGTTTCAAGTTTTCCCCCCTCCCTCCTGGCAGCATGCAGTCAAGTATGGGATCTGTAAATACTTTCACATTGGACATTAGTCTGGTCGTATAGAAGGGCTGTGACCAATGGAATGGACAGTGGGAAAAAGGAAACAAAACCAAACATGGAAAAGAGCGATAGCATGTAGATTGCTTCAGTCTCCATTTAAATTCTTTTCTTTCTAAATCTTTCTCTGAATGTAGGTATCTCCTTCCATCCTGAGACTTATAGAGTTGTCTTAATAGCTGTGCGTTGCTGAGAAGAGTCCAGTTTACCAAGGTTGGTCATCACATATACAATGTGTCTATGATTGTGTACAGGTTTTTCCTGGTTCTGTTCTTCTCACTTAGCACCAGCTTGTATAAGCCTCTCCAGGTGAATATGAAGTCTATCTCATCCCCATTTCTTATAGCACAGTAGTATTCCATTACATTCATATATCATAACTTCTTTAGCCACTCCACAATTGATGGGCATCTCCTTAATTTCCAGTTTTTTGCTACCACAAAGAGAGCTGCAATAAATATTTTTGTACATATGGGTCTGGGCCCCATTTTTAAGAGCTTATTTAGAATCCTTGCACATAATACTCAGCCACATTCTCTTGACTTGCCTTGGGAGAAAAAAAGCAAATAGGTCTTAGAATTTCAAATGAAAAAGAGGAAGCATCTAAAGGCGATGTTAGAACATTCTGTTTGTGACATCATAGGCTGTTGCCATGGAAACAATTATGGCATTCTGTAAAATACTGAATTATAATTTCAGTGTAAAAAAAGAAAAGGCTGTAAAAGGAGATAAAATGCTGAGGAACATCACATGCCAGTGTCCTGATTTCAGAAAAATCGGTTAGCAGCGTGAGATGTGAATACCTAGTCTCCAAGTAGCATTCCTGAAATAGCAACATTACATTTTTCTTTTAACTCTTCCTGGTCTTGTTACCCCTTTAAGAACTTGTTAAAAGTGAAATAATTCCCATGTGTGTGCTTTTAGTTTAGCAAATGTTGTTTTTCACAGATTTCCTCTACGCCTCTCCTGCCTCCCCCTTTCTTTTATTCCCAGTTGAGCGAAGGTTCTTGGTTTTTGCATCAGTAGCTTCCTCCTGGTAACATCTTAAGGACTGGCTCATGTTAATTGTTGTAACTGCTGCTGAGCAAGATGGGCAATGATGACTTCAAAGAGGAAAACAACATTCTTTTCTCTGTAGGAACTGTCTTTTGATTTTAAAATGCTAGCATTCCTCTTACTCTTTAGTTTATGGACTTTATTTAAACAAAATCTTGAAAAAATTTGTCTATTTAAAGGATAATAATAGGATCATAGGTTGTATGTTAGGAGGGATTTTCAAGGTCATATAGTCTAGCCTTATTTTACAGAACAAATTATAATGATGACTCACTAATACTTTGCGTTTGGCTTTACAGATGTTCTTAATTTATATATAACCATAACCTTTTTGTCTAGAGATGATGCTAGTGTCTCTTTCTCTCTCTTTCCCTTTCTCTACAGTGGTCCTCTAGGATTCACACGTTCAGCTAACATTGTGTCTGAATGGCTCCTGAAGACTTCCCTCAGCTCACTGTAATTATTCTTCTTATAAACGGTCTACTTTAAAGAATAATCTGGCTCTTGGTCTGGCACCATAAGCTGGACAGTATGTCAGGCTAACACATTTCAGTTACAACAAATTACTGTGAGATCTTTTTTTTTTTAATTTTTAAACTTTTGCTTTTTGGAGGGGGGATGGTAGAGCAGTTAGGGAAGTGACTTGCCCAAGGTCACACAGCTAGTTTTGTATTAACTATCTGAGGCCAAATTTGAACTCAGGTCCTCCTGACTCCAGGGTTGGTATTCTATTCACAGTGCCACCTAGCCACCCCTTATTGTGAGATCTAGAGTTGGTTTTGTGACCAGCTTTGGGGCCTGTGACTTAGGAGAATTGCTTGGTGTAGTACTTCTTAATAGCAGTGAAGCTCTCGTAGATTAAAAAGTAATTTAAAGATGTAAATAGAGACCACTGTTTGAGAAACTGGTAGGAGGTAAAGACCAGGATGCTTTTGTTCCATAATTAGGCTTCTGATTATATCCCAAGTGGCTAGAGTACTAGGCCTGGAATCAAGAAGGCCTGAATTCAAGTGTGGCCTCAGAGACCAGCAGTAACGACCTTGGGCGAGTCACTTCACTTCGCTTTGTCTCAGCTTCATTGTCTATTGAATAACAACATACTCTACTTCCCAGGGTCATTGAGATCCCAGGATCAAAATGGGATGAAAATTGTAAAGCCCTTAGCACAGTACCTGGCATATAGTAAGTGTATATAAAAATTGGCTATTATCATTTAACTTATGTTTGTCTCAGTTTTCTCACCTGTAAAATTTGGATAACAGCACCTACCTTCCAGGGTTATTGGAAAGATTAAATGAGGTAATGTTTGTAAAAGCACTTAACACAGTGTTTTGTTCATAATAGGTGCTTTATCAATATTTTATCAATATTCCTTTTCCTTCCCCCTTAGATCAGTCAGTCTATCAGCAAACCTTTATTAACCATCTCCTATGTACCTGTTATTGTGCTAGGCACTGGAAACTCAAAGATGAAATGAATGAAACAATCTCTGCTTACAAAGACTTTAGAAGGCCAGAAGTGGTTAATTCTTATACTTGGACAAGTAATTTCACTATATATTTTTAAAGCCCTCTTTTGATTTCCTGTTCCCCTGTGTTATCCATTGCCTCCTCAGAGACCAAGCATTCCTCTGTTGGTGGATACACATTTCTTTCCTTGGTAGCCCTCTCTTTGGTTCCTCCCAGATGAAAAGATCAGAAAAAAATATGAACATTTGATTTTTCCCAAAGACAGTCTGTTATCTCAGAAAAGTCACAATTATTTAAAAATTCAATATTATTTGTGATGCAGTCACAACAAAAACAGTTCATCTGCCCTCAAGGAGCTTACTTACCCCTGGGTGCTCTAGTATTAATCATATTAGTTTGTTTTCATATATATTTAAATTGGCATTGTATATTGTATATCAGGGTTTGCCTCAGCCAATGGGGGAGGCTCCTGCTTGTGACAGTTTTTACTGCCTGGGTAGGGAAGTCTTCTATAGTGACCAGAGAATTACCTTCTTCCTTTCTTCCTGTTATCCCATAGCTCTGGTGTCTCCTGTCACTTGAGCTCTGCTACCACCCACCAGAAATGCCTCCAGTTTGGATAAACTCCCATCAACATTTTCACAATAACTGTAACTTATCACTTCCACTACTCTCTCCCCTTCCTCCATAAGTTCAGAGGCTTATCTTAAAACTTCCTGTCTCTCTGTTTAGCAAGGGTGGGAATGATCTCAATCAGTCTTGGAATGGGGGCAGTACTGGCTGTGGTGATTCTTTTAGATGTAGCTGCTGGCTGAGTGATACTTCAACACCAGTCTTCTCATGCTCTTCCTTGTGGCTCAGAAATTCTTGCTCTCTCCTCTTGCTCCAAACCTGAACCTTTTTAGACATGAAGTACAAAACCTCATAGTTGGAGGGAGACTTTCTGTCCAAAAGGGCAAATGTCTAAGAAGGCTGCTAGAATCTGGAATGAGAGAGAACTATAGAAGCCTGAATATAATCCTAGTCTGGAGGAGTCTATAGTAGGACCATTAACGTTCCAGGCCCCGCCTTTTCCTCTGACCTCTCAATTTAATGTTGGTGAGTATCTGCCTCTTTGGGCATTTCTTCCCAGCCAACCAATCATGCCAGCACAAAGCCACACTGGAAATGTTTCAATAATAACGGAATTGTTATGTTAGGAGCAAACTGAGGGTGCAGAGAGGTCACATAGTAAAGTGTATGAGTTAGGCTTCAGTCTCTGTCTCCAAGTCTGTCACTGGAGCTCACTGGGAAAACACTGTCCAGACATGCCTCTTATGCTATTTTATAATTCATAATTGATGGTATTTTTGAGACTTAGGTGTTTAACACCTACATATGCTAGGCATTATGCTAAGCACAGGGGATATAAAGCAAAACAATTCTTTCCCTTCCTTCATGGAGCCTACATTCAAGTAGGGAGATAACATGAATACATACAAGTATATACAACTAGGATACTGTATTGTTAATGATACTTGCAGCTGCTATGGAGGTCTAAGACCAGTAATACCAGTACACGGAAGGGCAGCTAACACAGGTTCTTTGATCTGCTTTTCTAAAGGAAAGACAACTTCAAAGCCATCAACAATCTAACTTTAATTAAATAATGCAGGCAGATAAGTAGAAAGAAGTGAGTATCCAAGAAAGAATCCAATAGACAGGACTTCAACTGTCTAAACAAAGTAATAGATACATAATCACCAGACGAGGGAGCACCAACAAAGGGAATATAAAGGAAAACAATTCCTTCCCTTCCTTCATGGAGCTTGCATTCAAGTGGGGAAATAACAAAAGTGGGAACCACAAAGCCAGAGGGCCCCTTAACAATGAAACATTCTTCCCAAAGCAAAATACCAACCTCCCAGAATATATATATAGTTTTGACTAATAGGCTCAGAGCCAGAAGGCATCACAACCAACATGACTCAGTGCCTAACTGACTCAGTGCCAAAAGATGTGAAAGCCTTCCAGTAAGCAAGCCTCCCCCTAAGCAAGCTCCTTCCACAGGACAGTATATGGGCTCTGTGTGACTCAGGATGTGTTACCGCCCCAAACTGGGCTGGAGCTCAAAGCAGCAAGACATCTGTGATTGAAATACCTGTGAACACAGCCCCAGTTCAAAGGAGAAAAGGGAACACGTGGTTAGATAGGCCCATTAATGGATGGGGAAGATCTTATATTCCGTTAACCTTACAGATACAATTTTTTTTTAAAGTAGTTATGGAAGAGAAAACAATAGCATGTGGGAGAGCAGAAACCAGGAATTCTAAGAGGGGAAGGTAAGGAGGGAGAATTCTAGGCATGGGATTATTCATCCATCTGTCTGTCTATCCATCCATCCATCCATCCATCTCTCCATATATATTTGTATCATATCCATCAACCCATCTGTTTAAGTCTATCTATATGTATCTCTATGCAAATTACTTAAAGATTTACATATGTGTATACATGCATATATACCTATCCATCCAGCTTCATTCTCCCCCATCCTACCCTAGAAGTATCTCAAACTCAACATGTCCAAAACAGAAGTCATTATATTTCCTCCAAACTCTCTCCTCTTTCCAACTTATCCTTTTTTTTTTCTTTTTGGAGGGGGGAAGGCAGAGCAGTTGGGGTTAAGGGACTTGCCCAAAGTCACACAGCTAGTTAAGTGTTATGTTTGAGACTGGATTTGAACTCAGGTCTTCCTGATTCCTGGGCTGGTGCTCTATTCACTGTTTTTCCAGTTTCCCAGGTTTAAAATTTTGTCAATTATACTGGACTCCTCTTCCCCCCTCTCCATATATCAAATAATGAAGGGCTTTAGGGATATAATTAAAATGAATCAAACAATCGATATTCCAAGGCTTACATTTGGGCAGGGGTGGGGAGGGGAGGGAGACAGAGACAGAGACAGAAACAGAGAGAAGTTATGAGCATATAGATGCCAATAAATACATAGTGGTTACACAGAAGGTAGTTAGGAAAAGAAGATACTAATCGTTGCCAAATCTTGCCATTTTTAGTTTCATACCATCTCTCAGATCTGACCTCTTTTCTTCACGCAGACAGCTACCCTCTGGTGTAGGCAATCATCATTACTCAACTAGATTTTTGCAACAGCCTTCTAATTGGTCTCTGTCCATTAAGTCTCTCATTATTACAGTCAGTTCTGTACACTGATGCCAAAGTAATTTTCCTCAAGTGCACATCTGACCATGTGACTGCCCTATTCAGTCAACTGCAGTGGCTTCCATTTGCCTTGAGTATTACATATAAACTGTTCTGTTTCTCTTCTGAAGCATCCATACAGCCTAGCCCAACCTATCTTTCTAGCCTCCTTAGGCATTATTTCCCCTCCCACACTCTGTGATCTAGCCAAACTGGTCTTTTTTTTCTTTTCCTTACATCTTCCATCCCCATGCCTTTGTATAGGCCATCCTTTATATCTGGAATACTTTTTTAGATCCTTAACCTCTGTCTCAGAGGCCCCTTTTTTCAGAGATGAAGCAGAATCTTTGGCATCAATCCTTTCATGATCCCCCTACCAGTGTCCTCCTTAACCAGCTTGTATTTAACTCTGTGCATATTTGCATTTTTTAGTTTCTTTTTATGCTCTGTATATATGTGTGTATGTGTGCATTTGTTGTGTCACTTATTAAAGAGTGTAAGCTTCTTGAGAGGAAGAGGTTGATTCTTTGTTTTTGTATGAGTAGGTGCTTAATAAATACTTGTTGATTGATTGATTGGAGTGTGGAGAAGTTTGAGGTAGGGAAGTCAGATAAAAGACTCTTACAAGGTATAGGTGACAGGGACCTCAGCAAAGGAGCATAGCTGTGGGTAGACAAGGAGGGGAATGTGCCTAGAAATATAGAAGAAGAAACAAAATTTGGTGCCTGGTTGTTTTTGTGAGATAAGTGAAAGTGAGAAGTCAAGTGAGGTTACCATTTTGAGATTATAAACTAGGAAAAGAGGAAAATAATTGCAAAGTTCAGAAGAGGGCCTGGTTTTGGCATGTTGAGATTGATATTCCTAAAGGACCAGTAGACAATTGGTCAGTTTCTGATGTAGACCTGGAGCTCAGGATAAAGGTTAATAATCCTACAGGGAAAAATATGAATGCATGTAATGATAGTAGCTGGCATTTATGACTTACAAGGTCTTATATGCATTACTCCATTGTTTAACAATGCCCATATTGTGGTTTAAAGTTTCAAATATACATTGATCGTGCATGACACTATAGAAAATTATAGCATTATTAGGTTTAAAAAATTTAATGACCAAAATGTTAACTGTATTGCTAGAGAAGTGAATAATTATTTTCGGAGTGTTTGTGGCATTGAAAGAGAAAACCAGTATTAAAATGACTAACTAGGTTAATAGTCTTCCTTATATCAGTACCCTAAGAATTCATTCTTTCCATGATGGCTTGAAAATGGCCATAATCAGAAAATTAGCTTCTGGAAAGAAGAAAAGCAAATGAAGGGCTGGACCAGGGGACTTTGTTTTAGACCTTTTAATAAGGAAACTTACCTTTCTCTGCTAGCCCACAAGTTGACAATACTGACAGGAAAGGTTGTCTTATCTGAGATCATTTAGACAGGTTTTTTTTTAAATAATCTTTTGAGTTGTCATTTTGTAAATTATAATCAGAATTTGTAATCTCAACAGTGGTGTTATACTGGCAGGGGAAAGAGAAACATTTAAATGTCATATCCATAAGTATATATGTTTAAAATGCCAAATATGATAAAAGTAGAAGTTTTGACTGAGATGAATATGGTGTTGAGAGGTCACCTTAGTTAAAACCTCAGTTGTTTTTTCATACTCAGCATTTTAAACACTTATGTATCTCAGAGTCCAGAGATTCTTAACCTAGGGTCCTTGAATTTGTTTATTTATTTTTACTTTTATATTTTGCTACCTATATTATAATTAGTTGAAATATAGTATATTTTATTTTACACATTTAAAAACATTCTGAGAAGGGACCTGTAGGCTTCACCAGACTGCCCAAATATTCCAAACACAAAGATTAAGGACCCCAGCTTTATACAGGTACATTTCATGTACACACACATTCATAATTAATATTTTTAGTATGTATGCTATTTGCCCAACTACAAAGGAGAAATATATCATTCCTTTATTATAATAGCTCTACTTCTGTCCCCCTGTGTGTTTGGCTTTTTTTTAAAGCTATTTTTAGGTAATAACCTAGGAATTCATTCTGGCCACAAGTTTGTTTTTACTGGATTAGACTGTAATATCAATGAATTATTCCTTATTCATTTTGTTTATCTCCTCCAAGGTGTATAGATAGATTTATAGTGTATAGATAGAAGTGGGTGAAAAGTATGAATTTTGGAAAACTAGTCAGCCTTTAAATAATATTACGTTTAAATGAAACAATATTTTACATAGCAGAGGTGCATGAGCAGTGAAGGGAGGAGCTTGCTGAATGGGTGGACCAGGAAGGGTGGAGCAGGAAAAGGCAGAGTGGAGAGTATGTTGGTCAGAACAGTTAAAGTCTGAGGGAGAGAGAGGAAGCAGGCAGTGAGCTGAGTTGTTAGTGAGAAAGCCTTAGGGGAAAGACTTGGGGATGGCAGTGCCCCCTATATTGTTATTGTGTATAGATTTCTTTGTTGCTGTAATGATTTTGACTTTCTAGTGTTGGGATTTGGCTTTCTTGTTTTTGAATAAATATTTTGGTTCTGTATTCCATGTGGGGAGTCTGTTATAGTTTGTGATTCAGAATTACACCGGCACATTCATAGCTACCATAGGCACTATGAATATCATGTTGGTGCTACAGCTCCATGTAAGTTTTATTTTTGTTTACCTATATTTCTGTACCCAGTATTCAGAAGGGTAGCTAGGTACTGGGATAGTGGGGTAGGAGTAGGAATGGAAAAGAATAATTTCCTCAGTGTTCTTTAGTAAGAAAAAAAAGTTATTTTGAATAGAGTAGTTTTTAAAAAATAGGGCAGCCTATTTGAGTCATTTCCCCTGTTCTATTAGGTGATTTTTATCTTAAAGCTGTCTTTTATGAGAATTGTGTCTGCCATCTTACACACTGCACTACTGATGTTGTCGTTCTCTGACAAGTGGTCCCTTTAAAATATTAAGGAAGGTATAAGCACAGAATCTCACAAGGTGAATCCTAGAGATTTCCTGACCTAAGCACTTTATTTTTCAGAGGGGGAAACTAAGCCTTCAGAACATAAATGACTTACCCAAGGTGACATAGGAATTAAGTGGCAGACTGAGACTTGAACCCAGGTCTGGTAGCTCCAGGACCAATATTCTTTCCAAAATGCCAGGCTAAGCTTTTCATTGAGAACCGGGAAAACAACAACTTTTCTGTTTGCTCTGCATTTCCTAGATTGTTTCTATTGATTTGGAGGGTTTTGAGTGGAAATTTACCGTATATCCTTCCCCCACAGCATTGATATTTATCTCTTAGCCATTCATAATCCGTTTGAATCACTGACTGATGGTGATGGACCTGCTGTAGCAGCTATCTGTGGTCCCTATCAGGGCTCTGCAAATTTCTTTCCATTGAAAATTTCTTGAAGGCAGATCACCTTTGGTCACTTGGAAGAAGTTCAAATACAGGAGGTCTTGGTCCTTCTGCCAAAAAACATATTTTAAAGGAATATACACATATATTTAAAAGGAATATGTATCACATATTACATATTTTTAAATGTATTCTTTTATTTAAAAGGAATAGCAAGTTGTACATAATAGATTTGCATTATCATATGCAATCATCGTATTATACTGTTATAGTATAACTTGTTTATACATGTTATACTATATATACAAGTATGTGCTTGTTTTATTCCATAACTTAGAAATAAAATAAATTTTTAAAAACTTTGCTTCAAGGCCCATAATGAAAAGGGAAAATTTAACAGCACATAAAATTTGAGAGGCAGAGAACACACAGACCCTCCTACACAAAAGTAAGCCTGCTTGCCCCAGTTTGTTTTCTCTTTTGTCCATTCTAAAGCCATTACTTCTCTAGACATCATTTAGACTCTGTATCCCCAGGGCATGGATTTTGTCTTTGTATGTTCAGCTCAATGCCAAGCACTCTGTCAGTGTTCAATAAATAACAGCATTGTTACATCTCAAGGTTTTAGAAATCTTGGAAGCCTTTTTCTGTTAGCCTTCAATATCCCTAGATGGTTATCTCCTTTTTTCTTTCTTCTTTTCTTTTCCTTTTTTTGCAGGGGGGAACCTGTAGCCACTGTTAATTAATGGTTGCTGTGGTCCTCAGCTTTAACTTGATATGTTTTTGAAAAATATTGTATTGTTAAATCCAAAAGGATCAGAGCTTATCATATTTTTGTGAAACCTTAAAGTTTAACTTCAACTGTTGGTGTGTCGGCCTCCAACATGATAACTTGGATTGGTTTGGGTTTATGCAGGTCTGATAAGTCTAATATTAATGAACAGCATAGGGAAGACAGATATTTAATTCTAGAAATATTTATTAAGTGTCTACTTTGGGTGAGGTATGGTGTTTTTTGAAGAATAAAGCAGTGAATTACATGGTCCTCAGGATCTGGGCACAGAATGGATTCCAAGATTTATGTAGTATGGCCACATCAAAACCTTCTTCCTGAACTTTACAGTAGGTTCTCACTCTCCTCCAATCTGTCTTTGACATTGCTGCCAAATTAATCTTTCATATGCATGTAATCTTTGATATCATGCCACTGAAAAACTCAAGAATTTTTAATGATTCTCTATTACTTATTGTCTAAAGCAAAAAAAATTCCATCTGACATTGAAAGCCCCCTTTGCTACAACACCAGTTTGCCTTTCTAGTTTTATCACTTACTATTTGTCCCCTAAGGAACTTATTCCACAGTATAGCCAAATTGGAGTACTGTTTATCCTTCAAACATATCCTGAACTTTCCCACCTTCTTGGAAAGTAATCTGTCAATCATAGGATTTTATATGTATCTTCTTCATCTGAGTAGCTACCTTATAAATCTTCTTAAAGTGTATGCTCTTTGAGGGCAGAGGCTGTGCCTTATTTGCGGTTGCTTCTCCATCCCTCTTTTGCAAAGTTCACTACAGAGGGGATACATAACTAAAAGTTGTTCTGAATAAATGAATCTATAAGCTCCATGGAGATTTTACAATGTCCCCTGTCTATTAGCAGCCTAGGCTCCATTTAAGTGAGTCCATTTTCATCTTTAGTTCAAGTTGCTCACTAAACAACTCCAGCACACTCTCATGTGAGTCCCCCATTGTGTGCCCTACATTCATTCAGTCCCCATGATGATGGAGACTCGGGTGAAAGGATGACTGAAATTATTAGTGCTTTAACAAGAGAAATGCACCCCAAATCAGCAGGCTGTTGGTTTGATTTCATCTTTTTAGGCAGATGAGTTTTATCCTATCACAGAAATCTATAAAGTGCAATATTTGATCCCTCCGACTCATCATTCTAATCTCCTTAGTAAAATTGAGCAACTCTGTTGTAACACATCTTCCTCTTTTAAAGAGGCTTTTTAGTGTGGTGGAAAGAACACTGGAATTAAGAGACACAAGACCTAGCTTCAAAATCCACCTCTGCATTTTGCTGCTGCTGTGGAATGGAGGGAGACATAAGGCATTGGGAAAGGAGGTCTAGGGAAGATTACTGAAGGCAAAATTGTATCACTTCGTGCCTTACCATTATATCATTATCTTATAATTTTATATGTGTATCTTATAAGAATTTTACCTGTGGTGTAGGTGGGCCCAGGTTAGAATGCAAAAAATTGAGGCTTGTAGAGTTCTACTTGCTTTGCCCATTGTCACATAGTTAGATCCCACATCTGATTCCCCTGAGTCATAGTGTTACGTTGAGTTGGCCTAGTTGTGATGAGATAGAAGGTTGGGCAGCTCTGTGATGCACACTTGACAGCCAAGCTACTATTACCTTCTAATATTCTTTTCAGCTTGAATAATTGAGTTTTATTGCAGTGTTGGGGTAGGGTGGGGTGGTGAAGGTGGGGGTAATGAAGCAGGGATTGGGAACATTTTGTTTGTTTATAGTTCAATGTTGTATGTAAAGTTAGGAGGCTGGGCTTGATGGAGTGTGGCAGATTTTTACTGGTCTATAAAACTTGTATTATCTTAAAATCCATAAAATTTAAGAAGAGACTCCTCTTGCTCCTGCCTCCTTCTCCTCCTACGCTCTTGGAGCCAGGGAGAACTACAAACTTAATCAGTGAAGAAGGATAGAAAGGTGAAGCAATCCCAAGTGATGAATTTAGCTATCTTACCAGTCTATCTTGGGCTCAGAAATGACCATTATCATGTGTGACATTCAAGTTTTCATAGTGCCTGACATTTCTCTCCTTTGACCCTCACCACAATCCTGTGACATACGTGTTGTTATTTTGTAAACTCAGCAAGCTCAGAGAAATCCTTTGAATAGAATCATACCAGTAGGAAGTGACACCGGCCTGCTCTGCTTGATAAGAGCCAGTTGTTAAATTTTCAGTGTAAACATTTGTACTTTAAAAGTCAGCAGGTGCTACAAAAAAGTTTGACTTTAAGAAGGAAGTGTGCCCTACATTCATCCATCCATCCATCCATCCATTTATTTTTGTAGAGCTGGTTGTTAAACATTAACAGCACACCCCTGGATTCAAACTGTTAAACATTTATACTGCACTCAAAAACCTCTCTTCTAGCTCTAGAATTCTGTGGCAGTAACCCCCAACCATATAAAAGATTGTACTTTTGCCTTTCATTTCGAGAGTTAAACAATCTTGTTAGAAGTGTCTAAGAACACTCTGGCTTCTGAGAGAAATATCCCTTATTTCCCGGGTTGGCCTATATTTTGGATTTAATTTATTTTACAAAGAGAAGAACATAACACCTCCTTGGTCTCTGGAGAGGGGGTAGAAGGGAAGAAAGAAAGGAATAGCTGGTAGAAGAAACTCGTCCTCAGGCTAGGACTAGGAATGATAATAACTAGTTGTGACTTTTGAAGAATTTTGTTTTTATGTTAAAGTTTAAGAAGTGAGGAGGGAAAGATCTGGAGAAAGCAGTTTTATGCACAGATAAATCTGACATAAACGAATGTCTCTACCTTGTGATATAAGACACGATGCTTATTTAAAATCTTTTGCAACTTAAAAAGAATTGGAACTAGTCAGAGGCTTGTCCAGAAAGATCAGAATCCTGGCTGAACAATGAGTTTCTTATTCCCCATTACATCTGTCTGTCTTTGTACCTGATTTAGTCTGTTTCCCCTCCCTGCTTCTCCTTTTCATTCTCTCCTGTCCGTTCTCTTCTCTTCTTTCTCCCTTTCCCTCTCCTTTCTCCTCCCCTTTTCTCTTTCCTCCCAAGACATGTATGAATATAGCTGGTAACAGCTAGTTCATCAGAGTAGTTAGAATTTCAGCAGTTATGGTGGCAATTCATTAAGCCAGCCATGCTTATTATCGCAACGGAATACTAATGTAATGTCAGCAGTTCAAATGGACTGGAGGGATCAGTATGGTATGACTTGGAGCTGGAGCCCTAGACACTCCTGTATGAGCACCTTTTTCCTCAGCATAGTTTTCCATTTAACCCTTTCCACTTAGGAGGGAAAAAATGGAGGAGGGGGGAAAAGTGACTGTTTTAGTCTCAAAAAAACCCCAGCCTCCAGTCTCACCTCCCAGCTCTGCCATTCACAGATTGTGGGACTAACCTTTCAGAGTCTCAGTTTCATCATCTGTCAGGTGCTGAGAGAAATGCTTGCACTGCCTACTTTGGGGAATAGTTGGTGAGGATCAGATAAAATTCTCATATTTTACAGTGCTTCTTCACCTGGGGCCCATGAATTTAAAAATCAAAATTTAATAATTACATTTCAATACAATTTGTTTCCTTTATGACCCTATATATTTTTATGCATTTAAGGACATGATTCACAGAAGGTATCCATTGACTTTCCAAGACTGCCAGAGGTTTCCTTGATACAGGAAAAGTTAAGAATCCTTCCCTGATGACTCTCAAACTTTTCTTCAACAGAAAGTACTGCCCACTATCTGTGACCTTGGACAAGTTACAACCTCTCTGGCCCTCATTTCCCCATCTGTAAAATGAGAGTCTTGGTCTTGATGGCCTCCAGGATCCATTCTAGCTCTCCATTTTTGAAACCATGAACCCAGAAAGTGGAATGGAAAGGGCTATTTAAATAATGGATTCTGTAAAGGACAAAACATATCACTTCCCCATTCTCCCCACTCTCCCCACTCCCACCCCCAAACATGGTTGCAAGGAGAACTACAGGTTTTTAATGTCAGATGTGTATTTAAAAAAGGTTAAGTGAATGATATATCAGTGATTGTGATATTTAAAAAACCACAAAAGACATCAATAAAGCATTTTTTAAAAGAATGAGTTCAGACCTGTACTTTGCCTTTACTCTCCTCTTCCCACCACGTTCCCATTATGTTGGGTGTTCTGACCTTGGCTCAGTTTTTCAGCTCTTAAGAATTTCCTCTTATTTCTAGTCCCACCTGGCCCCCATAGATTGCATGTGGTTAAGATTTATACAGTTTGGGGGGGGCGGTGGCTAGGTAGCACAAAGCAGCAGCCCTGAAATCATGAGGACCTGAGTTCAAATCTGACCTCAGACATTTAACATTTTTACTAGCCATGTGACCTTGGGCAAGTCACTTAACCCCAGTTGTCCTCCAAAAAGCAAAAAAAGAAAAGATTTATGCAGTTTGTGTAGCATTTGATCCAAATCCTTTGGTGCAATCACACCTTACTCTAAGAGGCTTATTGCAGAATGGATGGTAATCCATTGTGATAACTCAGATTTCTGGTAGACCTTGTGGTAAGTAGAATGGGTCTTGGGGAAGAATGCACATTTCTGATGGTATACTTTTTCAAAAGAACACCACCTAGGTGTTTGAAATAGAATTTCAGAAAACAGACTCAGAATCAACCTTGTAACCTGGACATTCTTTGTCAAAGTACAAGTTAAAGTAAACAGTGGGGATTTAATTTATCCCAAGTCTGTGCAGTTCTGTCCTTGCTCATGGGTTTGTCATTGCCTAGCACAGAATAAGTGCTAAATAAATGCTCAATGTCTATGATGGGGTGAATTTTCTGGTGGCATCATGGGTGCTATGAAGTTTGGGGAGTCCCTTTAGGTTAGAATGAAAATCGTGGTGAAGTCACTTTTGTTTAGAGGGTAGACCAGGGCTTGAATTCTGGAGTCCATTGATGACTTCTTTTTGGTTAAATTTTGAAAAATTGCTTTGGGTATAGATGAAATTCCCTATAAAAAGGAATCATTATATGAAAGTTTGTTTTAAATTGCCCCAGTATTCATTTATGACCCTTAATTGAATTAAGTATCAGTAACTAATAATATAACCTTTCTTTTGCTTAGAATAACAGTATCTAACATTTATAGAAGACATTACAAATGTGAATTTCATTTGAGCTTTATAACAACTCTGAAATGGGCAACACAGGTACCGTCACCCACGTTTTACAGAGAGGAAACTTGGGCTCAGAGAGGCAAGTGATTTCACCCAGCATCACACAGCTAGCTAGTGTAACAAGTAGAATTTGAATCCAGGAGTCTTCCTGCTCCAGATATATTGTTCTCTGTGCTCTATTGCAAGTCTCTTTCTGACCCTTAAGGGATTTTCAGGATACATGACTCTTATTTTTGGTTTTCATGTTGAGTGTTTGTTTGTATATATCCGCACTTCTGTGGGTATCCATTCAAATAGGCATGTTTATTAATTTTTAAGGCATTGATAAACAGAAATTTATGGTCAAAATATAACTTGGGAAGGGAACAAGCATTTGTTAGGCACCTGCTATGCACTAGGAACTGTTCTGAGCACTTCACAAATATTATCTTATTTGATCCTCAAAAACAACCCTGTATGATTGGTCATGTTATGATCCCCAATTTACAGATGAGGAACCTGAGGCTGTCAGTGTCTGAGGTGTGATTTGAACTCATATCTTTCTGACTGTAAACCATTATGTGTAGTATAGAACTCAATGCCATTCACCAGAGGCCTTTCTTAAATTTATCAATTTATTATATTTATCAATTGTCAGTTTATCAATTATAATATTAACATTATTAGCTGGTATTCTGTACTTGAACTATATCAGCAGTATCTCAATGACCTTTGTTTTTTGCTTTATCACATATTTTTTAGATTTATGGAAATGAAGCATGATTCTGCTTTTTCATTTTCTTAAATTACATGTTGACATGTATGGTAGTTATACATTTATTTGATATTCAATGAAATAATACTTAGGATTTTCACTGTTGCCTTTTAAACATTTTACTGTTTTTCTATTCTTCCAGGAGTTCTTCTTAGCTTAGTTAATGACTTGTGTGTGTGTCTGTGTGTCTGTGTGTAACTTGCTTTTGTTGGGAAAAAGCAAAGTTGGAAGGAGTGAGGTAAGGGCTACCATTGCCATTAGGAAGGGATTTTTCTTCAGAACACTTAAACAATACACTGCTGATCCAGAGACATTTAGGGCAGGATGGCAGGGAGATAGTTATAATTCTAGCCTGATTCTCTTCTTGGAGACTGGAGAAAAGAGTTTCTAGCCTCCCAGCAGTCCTGCGATCTGCTTCCTCCTCCTCCCCACCAAAGCTTATTCTTGGCTGTCCACACCGTCTTGGCTTCTGAGACAAGCATGTTTCTGGAACGGGGCCAAATCTGGTTTGTATCATCAATCCTTTTTTTTTTTTACAAAGCATTGGGAGATCTCAAAAAGGCCTCTCCCTCTTTCTGGGTAACTGTGCAGCCACAGAGGAGTTAGAGCAGCAAGTTTCAGCCACAGAAGTATACTGACCAAGAAGAACAGAGTGTCCTTCTCATGCTTCTTGTGTTTGATTGTCAAATTTTCTGTTCAGTTCTGGTTTTTTCAGCAAGAATGCTTGAAAGTCCTCTACCTCATTGAATGACCATATTTTCCCCTGGAATAATATACTCAACTTTGCTGGGTAGTTGATTCTTGGTTATAATCTCAGCTCCCTTAATCTTCAAAATATCATATTCCAGGCCCTTCTATCCCTCAGTGTAGAAGCTGCCAGATCCAGTATTCAAATGGTTTTCTCTTGGAAGCCTGTTAGTATTTTCTCCTTTAATTGGGGATTCTGGAACCTGGCAATAACATTTCTAGGAGTTTTCTTTTGGGGATCTTTTTGAAGAGGTGATCGATGAATTCTTTCAAGTTCTATTTTGCCATCTGATTCTAAAACATCAGGGCAATTTTCTTTAAGGATTTCTTGAAGGATGCTTTCCAAGTTCTTTTTCAGGTCATGGGTTTCAGGTAGACCAATAATGTTCAAATTGTCTCTCCTGAATCTATTTTCCAGGTCAGTGGTTTTTTCAAGGAGATATTTCACATTGCTTTATATTTTTTTTATTTCTTTGTAACTTTTTAGTAATATCTTGATTTCT
>CM053601.1:90160509-90206416 GCA_028646575.1 Pseudocheirus occidentalis
CATTTGGGGTGGGAGTTCTGACTGTGTTGTCTTCCTCCTGTTCCATGCTTTGATCCTTTTTGTACACAAAAAAGGATTCTAGAATTATTGCTGTTCTTATTTTGCTTCCTTTTCCTTATGTTGGCCAGTCAATTAATTGGTTGGAATTTTTTTTTTTCAGCTTTGTGGAACTCTGCTTCCAGGGGGGAAAGCTTTGTTCCAAATCGCTGGGATTTTCCCAGCTGTCGGAGCTATTAGGGGTTGTTGCAGCCCCCCTGCCCCCCAGTTTTGGCTTACTGAGAGCGTACCCCAGGACCACCACCCAAGAGCACCATCTGGATCTAGGCCGCTCAACGCAAGAGCACTTGGTCCTGATCAATCGACTCAGCCCCCCTGTGGGATCCACAGGCCAGGGACTCTGAAGCAGCCCAGTGGGGGCAGCCACCGGTTACAGCAGTTCCTGACCTTCCCCCACTGCTTCCTTGCCCTGGGGGCAGATTGGCCAAACTGCTTTTCCTCCCCCAAATTAAGTTTCAAAGTTTCACACTCACTGACCTTCTGTAATTCTGGCTTGCTAGATGTGAAGATCCCTTCAGGTGCAGCAGATCTTCTCTGAAGTAGTTTCAAGCTTCAGCTTGGGAGGCTCGGCTCCTCCCAGACTGCCCTAAGGCCTGGCCGTGGTTTTGGTTTTCAGGCTGGGCTGGTCTGGGCTCCCTGCTGCTATGAGCTCCTCCTGCCGAGCTAACTTTCTCTAATCCTTGTTTTTCATGCCTTATGGAGTTGGCTGGAGTTGAGGTAGATCTTCTTTCTTGTAGACTGGCTGTGGCTTGGCTCGGCTCCTCCCAGACTGCCCTGAGGCCTGGCCGGGGTTACATGGCCTCTGCTTCTGGCCTGCTGTGATTAGCCCCTGCTGCTGAGCTGCCTTCTGTGAGAGATGTGTTTTCTGTATTTTTGTGAGCCTGAGAGTCCTAGACTTTGTCTGGGATCATATTTTATGGGTATTTTGGGTGTTTGTGTGGAAGCTCTTGGCTCTGCCCCCCGTTTGTCAATGACTTCTCATTTAATTAGATGGAGATTAGGTGGTTTTGAAATGACAGCCCTTTAGACTATAGAAGACAGAGGAAAGCTTCAGGAAAAGACCTGAAAATTTAAAGAAATTAAAACAAAGAGAACTCGGAGAAGAACACACCCCTAATTAATAGTACCCATGTATCCAGCCATCATTGGCTAGCTGTAAGAGGGGGAAAAAAATCCACTGCTTTAAGGGATTATGTAACATGTGTAACAGTTAATCCATACCTAAGGATCAAAGTTGTATATTACTTACCTTTAAAATTAGACCAGCTTGCTGTATTTTGTAGATAATTTGACATCTCTGCTCCTTTCTGCTCTCTCTCATTCTGCTCTCAGGTTTTTAACAATATCCATATATGTAATATATTATGTCAGTATATATTATACATTATACATTTATGTTGCATATTATATATGTGATACATGTCTAGACACATATATCTCATCTTCAAAATTTTCGGGATACATGACTCTTATTTTTTGTTTCGGTGCTGAGTGTTTGTTTACATATATCCGCACTTCTGTGGGTATCATTCAAATAGGCATGTTTATTTATTTTTAAGGCATTGATAAACACAAATTCATGGTCAAAATATAACTTGGGAAGGGAACAAGCATTTATTAAAGCTCTTATCAAATTGAACCAAAATCTGGTCTTTGTAATTTCCACCCATTAATTTTGACTCTTCCCTCAGGAGTGATACAGAATAAAATAATTTCCTTCTCTCATAGCTGGGGATATTTGAAGTGAGTTGTCATGTCACTAGGCTGAGTCCATAACTCATTCTTCATAGAACATGGTATATAGACCCTTGATCTTCTTGTTTGCCGTCCACATGTCTCATTGTAAATAATATTCTTTAAAAAATATGACCTCCAGAACCTGGATTAAGTGTTCTCTGAGTTCCCACCAGTGTAGACTATGACCTCCTGTCACCTGAGCACTTTATTTAGATCCAGTAATTCTGTGAGAGTAACATAGTCTAAGATTTTAGTGTTCTACATTGAGTTTATAAGTTTATAAATCAGCTAAATTCCCCGTGAATTTTCCCCATGACTTCTGTTTGATCCAGGTCTCTCCCATATCTTATACTTCTCCATTTAATGTTTTCAATATCCATATAAAACTTTTGTCTTTTATCTGTTAAATTTCGTCTTCTTTGTTTGTATTCACCTTCTTGCCTATAGAGGCTCTTTTGACTCTTTACTCTGTTATCCAATGCATTATATGCATCTTCTACCTTTGTGTCATCTGCCAATGTGATATGTCTTTTGATCACTGATAAAAGTGTTGAACAAGGTAGGACCCATATAGAATTCTATTTCATCCCTCTAGAGACTTTTCTTTAAGTTATTGTTAGGTGCTCTATTAATTAGCATTCTTTGAAGGTTGAGTTGTTCAATTAGAATCTCTCCAAACATACTATTCTCCAACCCATATTTCTCCATCTTATTTACAAGAATTTCTTGAGTTTCATGCTATGACTCTGGGTAATTACATTCAAATCTTAAGTTTCTAGCTGAAAGTGTTTTTTTGTTGTTGTTGTTTTTTACTTTAAAATCTGAGCCACCCTCATTTGTAGAGTACTGATATTTTCTTCAGATACTGTGACCAAGGGCTGCTTGTGAAACCACAACTTTTACCCCAGACTTAGATTTGGGAATAGCTTAGGAGTTAGCCCGTAATTCTTGCCTTTGATCAGTGGATTTTTGTCAATGAACTACAAGAGCTCACAACCCTTTAAACATAAAACCCATAACTTCTGCTTTATAATTCAGAATTGCAGTGTGAGTTAGTTAAAATCACCAATGGGTTCAGTTGAAGGAAATTTCTCAAGAGAATTTTTTATATTTAACAAATCCAGGAATTTTCATCCTCAACCTTGCAGATTCCCTCCTGTAGTATATATTGCTATATAGTCCAGTGATATCCTATTCCACAGGGTCAGGAGATTATAGTCATGTACTCCACTGGTGAGATCATTATGATCTGAGAAGTCAGGAAACATGAAGGGAGAGATAATTCACTTGCCTCTTTTTCAAGAGGTGAGGTCAGTTTGTGAATGAACCTTTGTTATTCTTAAGAGAGTTCAATGCTTATCTAGACTTTCAAAAAAAATTTAGAGTATGATCTATGTGTGTGTGTGTGTGTGTGTGTGTGTGTGTGAGAGAGAGAGAGAGAGAGAGAGAGAGAGAGAGAGAGAGAGAGAGAGAGAGAGAGAGAGAGAACATGGAATAAAATACCCAATTCATCCCAATAGACCTGGCATATTGTTCAGCAAGGTTCCAGTGTTAAAGTGATTTCATCCATGTGACACATGATTGTGCTTTGAATTGAAGCAGAAGCTAACAATTGAGTGTAACTGAATGCCCCAGGGAGTGGCAGCAGACTGAGGACTGAGAATGGGGGTGGCAGAGTGGGGAAAGGTTAGAGGTAGTTGTCACGGTCTTTCTGCCTGGTGCTTGACCTGCATTCTTTCCCTTGATCTCTTTGCATGTACCAGGTGCAGCAGTAGCAAATGCTGGGAAAAACAGAGCTCTGTTTCCTGAACTTTGATCTGGACTGTATAAATTCTTGGAGAACGCTAGCTCCATGGGGAATGGAGAGGCTCCCTGCAGGGGACAACTCAACTCAGAGTTCCCTGGGAGTCCAGGATGAATCTTTAGTTTGGTCCTCAGAACAGTGTTAGAGCATGACCACACACAGACAGACAGCTTGGAGACAGAATGGAGAAGGTAGGGGCAGGGTGGCAAAGAGGAGCATGGGCCCAATCTAACAAGATAAAATTTAACAGAGATAAAAGCAAAGTTTAATATTTAAGTTGAAAACAGCAAATAGGCCATTCTGGAATAAAGGAAAACTGAATCAAACAAGTCATGGGAAAAATATGTGGGGATTTCAATTGACCACAAAGCCAATATTAGTCAATAGAATTTTAGGCTGAACTGATACTGCAGAACTACAGAATCTTAGTTGTCCTTCATTCTGGAAGAGGACGAAAATGACATCACTATGTTGGAGCCAAGTTTCAGAATGTCTGACTGTGGCTGATCAGACCAATATTATTAAATACTAATTAATATAATCAATACGTAGAATATACTAGGATGTCAAAATAGTAATAATTTATCATTATAGTATTAGTACTCCAGTAATAATGTGAAAGCTTCCATAATAAATGATTTTCTAGTTCATCATTGAGGTCTTTGAAAGTTTGAGGAAAAAGCAGATTATTAAATTCTCTGTTTCTCTTAATCTGGTAGTTGTAATTCTTACATGTGCACAGGGAATGTTAAAGATAAACTAATCCAAGTCCCTCCTTTGACAGATGAGATAACTTAACTTCTTTGATGAATTCACACAATGAATAAGTAGCAGATCCAGGATTCAGAGAAGCCTCTTGCTGACTCCAATTTCAGTGATTCTCTTCACCATAACCCCATGTCTGCCATATCTTAAGAAGGTGTTAAAGGTTTTTTCCTTGGAGAGATATGATGAAATATGTAATTATTGCATTATTTCTGCCTTGAGGGAACAGATGAATTAGAGGTAATTAGAGCCTTCTTTAATGTATAAAGGGTAAATAGATAAATGAAATTATATATAGGCCATGGAAAAGATGGAATACAATAAATGCAAATACGTGTATCATGTTACTGAACATCTTGTTATTTAAAAACAGGTCTGTACTTAGGGGACCTAGAATTTATGAATGCATCTAAAAACAGCTTTATTCTACTAATTGAATCTTTGGAAAGACTGATATTAGTTTACATTTTTGCAATTTTTTCCAGTTTGCCAAGCATTTTACATACATTATCTCATTGGTTCCTCACAACAACTCTTTTGAGATAAGTGCTCTTATTTTCCTTTATTAAAGATAAGGAAATTAGGGCTCCAGTTAGTGGATAGTCAGCTTTCCATAGCTTGTAAGTGTCTAAAGTGCCAAACAAACCAAGGTCTTCATTATTCCAAATCTAGTACCAATGATGCCACATTGACTTGTTGTTTAGTTGTTTCAGTCATGTCTGATTCTTCATCACCCCATTTGGAAATTTTTTGGCAAAGATTTGGAGTGGTTTGCAGTTTCCTCTTCCAACTCATTTTACAGATAAAGAAACTGAGGCAGACAGTTAGGTGACTTGCCCAGGATCACACAGCTACTAAGTGTCCAAGGTCATATTTGAACTCAGGAAGATGAGTCTTCCGACTGCAGGCCTGGCACTTATCCACTGTGTCACATAGCTGTCCACATTGACTTGACATGAGGCTAAAAAGGTAATTTGGACCTTTAGTTATTTTGGAAAATTTTGAACATTGGGTTCAGGAAGCATTGAAGATTTCTGAGTAGGTGACCACAAGTAGTGCATGAAGAAGGAGGCAGTATGTTGTCATGCCTCTGTAGTCAGAGAACTTGGGTTCAAATCCCCCAGCTCTCTGCTGCTTGCTGCCTATTTGACCTTGAATAAATTGCTTAAGTTCTTGGACCTCCTTTCCTTGTTTATATGGGGAGATTGGACTAGATAACTTTTAAGGCCTCCTTTAGCTGTAATTCTCTGATCCTGACTGTAAAGTTTTGTAGCTAGATAGCCAGAAGAATGAAATGGAGCAGAACCACTAAGCTTGCTGCACAGGGATGTTTAAGTTCATTTAGCCTAGAGTAACTGGGGATATCACAGAATGGTGGAATTTTGGAGAAGGGATAAGCAAAGAGGTAATACTAATAAATGTGGTGGAGAAGAATTCTGTTTGTGTGTGGGTTGTTTTGGTTTTGATTTTATTTGAGCCTGGAAAGTTTTTTGGCATGTTACCTTCAACTATCATTCATTAAAGAAACCAGTTAGTTCATGTGCATTAACCAGTGTTCACAATACTTTGGTGGGGTAAATAGTATTAAATAGTATTATTATTATTGTAGTTATTTTCTACATACACAGATATATATGAGGTACAAAGACTGTGTGACTTTGAACCCAGTTTATTGGTCACCCAAAGATGATAAACCTGTTTTGACAAGCAACAAACCAGACCCATGGGTCTAGATTGCCATGTTTTGATGAACAAAATAACTTCACCCTGGTGAAATATTTCCACAAAATTTGTTCTTTCCCAAAGAAAAAAGGCCCCATATATGCAAAAAATATGTGCTAAGGAAAAAGCTGAAAACAAAGTAGGTTTCCCATTGATTAGGGAATAGCTGGACCAACTGTGATACATGGGTATAAGGGGATATTATTGAACTCTAGGAAATGATGGAAGGGATAGATTCAGAAGACCTGGGGAGACTTAAATGAACTGATGCAGATCAAGGGGAGTAGAACAGGGTACGGGATGGCCACAGTAATGTAAAGGAAAAAACCATTATCAGTAGTGACCTCAGACACCTGATGGTGGAACATGTCTCCCTCCTCTTAACAGAGAAGTGATTGATCTCCCAGTCAGCTGCTAATTTCATCCCCAATCACGTCTCACCTAATTGATTACAACAGCTTCCTAATCTCTCTTCCTCCAGTCTTTCTTTACTCTAGACCATCCTCCACATTGCTGCCAAAATGATCTGACTATCTCACTCCCTATTCAGTAATATCTAGTAGCTTCCTATTGATGCTAGGATAAAATATAAATTCTTCTGTTTAGCTTTTAAAACCCTTAGCAGCCTGGTCCCAGCCTATCTTTCCTGCCTCACTGCATGTTACTCTCCCACACACAACACTCCAGCCAAATTGGCCTTCTCTGTGTTTCTTTTGCACACTACTCCATCTTCTCTATTTCCTTGCCTTTATACTGCTGTTCCCCCTTCCCCCTTTAACCTCCTCTCCATTTAACTCTCCATTTAACTCCTTCATTATAGAATCCCTCTCTTCAAGGTACTGCTCTTACATTAAGGTCTTTCCATTGCTAGCACCCTCATTCCCAAACTACCTTGTACCTAATTACTTTTGTATTTATTATCTTTACATTTATTCTGTGCAAACTTATATGTGTCCCTCTTTGTGAGTATGGATCATTTCCCTTCGTTGTAATTGTATTCCCAGGCCTCATATAGTGCCTAGCACAGAGTAGGTGCTTAAAAAATGGTTGTTGATTGATTATATTGGCATGTTCTACTTTTTTTTTGTTACAGTAGAGGATTTTGGGAGGAGTTATCTGGAAGAGTCATTAGTATTTTAAAAGTATCAGTTTTAAAATTGATCAATTTAAAATTATCAAAACATCTGTTTTCTCATTCACTCTAGTGGAGTAATGGAGGATGATTAGCCTTTTGTCCTGTGAGCTCTCCCTGTAGCTTCATATTCAGAGTATCAAGGTTGCCACTGGTTTTTGCTGCTGTCCCTGAGCTCACATGAACTATTTTTTTTTTAGTGTGATTTTAAAAATTCCCCTGACTTCTTAATGTTGTTTTTGTCTCATTAACATGCTTTCTTCTTGTCTTTCTCTCTTTGTCTCACTAAGTCTCCTGGCCATTGTTTCCCTCTGGGGAAGCCAAACCATTATAGCCAACCCTGCCACTGGTTTGTTGACTCTCCCAAAAGCTTTGGGTCTATGAAAACACACATTTGCCTGTATGTATTCTTATGTTCCCTTGAGAGGGAAGCACTGTGGCATACTGAAAGGTGTTTTTGACCTGAAGTTCAAAGAGATGCATCATGGCACCAGGAGAAGGGATTGGCTTTGTTCTTTGTGGTTTTAGATGACAGAACTAGGAGCACTGGGAGGGAGCTGAAGAAATAGATTTATACTTAATGTAAGAAAAATTTGTAAACATTTGGAGTTTTCTCAGAAATTAAGTGAACTGAATTGAGAAGTCCATAGATTTATTGGAGTTTACCATTAGAGGTCTGCAAATGAAGGCTGAATAAGCATTTGTCAGGTACATAGAGTCATATATTTAGAGCTGAGAGGGACCTTTGAGGTCATCAAATCCACCCCTCATTTTGCACATAAGGACGCTGAGGCAGAGAGAGATTAAGTGACTTGTCTGAGTAAACTCACTCTGAGGCCACACTGAGTCAGCAAGTGTCTAAATAGGACACCAAGTCCACCACTTAATCCACTAGGCCGCTGAGTTCTAGTGGAGATTTTTTTTCAGGTGAAGTTTGGACAAGATGGCTTCCAAGGTCCTGTCCAGCTCTGGGATTTTGTGATTTATTTTAAAAATGAAGGAAGTTCTTTCAGATGGGTGTATTTTCCTGTACACAGGAAATTCTTATCAAGAATACTTGGGGTTTTTTGCCTTAATGTAGGTGTCAGACATTTCCAACTGTCAAAGAATCGAGGTTACCTGCAATTTCTTCATTTTAGTTCTCAGTGTATAGAGAATGAAAACAATCTGTTATTATGCAACATACAGTAAGTTCTTAATAAAAATCTGCCTTTCACATCTCCAGATGGGCTGCTAGCTAGTTTTTGTTATTTTTTATGAGAGTACATTCTTATAGGATGGGAAAAACAAAGTCAGCACAAGTTAAATTCCTTGAGGCCAGGGACTATTTCATTTTTCTTGTTATCCCCACTCCCTAGCTTAATACTTGATACCTACTAGGGGCTTAATGTGTTTGTTGATTCATTGATGAACTCAGAGGGAAAATAAAAACAATCCATTACCGAGATTAACCTTTTTTGTTAAAAACACTTATACAAACCCTCATGTCATTATTTTGAGGATAGTGACAAACCCAAGGTTCCCAAGTTCTGCTAGTGAGGATGCCCTTCCTGTTGAAGCTTGTGCCTTTGTTTGTGAAGATATTATGCACAAATAAATGAGATACAAATTAGCTTGTGTTAAGGACAAAGAGAATTTACTTTCAGTTTAGGAGATCTGGTAAGCCTTTAGCTGTCATATCATAAAAAGTCAGTTTAGTAGTAAAATTTTAATCTTAAACATGGAATTATTTTTCTATTCAACTGTAACTCCCAGTGATGGGCTCTCCTGGTTACAGTTGTACAAAAAATGTTTTGGAAATAGGACTTTTTTTTTTTAGTTTCTTAAAGTATCTCTTTCCATTTGAATCAGAGATTCAGTTTCTCATAACAAAATTTTGAAGTAGACTGTGCTTTCAGTCTCTTGTTCTTACTTTTGGGGTAGCTGAGTTTCAAAGCAAGTATTTTTTTTTTCCAGTGAATAGATTTCTTTGTATTCAATGCCCTTAGCTTCACCCTATAGGCTCTATAGGGTTGCTTTTATATTCTTGTAAAAGATTGTATTTCAAAAGGAAAAGATGTTGTGCTGAAGTAATGACTCAGTCTTCAGTACATAAATGTGATGCAAAATCAGCCAGTGGCCAGTTCCTTTGAACAGAAGCATATATGTATTATATTTGACTTTTCATGAAACAAGCAAAAATAATGAAAGGCAACATAATGAGATGAAAACACACACACATTTCAGGAAGCATATCAGTTTTATTACAAAAATTCTTTAAAGTAAAGAGAAATATTTTCTCAAAAAGGAAACTACAGATTACTTCCTCCTCAGAATTTTCACACTTAATGTCCCAGTCAGGACAAGTAAAACACACCAATTAGTCAGGAAAAAAAAGAAAATGAAACCCTATTGAGGGCTGTGTTGGCATCCGTCATGCTTAACCAGGAAACTGGGGTGCTTTGAATGGAATGAGGTATGTAGGTGCATTTTATTCTCTGGAATGGAGGAAAGGACAGGATGAACTGGCAAAATACTTGCTCTCACTCCCAATCTCGCTTTTGATTGTGCTCTCACTATAAAATGCCAGGATCGAGGCTTTAGAAATGGAAAGAACCTCAATGGACATCTAGTCCACTGCCCTCATTTTATAGTGGAGATAACTGAGGCCCAGAGAAGTTAATTGATTTGCCCAAACTCACACAAGTAGTAATTGGCAGGACTGGATTTTAGCATAGATCCTCTGATTCCAAATCAAGTATTCTTTCTAGTATATCAGGAATTACCAGAGGATAAGCATATCTGATCTCTCCTATTAGTAAGTTATAGTTTCACTTCCACCATATTGGGCTTAGGTTAGAGTAAATAGGTTACCCCCTTAAATTATGTTCCAAAACACTGTAAGTATGGCAAAAATAATGACTCTGTCTTCAAGAATACTATCCACTAACATGAAACTAGATAGTACAGAATAATGTGTATGACATGGGGGCATGGGCATGCAAAATCTCTCATCCTTCAAAAAATTCTTCTGAACTGTGGATTAGCATCAGGGAGACAAGGAAAGTCTACCTAATGAAATAGTGTGACTTATTCCCTTGTACCTTTTTTTACCCTGTATCAATTTATCTGCTTGGGTTCCAAGGGTAATGCCTAAAGCAAGTGCCAAAAACAATAAGACAGATTTCAGTATCATTTTTGCCAGCTTTAGAATAACCAAAACCAACTGAGCAAGAGGATTGACCTGCTTTGGATCGATAAGTAGTACCTCTTATCTTTTTTTCCCTGTCTCTCTTCTTTACTCCTGTTGTTGTTATTAAAGGGGACCAATGACATCATAAGGGTGATGTCTTGACTTGCAAGTGAATTGGATTTAAGTGAGGCAGGGCAGTGCAGAGTTGTGGGCCTCACTCTCTTAAGGGTCACCTGAGTCCAGTGGCAAGACAGGTCTCAGTTTGTCTGAGGCAACAGCCATTCCCTGATTTAAAGCTAGGTAAGAAATAAGGCAAAAGATGGCCTAGTTTGCTTATTCAGAAAAGAAAGAAAGAAAGAAAAACTGGGAGAGGAAGACCCTCAAAGGTTTCTGGCCAGAGTGGAAACCATTGCTGTTTAAACTCTCTCTAAACATTCATGACCCAGACAATGACCAAGAAAGGCTTGGACGGGGACCTATTATTGGTCAGTCAGTGAGAGCCAAAGTGATTTGGATTTAAGGCATGGTCAGGTAACCTCATTTGAATGCCAATGGGCTTTATCAAAGCCTGGTTTTCTAGAGCTCAAATTCAGGAAACCATAAATGGAACTACATGGGACAAAAGAGCTAGATGACCCAGTTTTTTGTTTTTTGTTTTTAAATGATAGAATAAATAAGTCTTACCTATCACCCAAACCCCAAGATTTTTTGCGAGCCTTCAGGGATCAATATTTATATTCCTCTGGGCAAAACACCAACATTTAAGGGTATGATTCTCCATGTGAACAGAGGGAGAGAAGGAAGGATGGAAGGAGCATTATCCGACTGGAACTGGCCAGTTGGGTCCCTGGTGGGGCTGGTACTACTACCCAGAGATTGTTGTTTGTCCTTCATTGTTGAAAAAGACCAATGACCCTAGGAGGGTGATGTCTTGACTTGCAGTTGAATTGGATTTAAGTGAGGCAGTACTGTGCAAAGTTATTACTGCTATTTCCATAAGGAAGGGGAAGCAGAGAAAGATGACAGATTTGGGAGGGAGTAGGAAGAAGAATAAACACAAAACCACAGTTCTTTGTGGAAGGTTGTTGAAAGTTTGACAAAGATGACAAAAGACAGAAATTGTAATTATTGGAGTCAAGAAAGAAAAGAAACAACTAATCTTCTAATAGAATTAAAACTAGTAAAACACTAAATCACTGAAAGTGGTCTGATGATTTCATAATCTGTAAAACAATTTGACATTATGCTAGGAAAAAGCCACCACACTATACATTCCCTTTGACCCAGAAACATTATGACTTGGCATGTCAAAGATAGAGGAAAAGGTCCGATAATATGCCAAAATAATTGTAGTGGCCCTTTTTGTAGCAGCAAAAAACCAAAAGTGGGTACTGATAGATTGGAGAATGAATGGCCTGATAAATATTCCATGACATCCCTATGAGATATATGGATGTCATGGAATATATTTGTGCCTTAAGAAATGAATTAGAAGAATATAAGGAAACTTGTATGAAGTGGTGCCCAGTAAAGGGAGCAGAATCAGGAGAAAAATAAGGAGGTGGTGTTATACAGAGGAAAGACTTCTATCTCTAGAGTGAGAGTTCTTGGATTCAAATATACCTCTATTCACTTTCTGTATGTTTTGGGGCAAGTCACTAGGTTTCTGTTTTCTCATCTGTAAAATGAAGGTGTTTGACTTCATGGCTTCTCAGATCACTTTTAGCTATGTATCTGTGATTCTATAATGTACGCAATTATCACAGTGCTGTGATGTAAAACCATCTTGAAAGGCATCAGAGCTTTGACCAGTTGTGACTTTAAAGAACTGTTTGTGAAGCTTGCCTCCCTCTTAGCAGAGGTGATAGATTGTAGGTGGGGAGTGAGGCATATGTTGACCTTTTCTACCTCTTTGTTACAAGCATGGATGTATAGGGGAAGTTCTGTGTGCCTGAGGAGAAAATATCAATAAAATGTCTTTTTAAACAAAGATAAAGAAAAAGAAAGTCGCTGGAAGACCTTAAAGCAAGTCAGGGAGTTGGAATAGATTGTGAGAATCTGCCCTTTAGACAGAACCAGACATAAGAGACTGCCTTATTTTTTAAAAAGCTTTCCAGTGAGAGATTTCATAACCCACTCCAAAATCTAATAAGCCTTAGTGTTGGGAAATACTTTATCTACCTTAAATAATTCATGCTTTCCTTGCACTTGTTTCCTAACTGTTCATCCTAAAATGAATATGGTAACTAGCCCATCACCTTTCCCTGTGAAAGAGCCCTCCATTATATTTGAAGATATTTTTTTCATTCTCCTGGCCTGGGGTAGAGAGCCTAACTGGGGAGAGAGTGGTTGTGGATATAACAACATAGTTTCTTCAGCTGTTCCTCATGTGCTGTATTTTCCGATCCTTGAATCATTTTTGTGTCTTTTCATTGAATTCTCTCCAAGTTCTTATGTCCTTTAATGATAGGATCCAGAATTATAATATTCTGTGAACCTAGCATTCTGGTAGGTGCTGAGTCAGTGTTGAGCATGGTGGGTTAAGTTAACTTACATTTGGTATTTGTATGGTCTTTGACCATTCATATAGTCAAATACTATGCAAAATTTTCCTTAAAGTATAGCATCCAGTCAGACTGGGCCTTCTTAATGTTCCGCATCCACAGCACTCCACCTGCTATCTCTCCTTGTCTTTGAACTCACAACTTCCCTGTGAGGTTGGTGCTCCGTATTATCACCATTTTGCAGATGAGGAAATAGAAGCTTAGAGAGGCTAAAGTGACTTGCCCACAGTCACACACTTAATAAATATCAGAGGCAAGGCTTGAAGAAAGGTCTTCTACAACCCTGGGAGGTAGGTGCTATTAACATTCCCGTTTCATGGGTGAGGAAACTGAGATAGGGATCAAATGACTTGTCTAGGGTCACACAGAGTCCGACAGATGCTTATAGATCACTTCAGCATATAGGCATTCATAAATGGGACTATTGGAATAAAGAAGAATCTGGTGGCACAGTGAATATAGATCACTGGGCCTGGAGTCCAGGAGACGTGAGTTCAAATTGACCTCAGACACTTAGGTCACTTAACCCCTGCCTGCCTCAGTTTCCTCAGCTGTAAAAGGGGATAATAGTAGCACTGACCTCCCAAGACTGTTGTGAGGACCAAACAAGATAGTATTTATAAAGTGCTTAATATAGTACCTGGCACATAGTAGGCCCTTCGTAAACTCTTCTATCTCTCTCCTTCCTTCCCCTTCCTTGCACTCAGAGCTCATCAGGTCTTTCTCTGAAGGTAGAGAGCATTTTTTCATCATGAGTCCTTTGGAATTGTCTTGAATGATTGTATTGATCAGAATAGTCAGATCTTTTACAGTCGATCACTGTTACAGCGTTGTTGTTACTGTGCACAAAGATCTCCCAGTTTTCACTTCACTTTGTATCAGCTTTGCCATATTCTTTGAAACCATCCCTCTTGTCGTTTCTGATAGCACAGTAGTACTCCATCACTGTGGTGTGCCACAACTTGTTCAGTCATTCCCCAGCTGATGACCATTCCTTCAGTTTCCAATTCTTTGCCATCACAAAAAGAGCATCTATAGATATTTTTGTATGTATAGGTCTTTTCCTTTTTCTTTTATCTCTTTGGGAAACAGACCTAGTAGTACTTCCTGGTCAAAGGATATTCACAGTTTTCTAACCCTTTCAGCATAGTTCCAAATTTTTCTCCAGAATGCTTGAACTAGTTTACAATTCCATCAACATTTTACAAGTGTACCTATTTTCTCACATTCCCTCCAATATTGTCATTTCTGTGGGTAAAGTGGTGCCTCAGAGTGTTTTAACTTGCATTTCTCTAATCAACAGTTATTTAGAACAGTTTTACATATGATTGTAGATAGCTTTGATTTCTTCTGAAAATTCCCTGTTCATATGCTTTGACCATTATTGATTGAGGAATTCCTTGTATTTTTATAGATTTGACTCAGTTCCATATATTTTTGAGAAATAAGGCCTTTATTAGAGAAATTTGCTATAAAAATTTATATTATTTCATTGTCTGTGGTACCTTTTAACAAGATGTAGTTTCCCTGATCATCTCTTTTAATTAGATCTACTTTTGTTTTACTTTGTCTGAGTTCTTGATTGCTGCCCCTGCCTTTTTTACTTTAGCTGATGTGTAATAGATTCTGCTACAGCCCCTTATTTTAATTCTGTGCATGTCTTGCTGTTTCAAGCGTGTCTCTTAAAAAGAAACATAGATTCTGGTTTCTAATTTGTTTTGTTTTCCACTTTAATTTTATGGGTAAGCTCATCCCATTTATATTCATAGTTATTTTTACTGTGTATTTCTCTCCATCCTATTTTCTTCAATTCATCCTTTTCTCTCTCTTTTTATCCTGTCCATCCTAAAAAGTCTGTTTTGCTTTTCATCACTACCTTCCTTCATCACTCTTTTTATCATATTCTAACCTTCCCCCCTCCAATAATTCTTTTATCCCCTTCCCTTCATCTTTCCTTATTGGGTAAGATTTCTATACACAACTGAATGTGTATAGATATTCTTTGAACCAATTCCAGTGAAAGAAATTGAACCAGTTATGTCCATTACCTGCCACTACCCCCCACTTTATCTTCCCCTCCACTGTAAAAGTTTTGCCTTGTCTGCCTTTTTTATGTGAGAAAATTCTTCCCATTCTGCCTCTCCCTTCCTCTTTCAGTGCATCCCTCTTTCTCATCCCTTCGTTTTTTTGAAGACCACCCCAATGTAATCAACTTACACCTATGTCCCCTGTCTATGTAAACTCCTTCGAACTGCCCTAATTACGATAAATTTGTTATGAGTTAAATGTATCATCTTCCCATATAGGAATGCAAATTTTATTGAACCCCTTATGATTTCTCTTTCACATTTACCTTTTTATGCTTCCCTTGAGTCTTGTACAAGTTTTAATGTCAGATTTTCTATTTAGCTCTGGTCTTTACATCAGATATACTTGAAAGTCTATTTTGTTTTATATCCCTGTTTCTTCCTGAAGGATTATACTCAGTTTTGTTGACTAGGTGATTCTTGGTTGTAATTCTAGCTCCTTTGTTTTCTGGAATAAATTATTCCAAGCTTCACTCCTTTAACATGGAAGCTACTAAATCTTTTATGATCGGGGCGGCTAGGTGGTGCAGTGAATAGAGCACCGGCCCTGGAGTCAGGAGTACCTGAGTTCAAATCCGGCCTCAGACACTTAACACAAAAAACTAGCCGTGTGACCTTGGGCAAGTCACTTAACCCCAACTGCCCTCCAAAAAAAAGCAAAAAAAAAAAAAAATTAAAAAAAAAAATCTTTTACGATCCTTACTGTCACTCCACAATATTTGAATTGTTTCTTTCTGGCTACTTGCATTATTTTCTCCTTGATCTGCAAACTCTAGAATTTGTCTTATAATATTCCCTGGAGTTTTCATTTTGGGATTTCTTTCAGGAGGAGACTGTTGGATTATTTTAATTTCTTTTTTCCCCTCTAAGATATCAGGGCAGTTTTCCTTGATAATTTCTTGAAATGTGATGTCTAGGCTCTTTTTTATTTTTATCATGATTTTCATGTAGTCCAGTAATTCTTAAATTATTTCTGTATTGATCTGTTTTCCAGGTCATTTGTTTTTCTGATGAGATAGTTCACATTTTCTTCTATTTTTTGTTCTTTTGACTTTGTTTTATTGTTTCTTGATTTCTTACGGAGTTACTTGCTTCTGCTTGCCTAATTTTAATTTTTAAGGAATTTTTTCTTCAATGAGCTTTTGTATCTCTTTTCCATTTCGGCATTTCTGCTTTTTTAAAGAACTCTTTTCTTCAGTGAATTTTTGTGCCTTTTTTTTTACCATTAGACCAATTCTTTTTTTAAAGGTATTCTTTTCTTCAGTATTTTTTCTGCCTCTTTTACCAAGATGTTAATTCTTCTTTCATAATTTTTTTGCATTACTTTCATTTCTTCCCCCAACTTTTCCTCTAGCACTCTCATATCTTTCTTTTAACTCTTCTAGGAATTCTTGTTCGATGTGGGTCCAATTAGCATTTTTCTTTGAGGCTTTGTAGCACTTTTCACATTGCTGTCTTCTTCTGAGTTTGTGTCTTACTCTTCCCTGCCATGGTAGTAACTTTTAATGGTCAGGTTCTTTTTTCCTTTTGGCTCATTTTCACCACATTCTTTCCCTTATATTAAATTTGGGCTCCACTAACCTGGGGGTGGGGATACTACACTGTGCCAAACTTCAGACTTTTTCGTACTGCTGTTTTCAGAGCTAGTTTTGGATGTCTGTAAATTTTGAGTGTTTCTAAGGTAGAGAGATCAGGGAGAGCTGTATTCATTGTTCTCCTTGTCTGTGATCTGGTGTTCACTCTGAAAGGTTTCCTGTTCCTCTACATCAGCGGTTCTCATCCTGTGGGTTATGTTCAATTTAAATAATCCTGCACATCAGATATTTACATTATGATTCATAACAGTAGCAAAATTACAGTTATGAAATAGCAATGAAAATAATTTTATGGTTGTGGGTCACCACAACATGAAGAACTATATTAAAGGGTCGTGGCATTAGGAAAGTTGAGGACCACTGCTCTACATCCTGTAAGTGATCTGTGACCCTGGACCTGTGACCAAGGCCTTTGTTCCCTTATGATTGACCACAGTAGTCCTTTCCACCTGGGAACTGCAACCCAGAATTGTGTATGAGCAATAGAATTGACAATCAATGGTGATTGCACTCAGTTTGGGTTTGAGATTGCACTCAGAAAGGGGTCCCCTGTCACGTCTTTTTGACCACTCTTCCAAGCCCTTAGAGTTTCTGTGCTGGGACTTCCTGAAGCTGCTGCTGCAGGTTGCTATAGTGATGTGGGCTCTGGTGTCACAGAGCTGTCCTACTGACCTTGTAGATTGTGTTAGTCTAGAAAAGTATCTCAACCTAACCTTTTGTTGGCTCTGCCACTCCAAAATTTGATTTAAGCTGTTATTTTAATGTTTGGAGGGGAATGTTGGGAGAGTTCAACTGTTTGTTGTCTCTAATCCACCATCTTGGCTCCCCCAGACTCAGCTTCTGAGAATTCATGGAAAGATAGGGAAGGTTTTCTGGATAGGGATCATCATTGTGCCTGTATCTAGGAAAAAGCCAAACTGATATTTCTGGGAATTATTCAACATAGTAGTTTAATTTTTCAACCTGTCAGTTTAATTTCTATACATGTAAAACAAAGGAAAAATATTCACAAATTAGATATCTCAGTACCTTAAAGGTAATATCCACTTTTCTCCTCTGTAAAATGATGATAAGAATGCCAGTAGTACAATAGTAGTTTCCTCACACAACCATTCAGTAAGCATTTGTTAAGTAGCTGCTATGTGAGAGGTTCTCAGCAAGTGCTCAAATGAGTCAGTATATCTAAAGGGCTTTGAACATTTCAAAGTTTTCTGTGAATGTAAGCTATTTTTAAGTTATTGTTGAACTTCTATTTTCCAATTTACAGATATATTTTTGTTTATCTTTCCTAAAGGATTTGAAAGGGATGATTTACCAATGTTATTTTGGACTTTGAATGTGAATGCCTGGTGCTGGTCATCTCCCCTAACACTCACATTTGATGTTATATTAGCACGATCTCTCAAGGTCATTAATGAAAACAGTAAACAGAAACCTAAAATGTTTAGGTCAGTTGATCTGTCTCTATAAAGTTTTTCCAACCTGTGCTAAGCTGCTACAATTACATGAAATATGAGAACAGCACCAACAGGGCCTTTAAAACATTACTGTTACACCTCATGTAAGTGACACTGATCTATTAAAAAAATCAACAATCAATTGAAAAGCATTTGTTAAGCAATTACTATATGCAGGCTCTGTGCTGAGTGCTAGGCAAAAACAGGAAAAAAAAAAAGAAAGAAAGGCAAACCTACAAAAATTGCTGCTGGATACAAGACCTACAGCAAGTGGTGTGCTCCCCGCATACTAGATACTTAATAAATGTGGAATTTTATGAACATAAGAGTCATAGGTGGAAGGGACTTCAGAGGTTATTTAGACCGATTCTCACATTTTACAGATAAGAAAACTAAGAAAAAGAAAAATTAGTAAGTCTTCTGAAATTCATAGTATCATAAATCTAGAACTGCAAGGGACTTCAACTGTGATTGTGTAACCTCCTCCCCCCTCGTTTTCCAGTCTTAATGAATTTTTTTTGTCTTTTTTTTTTTGAGGGTGGAAGGCAGGGCAGTTGGGGTTAAGTGACTTAACTAAGGTCACAGGGATAGTAAGTGTTAAGTGTCTGAGGGTGAATTTGAACTCAGGTCCTCCTGACTCCAGGGCTGGTGCTCTTTTCACTGAGCCACTAAGCTGCTCCTAATGATTATTGCCTGAAGACTCAAAAGTAATAAACGAGCAGAATTTGAATTAACATCCCCTCACTTCCATTGTATCATACCACCTCTAGACCCTAATCACTTAGTTATGCATGTATATATCATGGGGAAATAAAACTATTACTTGTTCAAAGAAAGATTCTATCTCTTGTTTTCCACTGATGAAAGAGATCTATTAAAATGTCCTACAAACAACACTTGCTCAGAACAGAGTCGTGGTCTAGCCTCCCCAGTCCTAAAATGACTTTCTTTGACTTTTCTGTTCCACTTCTATTCCACTATAGCCTCATTATTGTCCTCCCCTTCACTACTAAATTATGTGTGGGAAGAAAACCGCCTATCCCAATACCTTCACTTCCTGAGCCCTCTTATCAATAACACCTCCTTAGATCTCACATAATACTGTTTTTGTACCTTTGTAATGCTTTGCTCAATCATTAAATACTTATTAAGTATTCATTATTCATTAAGTACTTAATACTTATTAAGTAATCATTAAATACTTATTAAGTGTCTACTACATCTGGGCACTGTGCTAAGCCCTGGGAATACAACATAGGTAAAAAAAAAAAAGACTGTCCCTGCTTTCTAGGAGTTTGCAATCTGTTGGAGGAAACAACTTGAAAACAAATATATACAATCAAGCTACATACATGATAATTAGGAAACAGTTAACAGAGGGAAGACACTAGAATTAAAAGGGTTTGGGAAAGACTTCCAGTAAAAGCCAGAGTTCTAGTTGAGACTTAAAGGAAACTGGGAAAATCAGTAGGAGAGAAGAGAGAAAGCATTTGGGAAGGGAAGACTTCCAGAGAGAATGATTGCAGTTAGAAGACAGTGAGGAGACCAGTGATGATGGATTGAGGAGTATGTGGTCATAGAGTAAGGTATGAGAAGACTGTTAAAATAAAAAGGACTAGGTTGTGAAGGACTTTGAATGCCACACACAGAACATTTTACATTTGGTCCTGGAGACAAATGAACCAGAGTTCATTTTGTATTTTAATTAACTGCAGTCTCTGAAGCCAGATAACATCTTGATAAACCCAGAATCTCCTCAAGTCTAGTGCTCTGCACCCAGTAGGACACTCAGTAATTAGTTGGTTGAATTGGATTGAAATCGATGTCATGCTTGGATATTGTTCAGTCATGTCCAACTCTTGGTGATTCCATATAGGGTTTTCTTGACAAAGATACTGGAGTAGTTTGCCATTTCCTTCTCCAGTGGATTAAGATAGAGGTTAAATGGCTAGTGGGTGACTGAGGCTATTTGAACTCATGTCTGACCGTAGGCCCAGTGTTCTATCCAGTGAACCATCCAGCTGCCTCATGCTGGGTATTACTTGTTACTTATTTATATTTGAGGAATTCAGGCATCTATGTTCTGAAATTTTCCCCCCTTTTATTGGCAAGTGTAAAAATTCAATTGACTGCTTGAAAAAATAAAATTAGTTTGAATATTTTTCAGGATTGTCAATTTTGCTTTTTCTTAAACCCACACACAATGCTGACTATGAGTTCTTAGAGGTGATAACTCCTATTCATATAGAAGTTGGTCCAGCAGGCTTTGCTGCTGCTCTAAGTTGTTGTCTCAGTTAATTTTGATTTATTACAAGGCAGAAAATTGGTGCAATTTGAAGCTTGACTTGTCGGTATTTCACTATGGCCTCTGTTCTCAATGCATTTTTTTTTCCATATAAAAACTTACAATGGTTCCCTTGATGGTTTTGCCTACATACTCCATTCTCAAGGCTTTCCAAGGAGAAAATGATATTACAAACCTCATGACTCTGTTTCCTCACAATAGTGAGAGAAGTTAGATAAATACTGTTTGTTTTAGTTAGTGGAGAAGTAGTAATGATCTTTATGGAATGCCTACAGTGGGTTCACTGCTAGCTCCTTTAGTATTATCTCTGCGTCCTCTTCAAACCTATAGGAGAATCTAGTAAAGAGTAGGGTAAAAAGCAGGTATTGGCTTCCAGTGGGGTATTTTATTGAATAAGAACATGGCATTGAAACATGTATGAGTGAACATGGAAGCCTGGAATAGCTGAAATGGATATAAAGAAGTAGAAGGATGAATGAAGAAAAGAAAGATTACTTTTTTGAGCCTCCTTGTAATTTAATTCTTTAATGGGTCTATGAAATCCTTGAAATGAGTACTTTCTCCCATAGTCAAGATTGTAGCTTATACTTTGCAACTTATGTCCTTCTCTTCACGTGGATCTTCTCTAAACCTTTTGACATTTCCTGAGTAACAGTGGAACATAAGTGATCCCTCTTAAGGCATGAGAGGCCTTCCTCTGTCTTCAGTCATGTCATATGTCTCTCTGTTGATATCTTTTCCACCTCTTCTGGTACTTGGTTCTTTGTTGGTAATGGACTATAGCCTATTTAAGCCCACCACTCTCCATTATACTTTTACTGATCCACAACTTTAATTCTAAAGAGACTGTACTATATCATGATTCATAGAGATATAATAGTACCAGAACACCAATGGTGTTAAAAATTGAGGTTTTAGTTTCAGGGAGAAGTTAAAATGACACACAAATACAATCCCCAAATGCAATCCAGCCTTTTTTCTTCTTCCTATTCAGTTCTAGGCCCAGATAATTGTTAAGCTGTGGTATATATCTAAGTCATATGGACCATTTGTAAATGCTACAGGATTTGCATTTGTCTAGTGGTTGGGGCTAGGGGAAAAGACAGCCCACCTCCCTTTATCCTACTTCCAAATAATAGAAGAAATGGTAAAAAGGAAAAAGAAAGTCAGTAATATAAAGAGAAGGTGAGTTGATGGTCATCAGATGGAGCCCCCAGTATTCTGTTCAACAAATGTTGAATGGATGGTGGTATTACAAAATGATGAGTTATTTAATGTTTTCAGTACCTTTGACCTACTTTGTGCTGTAACTAATCTGATCTATTCTTGATAGTTGGAATGTCCTAATCCATACTCTTACCTGTTGTGGTTCTACCCGTCCTTTGCAATGCAACTCATGTGCCATCTCCTCTGTGACACCTTTTTTGATCCTCTTGGTTGGTAAGATTCTTCCTCTTGGACCTTACAGAGATTTAATATATTTATTGTGGAAAATGTGTCATTAATATTATGTATCTTCATCCTGCTGCAGGAAAAGGAACTAAGGTTTTGCATCATGAAAACTGCCCTGAGATCCTAGAACTAGAGGGATAGAGAAAATGGAGGTCAATAAACTGGGCATGCAACTGAAAAAGCTAGAAAAAGAAAACATTGAAAATCCCCAATTAAATATTAAATTAAAAAGAATGAAAACCAAAGGAGAGATTAATAAAGTTGAATTTAAGAAAACTATTGAACTAATAATTAAACTAAAAGCTGGTTTTATTAAAAAAAACACCAACAATAAAATTGATAGACCTTTACCCAATATGATAAAAAAAAGAAGAAAATCAAATTATGAGTATACAAAATGAAAAGAATGAATCTATCTCCAGTGAAGAGGAAATTAAAACAATAATTAGGAAATATTTTGCCCAATTGTATGCACATGAATTTGACAATGTTACTGAAATGGATAAATATTTACAAAAATATAAATTGCCCAGATTAACTGAAGAGGAAGTAAATTACTTGTAAATTACCATCTCAGAAAAAGAAATCGAACGAGCTATCAGGGAACTCTCTAGGAAAAAATCTCCAGGGCCAGATGGATTTACTGGCAAATTCTATCAAACATTTAAAGAACAATTGATTCCAATACTCTGCAAACTATTTGGGAAAACTGATGAAGAATGCATCCTACCAAATTCTTTTTATGACACAAATATGGTACTGATATCTAAATCAGGAAGAGACAAAACAGAAAAAGGAAATTATAGACCAATCTCCCTCATGAATATAGATGCAAAAATTTTAAATAAAATATTAGCAAAAAGACTAAAGCTACTTATCACAAGAATAATACACTTTAATCAGGTAGGATTTATTCCAGGAATGCAAGGATGGTTCAGTATTAGGAAAACCATCAGTATGATCATATTATCATACGATTATCTCAATAGATGCAGAAAAGGCTTTTGACAAAGTACAACATCCATTCCTATTAAAAACACTAGAAAGCATAGGAATAAATGGAATCTTCCTTAAAAATAACAGGTAACATCTATTTAAAGCCATCAGCAAGTATTATATGTAATGGGGATAAGCTAGAAGCATTTCTAGTAAGATCAGGGCTGAAACAAGGATGTCCACTATCACCTCTCTTGTTCAGTCTGGTTCTAGCAGGAGCAATTAGAAAAGAAAAAGAAATTAAAGGAATTAAATTAGGCAAAGAAGATATTAAGCTATCACTCTTTGCAGATGATATGATGATATACCTAGAGAATCTTAGAGAATCAAGCAAAAAACTACTTGCAATAATAAATAAATTTGGTCAAGTTTCAGGCTATAAAATAAACTTACATAAATCCTTGGCATTCCTATATATTTCTAACAAAATCCAACAGCAAGAGATAAAAAGAGAAATCCCATTTACAGTTACTATAGGGGCAGCTAGGTGGCGCAGTAATAGAGCACCAGCCCTGGAGTCAGGAGGACCTGACATCCCACACTTAATACTCACTAGCTATGTGACCTTGGGCAAGTCCCTTAACCCCAATTGCCCTGCCTCACCCCTCCAAAAAAAAAAATAATAAAGTTACTGTAGACATTATAAAATATTTGGGAACCTACCTGGGACCTATATGAACACAACTACAAAACACTTTTCACACAAATAAAGTCAGATCTAACTAATTGGAAAAATATCAATTACTCCTGGTTGGGTTGAGCTAATATAATTAAAATGGCAATTTTGCCTAAATTAAATTACATATTTAGTGCCATACCAATCAACCTATGAAAAAACTACTTTATAGAGCTAGAAAAAATAGTAACAGAATTCATCTGGAAGAACAAAAGGTCCAGAATATCAAGAGAATTAATGAAAAGAAATGCTAGGAAAGGTGGCCTAGCTGTACCAGATTTAAATCTGTACTACAAAGCAGCAGTTATCAGAACTTCTTGGTACTGACTAAGGAATAGAGTAGGGGATCAATGGAATAGTTTGAGTACGTGAGATTCAGCAGTCAATGACTCTAGTAACCTGCTATTTGATAAACCCAAACACCCCAGTCTTTGGGATAAGAACTCACTATTTGACAAAAACTGCTGGGAAAACTGGAATATAGTATGGCAGAAACTGGACATAGACCATTATCTAGCACCATATACCAAAATCAAGTCTAAATGGGTGCACAATCTAGGTATAAAGGCTGATACTGTTAGCAGTCTGCGAAAGGAAGGAACATTATGCCTGTCAGACTTATAGATTATGAAATGCAAAATGGATAATTTTGATTATATTAAATTGAAAAGTTTCTATACAGAGTCATTGTAACCAAGATTAAAAGGGAAATGGAAAACTGGGAAAGAATTTTAGAACCAGTGTCTCTGTAAAGACCTCATTTCTAAAATATACAGAGAATTGAGTCAAGTCTATAAGAATACTAGTCATTCCCCAATTGGTAAATGGTCAAAGGATATGAACAGGTAATTTTCAGAAGAAGAAATTAAAGATACCTATAAGCATATGAAAAAATGCTCTAAATCAGCAGTGATTAGAGAAATGCAAATCAAAGCAACTCTGATGTACCACATCTCACCAGGCAGATTGGCTAAGATGATAAAACAGGAAAATTATAGATGCTGGAGAGGATGTGGGAAAACTGGAACACTAATGCATTGTTGGTGGAGTTATACAACTGATTCAACCATTCTGTAGAACAATCTGGAATTATGCCCAACCGGCTATAAATAATTGCATACCCTTTGACCCAGCAATACCATTTCTAGGGTTGTATCCCAAAAGAGATCGTAGGAGTGGGAGGAAGACTTATATGTACAAAAATATTTTTAGCAGCTCTTTTTGTAGTGACAGAGAACTGAAAATTAAGGGGATGCCCATCAATTGGGGAATGTCTAAACAAGTTGTTGTATAGAAATGTAATGGAATACTATTGTTCTATAAGTAATGAGGAGCAGAGGGGTTTCATATTTACCTGGAAGGACTGATGATGAGTGAGAAAATCAGAACCAGGAGAAATCTGTATACAATTACGGATACAATGTATGTGTAACAACCAACTTTGATAGACTGGACTCTTCTCAGCAATACAAGGCTATAAGACAACACCAAAAGACTCATGATGGAGAAAGATATCTACATTCAGAGAAAGAACTAGAAGAGAACAAAGTTTGAATGCAGACTAAAGCAAAATACCTGCTCTCTGTCTTTTTCTTGCTTGGCTTTGCTTCCTCTTTCCCATTCTTCAACCCATCAGTTACAATCCTTCTTCACAACCTGACTAATGTCTAACATGAAAGTATTTGCAGATCCTATACTTGATTACATGCTGCCATGGTGGGGAGGGGAAAAGGAAGGGGGAGACAATTTGAAACTCAAGGCAATGTGCAACTGAACCTTGTAATCTAAAAGTAAACAAATTAATGAAGATTTTTATAAAAAAAATAACACTGATTACAGGCTACACTTTATGTTTATATGTGCCAGATTGGAGGAAATGTAGCTTGTGTTTAGACCAACATGGTATTTTACCCCACAGTCACTGCTACAATAAACCAGATGTATTTGAAGGGAGAAAAACTTTCATTTTCTTTCAGTTGTTGATTCTTGAACTTTTCCCTTCTGTCACAGAGTGGTAGGCAATGTTCAAAAGAACTTGAATTGAAAGAGACTTCCTTGAATTTGAATCCGAGCATTGGGATTTGGAGGCTATAAAGCAGATAGACAGTAAGGCATATTTTATTTACTGGTAAGAATTCTAGATGGATCATCAGACTCACTCAGGCAGATCCTACACTGTATCAGCCTCACTAATGGACCTGGTTGAGGCTGTTAAGACTTATTTGTAATTCAGAACATTTGTTTTAAAATATTTGTCTGGGCATAGGTTTCCTATGCATTCTTTTAAAAATATTATTTAGAAATTTCATTGCCTATCACAAAAAAATGCATTCATACATATTTTATGGAATAGTAGCATTGGTGGCATAACAGAGAGGATGAGGGGCATTGGAATCACAACAGTTTGTGTTTCAGTCCTGACTCAGATACCTATTAGCTGTGTGACCTTTGGCAGATGTAGCACCACTGCAGTATGTACAGCACCCATGATCACAATTAAGACCGTGACTATAACTATCCCATGATGTCTGATCACAAAATATACCAGATTCTCCAGGTAGAGGACAGAACTGAAGCATTTAGACACCAGAAAACCCAGTCCCCAAATCAGTAAGCCACTTCCATCATAGTACCAAAGATATCATAATAACACTGAGAGCCACAGCATCTTTCAGCCTTCCCACAAACCAATACAAGATCAATATTTATTCACAAACCTCTCTCCTTGACTGAGCACCTCTCTCTCCCATTTTCTCTCTGGCTGTAGCTTCTAGCTTCCTGTGAGCTCTGCTTCTCTTCAGCAAACTCCTCCCACCACAGGCTCCGTATGATTACATTCAGCTTATGAAGGGGCAGAGTTTACTTTCAAAGCAGGAGAGGTCTTCAAATTCTACCCTATGTTTATTAAGGGGCAGGGAAGATCTTCAGATTCGCATTCCCATTACAGCAAGTAACTGAATTTCTGTGGGTCATTTGGAAGATGGCATGAACAGCTGTTTGTTTTTGCCAAGAACAGGACAGGAGCCAAAGAAATGGGTTGTTATGTTACAGCATGAGAGTTTCCTAGCAGTATGAATTATTGGAGAGAAACAAGGTGAAACGGTGGGTAAAGTCCATGGACTTTGAAAGACCTGTGTTCAAGTCCTGTTTCTGATACATGCAAGCTTTGTGAACATGGGCAAGTCAATCAGTTAGCAAGTATTATCAGGTTCCTGATTTATGTCAGGTACAGTGGGTAGAGAGCTGGACATGGAGTCAGGAAGATGAATTCAAATCAGGCCTCATATATGTCCTGGCTGTGTGACCCTGGGCAAGTCACTTAACCTTGTTTGCCTCAGTTTCCTCATTTGTCAAATTAAGGAAATGGCAAGTCTTTTTATTACCCAGATGGGGTCGTGAAGAGTCTAATAGGTGAAAGGACTCAACAACAACTACACAACTGTGCCAAGTGCTCTGAATACAAAGAAAGGCAAGAGACAGTGCCTGTTCTCTAGGAACTCATAGTCTAGTAGGGAAAGATGATATGCAAACAATTATGTGTAAGCAATATATATGCAAGGTAAATTGGAGATAATCAGCAGAAGGAAGGTACTGGGTTTAAGGGGATATAGGGAAAAGTTTCTTGCAGAAGGTGGGATTTTCGCTGGGACTTGAAGGGAAGCAAAGGAAGCCAGGGGGTAGAGATGGGGTGGGAGAGAATTCCAGTTTTGAGGGACAGTAGGTGGAAATGACTAGTGTCAGGAAATTTCAGGCAACAACAGGGGAGCCATAGTCCCTAGCTTGTAGAGTATTGGAGGTGAGACTATAAGGAGACAGGAAAGGCCAGGTTACAGAGGGCTTTAAAAACCAAGCTGAGGATTTAATAGTTGATCCTGGAGGCAGTAAGAAGCCACCAAAGTTGATTGAGTGGAGATGGGGTGAGGTTGACATGGTCAAATCTGAACTTTAGGAAGATTAATTTAATAGTTGAGTGGAGGATATACTGGAGTAGGGGGAGACTTCAGTCAGGAACCTCAATCAACAGAACATTGTAATAGTCCATGTGTGAGGTGATGAGGGCTTCCGCCAGTGTTAGAGCTGCTTTAGTGAAGGGAAGGGAATATATATATGAGAGGTGCTATGAAGGTAAAACAACATAGTTGGTAACATTGTATATGAGGAAGTAAGAGACAACATGGACTTGAGGGTGGCACCTATGTTGCAAGCTTGAGGATATTAGTTTTCTTAACAGTAATTTGGGAAATGAGGAAGGAGGTGGGGAGGGCGAAGCTGGACGCTAATGAATTTCAGTTTTGAACACATTGAATTTGAAATGTTTATGAGACGTTGAGTTAAAAATATCCAATGGTCATTTAGAGGTACAACACTGGAGGTCAGGAGAGAGGTCAGAGCTGGATAAATAAATCTAGTGGATATAATAGTTTAAATTCAAATAAGGGAATTAATGATATCACCAAGTCAAATAGTATAGAGGGAGAAGTCCCAGGATAAAGCTTTGAGGGACATATATGGTTAATGCACATGTCCTGGATGAAGATCTAGCAAAGGAGGCTGAGAAGGAAGGGTCAGAGAGATAGGAGGCAAACCAGGAAGCAGTAGTGTCACAAAAATCTAGAGGGAAGAGTGTCCTATAGAATCAAGAAGAGATGGATCCATAGTATCAGAAGGCAGCAGAGAAGTCCCAAGGGATGGGGCTTGAGAAAAGTCCATTAGATTTGGCAATTAAGAGAAAATTAAGAGATAAGAGTAGCTCTGGAGAGAACATTTTCAGTTGCATGTTGAGAAGCCTGTGAGAATTGAGAAGTGAGAGGAAAGAATATGGAGGTATCAGTTGCAGAAGAAACTCTCTTCTCAGAGAGTTTAGCCAAGCAAGAAAGGAGAGAAGATGATTACTAACATGGGAGGATGGATCAAGTTAGGGGTTTTTGAGGATGGGGAGACATGGGCATGTTTGTAGGCAGTAGGGAAGGAGCGAGTAGACAGGGAGACATTGCTGATAAGTGAGAGAGTGATGAGGATAGTGGGAGCAATTTGCTGGTGCAGAGGATTGGGGTTCCTTGAGCAGGTAGAGACAAGTCATTTAATCTTTCAGTGCTCCAAGCAGTTCTCTAACAAGATAAAGTAACATTTTTTAAGGTGTAATTGGAGTGAGTTTCCACAGAGAAAATTTATCACATAAATGTATTCCAGATTGGAACACAAAAAACCCCTAAGCCTATATTGTTGAAGCATTCCATGCTCAGTTCACACTTATCTTCCTATGATTCTTTTTCTTATTCCTTTAGAGAATTTCTTGTGTCACAGAATATTTCCATCATATTAAGAAACTACAATGTTTCCAAATACCTGATACTCTTTTGGAAATGTTGGTTCTCTAACTCGACTTAATTTGACTGGAGATTCTGTGAACCTGTGGAAATGAGACAGGTTTATTGTCTTAACTTTTAAAATGAGTAATATAGCTAATATTTTTTTAAACCCTTCTCTATTGGAAAATCTTAGAAGTTGAGAATGTCTAATACACCATACTTTTAAAAATTATCATTACTAAGAATTTAAGCAACTTTGTAAAACCCAAATGAATATTAAATTCTCTTTACAAACTTAAGTATTTCTCTTTCAATCTTGAGACTTAAGAATTTTCACTAGAACTGGCTGGGTAAATGACAGCTGCTGACCAGTGGGTAAGTTTTGGAGTCATAGAGTTCTCCCTCCTACCCCTTTCTCTGTTTCTCCGAGTCTTTTTTTTTCCCTAACTCTCTTTTTAAGCCTCCTTTTCATATGTAGCCAAGTGAAAGACTCAGAGAGAAATAGAAACTCAGGCTCAGCAGATCTTGGGGGCCTGGTGGCTGATGAGAGAGTTTAGAGGCCAGAAAGCAGCCTTGGAAGACAGCCTGCAGGCACAGGGCAGTAGGGCCCCAAGGCAGGCTTTGACTCTCTGATCCTGTACAGGAGGAGATGAGTGTGAAGATAGTGTCCTGGTGGATTGTGATATATAATACCCCCAAGAATAGTGAGGGTGGGGGGGCTATCCAAACCAAGAGCATTTGTTTTGTTGTTCTTTAGAGTGGGTTCACCATTCATCCTTAATCATTGGCAGTCCCAGTTAGAATAAGGCCTTCCTCCCCCTGAACTTTCTTATTGTTGTTGTTTTAATTCTAGAGCAGGATTCATTTGATTTAATGTGGGAAATATTCCTTTGAAATTCTTGACAGAATTTGGCTTCTTGGATTCTGACTCTCAGGGTTTAATTGAAAAGGGAACATTATGGGAAAATGAAGTCAGATATTTAAGCATTAAGTTCACTTTGTGACCTCTGTGATCAACTATATGTTTCAGAATTGATTTTTGCTATGCCCTCAATAGACTAGCCAGTGGCAAATTACCAAGTGGGTAATAGTCATAGTCACTAGTAGGACATGAGCCCATGTCAGGGAGAATCCTAGTGTTGTTATAATAAAAAGTATTATATACATATATATATATATATATATTCTGCCATTCATACTATTGAGAATACTTCATACATTTTTTGGTATGGCTCATAATTTGTCTTGGAAAAACAGGCCACTGGGTTCTGGACATGATTGTGTTCAGGGAATAAGCACCAACCTTCAAATGTCACAGAAGTTTATCAAAGGAAAGCCAGGTTGTAGTTCTTTGTAGCCCTGCAGATGTGCTTCAGATATCAGCTCATGAGGGAAAGTCATGTTGTTATGCCCGAAATATATGGGCCACCATTTGGGGCTGAATTCACGAATTCTTCCCTGATTAAATTCTGACAGGACTTGCGGAAAACAAGGAGTTGATTTTTTTTTAAGTCAATCCCAGACGCCTTTCTAATCCATACCTCTGAGCTGGCTCACTCCCTCCAACCCAGTGTTGGTTAAATATTTTGGCTAAATATTCACAGCTTCCAGAACCTCAGTGGAGGGCTCTGTCATAACCTTGTGAAGTCAGCTGTGCCCTCATCATGGAAGGCAGAGGTTCAAGGTGACCCCCTAAAATTAAGGCTTACCCACCTCGCCTCCTAGCTTACCCACTGCCCCACCTTCTCTCCTTTCTCTTCCTTTTTCCCTTAACCTCCGTGTGCCACATCCTGCAGATTGGTCCCTAGTACTAAAAAGCATCCATAGAGAGTATCTGGGAGTTGTGGTCAGCTCATTCTGAACCACCAAAGATCCATGGAGGGTGGGAGACAGCCTGGGGAGGGGCTACTACTTCACCCACCCCACATTCAAAAATTCTGTCATTTGGAAAATTTCTATACAAGGGAATCTTTTTCTGCCCATCCCCACATGCCCCCCGCCCCAATCTGTGATGTCCCCTCTACTTATTTCTGCCCCTCAGGTACTCAGAGATGCAGTTCTCTCAGATACCCTCCTCTGGTGAGATAAGCATATCTATGGTCCCTGTGAGAGAGGACAACCAAACAAGATTCTCCTAGCTCCCCAATATCCCTCTGACCCCAACTGTTTGGGAAAACCTAGGGGGTCAGCAGAGATCCCCTCGTGGGCTGGGCCTCTGGTATTTTCCTTACCATCCACAAATGCTTCACAAGCCTTCCCTTTGGCGCCCTAGGAGACCTGGCCTTGCCTTCCCTGATCTTCCTACCCTCTCCTGTTAACCCTAAATCCTCAGCCACCAACCCCAAGTGAGGATGGTCTTTCCCTGAGTATAGGTCCTCCCACTCCATCTGTTATGGGCCTGCTATAAACAGTCTATGGGATGGTCATTGCAATTCAGGTGGATTTAGCCCACAGGTGCTGGATATGCAAGGACAGCCAAATCCCTTATTATGTGGGAGTTGCAGTAAATGCCTCTGTCCAGTCTAGTTCATCATCTGAGGGTTGCTCGGAGGCTCAGCCACACCTCACTCACACTTGAGGATGTCCAAGGTTCTGGTGTGTGTCTCACAACATCAGACACTGAACTAGCTACCTCCCCTGTTCACATGTTTGCAGCTATACCCATGAGGTCCAGGCCTCTAGCTCTGACTACTTTCCCACCCCGCCAGGAGCCTGGTGGGCCTCCTTAGGTGGGCTTACCAGGTGCATCTCTGCTACAGTGTTCCTTACACAGAAGTCCCCTGGTTGCCCCCTCTGTGTCCTTGTTGCCATCATCCCCCAGGTCTTCCTCCTCTCAGGCAAGGTAGGCTGGAATTATTTCTCCCTAGAAGAAATACAGGGTCCCTGCCAGAGGCATGCAGTTCCCCCCTCCTTATTCCCATCTTGGTGGGATTGGGAGTGGTATGATCTGCTGCTACACGAGCGGAGGCCCCGATTAAAGAGGATGCCAGTTATCAGGTACTCAGTGCACAAGTGAATATTGACCTTTCGTACCTGGAGCACTCCATCACTGTCCTTGAGAAGCAGGCCGATTCCCTTGTGGAGATGGTTATCCAGAACCGCAGAGGCTTGGACCTGTTATTTCTCCAGCAAGGTGGTCTGTGAGCTGCCCTGGGGGAATCCTGTTGCTTCTAAGCGAACAACTCTGGCATGGTTTGGGAAAGCTAAAGTTTAGTCTGCGAGAACATTGCTGATCAGCATAGGGAGCTAGAAAAAGCAGAAAATTGATACCAATCCCTATTTTGAATGTCCCCCTGGCTTACCACTCTGGTGTTGGTGATGGCTGGTCCCCTACTGCTCCTCATCCTAGCCCTCATTTTAGGTCCATGCCTGACTAATCGCTTTCTCAATTTTGTCAAGTCCTGTGTCAATTCTGTCAAACCACTCATTATTAGAGATCCCTGCTACCAACTCCATGAGACCGGCCTTTAACTCCCTGAGACCGGCCTTCTTGACCATTATGATGATGTGGACATGGTTACATGAGAAGTGGGAAATGTTATGCCTGAAATATATAGGCTGCCATTTGGGGCCTTACCAGCCATTTTGCCCCCTCCTCCTTCAGAAGATAAGCCCACCAAGAGAAACCCATGCACACCAAGATTTCCTGACCTAAGTACTTTCCACATCTACCCTGTTAGGAAAAATGGAACTTCCTGTCAGTCCTTATATGGCTATGTAACCAAAATTAACCAATCACTGATTTTGGCTTCTGTAAGTTCCTGCTTTCACAGGCTTTGACCTTTATATACCAATATTCCACCCCTTTTCGGGGCTGCTTGATTTGGGTCTTGCCCCAAGCAGTCCCAGCTAATAAAATCCGCTTTCAATTTATACTCAGGTCTCACTCTCTTTATTTCGCACAATGGATAGGACAAGTGGATAGGACTTGGAGTCTGGAAGGCCTGGGTTCAAATCTCACTATAGGCAGTCCCAGTTGTGTGACTATATGTTTTAAAATACTGAGAAAAAAAAAACCTCACTTTATGTTTTAAAATACTAAATACATCTGGGAATTTTGTCTAAGTTTTGATGAAGTAAACATTTTCAAGGGTGTCTTTGTAGCATAAATTCTTTCAAGACAGAACCTCAGCTGCAGTTTCCTCATGTGTGTAATGAAGATAATAAATGTACTAGCTACCTCATAGATTTGTTGTGAGGCTCAAACAAGAAGAGGGGAAAATGCCTAATAAATAATTCAGAAATGATCTCTCCCTTGTTTTTCCTGAACAATATCCGTCAGCTACTACATGTCAGGCACAGTGCTCAGACCAGATAAGAGAGGAGGTTACAAAAAAAGGATAAAAAAACAATCTCCACTTGAAAGGACCCCACGATTTAATTGGGAGACAGCTTTCAAAAAGACCTAGAGAGAGGGTAGTCTAAGAGGGAAGGCACTAAGATTAATATTTCTTGCAGATCTTGCAGAAGTTGGGACTTTAGCTGAGATATGGTGGAAGCCAGAGAAATTAGGAGGTGAAGATGATCATGGAGCATGCTAGTAATGGAGAATAGCCAGGGAAAATGATTGGTTTTGGAGTATGGAGTATGATGATGTGTCAAGAACAATAAGGAGGCCAATGTCAGTGAATTGCAATTTTCTTTTGCTGTAGAGAATGCCCATTTAAAAAACACTTTGCTAATGACCTTTGGCAACTGCTCTACAGTTCTCAGTCTTTCCTCCTTTTGAATCATTTCTGAGAAGTGTAATATAGATCTTTGTTTATTTGGGAGGTGTGTTTTTGCATAAAGTAGGCTAGACAGAACTAATTAAGATGGAGAAGGACTGGGGAAACTGGCCATCAGGTTGGACAGAATTATTTGTGACTAAGTTTGTGAAAGATCTGAATTTAATTTTCTGTAGGCTTGTATATTAGCTGTTATCAAAATGAGTTATTTCTACATCTGAAATAGCACCTGCTACTAGGTGGTGTTTGACAATGAATTTCTAATTTCTTTTGTGTTTTTTTTATCTGAAATCACACCTAAAAATTGTATGTTTTAAAATGCTAAATACTTCTGGAAATATTGTCTCAGTTGTGATGAAGTAAATATATTTTCAGGATGTCATTGTGGCGTAAATTCCTTCAGGACAGAACTTCATGTGAGAAGATAGGCGTGGTGGCAGGCATATTTAATATAGTCAGGAGTTAGTCAGTAAGCATTTGTTAAGCACCTACTATTGTATCAGGAGCTATGCTAAATGCTGGGGATACAAAAATTTTACTATGTTATGATCAAAACCATGTTATTTATGAAAGTTACAAGAATCTAGTTATTCCATGGTATTTGAAAATTTGTCTTCTACCTCAGGTTTTGTGGTACTGTCTGTTGATGAAAACAATAACAACTGGGTTTTAATTTGCCTTTATGGACTGTTTTCCTATGTATCATTTGTCAACACAACCAGAGTTGGAGTTTTACACAGGAAAGGATGATGGATTTGGTGTCACAGGACCTGGGTGTGCAGATTAAGACTCACCTACTTCTCTGGGCCTTAGTTTAATCATCTGTAAGCTCAGGGGTTGTGACTTAATGGCATCCCATTCAAAATTTGTAATCCCATGCTCTCCAGAAAAAAAAAAAAGACTAACAATTGGAGGGAGATAAGGTGGCGGAGTAAAAACAGGAACTTTGCACGGCTCCCACTCCAAACACCTCCAATACCTGTAAAACATGACTCTAAACCAGCAGCTCTCAGCCTGTGGGTCGCGACCCCTTTGGGGGTTGAATGACCCTTTCTCAGGGGTCACCCAAGACCATTGGAAAATACATATTTCCGATGGTCTTAGGAACTGAGATACCACTCCTCTGTCTGTCTCCAGGTGGGTCCACCCACATGTAGATACGCCCACTCCACATGCAAGTATTAAAGGGTCACAGCATTAGAAAGGTTGAGAACCACTGCTCTAAACAAATTTTAGAGCTACAGAACCCACAAAGTGACAGAGAGAAACAAATCTCCTGCTGAAGGCAGCCCATCAGACTGACAGGAAGGGTCTGTCACACTGGCCTGGGAGCTAAGCACAGTCCGATGTGAGCCTCGGGGTCCCAGAACTGGGGCAGCTCCCAACCAGTGGCACAGACTGGCTGGAGCAGACTTTGGGAGAGTGAATTGCCAGCAGCTATAGCGGTTCCCAGACTTCTCAACCCATAAACGCCAAAGAGACAGGAAACGGTCAATGGGGAACTCTGTTGGAGCTGGAAGACTAAAGAGCGGGGTCTGGCCCCTGCCCCTGGGGTGAGAGGTGGCAGAGGCACAGCAGCTGCAGCTGCTTCATGGCTGCCTCCAGAGCTCCTGGCCTGCAGATTGTAAGGGGATCAAGCAACCATTCAGAGGGTAATCACTCTTGCTGGATCCACCTGCACCACCAGTCCACCTGCTTGGATCTGGGTCATGGTTTTGGGGTGTGTGGTCAGTGTGCCAGAGCTTGGGATGGCTGTAGAGAAGGTACCCTCCTCATAGCTCTGACAACATCTGCAAAAATTCCAGTGATTTGGGACATAGCTCTCTGCACTCTGGAAGCAGAGTTCTACTGTGGCAAAGAGCTCAAAAGCCAAGTAATTGTTTGGCAAGATGAGCAAGCAGAGGAATCACAATTAGACCATAGAATCCTTTTGGGGGGCCAAAAAGGATCAAAGCATGGAACCAGAAAAAGTCAAAACTCCTACATTAAAAGCTTCCAAGAAAAATATGAGCTGGTCATAGGCCATGGAGGAGCTTGAGAAGGATTTTTAAAATCCAGTAAGAGAAATGGAGAAAAAATTGGGAAGAGAAATGAGACTGAAGAAAGAAAATCATGAAGAGCGAGTCAACAGCCTGCTAAAGGAGACCCTAAAAATACTGAAGAAAATAACACCTTAAAAAATAGACTTAAATGCAAAAAGAGGCCCAAAAAGACAATGAGAAGAATGCCTTTAAAAGATAGACTAAAAATGCAGGATGCTTCACACCAGAAATATGAAGACTAAATGGGGAATATGACAAATGTTTACAAAATTCTGACTTGCTTGACTTGTTCTTCAGTTCCCCAAAAAGAACTAAGAGATTTGAAAAAGGAAAAATAGAAGGAAGTGTTGCTTTTACACAGTAGGCTGTAACTTAAAAAGGTTGTGTCCCTAAGAAATAGTATAAGCTGAAAATATAAATGGTTTTCAGACTCATGGATAAATGACCCATATTTGTTTTTTAAAGAATCTAGGAAAGTTTGAAGTACATGCTTAATCTTTTGAGATCAGTGTTACTGAGGGCAAGGATCCTCTCTGACCAATGCCAGTCTCAGTGATAGGATCCTTTACTTAGCTAGGTGACCTTGACCCAGTGTTGTGCTTCCTATAGTATAGGAAATATACATCCATCCTTGGGGGCAGCGTGGTACATTGGAAAAACTTGATTTGGAATTAGGAGACCTCTGTTCAAATTGCCTCTTTTTGTAACCTAGTGCAAATCACTTGGTTATTCTGTGCCTCAGTTTCCTCTTCTGTAAAATAATGGTGGGATTTGATGACATCTCAGGTCTTTTTAAGCTATAGATCTGTGATCCCATGAATGCATAAGATAGTATTATATCTATATATCTGTGTATCTATACCTTCTTAAGTTGTAGCCTTTGTGTCTGTGTCAGTCATTAGGCTGCTTCTGACCATCTCTCTTAAATCCTTTTCTAGAAAAAAACTAATAATGCAAAAGAATGAGTCTCCAGATTGTTGTTCATTCTTTGTTTTCCAAGTGGATCAGTGACATCACAGGTGATGTCTTGACTTATGCATGAGTTGGGTTTAAGTGAGAGAGTTGCACAAAGAGTTGTACAACCTTACTTTCTCTTCTAGAGTCACCAGGGACAAGTCAAAAGTCAAAGTCAAAAGACTGGTGATGAGCCAGGATGTCCTTGATATCTTTGGTGTCTAACCATACTCTCAGCCCCTCATAGCACCTGCTTCAGCTGTCTTCATGGCTTTTAGAACAAACTGTTCTTATCTGCCTAATCCAGTGGGGGAAACCTTCGCATGCTTGGGATGGACATCTGTAATGGCAAGCAAAGGAGTACTTAGCTCCTTGTTTCAGCTATTCAAGTGAGCCTGTGATTATATCAAGTCTGTTAGAAACAGAACCTGTGAAACCCACAGTGGGAAGAACTTGCCAGAAGAGGCTATAAAAGCCCATCATGAGCTGGAACCAAGCATAACAGGGAGGAAGGATGCCTGTGTTGCTGGCACTCAGTCTATCTGTTCTATCTGTGTTGATATTACGTTGTCAAACTTGTCTGCTGACAGAGGATGTTGCTGCTGTTACAAAAGCCCTTGGACCTCACTGCTAGTTCAGAAGCCCTGAAAGAGGACTTTCTTGTTATCTGTTTACAGAAGTCCTGAAGGAGGGTTTTACTGATGTTTTCAGAGGTCCTGGGACTTTACTGATGATTTGTGTTAATTTCTCAGACAGTCTGTCTGTCTGTGTCGATTTCACAGGCAGAAAGTGAATTGATGACAGTCCCAGTAGTATGTATTGTAACTCTGCTGAGCTTGATGTGTGGAGCTGGACTGAGAGCTTGCTGCTTGTGAAACCAGGTTGGGTGAATTCTGGCAAGAGCTGGGAGCATGAAAGAGGAATGAGGGAGTTTGGGAGTCAGCCTCAGTTAAGATGAAAAGACTTTTACTTGGGTACTTAGTGCTGATTTACTAGATTAAGACAATGCGACCTAGGGGTGGGAGATCTTTGTGCTTTGTACTTTGTACCTCTTAAAGATGATTGAGTTGAGGTTGATTGGAAGCCAGTCTCCAATCAAGATGAAAGAAGACTTTAGAAGGTACTTTATATTGATTTATTCAGATTGTGACCTACTAAATAATATCTTTTGTTTAAGAATATGTGGCCACTTTAGTAATAAGTTGTTATGTTATGTTGCTGTGAATAGTCTACTTTGGTTTGTGTGAATGTTTTGCTTTAGTTTACCGTTGAATAAATAGAGAGTTCACTATACTGTATGATCAGAATCTTAAAGCTATTCACAGCAGCAGTCCTCTGGAGAGCTGCTTGTGCTTGGCTTTACAACATCACTGACAGGTTTGAGGTCAGTCTTTTACCCTCTACCTGGTTTAGTCCATCTGCTGAGATGGTTTTACTGAGATGTGGCTACTGCACATGCCTCTTAGAGCTTCAGGTTGAGTGTCAGATGGAGACCAAAGGTGGATAAACAACTCTGAAAAAGGCTTGGGAAGCATTCACACCTGAGATTCTAGTCCTCCTGACCATCCATACACCGCTCTCTCCCCCTCCGGATTAGGCCATTACTAAATGATGGTAGAATAATCAAATAAGAATGATAGAATTTGTAGATTTCTGGAAATAACTCAAATTATGATATTATAGTGCTGGACTTGGAGTCAGAAAAATCTTAAGTTTTAATGCTATCTCAGATACTAACTGTTTGACCCTGGATAAGACATCTAATCTTTCTCAGCATCGATTTCTTCATCTGAAAAATAGAGATAATCATTATAGCACCTAATTCACAGGATTGTTGTGGATCAAATGCAAGAACATGTAAAGCTCTTCACAAACCTTAAAGCACTAAATGAATACTAGCTATTATTATCTAAAGCTATAATCTTGTGATCTGTTATAACTATAGAAGCCCAGGTAAGAATAGACCTGGACCTGTAATTTTATTGGTATGAAGGGAGGGAAAGGAAGGGGAATAAGCATTTATATAGCACCTACTATATTCCAGGCACTGTGTTAAGTGCTTTTCTGAAATCTCATTTGATGTGCAAGGTAGGTGCTATTATTTATCATATGGAGGAAACTAAGGCAAACAGAGGTTAACTGGTTTGCCCAGGGCCACAGTTAATAAGTGTTGAGGCTGGATTTGAATTCAGGTCTTCTTTACTCCAGGCCCAGGGCTCTATCTACTGTGCCACCTTGCCACCTCTGTTCTCAGATGAGAAGCAAGATGGCACCTTTTCTCTGCAACTCATAGTCTTAGAGAGTTACTTAGAGCACTGAGAGAGATTGTGACATCTTGTTCAGTTTCTCATAGTATGTGTAGGAGCTAAGATTTGAGTACAGGTTTTCCTGGATATGTGGTCAGCACTATCCACTACACCATGCTACCTTTTTATAAAGCAAGGGGATTGACTTAGATTTGGATTTGGAATACCTAGGTTCAAAGTATAGCTTTGCAGGAAATTACCTGTGTAACCTTGGGGAAATCACATCTCTCTGTGGACCTCATTTCCTTATCTGTAAAACAAGGGGGTTGCACTGGTTGATCTGTAAGTCCTTTTCATGTGACTTAGGAACCAAAGTGCAGCTTTAGGAATCTCACTGGACCTTAGATAGGACCCTACCCAATGGAATCAGTGTATTACATTGGAAAGAATGCTGTATTTGAAGTCAAAAGGCCTGGGTTCAAATTTCCGCTGTGCTTCTTACTGCAAGCCACTCACCCTTATTAATGGCATTGGTATCTTTAACTTTCTTTCATTTAATTCACTAACTGATCACAGGAATTCATGGGTAGGACCTAGCAAGAGGCAACCGTAAGCTATAAAGAAAGTATCCAGCATCACGCCAGGGCTTGTGCTACCATTGCCCATGGACTAGACAAGGGGCCTTAGTCCAGGGATCTGGGAAGAGATCCAGCAGACTATGATACTGGATACCCAAAACTATTAGTTGTCTGTCTAGTGCTACATAGAGAATGTCTGTAAGAAATCATTTGATCTCCTATTTTGGAGAAGTAATTAAATGAAAAATCTCCTTTAAAAGATTTTTTTCTTTTGGAGAGCTTTACAAATTAGGGTGATTTTCCATTTGTCCTCTGGGGAATTAAAGATTAAGTAATGATGTTACAGGAAACATGCTCCAGATTTCCAAGCTAAACTTCTTGATTTAACAACTTCCTCCTGTATTGTTTTGAGATTCTCATTCACTCATTTCGGTTATTTAAGACACTGTAGAAGTGTGAAGCGTGCTATTATAAAGACAGTGAAACAAAGCATCCATTTTAGTGTCACTGATTGTGGCAGATCAGTGTCAAAATGCTCACTTGTTAGGGATGTCTGACTTCAAAGATGCATATCCTCAATGACTTGTGGAAGAGATCAGACTTGTTTTCCTTAGCCCTGGGAGTTGTGGAACACAGATCAGACTTGATTTTCTTAACCTTAGGAGTCAAAACTAAGATGAATTAGGGAATTTTGATTCAGTATGAAGAAAAACTTCAGTAATTCAAACTGTCCAAATAGAAGGAACTGCTTTGGAAGATTGTAGGTTCCCTGTCATCAGAAGATAACCAACAACTTGTTGGAAAATTTGTAGAAGAGATTTATGTTTCACATGTGAGCTTGGTTAGATAACCTCCAAGGGTCCCTTTCCATCTTAGGCTTTGCGTTCTCAGTGTGGCTAAAGACCAAAGGAATATCACTCCATTTTTTCATGTTGTCTACTCCATAAGAATGTGAGTTCCCTAAGAACAGAGACCATATTTTTAACCTTTCTTTGTATCAGCAGTGGCTAATACAGTTCTTGGCTTAATAAGTGCTCATTATCTATTTGACCCACTTAACAGCTATAAAATGAATGAATTGTGCTTTTATAGGAAAAGCTAACATTTATATACTGCTTTGAGATTTACAAAACACTTAACAAAAATCATCTAATTTTATCCTTTCAATGTCCTTGGGAAGTAGATCCCATTGTTATCCTCATTTTCCAGGTAAGGAAACTGAGGAAGGCTGGCTTGACCAGGGTCACCCAGGCTAGTAAGTCTGAAGCTAAATTTGAACTTTCTGCCTCCATCTTCAGAAGACAACCAGCTGGCATAGTGTTTAAAACACTTGACCTTTAATCAGGAAGTCCTGAGTTCAAATCTCTCTTTAGGTACCTAGTAGCTGTGAGACCCTGGGGAAGTAAATTAACCTATGTATGCCTTAGTTTCCTCTTCTATAAGGTGGCTAATAACAATAATACCCACCTCCCATGGTTATTGTGAGGATCAAATGAGATAATATTTATTAAGCATTTTGTAAACTTTGCAAATCTTAGAGTACTATATGAAGGGTTGTTATTATTATTCATACAAGTCACTGTACTAGTTATTTATTAATATTGATTAGAGCTATTAACATCAGCTCAATTCAGTATTTCATAATAGTATTTGCCTCTTATAATAGTTTTATACCTGGGAGTCAGGCTCAGAAATACACTTATGATCACTAATCAAAACAAAAGGTGTGATTAAGTATAGTTCGTTTTGGAAATAGAAAACTGGACAGAAGCATGTCTAGATTTGATTGTTGTTATTATATCACTTTGGCTGCCATTTACATTTAAAATTGAAGTGACATATATGAGTTTCAGTAATTAGATTTTTGGCTTAGTTCCTCAATGCTAAAAAAAAAAAAGTCTACTCTAGGCCTTATTTTTTCCTTCAATTTTTAAAAAAATTTTTTTAATTAATTAATTTTTAGCGTTTGACATTCACTTTTATTATAAGATTTTTGAGTTCTAAATTTCCTCTACTCCCACATCTCCAAGATGGCATACAGTCTGATATAGGCTGTATGTGTATGATCATACTAAATGTATTTCCACATGTTATGAAAGAAGAATCAAAACAAAAGGGGAAAACCATGAGAAAGAAAAAACAAAAAACAACCCCCCAAAAGAGAAAAGAGTATGTTTCAATCTGCATTCAGACTCCATAGTTCTTTCTCTGGATGTGGATAGCATTTTCCACTATGAATCTTTTGGAATTGTCTTAGATCACTGAATTGCTCAGAAGAGCTAAGTCTAACAAAGCTGGTCATCATACAGTGTTACTGTTACTGTATACAATTTTTTCCTGATTCTGCTCACTTCATTCAGAATCAAGTCTTTCCAGGTTTTTCTAAAATCTTCCTGCTCACCATTTCTTATGGAACAGTAATATTCCATTATATTCATATACCACAACTTTTCAGCCATTTCCCAATTGATAGGAATCCTCTCAGTTTCCAAATTCTTGACCATTACAAAAGGAACTGCTATAAATATTTTGTACATGTGGGTCCTTTCCCCATTTTTATGATCTCTTTGGGGTATAGACCTAGTAGTGATATTGCTGGACCAGAAAGTATGCAGTTTTATGGCCCTTTGGCATGCTTCAAATTGTTTTCTGGAATGATTGGATTAGTTCACAACTCCATCACCAATGCACTAATGTTCTGTTTTTTTCCCACTTCTCCAACATTTATCTTTTTCCTCTTTTGTCATGTTAGCCAATCTAATAGGTGTGATGTGGTACCTCAGAATTGTTTTAATTTGCATTTCTCTAATCAATAGTGATTTAGAGCATTTTTTCATATGACTGTAGATAACTTTAATTTCTTCATTTGAAAGATGCCTGTTCATATCCTTTGACTATCAGTTGGAGAATACTTGTATTCTTACAGGTTTGACTCAGTTCTCCATATATTTTAGAAATGAGGCAAGGCCTTACTTTTAAAAATGCTGTTAGTAAGTATTTATATTTTGGGGCCTTTTTTTTCTCTCTATGTTCTGGCATTAAAAATTCACAGTCATGTTTTTCTTTCCTTTTAAGGGTGTACCTCAGTTACCATGTGCCAAAGCATTATACAATTATGAGGGAAAAGAGCCAGGAGATCTTAACTTCACCAAGGGCGACATCATCATTTTGCGTCGACAGGTGGATGAAAATTGGTATCACGGAGAAGTCAACGGGATTCATGGATTTTTTCCCACAAATTTTGTGCAGATTATTAAACCTTTACCTCAGCCTCCACCTCAGTGCAAAGCACTTTATGACTTTGAAGTGAGAGACAAAGAAGCTGACAAAGACTGTCTACCATTTGCAAAGGTAAACTTTCTCAAGTTGATCGTTTCTTTTTCTTCATTTGTTTGTTTGTTTTGAGGCAAATGGGGTTAAGTTACTTACCCAGGGTCACACAGCTTGTAAGTGTCTGAGGTCAAATTTGAATTCAGGTCCTCTGAGCCCTAGACCAGGTACCCTATGCCACCTAGCTGACTCTGGACATTTCTTTCTTTTTTTTTTTTAAGTTATTTTTGCTTTATGTTTTTAAACCACAGTTATTTACCCTTAAACCACTGAACCTTGTAACCTGCCTCTTCCTCTTCCCTTCCCCCCGCCAAAAAAAGCTATTTAAGCAAAACTAATAGATATCACTATTATGTTCGTCAGGGTATACACCATTCCACATCCATAGTCTTACACCTCTTAATTGGGATGTTGCCAGGTGGGTTTTATCATTAGTTAGTTCAAGTATATCAGAGTTCAACTCTCTTTCACTGTTGTTCTATTTCCTCACTGTTTGGTTGACAAGGATGTGACTAAATGGGACAGATTCATGGCCATTTATACCTCCTTTTTACTTCTTGGCACTTCCATTTTATATGAACCAGTTCCTAACTTTAAATAGAATCTTAATTTAAAAAAAATAATAGTAGAGAAGCAGCATTACATAATGAATAGAACTGGCCTCAGAGTTTGGAAAACATCCTGGGCTATGTGATCCTAAGATCCTTAACTTCTTTTAATGCCCTGAGACAACTCTCTGAATTTCAGAGTAGTTGACCACTTGCATTGATGAGTTTCCTCATGGAGAGTTCCAGTGAAATTGCATGTGATCAGAAAAAGTAATCATCGTTTACCAAAAGTAGTTTTGTTCATGGGGCAGCTAGATAGAGCATTGGGCTTAGAATCAGAAAGACTCATTTTCATGAATTCGAGTCCAGCCTCAGATACTTAACCCTTTTTACCTCAGTTTCCTCATCTGTAAAATGAACTGAAGAGGAAATAGCAAACCACTCCAGTATCTTTGCCAAGAAAACCCCAATTGGGTTACAAAAACATTAACTTTTGTTCACAAACTATTATATGAAATGCCAGTTAAAAAAAAATTTCCAAGTGTTTTCTTTTTTTGTTCATTTTTTCATTTATCATCAAAATTTTATCCCTCCCCGACAAAAAAACAAACAAACAAAAAACAACTCCCAGCTCCTTCCCTTAAAGTGTGTATATGTCATGCTGGGGAATGGAAATTTGAATGAACTAGTAGGATTCTTAAGCTAAAGTCAGCTTCTGTGATTACAAGGGTATATACAGTACCAGGAAAGTTGTCTACTGAACTGATAATGGGTAAGCATTTTAAGAAGCATTTTACCTCTGTAAGTAAAGTTTGTAAAGCAATAGAAGAGCATTTAGTTTCATCTAAGAAAAGTTTGCAAGTCAGTCTGACACTAACCTAGTTCCTTCCTATCTTCCCAGCCTTTTTACACCTTAACTCTTCTTTGCATACTTAGTGATCCAGTAACACTGGCCTTCTAGATATTTCTCTCACTAGACAATCCATCTATGGATTTGGGGCATTTTCACTGGCTCTCTGACATACCTGAAACCTTCACCCTCCTCAACTTTGCTTCTCTGACTTCTTTCAAGCCCCAGCTAAAGGCCTACCTTCTACAAGAAGCCTTTTTCCATCCTCCTTAATGCTGATGCCTTCCCTCTGTGGATTATCTCCAGTTTATCCTGTAAATCTTGTTGGTCATTGTAATCTCCCCATTAGTTCTGAGCAACTTGAGAGCAGTGACTGCCTTTTGCCTTTATGTTCTCTGCACTTAGTATAGTACTTGACACATTATAGACACTTAATAAATGCTTGTTAGCTGAGTAAACTGACTAAGATTCTATAAGCTAAAGAGGTGGAGATGGATTACAGCAGTCTAGGTATATAATATTGCAGCCAAGCTTCTTCAAAAGGAAATCACAGGGGAGCAACAGACCTTAATCTGTCAGAAAAATCATTGAACTAGACAGCATTTGATTCAGGAAAATTATGGATGCATACACGGATCACTGAGTTTTTATTCACATAGTCTGAAATTGTCAAAGGGTACAAATTAAGTGACAAGTCTTCGTAAGAAACTGGAGACAACATCATTTTGGTATTTCTGCAGGATGATGTCCTGACGGTTATTCGGAGAGTGGATGAAAACTGGGCTGAAGGAATGCTGTCTGACAAAATTGGGATATTCCCTATTTCATATGTTGAGGTAAGTTAAGCTGCAGCAACCTTAAGTAGACCAGTGATGGACCCAAGAAATAAACTTTAATTGTGAAATTTCATTATTAGTCATGACTCCTCTCCCTTTCCCCTCTCTAAGAGTGAACTGCAACTTAATCTTCTTTTACAGAGGGACTAATTGTGAGACACAAATAAATGGTGAGAGTTATGTTAGGTGTCAGGAGAAATCTGGAGTAATTCCTGACTCTTGCCTGACCTATGGTTGCTGAATGCTCAAATTTCATATGGTGCTCCCCCTACACCCCCAATTCATTATTTATTTATTTATTACCATTCTTTTCTTTTTAAACTTTGAATTCCAAATTCTCTCCCTTCCTCGCACCCTACCCACTCAGAAGGTAATCATATAATATCAGTTATACATGTGAAATCACGTAAAATATCTCCACACATTATCCATATGGCTAAAAAAAAAGGTAAAGCAATTATATTTCAGTTTGTATTCAGGGTTCATCAGTTCTCTCTCTGGGTAGTCTTTCAGAGCTGATTATCATTACATCATGGCTGTTATTGTGCACAGTGATCTCCTGGTTCTTCTCACTTCTTTTTGTATCTGTTCATATAGGTCTTGCCATGTTTTTCTGAGACTATCCCCTCATCATTTCTTACAACACAAAAGAGCTCCTTCACAATCATCTGCCATAACTTGTTCAGTCATTCTCCAATAAGTGTCTGAGGCTAGATTTGTAATCAGGACTTAATGATTTAAAATCAAATGTTATCTACTGTGCTACCTAGCTGCCTCTTTTCCATAAGAAGTTATGATTAAGCCTTTTTTTTTATTTGATTGTAATTTATTTTCTTGGTTACATCATTCATTTCCACAAGGTTTTGAGTTACAAATTTTCTCCCCTTTTTGTCCCTACCCCCAGCCCAGAACATTGATCCCACTGTAAGACCCCTCCCACAATCTGTTCCCTTTTATGCCCTCCTC
>CM053601.1:90206916-90223535 GCA_028646575.1 Pseudocheirus occidentalis
TCCCCATTCAGTTTTCTCCAGAGATCTATCATGTCTAGCCTCTCTAAAATTGTGTTTGCCTCCTTATCTTCCTTCTTGGTTATTTTGAGGTTAGATTTATCAAATTCAGAGAGGGGGAGATTGAAGTCCCCCACTAGTATTGTTTTGCTACCTATTTCCTCCTCTAATTCCCTTGACTTTTCCTCTAGGAATTTGGATGCTATACTACTTGGTGCATATATGTTAAGTAATGATATTGCTTCATTCTCAATGGTGCCTTTTAGCAGGATGTAGCTTCCTTCCTTATCCCTTTTAATTAGATCTATTTTAGCTTTTGCTTTATCTGAGATAAGAATTGCTACCCCTGCTTTTATTTTACTTTTGCCGAGGCACAATATATTTTACTCCTCCATTCTGCTTTACCCTGTGTGTATCCCTCTGTTTTAGATGTGTTTCTTGTAGACAGCATATTGTAGGATTGTGGTTTTTAATCCATTCTGCTATCTGCCTCTGTTTTATGTGAGAGTTCATCCCATTCACATTCACAGTTATGATTACTATCTGTGTCTTTACCTCCATCTTATTCCCTCCCCTGTTTATATCTTTATGTCTTCCTTTTCTCTTTCCCTCCTTAAGAGTTTTCCTTTTGACCACCACCTCCCTCAGTATTCCCTCCCTGTGGTCCCCCCTCTTCACTACCCTTTCCCCTTGCTTCTCTTCCCCTCCCTACTGAATACTGTCCCTTTCTTACATCCCTCCCCCCTTATCCCTCCTACTGCCTGTAGGGTACAATAGATTTTTATTCTTAACAGAGTAAGTTCCCTTAACAGGGAACTTTTTGAACAAAAACCAATGCTAATACATTTCATATATTGCTCCTCTCCCTCCCTCTTTTCCCTCTGTTGTTATGAAGTTTTGTGTCATTTCATGTTAGAGTCTAAACTTAGCCATTTGTATGGATCTCTCTTTAAATCAGAACCAATGGGAATAATGATCATATGATACTCATCTCCTTCCTTCCCACCCCTCCACTTTAGTATGGTTTTTATGCCTCTTCTTGTGGCATAATTTACCATCTTCTGCCTCTACTTTTCCTTTTCTCCCATTACAATCCCTTTCTTCCCCTCAATAAGTTTTTTTTAATCTTCATATTTGTCCAATTATACCCACACCCTCTTTCTGTGTACCTCCCTTTCAAGTGTCACAATATTTATACAAATTTCAGAAATAACCATTTCTCCCTCTGATTCTAGGACTTCAGGACAGTTCTCTTTGACAATCCCTTGGAGGATGCTGTCCAGGCTGGTTTTTTTCATCATGGCTTTCTGGTAGGCCAATAATTCTTAGGTTATCTCTACTGGATCTGTTTTCCAGGTCAGTTGTTTTTCCAGTGCAATATTTTGCACTTTCTTCTAATTTTTCAATCTTTATGTTTTGTTTGATGGACTCTTGTTGCATCATAGAGTCTTTAGCTTCAATTTATCTGATTCTAATTTTTAGTAAATTATTTTCCTCAGCTAGTTTTTGAAGTTCCTTTTCCATATGTTCATTTTTCATTTGTATGGAGGTATTTTCTCCAGTTAGATTTTGGACCTTTTGTCCTAGTTCTCCAATTTTGCTTTTCAAAGATTTGATGTCTTCAGTGAGATTTTTTTTCTAATTTGGTCACTACCTCTCTAATTTCATTTTTAAAATCTCTTTTGAGACCCTCCAAGAAGGCTCTTTGGGTTTGAGACCAATTCACATTTCCTTCTGTGCTCTCCAGTGTGGATATAGAGTCCCTGTTGCCTTCTGAATTTGTTTGTTCTTGCTCACTATAAAAAAATTTGATGGTCCTAGCCTTTACAGTTTCCTTCTTCCCCATTGTGAGCACCTATGTTCTGGATTTTTGGAGTGGATATCTGCTTCTGGGGTGCCAGAGTCTTGAGCTTCTCAGGCTGGGATGTAGGGGTTTGGTAGCTGTAAGCTCTGAGTGTGTAGCCTGAGGCCAAGACCAAGACTCTCAATGATTCCCCTGAGTTACCCTGAGGCTTACAGAGTAACTTGTGGAAGTGTGAGTGGTCTAGATCTTTCAGGTTTCTCTGTCTATGTCTCTGAGCTACAGCTCAGGCAGGCTCAGAACCAGCTACAGCTGAAGGCCTGAGGCAGAGCTATTGTTTGCTGATTGGCCCGGTGGTGCTGAATACCTGGGCTTTTCTTGGTAGGGCTTGCTGGCTCCACCTTACTGGGCTTAGACTCTGTACTGTCTTCTTCCTCCTTTCCTCAGCAGTGCCCAAGCCTGAGGCTGTTTCCACCAAGTCAAGATTTTATTCTGGGTAGGACATTTAACTCTGGACTTTTCTGCATCAGAGAGGGGGGATCAGAGCCACTAAACTTTATTCCTCCATCTTGGCTTCTGGAAGTATGAGTGTATAATTTTAAACATCCAGGTTGCCCCAGGGAGAGCCCCTGACTCTGCTGTTGGCCCCAAGTTTTTTCCTACCCAGTTTAATGATTCTCTGTCCTGTGGTGAGACAGCCAGGCTGGGTGAGTCTGTTTGCTGACTGGGGCTTCTTCTTGGTCTGCTGTACTCTGCTCTCAGCTCCACGTTAGTGTGGCTCCCTTGTGCTCAGAGTTCTCCTTACCCCAACCTAAGTAGTCACTTTCCTGGGCTGGGCATCTGCCACACTCTGTCTCACAATGGGTTCTGTCACTCTTAAATTTGTTCAGATTCACTTTTTAGCCTTTAGCAACAGAATTCCACTGACCTTTTTCTTAGCCTGGCTTGATAGGTGTGGAGATTACCCCCAGGTGTTGCCAATCTTCTCTCCTGTAGACTCTGGCTGCAGCTTTTCCCTACCACCCTGGGTTCAGGCCATGGTTTTGGGCTGGGCTGGCCTCAGCTCCCAGCCTGTTGCGATGAGTCCTTCCTGCCAAGCTGCCTTCAGAGAGAGATGTGTTTTCTGTATTTTTGTGGGTTTTGGAGCCCTAAAATTTGTTTAGAGTCGTATTTTATGTGTATTTAAGGTGGCTGTGGGAGAGCTATGGAGCTTTGCTGCTTCTAGTCCGCCATCTTGGCTCCACCCCCTTTTATGTACCTCTTATGTAATTCTGGGATATTTGCTATAGTGGATACAAATATAAAAAAACAACAAAATTCTCTTTTCACCTTTCCTATTTCTGGAATCACTCAGAGAGTTGACTTCTCTTCCTCTGCCAGACTCTTCCTCTTCTAGAGCTGTGAAAAGCAAACCAGAATTATTTGCCTAACCCAGCCCAATTTCCCCAGGGGAAGTTGGAAGTAGAGAGATAAATGGAAAAAAGTAGGAGTACCTTTTAAAATTCCCTCCAAAAGACTAAGTGGGAGGTGTTGACCAAGCAGGTGAATTTAAATTTAAATTTAAATGGAAATCTTATGTGAGCTGTTTGATGAGAGCCAGATTTTGGAGATAACTAGCAGCATCTGCTGAGGGCTAGTGACCAAAGGGGAGCAGCTTGGTAGAGAGTCAGAATGGAGAGATCAAAGAAGGGAAAACTTCTGGGGAATAAAGACAAGAGAAGACGTTGGCAAATGAATCATGTTGTAGGGAGCTAGAGAGAAAAGTAAGTATTGCTAGAGAAGGAGTAAACCTTAAATTGTTGAGGAGTAAACCTTAAATCCTTTCTCCTTATTGGACCCCAATTCAAGATCATACTGTAAGTACAAGGACTATAAAGAATCCTGGAAGGGAATTAATGGTCCATCAGAAAGGTCTTTAGATTAGCTATCAGAAAGGTCTTTAGATTAGCTATTGTTTGTGATGCTGGTTCTTTCTGTGTCCTTCATTGTGAAAATAAAACTGTTCTATACTTTGAAGCCTTGTGACTCTTAGAACTTTTTAGGTGAGCTGATGAGCACCCTTAAGGGACTACTAGATACTAATGATTCCAGCTTCCCCCTGATTGGGAGTAATGAGTCGTACTAATGAGAAGTCTCCAGGGCCTTTTGTCTAGAGGAAGTTTGGTATTAGGGGTGGCATAAAAACAGCTTTTTGTGGCCAGAGGCATCTGTTCTCTTTCTGTTCTTCTGGAAAAGTAAAGAATTGTCTACAGGTCATTAAGTTATTTGTTCCAAAGCCCTCAAGTTCAGTTTAACTGAGGCCCTGACCTAACAGTGCTTTGATTTGTAAGGCTTTACAACATAATATAAAATATCTCTCTTTGAAAGAGGATTTCCACACTCATGGGTGATTTGATTTTGGTTCTTCTGATGTTTTACTGTCCCTTCCTTCCTTTTTGTGCTATATCACTGTTGCTGAGGGTTGTTTATATTAGTGGTGTGTTTCTGTACAGAGAGGGCTTGATTTTATAAATCTAATAAACAATAATCACTCAGCCAGGCTTGGAGAGGCACACAAACTTGATTAGACCAGAGGAGTCTCATTGATGGAGGGAATAGCCAAAATCATGCTTCAGGGTACCATTTAGTTGCCTCAAACAGTTAATGACTTTCAGTTGCTACCAGGGATGAACTCAGATATCTTGACAGCCTGACTCAGCAAAAGTGGCTATCTTATGTGCTACAATCACCCCCTAGGTTGGAACTCAACAGAGAAATAAGAAGTTGCTTTGCTACTTTCTTCTCCTTCTGACCCATAGGAAAAAGGAAAAATCACAAGGTGGTTCAAAGTGTCCAAGATGACCTCGATGTATGATAAACTTCTTATAATCAGTGACATCAAATTGTTAATAGCAACATTTAAATGTTAAATTTTAAAAAGGGTACAAAATTTAAAATGAGAAGCTCTGGATTTAATTCCCAGAATTTCCTATCTGTGTGACCATGGATAAGGTCTGGGACTGTTCTGGGACTCAGTTTTCTCCTTTGTAAATTGACCATCCTAGATCAGATATTCCAAAAGCTCCTTTCTAGCTGCTAATCTATGATCCTTTGATCTTATGAACCTTTCTCTTCCTGACATTCTTTCCTTCTCTTTTCTTTTCTTCCCTACCAAATCATACAAAATTTGGTGACAGAATTTTTAAAATCTGGATTTAATGCAAAATTGTAGATTTTAAAAATTCCAATTTTTTGGAATTGTTTTAGAAGCCTTTTGTTTTTAAAGTCATTAATTTCCAAATACTTTTATTTATATCTCATTTTTTCCTGCTTTCTTCTCCTAGAGAGTCTTCCCTTATAACAAAGATTTTTTTAAAAGAAAGCTTTTTTAAAAAGTCAGTTCATCAAAACCACTCAGAACATTGGTCACCTATGACAATATATGTATGTATGTATATACGTAATATTCCATATCCATAGCCCTCCACTACTGGAATGAATGAAAGGAGGTTAACTTTCTCTCTTCTTCTTTTGAGCCAAGCTTGGTTCTTATAATTACACAGTCCAATCCCCATCTGTTGATTCTACACATTTAACTTTATTATTAGCTAATATTGGCAGAGGCTCATCTTGGAAAGACTGAAATTTTCTGTACCCTTTATAAGCAAGATAAAACCAGGGAGAAGTAGTATTGTTTTAATTTTGTAAGGTTCTGGATTTCATTTGATACTGACTCAGTCATTGATTTTATAAGCCCTCTGGCCACTCACCAAACCTGGCTTTCAACTTTACCAGTGATTTTAACACCTTATACAGATCCTGTGAAGAAAAGATACTGTAATAGTAAATTATAATTATGAGATACTTTCAAATAATACACTTTGGGTTTCCCATTTATAAGTCTTCATTCTCTTTTCATTATTTTATTCAGTGATGAATTTTGATTCTGCAAGCTCTATTCCCTGCCTTGGCTTGCCTGTAAATGGTGGTTGGAGATGGGGGAGGGGGACAAGAAACAAAAAGAACTGAATCATATGTATTTCCTTTCCATTTAACTATTAATCAACGAACATTAATAAATGTTCATAACACTTACTATGTGCCAGTGATCATGCTAAGCACTGAATGAATACTAATCTCATACTAACCTAAGGAATCCACTTCATACATAGTTATATGATTTTAGCTTCTGGTTCAACTCAATTCATCGAGCACTTATTAACTCTCTACTGCATTCCAAGTATTGTGCTGGTTCAGGGAAAGGAAAAGGGAATAAAAGACATGGTCCCTGCTTTCACAGAACTTATAAAATAGTAGCAGAATGTGACATTACACAATAAAAGGTGCAAAGTACTATATGACATCCAGAGAGGAGAAAAAAGATCACCAACTGGAGAATCAGAGAAAGTTTACATGAAGCAAACTAGGTGTTTGAACTAGGTTTTCTAGTAACTGCCAACTCTGTCTTTGGACAGATCATTTTGCTTCTCCGTGACTCGTTTTCCATGTATATTACAAAAGGAGGGCAATGGATTAGGGTTCTTCCAGGTCTACAATTTTAGAATCATTAAGATTCCAAATGGAGGCAAGGAAGGAACATTTTGGACAAAAGCAACAGAATAAAGAAAGTCACAGCTGGAGAAAATCATGAGGAACAGCAAAAAATTCAGTCTGACCAGAGCTTAGGGCATGTAGAGGAGAATCATATGAGATAAGGCTAAAAAGAGAAGTTGGTGCCAGATTGTAGAAAGCCTTGGATGGCAATACTAAAAGTTCTACAAATTGTTGGTAGAAGATTTCAAAATACTACAGCTTAGCTGATGGAGTCAGTTGTCTCTCAGACAGGCAACTAAAGTCAGTTTATAACACCTCAGAAATTGATAAACAAATCATATCAGGGCTTGATTTACTGTTTTGTTGGTTGTTTAGACTTAAGAAAGTGATGAAGGGGCGGCTAGGTGGTGCAGTCAATAGAGCACCAGCCTTGGAGTCTGAAGGACTTGAATTCAAATCTGGCCTCAGACACTCTACCTCCCCCCCCCCCAAAAAAACTAGCCGTGTGACCTTGGGCAAGTCACTTAAACCCAATTGCTCTCCAGAAAGAAAGTGATGAAGAAGATGCTGATTAAACTTAAAAGTGGGTCATTCGTTTTCAGAGTCAGCTGTTGAACGTTTACCAACATATTCCCTCCTTGCTGGTAAGTAGTTAGGGCTGAGACAGTTGCATGACCTTTTTTATATTATTAAGAGATCATTTGATACTCTTCAGAGGTTACATTTTTCCTGGGGAAAAGGGAGAGATACTTTTCAGAAATCTTGATATTTGGTGAAGATTTCCACATTAATGAATGAATTGATCACTGTTTGGCTTTTAAAGACCTTTGTAACCTGGCCACTTCACACCTTTCCCATCTTCTTAGACCTTACTACCAACCATGTACTCTTTAGTCAGGTGACACTGACCTCCTCGTTCCTCATACATTATGCTCTATCTCACAATTGAGAGTGTTTTAATTGTCTGTTCCCCATGCCTGAAACTCCTTCCCTCCTCACCTCTGCCTCCTGGCTTCCCTCAAGTCCTAGTTAAAAGTGCCCCTTTTGCAAGAAGCCTTTTCCAATCCCTATTAATACTCGTGTCTTCTCTCTGAGACTATTTCCAATTTATCCAGTATATATCTTGTTTATCCATAGTTGTTTGCACGTTGTCTCTCCGTTAGGCTTGAGAGTAGGGACGTTTTTCCCCTTTCTTTGTACACCCAGTGCTTTATATAGTGCTGGGCACATAGTAGGTGCTTAATAATTTCTGCTTGTCTAACAATCACAATTCATGCTAGGAACTAACTCTCACATATCCCTTTAGGGCCTACAAAGGACTTTCTTTGTCCCAACCCCATGAGGCAGATGTGGCAAATGTTATTATTCCTAGGAAACTGACATTCTAAGTGGGGAAGTGACTTGTTGATAGTCCCACTATTAGTCAATGTCAGAGGCTGAATTCAAACCCAGATCTCTTGATTTCATATATAGCATTCAAATTTAGGTCTCATATATGTTGCCTCTTCAAGGCTATACCCAAAATGAAGGGACTAGCCAGGTACTAGGTCTATTGTGAATAGACACAACTTTTCAGCAAAAGGAAAAGAGAGCCCAGGGACTCTTAGAAGTATGCCTATTAACAAAGTATGTGGAATGCAGACTCCTTAACAACAGGGACAGTCTTGTTTTTGTCTTTGTATCTCTAAGCTTTAGCATAGTGCCTGCCACATGGCTAACATTCAATAAGTGCTCATTGGGCAGGTGGATGGGTGGATGGAGGGAGATAAAGATAACTAGAGAAAGAATAGGTATTTACAGTTAGAGAAACTGAGACCCACTATATAATAATCTCTTCAAGGCCACACTGGCAGCTAGTGACAGAAAAGAGGGTGGCAGTCTTCAACTCTACAACTAAAAGAACTCAAAACTTATTAAGTTACAATACTATGCCAAAAACACCAGGCCAGAAAGCTAGAGATGTGGTCTGTCAGTGGGGTTTTAAAAAATCTTAACTCACTGACTTGAGCATTGAGGGAAATAATCAGAGTGAAATTGAGAATTTCAGTCCTTGGTGTAATGGAGCAGACTTGAGAAAGTCTGGTTTCAATGGTATGCCAGGAGCTGGATGTTACATTTCATTCATTTCAGGAAGTCCTGGTATCTTCAGGTGGCTAATTTGATCAGCTCCATCCACACAGCCTGTCTTAAGGATGGGGAAAAAAAGGCATGATTACTCCTGCAAAGCAGATTGTGCTGGTGGAGTGGGGGGGGGGGAAGAACAAAGGCACAGGAAGGAAAAACTAAGAGACTCTGAAACAGCTTCTGACTGTATTGGGGGGAAAAAGGGGAGAACTGCCGATCAACTGTCTGCTGTGGCTGGTGGCAAGGTGGTTGGCAGGAGAAGATAATTCACAGGAGCTGGCAAAAGCTATGTGATCTGACAGATACAGGCAGAACTTGGGGTGGGGGGGGGACAAAAAAGAGACCAGAAATGAAGCCCCAAGATAAATGAATTTGGTTTTTCCCAGGTCAGAGCTAAGTTGTTGGGTTGGAAGCCATGAGAAGCCTTTCATGGGAAACAGGTGGAAATGGCCTCTCTGTTCTGGAGTAGAATATGAATGACACAGCCACTATTTTAGAAAGCTTATAGCAGTAGCAGATTTGCTGCAGTCTGTTGAAAAATACTTTATCCGAGAGGATTTTGATTGGGATTCAGGCTCAGAAGAAGTACCAACTTTTTCTCTTATAATGATTGCCTCTTCCTTGCAGTAATTGAAAGCTTTTACTTAGATCCCTGCATACGCGTTTCTGTGAAGGAGGATAAACTGTGGATTTGAGGAAATCCTCCCTAAAACTCTGATTCACTGCAATATTGCTGCCCCCACAATTCTGGCAATGTGTAATGTGATCACCATAACCTGTGTTTCTTAAACTGTGGACCTTTTTGGGTGGGTGGGAGGAGGGCAAAAGGGGAAGAATGAAATTAAGAATTTAAACCAGAAGTGGAGGATGCTAGTCTGCTTTAGGTTATGCTAAGTGAGCCAACCTACAGTGGAATCCATAGAGCTGTAATTTGGAATTACTTAAGAACAGTGACTAAACAGCACATACCTTTTGACCCAGCGATAATAATAAAGGAGATGTATCTCCCACCCCCCAACCCCAAAAAAGGTCAGAAATGGAAAGAAAAGTAAAAAATATACCAAAATATTAATAGCAGGATTTTTAAAATGAGAGCAAAGAACTGGAAATAAAGTGTCGGTCAGAAGAGGAATGGCTAAATAAACTGTTATCTGAATGTAACAGAATATCATGACATCTTAAGAAATTACAATAATGGAAAATTCGGAGAAATGTGGGAAAACCCGTATGAATCAATGAAGAAAAGCCAGAATAATATATGCAATAAATACAATAATATTGTCAACTAATAACATGAGTTATTTGATATAAGTACAATAACAAAAGCATAATATAATAATAATGTAATAAACAAGAACATGAAAAGGGAAGTAAAACTCTGAGCCACTATAATAATTCATCTTGGTCTTTTAGAACAGAAAATGAAAGCTTTCTCTCTCCTCTTGGAAAAGAGGTGAAAGGCTACAGATTAAGATTTTGCATGCATTTTTAGTCTCTATATTAATTTCATTTGATTATTTTTCCTTCCTACATGCAATGGTTCAGTTCCCTAGAATGGGGAGGAGCATATTGTAGAAGACATGTATATATATATATAAAACTATTGCTTTATAAAAGCGAATGGCATTTATTATTTGTTTTGTCTTTTTTGTTTAATAATTACTTCTCATTATATTCCCCTATCCCTCTTGGGAGATCTCTTATAGCAAAGAAAGGCGAAGAACATAGGAGGCTGTGTACAACCTTGGGCAGGGGTGGGGAATCTGAGACCTCAAAGACACATGTGGCCCTCTAGGTGCTCAAGTGAAGTCCTTTGACTGTATCCAAACTTCACAGAACAAATTATCTTAATAAAAAGATTTGTTCTTTAAAACTTGGACTTAGTCAAAAGGTTGTACCCAAGGACCTAGAAGGTTCCCCCACCCATAGGTATGGAGTGATGGTTCCTAAGACTGTACCAAATCAAATTGCTTCCCTTTTTAAAGAGCATTAGAATTAAAAGAAACAATGATTCTGACTGTATGATCAGGGTTGTTTGTTCTTCATTCTCAAAGAGGACCAACGACATCAAGAAGATGATGTCTTGACTTGCAAATGAATTGGAAGTCAGACAGAGCTGTGCAAAGTCATCAACCTCACTCTCTCCTCTAGGGTCAATGGAGTGGCAAGACATAGGTCAGGATGACTGGTGATGGCCCAGCTGTACTCCATACCTGGAAAGCTCTCTCTCCTTATCTTTACCCACTGCCTTCTCTTGCAGTTGAGGGACAGAATATGGAAGGAAGCCAGAAGTAATTCAATTTTCTTTGCTCTAAGAAAATGTTTTCCTCACTATAAGAGAGAACTGAGCTCACTTACCTCAGCACTTTATCAGTGACTCCTGAGTCTTGCATGTAACTTCAGAATGCTCACTCTAGGTACTGAGTCATGGCCTACTATATGGAGAAAAGACTTGTTACCTTCTTTGGTCACCCTTCAATCTAACCCTTAGTAAACCATTTGACTATGGAGAGAAGAATCACTCAAACACTCTAAGACCACATTCCTGACTTGATCCAGCCTCAGAATCATAGTAGTCCTCGACTAGCACCAACTTTGAATATCTCTTTCTAATAGAATGGTGAGCAGGAATGACCCCAGGCCTGATAAAGTGCAGGGCTACAGTAGGCATTGTCTTTTGTGTCTGTTGATAACTAGGGATAGACATATTCTCAGACTGTACATAAGACTAAAGCACCAACAATCAGCCTCTGTCTAGAAGTTGCCAGGAAAGTGCTTGTACTAGCACTTGAATAACTAACATCTTTGATAATACCTGCTGACTCCCTACCTCAACCTTCCTAATGCTGTGACCCTTTAATACTTATATGTGGGCATATCTGAGCATATCTGCATGTGGGCAGACATGCCTGGAGACAGAAAGAAGAGCAGTGTCTCGGTTCCTAAGATCATTGGAAATATGTGTTTTCCGATGGTGTTAGGCTACTCGTGTGAAAGGGTCACGATTCATGGGTTGAGAACTGCTGCCCTACACCTACACATGCATCAGCTGAGTCATGTTTCCTAACCTTTTCTCTCCATAACCATGAAGAATTATATTCATATAGCACCTTGAAGTTTGTATATAGCACCATAAATTTGTAATGCACTTTACATGCATTATGTTGATTCTCATAATAACCCTATAAGGTAAATGCTAAGGCTATTATTATCCCCATTTTGCAGCAAAGAAAACTGAGACTTAACAGAGGTTGTGGTTTTCCTCTGCTCTCAATTGAGAACAGTTTCATGATCAAGACAACCCTATGAAGTACAATGACTATTATTTTCTTTCTTTGACAGAAGAAGAGGGCAGAGCCAAGATGGAAGTATAAAAGCAGGGACTTGCTTGAGATCTCCCCCAAATCCTTCCAAATACCTGTAAAAAATGACTCTAAATAAATTCTAGAGCTATAGAACCCACAAAATGACACATTTCCAGTCCGCAACAGCCTGGAAGGAGTAGAGTACAGTTGGAGCAAGTTTTACATGAATTCTGTGTAACCTGAGCAAAAGAGGAGTATGGTCTGACTGAGGTCCAGCTCCAGAGCAGAGGAGGTGGTGGCAGCAGTAGTGGCAGTAGCAGCAGCAGGGACACCCCCAATCCCACTGGAAGCAGAGGCCTACCTTGACAAAGAGTAAGAATGTCAAGTATTTGATTGGGAAGATGCGCAAATGATGTAAAAAAAAACACCCCAGACTATATAGAATCTTACTTTAGTGGCAAAGAAGATCAAAACAGATGAAGAAACAAGTTCAGGTGGTGACTTGCTTAAGGTTACACAGCTAGGTAGTAGTAGCAAGGGCTGGATCTGAACCCACATCTTTCTGGCTATAAGTTCAGCACACCAGCAACTTTGCCAAGCTGCTCTTCCCACAAACCAGTTATGAAATTCTATAACTCAGAGTCACTGTGGAGTAGTAAATAGAAAACCATCCTTGTTTGAGTTCTGCCTTTAATATATAATATCTGTATAGTAGCCCTGGACAAGTGATTTAACATTTCAGTGTTCAAGGAAGCTCTCCATGACACTATGACGCTAAGCTTCGGAGAAAGTGCCAGCCTAAATGGAGTTTCCTCATGGGCTATTTCCTGTGCTGGTGAAACCACCAGTTCAATACTTTTCCTTAATTCCATATGCAATGTAGTAAACAAAATTTTATAAAGGTACCAGTCTGAGACCTCATACATTTGTATACTAAGTCCATCATTTAGAAAAGGATTTCAGCTTTTACCAGCTGAACCTCTTACTCATTGTAGCTTTGACTTAACCAGAGCCGATTAATTTACAAATGTTTTCTTCCCAAAGCATTATGGGAATCTGGATGTTACAGTTGATAGAGCACTGGGCCTGGAGTCAGGAAGATCTGAGTTCAAATTCAGTCTCAGTTATTTGGTAGCTGAGTGACTTTTGACAATTCGCTGCCTCAGTTTCCTCAGCTGTAAAATGGGGGTGATAATACTAGCACCAACTTCCCAGGATTGTTGTGAGAATCAAATGAAATAGCATTTAGCACGGTGTACAGCACATAGTAGGCACTTAATAAATACTTGTTTCCTTTCTTCCTTCCCATGAATCCTGCCATTATTTCCTAGTTATTTCAGTTAATGCTTGCTTTAAATTGTACTTTAAGGTGACTCTGAGTAAGTCTCTGTCCCACATTTCTCTTCATCAGTCTATCATGTGAAGGTGGGGGCACCTACCATCCAACTCAGTCAGTTTCCATATCACATATGGGGTACCAAAGCTCAAAGGGACTCTAAAAATTTAAGCCAGTACATAAGGAAAGATAAATTGAAAAATCCAAAGAAACATGGGAAAACACGGATGAACTTATACACAGTAAGGAGAACAGAACCAGACAGGTGCATAATAAATGCTTGTTATATTGAACCACACATTCTTTTTTAGCTAATAAAGTTAAATTACAAAAAAACAAGGTAAATTACAAAAGTATAGTGGTTTGCCTATACTATGAATACCAATCTTTCTTGTAGACTGTTTTGCTTAATGGTTTCTGGAAATACTCTTTGTTGGTGATTTATATGTTTATTTAGACTTATCTGCTGTCATAACAAAAGTAATCAATGAAAAAGAGACACAAAGATCAACTCAGAAGTCACAGAGGGGCTAGCTATGGTAAACAAAGCCTTTGGTAATCCACTAAAGAGACATTTTTAGAGTATTGTATTAACCTTGAAATATTTCTAACACTGCATTTATAATTAATATCTCTTTTAACAACTGTCTACACTTTCAAGAGGCAGAGTGATACAGTTGAAAGAATGCCAGATTTGTGCTACCTTCTGCTACATGTGTGACCTTGGGTCACACATTTAACTTTTGGGAGGCTTCATTTTCCATAATGGTAAAATAAGAATGTTGAACTAGATAATATACCTTTAGCTCTAACTCTATGATTAATCAATTAATCAATGTTTATTAAGTGCCTACTATGTGATAGGCATTGTTCCTTTTATTCTGTTCGCTGAAGATCAGTTCCTCAGTTTCCTGAGGATATTGCACATGTATTTTTGATCTAAATGTGGAAAGTAGAAAAGGCAATGGGGACCATTTTCTTGAGTTGCGGTCTTGAATTCCAACCACCCTTGGATACTTAAAACCCAGTCTGTCCAAAATGGAATTCATCACCTTCCTCTCACTCCAGGTCTTCCCCTCTCCCCTCACCTACCCTCAACTTCCCCAGTTCGTTTAAGAAACAGAAGACTATTACCATTTTCTCAGTCAGCTAGATTCAAAGCCTTGGATTCATCTTTTAACACTGCTCTCTTTGACTTCTACATCTAGACTCCCAAATCTATATATTGAGCCTGAATGTCTCTTCTGAAGCCTTTATCATCAATTGCTTCTTTGGCATATCAATCAATCAATGAACATTTATTAAACACCTATACCAAGACTATCAACTTAGATATTCCATTGGCACCTTAAAAATCAACAAGTCAAAAATAAAGTCATTAACTTTTTTTCTAAGCCTATCCTTCTTTCCATATTTCCTTATTTGTGTTGAGGGCACAACAATCCTTCCAGTCACTCAGATTCATAACTCTGGAATCTGTACCAACCCTTTCCTGTCTCCATTCCCTCAATACCCAATCATTTATCAAGTCTTACCAATCCTACATTTGCAACTTCTCTCATATTCCTCTTCTCTTAGCTGAACTAATAATAGCTCACATTTATACAGCACTAAAGATATATATTATGATAAATGAAAATATATTCATGTGTATTATTATATTGTTTATGTGATAGATAATATATTATATATGTATATATAATCTAGTTTAATTCTTATAACAATGCTATGAGGCAGGTACTATTATTACCATTATTTTTACAGATAAGAAAATTGTGGGTGGAAGAAGTTAATGCAGCCAACAGAAGCCTAAAACAAACCTTTTTATTGACTTCAGGGACAGTGATTTTTATCATTACAACATGCTTCCTTGCTTTTGTAACAGCCTCCTAATTTATTTCTTTCCTTCCAATCTCTTCTCTCCATACAGCTCTGTGTTGTTGTTGTTCAATCATTTCAGTTGTGTCCGACTCTTCATGACCCCATTTGGGGTTTTCTTGGCAAAGATATTGGAATGATTTGCCATTCCTTCTCTAGTTCATTTTATGGATGAGGGAACTGAGGTAAATAGAATTAAGCAACTTGCTCAGGATATAACTACAAAGTTTTTGAGACCAGATTTGGAGTCAGGTCTTCCTGACTCTAGGTCTGGCACTATTCACTGTACCACCTACCTGCCCCTATATAGCTCCGTACATAAATAAATATTTCTAAATTACACATTTAACCATGCCACTCCCCTTACTCCAAAATCTTCAATAATTCTCTATTTTCCTTGGAATAAAATGCCAATTTCTCAACCTTATATGTAAAGCCAGAGAAGTCTGACTTCTACCTACTGTTTCAAGCATTTCATTTCAGTTCCATTCAAAGTAGATACTCTAGCTAAATTGGCCTGCTAACTGCTCGCTAAACACAACTTTCCAGTCTCCCACCTCCATGCTTTTGTACCACAATTCCTTGCAGCATGCATTTCTATCTCACCTCTGCCTCTTGGAATCTCTGGCTTCTTTTAAGTCTCTCCTTGGGTGCCACCATATACTCAATTCCCACTTAGTACTGGTACTCTATATCTCCTCAAATTACCTTGTTTCTACTTATATGTGTACATGTTGTATCCCTCAGGAGATTGTGAGCTTCTTAAAGGCCAGGGTGATTAAGTTTTTTCTTTGAATTCCCAGCCTCTGGCATAGGGCCTTGTACATAGGTACTTTATAAATGCTTGTCAAATTGAATTATCACTGAGTCCTATTAGTCTTACTTTTAAAATATCTCTCTCATGCATCTATTCCTTCTTTTCCATTCACTGCCATCACCCTACTTCAGGCTATTATAAATACTCCACATTTGGATACTGAGAGGTATACAGAGTAATGAGTAGTGAACTGACTTCAAGGACCCCATCCTGCTTTTGACATACTAGTTATGTGATTGTGGGCAAATCACTTAACCTCTCAGTGTTCTGGGTAGCTCTCTAAGGCTCTTTGTTACTGAGCAAGGACCAACCTGTATTGGGGGAAGAACTTTTCTCATCTGAGCCTTCCATATACCAAATGGTTTTCTTCCTCTTCAGATTTTCCCAAAGCACATTTTACTGGTCTCTCCTGCGCCCTTACCACATTCTGGGTTGTGTTACACTAATCTGTTTTTATGTGATAGAGTCATAGGATTTAGAGCTAGAAAGGACCTTAGCCAGCCTCCTTAATTTTGCCAATGAGGAAACTGAGGTCAAAGGAGATTAAGGGATATGAGCAGAGATTCAAACCCAGGTCTTCCAAATCTGAATCCAGAATTTATTCCACTACATGACATTGCCTCCCTAATATAATGTAAGTTCCTTAACTTCAGCAATCACATCTTTGTGTCTCTTGGTGTCTGTAAAGGCAATCAGCAGTAGATTCCTGAGAGAATGCTACTGTGAAGAGCTTTTAAGATTCAGATTACACAGTATTAGTGAACACTCGGTTTATTCCATTACAAAATCAGATTCAGTACAACGTTCACAGTTTCAACAGTTCACAAT
>CM053601.1:90224035-90242291 GCA_028646575.1 Pseudocheirus occidentalis
ATATAAGTCCAATATCATTATAATACGTTACTTGGTTCCAAAATTATACTAAATAATACGAGGGTCTATAAATGCACGTTTTTGCTGCAAGGTAGCGTCGAGTAGCTGGTAGCCAATGTCCAGAATGGTTCGAAGTGCAAAGGGTTTTAAACATTTGAGTCAGGTTGGTGAAGGTAATACAGTAGCTGGGTGGCTTAATGCAGAGTACTGAACCTTGAGTCAGAAAGACCTGAGTTCAGATATTGCTTCAGACACTTAGTAAGCTGGGTGACCTTGGGTAAGTCACTTAACCACTGTCTGCCTCCGTTTTTTCAACTGTAAATCCAGCCAATAACAGCACCTTCCTCTAAGGTTGAGAGAATCGTAGGCATTATATAAATGTTTGCTGTTCAAGATAGTGCAGTTAGATTTGGAGGTAAGACCTGTGTTCATAGCTTAACTGCTAGTAGTTATTCTGGGCCTATTCTTTCATCTGGTTGAAGACCAGAGGACCTTGTACCTCTACATTCTGTAATTGTATTCACAGAGTATAGCAAGAGAGCTTCAAAATTTAATTGCTAATTCTCTTTGTACTTTTGGTGCTTTACTCATAACACTTGTCTTGTGAGAAGATGTAAATTGAGGCCCAAAAGATTAAGTGATTTATTCTGGGTCACACAGCTAATAAAAATCAAAATCAGGACTCTTACCCAGGTCTAAAGAATTTAAGTCCAGAGCTCTTTCCATTATACTGTAATTATGATACCATGTCCTGCCCTCACAAAGATTACAGTTTAGAAGGGGAATGAAAATGACCCAGAAGTTACTAGGATACACAGCAATGTATGGAAATTATATTACAGGAATGAAAAATAGCATGATGAGTCAGTTTTAAGAGGGAAATCAAGATCTGTGCCATACCAAACTACCAAAAAATATAGTTAGAAAAAATAACAAAATTCATCTAAAAGAACGAAAGTGCAAAAATATCAAGGGAATTAATGAAAACAAATGTAAAGGAAGATGGCCCAGCTGTAATATAAAGCAGTAATCATCAAAACTATCTGGTACTAGCTAAGAAATCAGAATAGTGGATCAGTAGAATAGATTAGGTACGCAAGATTTGACAGTAAGTATCAATAAAGATTATTATAGTGTTTGTTAAACCTAAGGAACCCAGTTTCAGGGATAAGAACTCACTGACAAAAACTGCTAGGAAAACTGGAAAACCAGTATGGTAGAAACTGGGTATAGATAAATATCTTTCACTGTATACTAAGGTAAGATCAAAATGGGTACATGACTTACATAAAGGTTGATACCATAAGCAAATTAGGAGAGCAAGAAATAGTTTATCTGTCAGATCTATGGAGAAGGGAAAAATTTGTGACCAGATGAGACAGCATTACTAGATGTAAAATGGACTATTTTGAGTATATTAAATTAAAAAGGTTTTACGGCAAACAAAACCAATGCATCCAAGATTAGAAGAAAAGAAAAAAAGGTAGGAAGCAATTTTTATAGCAAGTGTTTCTGATAAAGGCCTCATTTCTCAAATATATAGAAAACTGATTCAGATTTGTAAGAATACAAGGCATTCCCCAGTTGATAAATGATCAAGCAATTTTCAAATGAAGAAATCAAAGCCATCTATGAAAAAAATGCTGTGAAATCACTATTGATTAGGGTCATGCAAATTAAAATAAAGGGTAATCAAACTGCATACCCTTTGTTCTAGCAGTACCAGTAATAGGTCTGAATCCCAAAGAGATTAAAGGGGTGGGGTTGTGAAGTGGCTCAGTTTTAAATTGAGTGGTTGCCAGTTGGGGAATGGCTAAACAAGTTGTGGTATGTGATTGTAATGGAATAGTTTGCTATGAGAAATGATGAGCAGGTAGATTTCAGAAAAGCCTGGGAAGATTTATATGAACTGATACAAAGTAAAATGAGCAGAACCAGGAGAGTATTGTACACAACCACAGCAATAGTATATGATGATCTACAGTGAATGATCTACAGCTCTTCTCTTCAATACAATGATTCAAGACAGTTCCAAAGGACTGTCCACCTCCAAAGAAAGAACTGATGGAGTTGGAATGCAGATCAAAGCATCTTATTTTTCACTTTCTATATTTTTCCTAGCCTTTTTTTCCTTTGGGTATGTGTCTTCTTTTATAACATGATTAATATTGTAATTTTTTGTGTGATTGAACTAGTGTATCATATATCAAATTGCTCACCGTTTGAAGGGGGCAGTAAGGGAAGGACAGAGAAAAGTTGGAACTCAGAAATTTTTTTTAAATGAATGCTAAAAATTTTCTTTATGATGGGAAAAATTAAATTAAAAAATGTATAGAGTTGAAAATAAAAATAATGGTGACTTCTTAGAGGGAAATCATAGAAGACTTCATGTAGAAGGTGGTTTCTAGATGCGGACAAGTAAATCAGGCTTTAAAGCATGGGGAAAAATTTAACCAGGTATAAGGGAAAAGGGAAGCCATCTATTCTAGGTTTTGGAATTAGCATGACCAAAACATGACAGGAAAGTACCAGCTGTTTTGAGGGTCACATGATTAAACACTGAGTTGGCTTAATGGATAGGGAGAATCAGAAAGATTTGCGTCAAGTCTGGCCTCTTACGCTTTCTAGCAGTATGACCCTAATTGGGTCACTTAGCCTCTGTCTTAGTTTTTCCCACTGTAAAATGGGAGTAACAATAACACACAACACCTAGGTAGGTTGTGGGAATCAAGTGAGATAATATATGTACATCTCTTAACATGATGCCTGACACAGAGTAGACAGTAAATGCTTGTTTCCTTTTTTTTCAGACACTGACAAATCAGTGAAGAAAAAATGAGAGTGAAAGGCATAGACAAATAGAGACAGATAAGGGACCAAGAAATAGAGAGAAATGGAGTAAAAAGAAGAAAAGACAGAAGGCTGTGGAAGGTCTTTAGCTGAATATGCAGGTTGTTGTTGTTCAGTTGTTTCGGTGATGTTTTACTGTTTGTGACCCCTTTTGGGATTTTCTTGGCCAAGATACTAGAATGGTTTTGCCAATTTTTTTCCTCCAGCTCATTTGATAGATGAGGAAATTGAGGCAAACAGGATAAAATGGCTTCCCCAGGGTCACACAGCTAGTAAATATCTTAGGCCAGGTTTAAACTCCGGTCTTCCTGACTCCAGGCCTGATGCTCTATCCACTACACCACCACCTAGCTCTCACCAAATAAAATGCTGACACCTCAAATAAAGATGGATTGACTCAAGAATAGTCTTGTTTATGGGCTAGTAGGAAGTGAGACGATAGCTTCTCCAAATAGATACATTTTGGTAGGAAAGGAGGAGAGGTAAGAAGAATGTGGGTGGAGGGAAGGTAGCAGCAAGAGAACCTGGGATAAGATGGTGGCAAGAAGGAGAGGAAGGGCACAGAAGTAGTTGTGGAAGTAGTTCAGGGGACTGGGAAGACATGAGATTGGGCTTTAGTCTCAACTTTACCTTTAACTTGGGGCAAAAACATAATATCTCAGAGCTGTAGTTTCATCTTTAAATGAAAGGATTGGCATTGTCATATTGATCTTTCTTTGGTTTCAGTAAAATAGTCATTGTGATTAAGCATAATAAGTAAGTAGACCTGTAAGACTAAATAATGTTTCTTGCACATATATGTACTGCTATTTATCAAACATGTAGATGCCATTGTGATGAATAATCACAGTCATTTGAAAGTATTGCTGAATTAGTAGTTTTTTGTTATTCATTTTCTCAATCATAAAACAACATTTATTTAATTAAATGATATTTTGAGAACAGAGAGCTTTGAGACATTCCCTCCATGCTTTGAAAAAAGCAGCCAGAAGCATCCATGGCCTGCAATGGTCTAACCAGTCATTCAACCAACTTCTTTTTATTTTGTCAGTCAATTTATTGACTACTGTTTTTTATCTTATAAATATTGGGGATACAAAACCAAGAATGAAACAGTTGATTTTCAAGGACCCTACATTTTAATGGGGACACAGCAAGTACATAGATAAATATATACAGAATAAATAGAAGGTAATTAGGGAGGGAAGGCACTAGCAGTTTGGGAGAATCAGGAAAGACTTCATGTAGAAGGAGAGGGGGCATCCTCTAGGTGTGGGGGCTAACCAGTATAAAGACAGAGTAGAATCTCATGTATGAAGAACAGAAAGAAGGCCAATTTGGCTGGATTTAAATGCAAGAAAATAATATACAATAAATCTAGAAAGATAGGATGGGACCATATTGTGAAGGGGTATAGAAAACAAATGGGGTCGCTAGGTGGTGCAGTGAATACAGTACCTGCCCTGATGTTAGGAGAACCTGAGTTCAGATCTGGCCTCAGACACTTAACACAAAAAAACCTAGCCATGTGACTTTGGGCAAGTCACTTAACCCCAATTGCCCTACCTTCCCCCTCCCCCCCAAAAAGCAAAAAACAAAACAAAAGAAACTAAACAGGAGTTTATTGATCACAGAGATGATATGGAGCCACGGGAATGGTAAAGTTGGGCGTAACATTGCCAGAGGTCTGATCTTTGGGGCTTAAGAAAAATTATCTTGGCTGTAGTGTAGAGGATATACTGTAGTAGGGAGAGACTCAAGGCAGGGAGACCAATTAGACCTTTGTAATCCAGAGGATAGGTGTAATAGCCCAAACTAAGGTACTGGTTTTAAGGAGGAAGAGGTTGGATATAAAAGATGTTGTAGAGGTAGAATTAGTAAAATTTGATAGCAGACTGAATATTGGGGATGAAGGAGAAGGAGAAGTTGAATAGAATACTGACCACAAAGCTGTAGGATGAGAGGGAGGATGATGCCTTCAGCAGAAATAGGGAAGTCTGGAAGAGGGGTGGGTTTAGGGGGAGAAAGACTGTTAGTTCTGTTTTGGATATTTTAAATTTGAGATTTGTCTCACATCCAGCTTAAACTTAAGTTCATTAGGTAGCAGCTGGAATTGTAGGATAAGCACAGGAGAGCCTGGGCCAGATATCTAGATCTAAATAGGTAGTCTTAAATTCTTTAACTCAGTATGGGAAATTTTAAAATAACTATTAAATTTTGATACATTGAATCATTTTTGTTGTCTTTAAACCTCTTTTTGGTATCTAAAGGAGAATTTTTAAATGGACATTTTTTGGGTGAATTCATTACCTAAATTTTCCCCAAACTTATTAACAATAACACTAAGCTAAGTTTAATGAGGGCAGAGCAGTGTCTCAATTAGTTGCTCCAGGACCTAAAAGAATACCTTTGGTAGCATTTAGTGGAACTAGACAAAAATTTTGAAAAATCTAATATAAGGAATATAAGAGTAGTAGTAATAATCTTTATAAATTGAATTGTGAGAGATGGGATCAAGATATCCAATTAGCTAAGATTATAAAATTAACCTTAATGATCTCTTAGTTTACTGAAAAGTTATATATCTTTAAAAAAAAAATGCCGTATGATGAAGCAGAGGCCCTGGATAGTGATATCTTTAAGAGTTTTCCTTTTAAAAAAAATTGAAATACTTCAAAAGTACAAAACATCTTCAAAATATCACTTTATATTTGTGTAGGAAATCATTTGGCACTTCCCTGTGATGTTGCTAAAGAGCAAGATGTTCGAAACGCATTTGAAGAGATTGAGAAAAATTTAGGTCCTGTTAATTTTTTGGTAAATGCAGCTGGCATAAACAGGTTAGTCTTTAATTTCTTTCAGAATCTAATGTGTACTTGGCATATATTATTTGTATATTTAATATGTTTTAGAATTATTATTACATCTAATTCAAACATTTAAATGTTGACATAGTGAAACTTTTATTATCCTGTCTATCTTTTGCTTCCAGTTGCTCAGCTCAGCTTCAGTTCCACCATTAACTTCATCATGCCCTGCCCAGAAGCAACTCTGTCAGGATAATAGTAGTAGTAGCAGCAGCAGTAGTAGTAGTAAGTAGTAGTAGTGTCAGCCTTCATTCAGCTGCTTGGCTTGACTTTGATCCCACCATTATTTTCATCAAGTCTCCCAAGTACCTTTTGCTGTTTCCCCCACCCTTTCAGTTTCCATTTGTATATTTTCTCTCCTCATTAGATTGGAAGCTCCTTGAGAAATGGGACTGTCTTTTTCTTATTTGTATCCCCAGCACTTAGCACAGTGCCTGACACATAGTATTTAATAAAAGCTTGTTTCCTCTTTTCCCCTTCTCCATACCAGGTAATGTTTGGTCAAGTTCTAGGTATACTGTACAGATGACCAACATTGGAATCTCTTATTTGAAAGTTATAGACCCTGAGGGAATGACATTTTACAGAAAAAAATGGTTTCTTGTTCTTTGTAGGGATGCCTTATTACTAAGAACAAAAACTGAAGATATGGTATACCAGCTTCACACTAACCTCTTAGGATCCATGCTGACATGTAAAGCTGCTTTGAAGAATATGATTAAACAACAGGGAGGCTCTATTGTTAATATAGGTGAGTTTATTCATTTTAAAATACCACATGTTACAAGAAAGTTTGAATTCTTACCCCTTCGAGTTGAAGTGAATTTTTACATAGTTAGGCCTAAAGCTTATTTTTGTCCTCCTTATGCAAATAGGATCAAAGAAGAACTCAGTAAATTCAGAGCCAAATCAATCACTAGAGATCAGTGGGAGTGGCTATGTTACTAAGCCTGCACCCCCATGCCCAATCCCATATTCACTCTCCTGGCTTCGGTACCTAACTCTTCATTAATCAGTATTGAGGTCATCACATTCTCCTGGTCTCTGCTTCACGGTTCCCTGAAGACAAAGAATAGACCCCCATACCTGGATGTCAACTAGTTATAGTAATCAATTAATTATAGAAGAGTAATTGCTTATACCTGGATACCAATTAGTTTTGGTTACAGATTGTATCTGGAAACCAGTTTAGTTCTAGTTACAGATTATATTTGCTTTACAGTTGCATTCTCACACACAAAACTTTTCTCTTTCCAATGAGGCAGGAAAAAGGTTAATAATTGCTGAGCTGCCTGCCTCTTCACATCTCTAATGCAGAGGGAGGTTTTTAACCAATCGGGAAATGCAGTTCAAAAACACAAAGTACAGAGACCTAGAAACGGGTACAGGGGGAGATCTTGGGCAGTGGGTCTACTCAGGTGAGCTGGGGTCCCCTGGCTCATGACCCCTCAAGGGGTAGGGGTTAGTGGACCCAGACTTCTGATTGCAGAAGGTCATATGTGTGGAGGGGAGCCAAGGAATCCTTATTTCTGTTTATGAGTTTCCTTGGTGACCAAAACCTTAATTCGTCCCGCTCTGGCAGGCAGAAAAGAAGAGTTATAACCTTTTTCAGGTCAGAGGGAATGATTAACCACAGAACAAAAACTTTACCTTTTGGGTGAGGCAAGCCCTGAGAAGGGAAAATTCCCTTCTCTAGCTTGTCTGCTTTCTCTTTCTAAGAGAACAGGAGAGATTTTACACTAATTCTTTTTTTTCTTTTTTTTTTTTGGAGGGCAGCTGGGGTTAAGTGACTTGCCCAAAGTCACACGGCTAGTTTTTTGTGTTAAGTGTCTGAGGCCGGATTTGAACTCAGGTCCTCCTGACTCCAGGGCTGGGCTCTACTCACTGCGCCACCTAGCTGCCCCTACACTGTTAATTCTTAACTTCCTCCTTTCCACTTCTAAACTATAGACTGTTACAGGGATACTTTAAGAAACATGAGACAAAGACACAAGCCACTTACAATGGAGAAGCAACAGACGAACAGACAAAACAGGCTTAACTTACAGAAATGTCTAGACAGCAAAGCACTCCGGGGGCCCCCCCTCAAAGGGAACCCACAAAAGACAAGACAGGGGTCCCCCCACTGGTCAGGGGACTCACAAAGACAAGACAGAGGTTCCCCCACTGGGCAGGGGCTCACAAAGACAGGACAGGGTCCCCCCACTAGGCAGGGGACTCAGGAAGACAAGACAGGGTCCCCCCACTAGGCAGGGGACTTAAAAAGGCAAGACAGGCTTTGTGTGATGGGACAAAACTATTGGGGAGATAGATTATGTCTCATCTATTTTTGTTCCCCCCAACATTCAGATGTGAGTTACTGACCAATTGCCAGCCAAAAAAAAGACTAGCAAGAATCGCTAGCGAGAAGAAAGGATCCTGCCGATGTGAAATTTCAACAGGAGAGGGCTCCGTTTCCCAATTTACTAAGGCAGGTTCCCAGCCTTCCTGAGAATATTTAGAGTTTTCATGGCTGAGGCCACTCCAGGTAGGTGAATGATTAGGAGCAGAGGAAAAGGATTTCTCAGTGGCTGTCCCCCTTTAGATCATCCCCTGTTCTAGTGTCCTCAGTCCTGGGGGAGGGGGGGGCGAAACACTGTTGGTCACTTGCTGGGACCTCCAATTGTAATAGCAAGTTTTAACAAAGTGACCACAGAGTCCAATTAAAAGTTTTAAGGAGCTTTAATTTAGCCAGCTGGTGACTGTCCCATATGCCAATTAAAGGAGCAGTAAAATAACACAGAAGTACAGGGTCTTTTATACCATTTTGGGTTTCTAACAACATAATCAGTAACTAAGTTAGTATCCCAATATAATCTGTAACTAGAACGAAATTGGTTTCCAGATACAATCTGTAACCAAAACTAATAGGTATCCAGGTATAAGCAATTACTCTTCTATAATTAATTGATTACTATAACTAGTTGACATCCAGGTACGGGGGTCTATTCTTTATCTTCAGGGAACCGTGAAGTAGAGACCAGGAGAATGTGATGACCTCAGTACTGATTAATGAAGAGTTAGGTACCGAAGCCAGGAGAGTGAATATGGGGTTGGGCATGGGGGGTGCAGGCTTAGTCACATAGCCGCTCCCACTGATCTGTAGTGATTGATTTGGCTCTGAATTTACTGAGTTCTGCTTTGGATACGGTTTCAGTTTGGGTACGCTGAACTCACTGATTTCTTATTTCACAAAATATTACTTAACTGTTTCCTGGCTAATCGTTTGTGTCTGTAGCTTGACTAGTTCCTGACCACTTCATAACAATTATGTTTTTCTATGTTGGCATGTAAGTAGTTCAACTTTGATAAGTTCCTTATGAATTCTTTTCCATGTTTACCTTCTCTTGCTTCTTGTATCTGAATGTCAAATTTGTTATTCAGTTCTGGTTTTTTCCTCAAGAATGCTTGAAAGTCCTCCACCTCATTGAATGACCACATTTTCCCCTGGAACATCATACTCAGTTTTGCTGGATAGGTGATTCCTGGCTTTAATCCTAGCTGCCTTGATTTCTAGAATATCACATTCCAGGCCCTTTGATCCCTCAATGTAGAAGCTGCTAGATCCTGGGTTATCCTAATCATGTTTCCACAGTATTCCAGTTGTTTCCTCTTGGCAGCTTGTAATATCCGCTCCCTGATCTGGGACCTCCAGAACCCAGCTACAACATTCCGAGGAGTTTTCTTTTGGGAATCTTTTTCAAGAGGGGATCAGTGACTTCTTTCAAGTTCTGTTTTGCCCTCTGGTTCTACAATATCAGGGCAATTTTCCTTGAGAATTTCTTGAAAACTGAAATCTAGGTTCTTTTTTTGATCATGGCTTTCACATAGTCCAATAATTTTTACTTTCCAGGTCAGTGTTTTTTTCAGTGAGATATTTCACATTGCCTTCTATTTTTTCAATTTGTTTGGATCCGTTTAATAGTATCTTGATTTCTCATAAAGTCATTTGCTTCCATTTACTCCACTCTAATTCTGAAGGAATTATTCTCTTCAGAAAGCTTTTGAGATGCTTTTTCCGTCTGGCAAATCAGCTTTTTAAGGCAGTCTTCTCCTCATTGGCTTTTTGGGCCTCTTTTGCCATTTGAATTACTCTGTTTTTTTAAGGTGTTATTTTCTTCAGTTAGGTTGTTGACTCTCTTTTCATGATTTTCTAGCATCATTCTCATTTCTCTTACCAATTTTTCCTCCACTTCACTTATTTGGTATCAAAATCCTTCTTAAGCTCCTCCAGTTTCCATTTTTCTTGGAAGCATTTGGTGCAGGAGTTCTGACTGTGTTGTCTTCTTCCTCTTCCATGCTTTGATCCTTTTTGTCCCCAAAAAAGGAATCTAAAGTTGGACGGCTGTGCTTGCTTTGCCTGCTCATGTTGCCAGTCAATTACTTGACTTTTGGGTTCAGTACAACTCTGCTTTCAGAGGGGATAGCTTTGTTTTAAATCACTGGGGTTTTTGCAGCTGTTGATGCTATTAGGGGGCCTCTGCCTCTGCAGCCCCCACGAGCTTTGGCTCACTGGTCACGCACCTCAGGACCACCACTCAATGCCATGATCGCAATCCAGGCAGGTTAAGGCAGGAGCACTTAGCTTCTGATTGGTCACTTGGCCCCTTTGCAATCTGGAGGCGAGGAGCTCTGAAGCAGCCACGTGGAGGGTGGCTGCAGGGCCACTGCTTCCACTGCTTTGTTGCTCTGGGAGTAGATGGCCAGACCCATTCCTTTCCCCCAAATTTAGCTGAGTTCCACTGACCTTTTACTTTGTCCTTGTTTCTTATGGGTTGGTAATTCTTGAAACTGCCACAGCTGCCAGTGATCTGCTCTGCTGAAAGCTCCAGCTGTGGCATGTCCTGGCCATCCTGGGGCTAAAGCCTCAGGTTCATGCGGGGCTGGTCTCGGCTCCCAGTGTGCTGTGATGTACCCTTCCTGTCTGCCTGCCGGGCTGCCTTCAGCAAGAGCCTTGTTTCTCTGTCATTTTATGAGTTCTGGAGCTCTGAAAATTTTTTAGAGTCATATTTTATAGGTATTTGAGGTGGTTATGGGGGAAACTCCCAGAGTTCTCCTGCTTCTACGCTGCCATCTTGACTCCGCCCCACCTCCAGTACTTGTCTTAAAAGTGATTGACCAGTTATTCCCTTACATTCTGCTAAAAGGCAGAGCTGTCTTTTTGTCAACCTTGTCTCCATGGAAGTCATTAGTGTGAGCTGTAGCTTTATGGTCTCTGCTATCATGGTAGTCAGCTAATAAGTGAAACCATGAGAGTAAACATGAGCTAACCAAGCAAAATATTGGCTCAATAGAGCTGTCAGTATTCACTTTAGAGCAGCATTATATTCTCAGTTAATAACTGTTACTTAATGGGAAAAGTATTAGGATTTCCAAATGTTATAGCTTTTTCTAAAAATTCTGAAGTTTTCTAATTGTAAATTACCTGAAATAACAAACAAATCATTTATTTAAAATTTTTTTTTTCTGTTTGTGCAGGAAGTGTTGTTGGTTTAAAAGGAAATCCTGGCCAATGTGTTTACAGTGCTAGCAAAGGAGGATTAGTTGGTTTCTCCCGTTCTCTTGCTAAAGAGGTAGCAAGAAAGAAAATTCGAGTGAATGTCGTTGCCCCAGGTCAGTGTAAGTTTATGGATATGAAACACACACAGACGCATGCACATGTGTGTGCAAGCAGTAATGAGAAGAAAAATACCTTGTACCTTTTCTTTCATCCTGTTTTTTTTAATCTTTGGAAGAATGCTCTTCATTTTTTAGAAAGTGATGCTGACAAATAGAGCCTCCTTTCAGATTTCTTTTTATAGCATGAAAATATATAGGTTCTTTTGTTTTTGTCCACTCTCATTTTTCCAGGTACTGAACATCTGATTTTTTTTTTGTTAGACCTCTCAATTTCTTTTCTGTTTTTCTATCAATGCTTTCTTTTTAAAATGCTTAATTGCTCTTCTCTATTGACTGTACTATATTGATGACTATAAAGATAATATAACTTATAAAAAGTCCTTTTTGTGGCCTGTTAGGAAGTATGAAAAGTTTGGTAGGGAATGACATTTAAACTTTTGATATAAGTGAATATTTTCAGTGTAATGGTGTCACTTAGTCAAAGCTATTTTTTCCCAACTACTAAAGATAGTTGATATTGAGTGTATCAGATGTATAGGATAGCTGTTATTTTTTAGGATGAGGGAATGGACTTGTTCTACTCTTCCTTTAGGATTCCTTAACGATTAAAGATTTAACAGTGAAACTAGTACTTACTAGCATTTTAGTTATTAAATTGGTAGACTATAAACGATTGTTTAAAATGTGTTCGTGGGGAGGAATTCCCTAATTTTTATATAGGGTTCTATTGGGTAAGTCCAAATCTATATAATTTAGTGAGTAATGGATGTGAGTCAGGACCATTAGTCTTTATAAGTGAGCTCATTCAGTAGATGCATTGGTACTGCGTCTTGGTACTACCTTCATTGCATTATCTTTAAACAGGAAGGTTTATTTGCATTTTTGAAATCAAGCTGATTTTAGGATTAGATTAGGCAAAATAGAATCAACAAAGAAAATTTACCCAAAGTCAGGTGGATTATTGACTGTTATGGATTAACTGCTTTTGTTTTCTGAAATTTTCTGGAAATCTGTGTAAATGTGAATTATTATTAACTAAAAATTGGCTATAAATCTAATGTATGCTCTTCTCTGCTACTCTAAGAACAACTTCTATGATATCAGGAGGGTAGTGAGTTCTCTGGAGATCATTCCCTAATATTTGTTTCATACTTCATAATACTGATATTTCTGAGTACCAGGAAGTTCTGTATAAAACATGGGATTTGATTAGGTAAGTTGGGTGATTGGGAAGCTATTTAAATTTTTTTTATATATGTGACATTTCAAGAATTCCTGGAGCAGGCTGTTACACAGCCTTGTAATGTATCAGAAATGAACATCTCTAAAAAAAAAAATCACAGCTTTATGTTTCCTGCCTATGTGCTAATATAAGTAGCAATTATCAATGAAATGTCCAGAAATCACTTAGGGAGGAGGAAACAAAACAAGTGGTATCAGCCATTCCCCAATTGATGGGAATCCCTTCAATTTTCAGTTCTTTGTCACCAGAAAAGATCCGCTATAAATATTTTTGTATTTTGCCTTTTCCTTTTTGTTTTTTTATCTTTTTGGATACAGACCTAATAGTGGTATTGCTAGGTCAAAGAGTATTTGAGGTTTTATAGCCCTTTGGGCATAGTTCCAAATTGTTCTACAGCATGGTTGAATCAGTTGACAGCTCCACCAACAGTGCTTTGATGTCTCATTTTTCCCATATGCCCTCCAGCATTTGTCATTTTCCTTTTCTGTGATCTATTAGCCAGTCTAATAGGTATAAAGTAGTAACCTCAAAATCGTTTTAATTTGCATTTCATCAGTCATTACTGAGTTACAGCATTTTTCATATGGCTGTAGGTAGCTTTGATTACTTCATCTGGAAACTTCATATCTTTTGGTCTCCTTTTCTTTGATCTCTGAGATACAGATCTAGTAGACCTGGCACAGTATTTTTAACAGAGTAGGTGCTTTCATAAATGCTAATTGACTGGATTTTACTGCTGTTAGAAGAAATGAAAAGGAATGAAGTTATTACATATATATATGTAATATGCACACGTATGTTTATTATATATTTTACTAGCTATGATAAAAGATTTAGTAGTAGAGGGGATTGTTAGTCCCTCACATAAAGATCATTGGGTTTGATTTATTTGTGCTGTACCTGTCTTCCACTACAGATACAACTCTTACTGTACAGTTTATCAAAGAATTGGGACATATACCAAAAATACTAACACATCATTTAATCCTCAAAAAAAAATACTTAAGGAAGGAAGTAGATATTTACAAATGAAAAAGAAGTTAAAAAGTAGTTCAGGAATGTATAGCTGGTCTTTGCAGGTGTGGAGCTAAATATAGTTCTTGTCTGTCTTTTTCAGCTTTTGTGACTGATGATTGGATTTCAATCCAAGGTAGTTTATGAAATGTAAACATTCCTTTGAAGTAGCCTCTCTTTCATGATCTTCACTATAAGTTCTTAGCTATCTTTACCATAACATCTATATTTCTATTTTCTGCTGTTCTAACCCTCCACCAAAGCCTATGCAAAGGTCATTTCTGGCAAATTCTGGCAAGTCAGGCTAAAAAAGTATTGAGTATAAGTTTGACCATTGACCAGTGTGACTTGTCACGATCATCCCAGCCAAATGCAGAGAAGCTGATCACTGCAAGATTAATCAGTGACTTGTGAAATTTTTAGCCACAGCAATTCATGAAGATCCATTTATTAAGGTATGGTAGGTTTGTGAACTTCATTTGTGTAAAGCATAATTATAGGTTCTTAAAGTATTTTTCCTGATACTATTAATTTTGCATACCAAGAACAGAAAGTACTAATACTTTAAACCTAAAGTATTAGGATGGGGTTTTTTTTCCAGAATTTATTTATTTTTAGTTTTCAGTATTTATTTTCACAAGATTTTGAGTTCCACATTTTCTCTCCCTATCCCCCATTCCAAGATGGCAAGCATACTAATTATTCCTTCGCCCAGTCTGTCCCCCCATCCCTCCTCTTACCCTGTTGCCCATTTCTTTCTTATAGGGCAAGATGGATTAGGATGGCTTTTTTTTTCTTTTTTTTGGAGTGGAAAAGGCAGGGCAGTTGGGGTTAAGTGACTTGCCCAGGGTCACAGAGTTAGTAAGGGTTAAGTGTCTGAGGCCGGATTTGTACTCAAGGCCTCCTGAATCCAAGGTCAGTGCTCTATTCACTGTGCCACCTACCTGCTCCTAGGATGGCTTTTAAAAAAAGAAGTGAAGTAATTTTGTTAAGACTTATTTAAGGGGGTGACTGGGTGGCGCCGTGAATAGAGCACCCACTGGTCCTGGAGTCAGGAAGACCTGAGTTCAAATCTGGCCTCAGACACTTAACACAAAAATTAGCTGTGTGACCTTGGGCAAGTCACTTAACCCCAATTGCCCTCCAAAAAGCAAAAAAAACCCAAAAGACTTAGTGTTTAGCGTCTGATGCTAAACATTTTATTCCTATATCTAATATCCTGTTGTAATTTTATAGGATCGTTATTGCTTTTTGGTTTTCTTTTTTAGGTGTAATCACATATCTGTGGAATGATTATTTAGAATTTAAATAAAGACTAATCTTCATTCTGCATAAAGACTTATTTTCTTGGATTCTGTTCTTCGTAGTATGAATTTTTGTTCAGATTAGGTTGTGTAATGCTTAAAGTTATAATTATTGCTTTAATCGATGCTAGAGAACACGGCTTTTTTGCAAACTTTTGTATAATTCATTAAGTTACTTCGTTCTTTTTTTTTTAAGGTTTGCATTACATTATTTTACATTTATTCTTTCTGAATAAATGGGTAGCTCCCTTAATAGAGTATACCAACTTAGACAAATGTGAGCCCTTTTATACTGCTTCCATTAGAATTTTCTGCCTTGTTCTCCATTGGCTAGGTGCAACCTCCTGAACTTCCCATGTCATGCTCCCCTCACAATGCTTGGGAAGCTTAGAGGCTGTGTAAACCCCTACCTGATCAGAAACCTGTCTCTGCTAGATCATAACTCTGATTAGAATCAGTCACCTCTTACCCACGCTTTAATTATGTGGAAACACAATTAAGTTACTTCATTCTTAACTTTTAACTCACCGTGTTGAGACAAACAACATCACAATCAATTATGGCCACAAGACTTTTTTTTTCCCTCATGGCATAGAAAGAATTGCATTAAGTTGGTCCAACAAATCTTTGTCATGTCTGATTCTGCTGCTGTCATAAAGACATAGGCTTATTTTGTAGCTTGTAAATCTTTTGATTTCTTAAACTACTCTAATATGGAACAAATTTTTATTAAGTACAGTTTAAATTCATATCTTAGTTGACACAATTCAACTAAACAACACTTTTTTTTTTAAGGATTTATCCACACAGATATGACGAAAGGGATGAGAGAAGAAGAATTAAAGAAAAATATTCCTCTTGGGAGATTTGGAGATCCTATTGACGTGGCACATGCTGTTGTTTTTCTTCTAGAATCTCCTTATATTACAGGACATGTTCTAGTTGTAGATGGTGGGTTACAGCTTGTTTTATAAAGTGGGCACTATTTAGTAACAATAGTGTTTTGAATTGATATTATATTTAATTTTGTTAGCAGCTGCTGAACCATACCTGAATGAATGATAATCAAACCTATAAAATAACTTGTTATTCATTATTTTCAAAGCTCATTTGATGATGATTATGTGATGAGGTATGACTGAAAGGGATGATGTTTGAACAGTAGCTCTTTCCACACTGTGCAGATATGTAATCCATTCTTTGGTTGTCTTAACGTGCCATCAAATGCATAATATGCAGTCATTTTCCAAAGAATAAAACTTTTACTGACTTATATATAGGGTTATGTCCACTTGGATCTGTTTATGCATTTAAATGAGAACATATTTTTAAATCTTTTTATTGGTACCTTTTTTCCTACATCACATTCATTTTTGAGATATTTCCTTCCCCCCAATCCACTGAACCATTCTTTGCAACAACAAGTTTTCAGATCTAGTCCAGGTTTTACCATTGATGAGCTATGTGAACTTTGGCAAATAACTACAGTTCCTTTTCTGCTCAAACGTGTTGTAATAAACTTAGAATTTTAGTCCTGGTGCTCTTCAAGCTTGTTCTCTGATTACTCATTTTCTGTGGCTCTGAGTGAATGGATACCTATCTAGGGATAACCCTATTTTAGAGCTGATTCAGTGCCACATATTATAGATCCTGGTACCTGAGGGACATAATAAAGAACTACATATGTATGTATATATATATGTATGATCAGAAGACAGTATGTAATATAGGGAGATGATTTATTTCTTGAATTTAGATAAAAAAAAAATAAACGGTTCTTAATGGTGGAAAAAAAAAGTTAGAAAGCAAGCACTTAAGTTGCTAATCACCCCAAGTAGGGCTGTTAAGTAAATAAGTAATTGAAGGATACCACACAGACTGAAACACCTTTAGAAGGAACAAAGACTTGCCTTTAAAAGGGAATATTTACTTGAGGCCAGAGATAAAGCTGTAAACAGTTTAAAAAGCCAAGCAACATAGTACCTACCCAAGAGAGAATAACATTTTAGGATTTAATGTTAATTCAGATTCCCAGTCTTAATAGAAAATTATACTTTTTCCTTTAAATGAAATTATTTTAAAAATCTTTATAGCATTCATTCCTAAGCGGAATTTTGTAACTTCTTAGGATATATATTTTTTCTTTTTATAAATGTACGATGTTTTAAAAGATATAGCACTTTTAAGATCTGTAAAGTGCTTTCCATATGTTTACATATGTTGCTTCATTTGGTCCTCAACCCTGTGAGGCTAAGAGACTTTACTTTTCAGGTCTTCCTGACTTCACATCCTGTCCTCTTTCCTCCTAGCTGTCTCACTTCCCAGTGATACCAAATCTCTGTGAAAAGGCTACTTTGAGTTCTAAGGAATAATTTTTTTTTAGTGGAAATAAATCTGTTTATAATGAATGTCAGAGGTTTAGCTAGGTTTATGTGGTATGGCAGTATTCCATAAACTGAGGTACACTTGAACTCACCAGTTGCATTCAGAGAGGTATGAAGTTTTCTGGGCTCTTTACATTTGTCAAAGGATACCTCAAATATAAATAAATGCACTTGAAAGAGCTCAGAGAGGCAGCATGGCGTAATATACAGAATGCTGTCTTGGAGTCCAAAGACCTGACAAATAAGAATTCAGAGAAACATACGAAGACTTGTACAGAGTAATACAGAGAACCCAAAGAATTGTATATAACCATACAATGTAACAAACATTTGAGAAGTAACAAAATTCTGGTTGTTTTATAAAGGATAAGGTAAATAATCTACTGTGCAAATGACACATTGGTATTTGGTCAAAATCAGTAAATTGCTTTTTTGTGTAAAGTACTTTGTAAGCAGGTTTGTTTGAGGGGAAGAGTCTGTTGTGTTGAAACAAAGTGAATGAATAAATTTTTAAAAATCATTATAAGACAGTGACTTGTTTTCTGATTACTCATTTTCTATGACTCTTAAGTGAACAGATACCTCCCTAGGGATATAACCTTGTCCGCTGTCCCAGGTCCAGGTATAGGCCCTAGAAATCCTCCCCATCCCCTGCCCCCCAAACTTCCCCTGAACTCTCCTACTTGGTCTTGGCATTCTCAGTCTCATTTCAGCATAATCCTTTTAACTGCCCTTTCATTGTGGCTCTCATTGTCTCCACCTGGCTCCACCCTAGACCACCAATTCCTTGATTCTATCTAGACCCACTCCTCTGATCACATCTTGCCCCTATTAACTAACCCAGATTCTTAAAATTCTTAAAATCTCCCCACCAACTGGTGTTTTTTAATAAACCATATCTCTGACTGAAAAAAGGCTTGGGTCAAATTCATTTGA
>CM053601.1:90250481-90268760 GCA_028646575.1 Pseudocheirus occidentalis
TAGGAAGGGGGTCATTTAATTGGTCCCTGTTGCCCCTTTGTGGAGAGGCTCTAGCTTCAGGCATCTTACACTCTTTTTGAGAACCGTGTTCTGAGACAGTTCAATGAAGGCCAGCAGATAGGCAGCTTCTAACCATTTTTCTTCTCTGTGACAGTATAATTCTAACTGCAAGAGAGTATTGTCTCTTAAAGTCCCCAAAAGAGGCCATGATTCATGGTTTTCTAGGCAATAGCTAGACCAAACAGTGTTACAAAAAACACTAGCTTTTCCTTTTTAAGGTATCCAGAGAAACTAAATTTTTCCCAATGTTGTAAAAGACAACCCAAAGGTGAACTTTTGGGAGCTACAGGCATAGGGCCTGGAAGTCCCTTCCTCCATAAAGGAAGGTTTGAGAGTAAGCCTCGAAAAACAAACAAAACAAAGCAGGGCAAAAAGTCCTGCAAAAAAAAAAATACCTTGAGTTTTCCTAGTTCCGTAGGCTGAGAGAATGGAAAGAATCTGGCTTACACTTCCAGATGGGGCGTCTGTCCTTGTCCTCCATTCTTCAGAAGGTGTGTATGGTGTCCATGTTCTTCAACATAACCTAAGGTCAGGCTGGGCACACACACACACACACACACACACATACACACTCACACACACACACTCACACACACACAGAGTAATTAATTACCAGCTTTAGGTTTTAGGATTAAAATTTACCAAAGATCTTACAATTTTCATAAGTGATATCAAAATTGTTTTAGCTGTAGCACAAACAATAAGCTTCAGATGTCATCAGTTGTATTCCCAGATCATATAAAATTATTGATAGAAGGTTGGATTGTCTTACCCAGTACAGACAACTTCTGGCTTCTTACCTCAGGGGAGGTACTTCAGAGGCAGGGGCCCATTACCAGAGGGGCCCTCTGTAATGGCAAGCACAGAAGTAGTTTACACCTTGTTTCAGCTATTGAATTAACACCTTGTTTCAGTTCAAGTTTCTTTTGAGCCTTGTATCAAGCTTGTTAAGAAACAAAACATGTGAACCCCACAACTTGTGAACCCTAGAACTCATGAACTCCTGCAGAAGAAAGGGAAGACCTAATGACCATATATAAGGAGAGGCCTTGAGACTAGAGGGAGCAGAACGGAGAAGAGGACTCTTGTGATTGCACAGTCAAGAAAGAGAAAACTTGTGGTATCCTGGCACTCTGTTTGTTTGCTTTGTCTGTGTTGATGTTTGTTTGTGATACTTTTTACAGAAGCCTTGGGACCTTACTAGAAGTCTGGAAAGAGGATTTTCTGGTTTTATGTTTACAGAAGTCCTGGAGGAGGGTTTTGGAGGTCCTGGGACTTTACTGATGATTTGTGCTGATCGCTTGGACCTTGTTTGTGGGTCTGTGTTGATTTCTATGTTGATGATTTGTGTTAAGTTCTCAGACCTTGTTGGTGGGTCTGAGTTGATTTCACAGGCAGATTGAATTTATTTTATTGAATCAATTTATTGAATTGATGACAATGCTAGCAATCTGCATGAATGTGGCTCTGTCAAGCTTTGTCTTCCCAGAAACAGGAACTGTGAAGGACTTGAGGTGGACTGGACACCGTGAGCTTAAATATGGAATAGGAACTGGATGAAGAACTGGACAAGGAACTGGATGCTGCCTGCCTTTGAACCCAGGTGACAATTGGAGCTGGGGCCATGGAAGAGGAACTACAGAAGCTGAGAACCAGCCTAGAGTCAAGCTGAAAGAAGACTTTACTTGGATACTGTGTACTGACTGAGAAGATTATGATTTACTGTGACCTAGGGGTGGAGAACTTTGACTTTTGTACATTGTGATTGAATTAAGGATTTTGTGATTGACTAAATGGATGTATTTTGTTTAAAACTATGTGACCACTTTGGTGAAAACCATGTGGCCATTTTAGTGATAAGTTGTTGAATTGTGACATGGTGAATGCAGTATTCTGATTTTCAGTGATATGTTCTGTGATTGTTTTGCTCTGATTTGTTATTGAATAGAGTGCTATACTATGTAATCAGATTCTTGAAAGCCATTCACAGCAGCAGTCTTCTTGAAAGCTGGGAATGCTTGGCTTTATACCCTCAGGGTAACTGATGCCTCTTCCCCCTCCTTCCTTTCGCCAGGTAGGAGAAGGTAAATTTGCAGGCGTGAGGGAAGGGTGAAACTCTCTTTTCCTAATCTGATTTGGGATGAGAGGAGTTAATAGAAAAACTCCAGGGCTGTTTACAGTTGTACTGAGATACCCTCTTGACTCAGGGGAAGGGAGTGGGGGAAAATGGGGTGACTGGGGGTTGTGAGGAGGTGTTTTAAAACTCCTTAAAAGATTAATTCCAAAACCTTGCAAAACCGTAGAATCTGCTAAGCTGTTTTTTAGTTGTTCTAACTTTTCACTTCTATACCTACTGCTTAAAAATTTAGAGTGGAATATTGAACCTTTCAGAATGACAGTCAAGAGACTATTGCTCTTTCTCAGGATACCTAAAGCACGAACCAGTGACTGTTTCTCTGAAAGCACCTATATAAGACTGATCTAAGGACACAACAAACCAAGAAGTGAAATTGAGAAAATTCACAGTAGGACTGAATATAATTGTAATCAGTATTGGATGATTGCAACAAATCAGCTTGTAAATGAAAATTTAGTAGGCCTTTAGAATCACAAAAAAGATTCAGCAAAACATTTTAGGTATTGCAAATCCCCAAAGTGCCATAAAATATCAAAAGGTGTTTACCTTGGGGAGGAAGTTCAGTTTTGTTTTGTTTTTCCTAAGGCAAGAACATACCCAGTTAAACTAGCCTTATCACAATAACAAAGTTTACCAGGCCTTTAAGTAGGAATTCCAATACACAGAAGACTTTACACAAGGTTGAGCAAATCAAATCTAGATTCTAATCACTAGTGGTAACTGAAGAAGTCACCATAAAATAATGAGGTTAGGTTTAGGGGTGCTCAAGACCCCAAAATACCAACATGCTGGGTCTGGCCAAATGAATTTAACTTAAGTCTTCTCTCAGCTGAAGAAAAGCAGTTTATTTAAAGTTTACCTGTATTGGACACAGAGTAAATCTGTGCTAGAATATTCAATCGTGCTCTTACACACATGGGGGCAAGAAGGGGTCTTATATACAGAAAGGTTGTGGAAGGAATCTAGGGGTGGTCTGGAGGAAAAGTTTGGGAAGGATCTTCAGGAGGAGCTAATGAGGTAATGAGTGATTAAGGGTGGGAAGTTGCTGGAGGCTGCCAATGGACAATGGTGGGCTAGGCCAATTAAAGGGTGGATTGATATTTTGATAGACTCAAGGCTGGGAAGTAGATGGACAATGGAGGGCTAGGCTAGTAACAGATGTCTGGTCAGAGCCACAGTGAAAAGCTTATGTCCTCATGAAAATGCCTTATCAAGTGGGAAAATTCAATCAGAGTTCAAAGAGATTCCCAGAGCCTGTACCTGAAAGATTCAAGGAGAGCTCAAGGGGCCTCCCAGAGCCTGCACCTCATTACTTTGGCCTTTTTGTGCCTATAGTTTCAGAATTGGAGGCACCCTCAATCCAATGGAGATCCTACTTGGTGTAGATTAGAAACAAGAGTAGAGTCAAGCAGAGAAGAATATATTCAAAATGGTCTAAACTAACTCTTCACTCACTAGGATGCTCCATTATCTAGTCAGAGCAGAGTTCATAGCAAACATCTTAGGTTGACTCTCTGCATGAGGCAAACCAATTTGGCCAGCTCTTCACTCACCAGGGTTCTATATTGTCCAATTAAATCTCATCTGCTCCTGTATACAAAACAACTGCATAACCTGCCTTTTCCCTTTATGCTTTTCCCTTTTCAACATTAGAGAGCAGAAGCTGGGGTGGGGGTGGGGAGCTGAAGAATAATTTCTGTTCTGAAGTATTTATCTTCAGATTAGAGAGAGCCTCTCTCTAATCAGGAATCAATTCAACTCAAGTTGAATTTTTTTTTGGTCAGTATTTTGGTCAGTTGAATTCTTTTGCTGCTGGTCTCTTCAAACAGCTTTGACAAAAATGCTTTTTACCCTACTCCTAAATCGGTCTTTCCTGCCAAGTTCTTGAATCTTTTGCATAAGAGCTCCTCAACTTCCTTTGTCTGTACTTTTTAAGTGATTTAAATCAGAGCCTCCTGGCACTTAGACACACCTTTCACTTAAAAGGTAATCAGAGATTTTCCTCTATTAAATCAATATACCTTTAAAAATCATCCTTCAGCATGTAGATAATTATAATTTTTTCTCTTTTTTGTTTTACTCTGTCCCTACATAGCACAGCATATCATTTTCTGTCCTTAAAACTTTTTTGTATTTATATTCTCCCAGTTTTTAATATATAAAAGTTCTTTCTCTGACTTTTAAAATTGTTAAATGGCTCATATATAAATGAGGTGCCATTCTGTATCTTTTACAAGGTTGTTTACAGGGTGTTTATCTTTATTCTATAGTTCATTCTATTCAAAATTGCTCAGATTCCTTCAGAAAATTTTCTTCATGTGCTTATTTTAACAGCTTCCTCCCCCCCCCCCCATTTTCCAGTATCACAATATTCAGCTATGAGAGAGGCAATATCTTATATGCTTCACCATGAATAGATAGATGAATGGAAGAAGGAAGGAAAGGATAAAGGAGAGGAGAAAAAGGTAGGCCTAGGACATATAGAGAATAGCAGATCTTCTTAAAAATAATTTCATTATTTATTTGTTAACATTCTTTTCTTTTTAAATTTTTACTTCCAAATTCTCTTCCTCTCTCCCATTCCTCCCCTACCGACTGAGAAGGCAACGAATATGATATCAATTATACAGGTGAAATCATGCAAAACATGTTTTTATATTAGCTATATTTTCAAAAAGCAAGCAAAAGAAAGAAAATTATACTTCAGTTGGCACATTAGTTCTCTCTTTGGAGGTGGATAGCAGTTTTTCATCATGAGTCCTTTGGAATTAGCTTAGATCATTGTGTTGATCAGAGTAGTTAAGTCTTTGCAGTTGATAATCATTACAACATTGCTGTTTTTGTGCACAATGATCTCCCAGTTCTTACTTCTCTTTGTATCAGTTCATATAGATTTTGCCATATTTTTTCTGAAAGCACCCCTCCCTTGTCATTTCTTATAACCCAGTAGTACTCCACCACAATCATATGACATGTTCAGTCATTCCCCAATTGACAAGCATCCCCTCAGTGTCCAACTCTTTGACACCACAAAAAGAGTTGCTATAAATATTTTTGTACATATAGGTCCTTTTTCTTTTTTTTTGATCTCTTTGGGATACAGTCCTAGTAGTATTGTTGGATCAAAGGGTATGCCCAATTTTATAACACTTTGGGCATAGTTTCATATTATTTCCCAGAATGGTTGTAGTAGTTCACAACTCTACTAACATGACTAAATTCTACTAAACATTAGTGTACTTATTTTTCACTTAGCCCCTCTACTATTTGTAATTTCTGGTAGGTGTGAGGTGGTACCTCAGAGTTGTTTACATTTGCCTTTCTCTAATCAATAGTGATTTAGAACATTTTTTTTGTTTGTAGATAGCTTTGATTTTTTTCTTCTGGAAACTGACTGATATTTCATTGTCATTTTAGCAAAATGTAGTTTCCCTGCTTATCCTTTTTAATTAGATCTTTTTTTGCTTTTGCTTTGTCTGAGATCGTGATTGCTACCCCTGCCTTTTTTTACTTTACCTGAAGCATAATACATTCTCCTTCAGTCCTTTATGGCTTTCTGTTTCAACTGTGTCTCTTGTAAACAACATATTGTTGGGTTCTGGTTTCTAATCCATTCAGCTATCTGTTTCCACTTTATGGGGTGAGCTCATCTGTTTAACTTCTAACCACTGCCTCTCTTAATTCACCTATAATCCTCCCACTTTCTCTTATATCCTTTCCCTCCTATTTCACTATTGGGTAAGATAGATTTCTATACACAACTGAGTGTGTATATATATTCTTCCTTCTTTGAACCAATTCTGATGACAGTGAGGTTTCAAACATTGCCTCCTACCCCCTGTCATTTTCTCTTCCATTTTAAAAGCCCTTCCTTGTGTACCTCTTTAATGTGAGAAAATTTTCTCCATTCTACCTCTCCCCCTTTCTCCCAGTACATCCCTTTTTCTTCCTCCTTCATCTTTTTTGGAGATGATTCTGTTCTCATAATCAGCTTACACCCATTCGTTCTATTTATGTAAACTCATTTTAACTATGATAAAGTTCTTAAGTGTTACAAGTATCATCTTCCCATATAGGAAAGTAAACAATTTCACTTTATCGAGTCTATTATGATTGCTCTTTCCTGTTTACCTTTTTATGCTTCTCTTGAGTCTGTTTGAATGTTAAGTTTTCCATTCAGTGCTATTCTTTTCATTAGGAATGCTTGAAAGTCCCCTATTTCATTAAATATCATTTTTCCCCCTGAAAAATTTCATTCAGTTTTGATGGGTAGGTGATTCTTGGTTGTAAAGCTAAGGCTTCTTTGGCTTCTGGAATATCATAATTCCATATCCTCTGCTCCTTTAACATGGAAGCACTAAATCTTGTATGATCCTAACTGTACCATCACTATATTTGCATTATTATTATTTTTTTGGCTGCTTGAAATACTTTCTATTTGTCCTAGGAGTTCTGGAATTTGACTTTACCATTCTTGGAAGTTTTCATTTGGGATCTCTTTCAGGAAGTTATTGGTGGATTCTTTTAATTTCTCTTTTGCCCTCTGGATCTAAGATGTCAGGGAACTCTCAGTAAGGGGGTCCTTGATAATATCTTGAAAGATTCTTTCTTTGATCATGACTTTCAGGTAGTCCACTGATTCTTAAATTATCTGTCCTTTATCTGTTTTCCAGGGCAGTTATTTTTCTGATGAGGTATTGTATTTTTCTTCTTCTTTTGGCCTTCTTTTGACTTTGTTGTTATTTTTTCTTGGTGTCTCATGGAGTCATTAGCTTCCACTTGCCCAGTTCTAATTTTTAAGGAATTATTTTCTTCAGTAAGCTTTTGTATCTTTTTTCCATTTGGGCAATTCTGCTTTTTAAAAAGTTTACTTCTTCAGTGAATTTTTGGATCTTCTTTCTCATTTGACCTTTTTTTTTGCTTTTTAAGGAGTTCTCTTCAGTATTTTTTGTGTCTCTTTTACCAACTTGTTCATTTTTTTTTTTGCATTTTTTTCCCTGTACACTCATTCCTTTTCCCAATTTTTCTTTTCCCACTTTTATCTCTTTAACTCTTCTAGGAATTCTTTTTGGACTTAGGTCCAACTAGCATTTATCTTTGAATTTTTTCAGTTGCTGTTTTCACATTATTGTTTTCTTCTAAATTTGTTTTGGCCTTCCTTGCCCCTATAGTAGCTTTTTACAATCAAATTCTTTGTTGTTGTTATTGTTTTCTCATTTTCCCAGTCTATTTCTTACCTTTGAACTTTATGTTAAAGTTGGGAGGTACTGTCCCAAGCTTCAGGTCTTTTCATGCTGCTAATTTTCAGGGTTAGTTCTGGGAATCTGCAAGTTTTTGTTGCTTTCAAGATGGTGTGATCCTGGGACAAGTGTGGTCACTGGTCTGCACTCTGGGCAGGTAGACTTCAGAAAAACATGGAAAGACTAATATGAACCGATGCTCAATGAAGTGAACAGAACCAGAAGAACATTGAACACAGTAACAGCCACATTGTGCAATGACTAACTTTCATAGACTTGGCTCTTCTCAGCAATGCAAGGATCTAAGACAACTCCAAAAGACTCATGATGAAAAATGCTGTCCATGACCAGAGAAAGAACTATGGAGTCTGAATGCAGATGGAAGTATACTATTTAATCTCTTTTTTTTGTTTTTTTTTTGTTTCTTCTTTCTTGTAGCTCCTCCCATTAATTCTTTACAACATGAAAAATTTGAAAATATGTTTAATATTAGTATGTAGAGATTATATCAGAGCTCATGCCATCTTAGGGAGGGTGGGAGAAAGGAAGGGAGGGAAAATTGAAAATTCAAAAGAGTGAAGTAAATATTGAAAACTAAAATTAAATAAATTATTAAAAATATGGATTTTGTTCATACCATCTACTTTAATAAGTTTGCAAATTCTGGAAGTGAAATCCCTTTCCTCAGTTATGTGCTGCTTTAGGATACAAATTATTTCAAATTTTAATTGCAAAAATTAGAATTAGAATTTAGGTTGTTTTAGGAAAAAGGGCGATAAGTTTCTATTTAGGGTTCATGCACAAGCACTAGTTCTCAGAAAGCTAGAGACTCTGCAGGTGTCATTTCTATGTCACAAAAGCGAGAAGGAATTTACTCTGGAAAAGGACTAGGAAAAAGAGGCACTGGGAAGCAAAACATTGCTATAAATACTGCTAGTCCTAAAATATGAGGTCTCCTTGAAAGTAGAGACTTGGTTTTTTTGCATTGATTAACTGATTGCTGTGCTGCAAGGACAGTAAGTGGGAGGATCCCAATGCCTTGTACAAACTAGAAGCTTGATCTAAGTGATCCACAGAATCTCAACTGGAATGGACACAAGAGGCCACATAGTCCAAATAGGAACCTACATTACAGTATCCTTGGCCCTAGTGTCCATTCAGTCTTTGTCTGACAACCTCACGTGAAGAAGAGAACAGTATCTTCTGACGTGGTCCATTACACTAGAATAGATGTAATTCTTAGGAGGTCTTTCTGCACATCAAGCCAAAATAAGCCCATCTTAAACTTCTGTAATTACATTAGCTAATGTAATTAATTCTGTAATTCTAACTAGAATTAGTTTTGTGAGGCAGAACTAAGCAGAACTAGTCTAATCTTGCTTCTATAGGATACTCTTCAAATATTTAAAGACAACTTTCACATTCTCCCCTTGGTTTATTATTCTCCAGGCCAAATAGCTCAGTTCATTCAATGGATACTGGTATAACACTCTCCAGGCCCTTGTCATACTGGTTTTCCTGCTTTAGATAGACTCCAGTTTGTTTCTAAATGTGGGGTCCAGTTCTGAACACAATACTTCAGATATGATTTGACCAGGTCAGAATACTTGTATTAATGTTTCTTCATGATTGCTTTAGAGCGGCTAGATAGCGCAGTATATAGAGCGCCAGCCCCAGAGTCAGGAGGACCCATTATCAAATCCAGCCTCAGACAATTATTCGCTGTATGACCCTGGGCAAGTCACTTAACCCTGTTTGCCTCAGTTTCCTCATCTGTCCAATAAGCTGGAGAAGGAAATGGCAAACCACTCTAGTATCTTTGCCAAGAAAGTTCTCAAAATGAGGTCTTGAAGAGTCAGACATGGCTGAAACGACTCAACGACAAAACACGATTGCTGTAGCTTTTTTGGCAACCATGATATATTGTTGACTTCTATTGAACTTTTACTGGCTGAATTGCTCCATCCTACATTTGTGAGGTTGATCTTTTGAACTAGAGGGTATTACTTTATGTTTGTCTATTCATTTTTACCTTACTAGTTTTGGCCCATTACTTTAAAGCAGTAAGATCTTGTTGGGTCCTGGTTCTGTCATGTAGTGAGATCCTCCATCTTATTCCACTCCCACCTTTGTATCATCTGTAAAATGTTTCGACAACTGTTCTTTTGGATAAAATAATGCTAGAATGTACTTTTAATGACACTGATGATATTGTACCTTTGCATTAAGACTGAATACCTTGCTTCAGAAAACAACAACTATCTTACTTGTTAAATATTTATTGATGTTAAAACCACATATCAACACAACAATCCAAAGTAGTATGCTAGTACATTGTTTCTTTATAAATACAAATAAGAGGTGGTAAAATAATGCTAGTGAAGCTAAAAACCAGTAAATTAGCAAGTCACATTCAGAAAAATTTGGCAAGTGATACATGACATATTTCTAAAGCATAAGTAGAATAGTTCCAGGACAGACTGTGTTCTGCATCTTAAATTCTTATTAGCCATATGTATGAGCATGGTCAGAAAACTGGTATCACTCTGCAGAGAACAATAGCTACCCTATGTGTTCATCAATCACTTAAAACCTGGTTGGTGTTCTTACAAAGAGATACAAACAATAATATGTGTAGCTGTAATGCAAAATATATGAGGTGGTACACAATTATAAAATTCTTTAAAAAAACAAAACAAAGTATTGACTTGAATAAATGAGCTGAGATAGATTTCAACATTTTTATTATAAATAATGAAAGATATATGTGCTTTGTATAAGGAATACAGTGTTTTCCTTTCATAGCAAAGTACCATCAAAACCTCACGTTTTCTTGTTCAGCCTAATTATTTTTCCCTTATTAAAATGGCTTAGTTCTGAATTAAGACCTCCAAGTCTAGTCAGAATCTGTCCAGTCCAGTTTGATGTTGAATCACCTTGCATTTGGAAAGCAGCTTTTAATCTAACATCTTCATGTACTGCATATAACACCATCCCTTCTTAGAGGAGGGTCACTGGGCACAGCAGAGAAGTAAATTGATATTTACTACTTGCCATGACTATGTATATACCATGAAGTAAAATACATTATGGCACAAGTCTATTTTTGCCTCTCTCCAAGCTTTATTTCCTTCAAGTAGCCATGAAACCAGCTCCCACAGGTGCTTACTTGCCATTTCCATCAGTCTTATAGACTACATCTATTTTAACTTACTTGCTCTATATTGTTCCAGTTCTTAGACAAAACAAAAATACCACACACCCTGAAATTCCTTCCTTACACATACTCTAGACTTCTAGCTGACCCCAGCATTTGAAACTTGTGAATGGTAGTGTTTTATTCAAATAGATTTAAGATTCATTCACTAACAACAACAAAGACCTGTTCTTTACCATCTCCCTGTTCCTACCAGTTCAGTTAAATGTACAATTACACTGGCAGAATATCCTTATATCCCACTACCTTCTTTCTCCTCTCCCATCTATCTTCCTAGAACAATATGCCATGGTTGTCATGGGGGCGTTTAGATTCCTTCCATGGAACAGACTGTACTATATACTTTAGCCCTTATTCAAAATACATTAAATTATTGGTACTTAAATTAGCCTTTTCAGCATGGATTGTAAATAAATTTCCATCCCAGAGGGAAGAGATGGCAGGAAGAGAAAAAAAAATACTACACATAGGAAAAAAAAGAACTAAGGTGTTAACCTTGCTAGAAAACTGTTGATATCAATGAACAGTTAAGGCAAGTAGTTCTTTATGATAAAAGAGGAAACGTTTACTTGGATGTATTTGTCCTTTTGGATTCTACCATATTGCACTTGTTCACTGTAGTTGTCTCTATGCATTGCCACTTTAGCATCATGTTTTAGTTCTGACTTGTAGTCCAACTGCCTCCGATTAAACATTTCACAGTATGCTTGAAGAGCACTAGTGAGCTTGTGTTTAAAGGCACTTGGTGATACATATAAACTGTGTTTCTCTTTGATCAATTGGTTTCCTTTAGTGCTTTGGCATTTCTGACAAATATATTCATAGCAACTCTAAAAGTTTAAAAATTGGATGGATGTGGATTTTGGTGCAAGGTGTATATTTCTATGAATACTAATACTCTCCACTGGGTGTAATAGTAAGTTAGAAAAGTATGATTATGGTGTTCTTTATCTCTTGTATGTTGTCAAAGGTGTGTGTCTACCTTTTACATAAAGTGACAAAGGAATATGGTTGGTCAAGGCAATGGCTTTCAGTGTTTCTGCTTTGAAAATAACAGAGGATCTACAGATCATCACTCTCTACCAAGCCTGAATTCAAAGTCAGGTGAGATGGGTTGGCTTCAGGCTGAAATGCTGCTTTGATGTCTAGTCCTTGGTCTGAAAGTGCTGCATAGCGACTGGCTGAGGGCCGTACTTTTTTTGGTTTGGTGCTCTGGGGCTGCTGATGCCACTGGGCTATAGAAAAGCAAAGAGAATAGTTAGTGTTTATTCAGAGTGTAGATTCTCAGATGATCAAAGTTAATTCAAAAGTTCTTGCTCAAATAAAGTTGGCCCTGCCTTCTATTTTAAAAACAGAGCATGACCAACTCAACTAACACTGAGACTCAGTGACCTTCCTGTTTTCTGTTCTCTGCCCCATGCCCCACCCTTAAACCTAATCTTGCTTTATTTATAGATGGTAACTTCTCCTACATTTTGTTCCTTTTTCCAGGGTGCTATGACCATCACAGCCAGAATATATAAAATTTACCTTCACTCCAAAGGAAAGATTCTCAAGAGGAATCTTCTGAAATATTCTTTAAGCAACCCTCAGCTCCCCCTACAAATTTCCACCCCATTTCCTTCTCCCTCTTAAAGGCTAGAACTTACAGGATTATGGTGAGGGCAATACTTTGTAAAGCTAAAGTTGCTATGTAAAAGTGAATGTTACTGTGAAGTTAAAATGTGGTCTCTCTCTCCCTCCTCTATTTCTGCTATTCACTGTCATGGATGTTGTTAGGTACCCTGAGTGGGCATTTTTAAACTCCAATCCATGGAAAGAGATTGGATGGGAGGTTAGTTTGAGTGAACCTTCCCAGGAGGGACTCCACAAAACTGTTTTCAATCCAAATGAAGTGGAAAAACTGAAATAAAACAAGGCTCATTTTTCTAGTGGTTATGTATGCATAATCACTCACACAACACATATATATGTATATATTTTTATACACACACATACATATGTACGTACATAAAGGCTCACGATCATATTGTGTTGGTTCAGCAATTTCATAGGAACCCTTTGCCTGGGCCTAAGGAACATTACTGGTTTACTTAGATAAAATTCCCCTATTTGAAACATAGGAATGATATATTCTGGTGTACATGAGCATATCTGCATGCACACACACACACACACACGCACGCACATACAAACACACACACACAAATGCTGATGAAAATCCACGCTGAAGCTATATTTTGACTAAGAAAGCAATAATAGCATATATGCATTCTTGGCTCGTTAGTGTACATTTCTAGAGTGAACTATAAGATTATAATGATGATACAAGGGGACATTAAACACTGTCATTTACAGAGCCCAGTAACAACAAAAACATCTGAAAAATGAATGTAATCATGCCTTTGCCTTCTACTAAGTAAAAAAGCCAGTTATATAGCTTATGACTACACAAAGAAATGTTAGCATGCATATTTTGCTTTTAATATTTCAAAGATCTTGATTTATACTTTGACAGTGTATTTGTTCTCCTGGTGTGGGTCACTATTAGTGTCGAGAAACTACAAATAGAAAGAAAGAGAGCAACATAAACCTTTCTGTGAATGGATTGCTTTTATAAAGGTTGGTCAGGACACCTCTAGGTTGACTGATGTCACCAACATTCAGCTATCTTAATTTTCAGAAGTGAATTAATACAAGAGATAAAGGGGCACTCACTATAAACATCCAGTCTGGCAGTGCATGACACAATCCCAGCTTCATTCTTTGCCGACACAGTATACCATCCAGCGTCCTCTTTTGTAGCTCCTTGAATGAGCAGGCAGATGTAGCCATGATTATCCTGGTGCATGCTGATGAGAAGGAGAAGGTCATTAGGGGTCTAAATAAAATTTTAAAAGTGTCTTTGGACATGCAGAATTATTTTTAATTAGATCATTAGAAGCAGAATTTTTCAAGTCCTAGATAACGGGGTCTATTTATTCTGGAGAGGCAGGCAAGTCCCATTAACATTAATGGAATATAAGAGCAGACGTCAAAGGGTGGAATAAATCTGTGTATTTAATTTCTAGTTATGTTTTTCTCCTGGTTGGCTATTAAAACAAATGGATTCATCTTCTAAAATATTAAGAAAAAATTGGATTTTTAAAAAAATAACAGTGTTTAGACTAAGCAAAACTTGCTTTTTTTCTGAGATTACTGGTAACATCTCCTCAAAAGCTTGTGTCTCTTAATAAGAGACACTTCAGGATAGACTGTGATTTTACTATCATAAATATGTTACTAAATATGAAAAGCCTTGTTTTTGGTTGAGTTCAGGTTCAAACAGTTCTAATTTAACTTTATGGAATTATAGATTCAGTCCAACCTCACGCGATCAGTGCTGTAAGTGAGGGACTCATTTTCTTTCTTCCAGAATATCTGAGGTGGAGGAACTCCAGAAACACGGCATTCCAGTCGCACTGGGTACCCATCAGCAACTCCTGTGTTCTGCAGCTTCTCAAGAAATGCAGGGGCATGGTGTGCTTCCTTAGCTAGGAAAACATGAAACAAATCAACTATCAATATTTATCCTGCGTTCTCAGAGCTACACTATGCAGGACTGAGAAGTGCTTTTAAAGCAGTCTGAGTATATCTTTTAATTTTCCACTTTTTCTTTTCCCTTCTTTCTTGGAGATTTCCAGATCATTCTTTCACTAACCAAACTTATGTGCATCCTGTGTTCTGCTCATTTATTTCAGCAGTTAATTCAAACCACTCAGCCCACACAGTCCACTGACCATCTGTTCTATTGAATGGCTCTGTCAGGCGGGTTGTGTGAGAGTCTCCTAGCCCAAATCCTAAGCATCTGTGTTAGTCTCACTTGCTAATTCCTTTTGCTAGGAATTCATTGTTTCTGACAGCTAATGCCATTTAGTGACATGGACAACCATGGCATACTTGTTTCCAAGGCCACCACATTAACTGAAGTCAAATTTATTCCAGTTAACTTTCCCTAGTTATCTTCTGTGCTTGTTAAGCAGCCCTTGAAAGATGTATACATTATCATTACACAGTAGGAGAGCCCAGATGATTTTTGCCTCCAGGATTTAAAGCAAAATACGAAAAATAGCACATGGAGGATTTTTGGGAGGGTCAGGATAGGTATGGATGTTTTGCTATATGCATCATTGGAGTAAATGCTCATATGGGTGAGATTACAGATCTGTGGGAAGAGTACAGTATTTATAATCACCTCCTGACCTAAGATAGTGTTTAGGTACTTGTGCTCTTCATAAATGTCTTATTTGATCAAGGGGCTTGATCTGTACTCTTTAAAATATGAAAAAAAACACAGCTTTATTTCCTTTGTCTCTGAAAATAGAGCACAAACTGATATTTCCAGAATTCATCCTTAACTCCTGCTATTCAATGGTGGTAGTAATCCCAATAAAAGAAAAAGGCCTAATGTCTTTCTTGAGTGGAAATAATTTTTGAATGTGTGCATGTACATATCGCCCCCACGTGGTCATTCAACAAAAATGGAACCACTGACAAAAAAGATAAGTGAACAGGGTTGGTTGGTTCAAAATTCTCTAAAACCTCTTGGAGAATTATAATTTTAGTAAGGTTGAATTTGACTATGTTTTGTCCTTTTTGGGGGAGGATGGAGAATGTGGAGTGAACAATATACAAGTATATTTGCCATTCTTATGTCCCAGGTTGGAAAAGACAGCTCATAAAATTCACTGTCTAGAAGTCTCAGAAACTGCTAAATATCTTGAGAAAATCAAGACAATTGGCCCAAATCCTGTGCTCCTAGTATATGAGAACCAGAATGAACTAAATGCACATTTAACAAGAACAAAATTGCTGTATGGTTAATGGAAGAACACTTGGAAGAAAAAAAAATCTGATCTATTCAAGTGTGAAGAATCATGGCACGTATACATGTTTCCAAAAGTCTGTACCTTGGTCCAATACAGTACCATAGTTCTTGGTTTGGGCCTAAGCTAGGCCCGTATCTGTATTTGGTTTTCAATAGAATGTATGCTTCTAATGGCAGGGACTACTTCATTTGCCTTTTTATTCCTAGTGCCTAATGTAGTGTCATGCACATGAATTGGTGTTTAATAACTGTTTATTGAATTGAATTGCTTTATTTTTTGAGAGAGGAAAAATAATCAATATTCTTATTAGGGTTTGGCTCATGAGAATGCTATGAAACTCCCCCTGAGACACACATGATATTGAGTTTTCATCTTAACAACAACAAATGCCTTCCATTTAAATAGCACTTCAAATTTAAAAAGTGCATTACATATATTATCTCATTTGATCCCAATAAGTATTGTATTTTGACACAACACTCTTTCTTATTTTGCCTACCATATTATCAGTGAATACATTATTTTGGTCAAATAAGTTACCACCTGCATACTAATAATGAGGTGCAGCCTATTACAATGAGAAGTTAGTAAATCATGTGAGAAGCAAAAATTTCATGCAGGAGATGCATGATTGGGAAAGGAGAAGACATTTTGAGAGTGAAAGTGAAAACTAATACAGCAAACTTGAGATTAATTTGAATCTGGAGGCAAGGTAGAGTCACCTCTGAATGTTAAATATTATTCATTCATTCACTCATTCAGATAAGTGAATCCTCTTCTGTAAAGGTAAATTCTGTAAAGGTAATGGCTAGACATAAGCAAGAACCAAGCAATAATGGCAGCTCTCTGGAAGTTGTAGTTGTCATTCTTTCCTTCTCTCCCAGTAGAGAACAATCTTATACACAGAAAGATGAATGAACTGGCAAAAATGCGGCTTAGAACTCTTTCTCTCTTGGCTAGGCTGGTGGGAAGTAGTCAGAAAAGAGGAAAGAGCCTTGGTTGTCTTGTACCTGTACTGCCTATGTTGGCATTTTGATGGTACATAAATAGCGACTGGAAATGAAATGAAATGAAATGGTGTGGCAAAACACACAGAAAAGATAGTACCACAGAGCCTGATGTTCAAAGAGACACATGTTCCAAAATAATTACCGGCAACAATGAGTTCCAGGCTGAATGAGTTCTGCCCAGCTCGGTTGGTGGCTACACATGTGTAGATGCCAGCATCTCTGGATGTGACCGGTTCGATGATCAAGGAGTGCACACCATTCTCACGCACCAACATCTTGTGAGCACTGTCAGGGCGAATTGGCTTTCCATCCAGTTGCCAACTTAGATCTGGTGTTGGTAATCCACTGACCTTAATCAGAAAAGGTATTAGTTCATGGAAACTCAAAATGCTATGAATAAACAATAGCTAGTTAAACTAGTTCTAAACTAAAATAAAGGGGTGGTGGGAGGTTGGACAAGATGGCCTCCAAGATCCCTTAGAACTCTAGCTTAAGAAATTTTCATTGTGGGGCAGCTAGGTAGCGCAATGAATAGAGCACTGGCCCTGAAGTCAAGAGGACTTGAATTCAAATCCAGCCTCAGACACTTGACACACTTACTAGCCATGTGACTTTGGGCAAGTCACTTAACCCCAATTGCCCTCCAAAAAAAAGCAAAAAAAAAAAGTTTTCATTGTGTAAGGTAGATTTTTTTCCTGTTTAGCAGTCAGATTCATAGAATGCATGACAGCTTTGGAAAGGTAAGATAATTTAGTCAATACACATTTATTAAGGCACCAGATACTATGCTAAGTGCTAGAGATAAAAAAAAAATTAAAAAAAATCCCTGCCCTCAATAAACTAAAAGACTGTGAGTTTACTGGGCTTGGGCTAGATAGCTTGGAGAAAAGAAAATTTTAGGTGGACATAATCACTATCTTTAAATATTTGAAGCAGGGAGGGCGGAACCAAGATGGCGGCGTAGAAGCAGCAAAGCACCGCAGCTCCCGCACAAACATGGTAACAACCCATAAAATGGGACTCTAAACATATTTTCAAGCTCCAAAACTGTCCAAAAGACAGAAAACACAGCTGTTGCTATGGGCAGCTCAACAGGTGGGGCTCTTCGTAGCAGTCTGGGACCTGCAGCCAGCCAGGTAAGGCCCTGGGGCAGTCGGACAGAGCCGAGTCTATAGGAGAGCAGATCGCCTGCACTGGAGGCACAGTTACCACATTTATCAGGCCAGAAGAAAAAAAGGCTAAGAGAAAGGTCAGTGGATTTTGCTAAATGGGGCGGAGAAGAACAGGTCCGGCCAAACTGCTCCCAGAGCAAACAAGCCCTGGGAGGCGGCTGTGGCAGCAGGAATGGCTAAAAGCAGCAGCGGCCTCCACTGGGTGGCTTCAGAGCCCTGGGCCTGCAGATAGCAGGGGGCCTGAGGCAATTGATCAGGGCCAAGGGCTCTTGCATTGAGCGGCCTGGATCTGGATCATGGTCTTGAGTGGAGGTCCTGGGGTGCTCTTTCAGTGAGCCAAAGCTTCGGGAAGGGGCTGCAGCATCCCACTAATACCTCCGGCAGCTGTGAAGGCCCCAGCAATTTGGGACAGAGCTTTTCCCCTCCAGGAAGCAGAGTTCCACAGAGCTAAAAATCCAAGCAAGTAATAGACTGGCCAACATGAGGAAAAGGAAGCAAGGTAGGAACAGCAGTAAAACTCTAGAATCCTTTTTTGTGGACCTTAAAGATCAAAGCATGGATCAGGAAGAAAACAA
>CM053601.1:90269260-90287300 GCA_028646575.1 Pseudocheirus occidentalis
ACACCTCAGTAAAGGGACAGGGACAGGGTAGAGAACAAAACAAGGGGGGGGGTTCAGGATAGGAAGGAGGGACATACAATCAGCCTCCCACAATTTGCCCACCATGGAGATGTACTGCGTAATTACACATGTACATCCTGTATTGAATTACTTCTCCTTTCAGTGGGAGTGGGTGACAAGGGAGGAATTGCAAGAATCTAGAATTTAAAGCTATACAATCAAATGCAACTGGGAAATAAGACATACAGGGATGGTGGCAGGGAGACCCTCCCTGCCCTACTAGAAAGCTAGAGAAGCGCTGGAGGAGGACATAAAAGGGAACAGATTGTGGGAGGGGCTTTATAGTGGGATCACTGTTTTGGGCTTGGGGGTAGGGGAAAGAAGGGGAGAAAATTTGTAACTCAAAACCTTGTGGAAATGAATGGTGTAACCAAGAAAATAAATTAAAATTAAAAAAATATTTGAAGCAACATGCAGTTGTTATTTGGAAGAGAAATTAGATTTAGGCTATGCTGCCCAGAGGACAGAACTAGGACCAGTGGGGTAGAAGACAGACTTTCTCATAATTTAGAGCTTCTGAATAATAGAATGGGCTGCCTTGTGAAATAAATCAATTTCTTTCCCTGGAGAGTCTGAATGACTGTTTGGGTAGTTGGCTTACACTCAGTGATTGAGAGCATTAATGCTTCTGATAGGACTTGGTGAAAGGAACTCCAGAGTTTGTAGTTAAGGGGACCTGAGTCTCAACCACAGCTCTGCTATTTACAGTTTATGTGATGTCAGGTAAATCACTGAACCTCTCTGGGCTATAGAACATCAGTAAAATGAAGAGGTTGGAATAGATGTTTTCTAAGATCCCCATCCAGCTCTAAATTCTATGATATTATCTATGACCTCTAAAATTCCCTTCAGCTCTAAATATGTGATCCTAGGATTCAAGATGACTAAAGGTACCTTCCTTAAGGTACCTTAAACCTTAAGTTTCTATGATCTTGATCTGGGATCCTATTACCTAGATCCTACCCTGGGCTCCTAGGTTTCTAAATGGTGAAATTTTGCTGTTTCTAGCTCAGCCAACCTTTCTGCCCCCCCATACCTTCCCCTTCACCCCCACACATACACATCTGTTCCCCTGTCATCTCCACATTCTGCTCCTGCCCTCCTGACTCTTTCTCTTTGAAAAGTCACTCTACTGATTCACCCCAGGGATCTGGGCTTCTGCTGGTATACATTCACCATTTTTAGACTGATCCAGACACCATGAAGCTGTTTCTGAGCCATCTCTATGGCATGCAAGTATACTTGCCCTACTCCTCCCCTCTCCCCCTTGACTTTTTACCTCTTGTTCTGGCAATAGTAATGTAATCAGTACTACCATTCTTAGAAAAGATGTGTCAAATCATTTGCTCTGACTACATTTAATATCCTTGTGACTTCCTTGGTCAAAAAACTTCTCCCTCGACACTACTCCTTTAAATATTTTGTCTTTCCATATTAGAAAGTAAACTTCTTGAGGTCAGGGATTGTCTTGTTTTTTCTACTTATATCTCTAGTGCTTAGCCTAGTCATTGGCATATAGTAAGTGTTCAGTAAATACTTTTTCTTTCTCTCATTCATGATACTATGACTTCCTTGTCAGTGAAAGTTTAATTTTCATCAGTAAAATGGTTATAAAACAAAATTTGATGCCTTATGATCTTAGTAGAATGTGAGGATTATTGAGCTGAGGTTTTGGAAAGAAAGATACTTAGTAATGACAGTAATGATAATGATGAATACCTCATTCAGCTCTCACACAGTATAATCACTTCTTTCACTGTGGGACTGCCAAAACTATAAGACAAACTATTTAATATTTCAATCAGTACAAAGAATGATTATTTTAGTAACTCTGGAAACTGGGTAACAAAAGCAACTTGAGATTACCCAGCAAGTAATCTCTACAAACTAGAATCACAATGAAAACATCTTAACATCTTAAAATTATGAATGTTGTATTGACCAGAGATCAGATAAAAGTCATTTAATTGCTAATAACATGATGCACTGTGAAGCCAGAGGATGATTGCCATCTGTCAGCTCTTTCTAGTTTTGCCCTTGGTTCAGAATGGGAGAAAAGTACCATTTAGGGGTACTTTCCCCCCCTTCTCTTCTTTCATGGGAAATTCAGACAAAAAAGATGTCAGCTGGTTTATAAAACAATTCTCCCTTTGAAGGACCCAACTCTGCCAAAATCTGTCACTGAACTTTCAAATTCCATTCTGGCTATGTGTCATTCATTTGATCCTACCTACAGTATACAGTGCTTTGCATTTAATTTATTTAAATCAAACTCATCATTTTTAAAGGTGCCTCTTCCTTACATGTAGCACAAAAGGGAGGACTTCTCTTCTGTAAGAATAATTTCAAAATCAAATCAAATGATATTCTAGTTATTGTATGCAGTCAAATTCAGATCCACAGAGGTAGATAGCCAGAATAAATATGAAAATCTTTGGACACAAGAAGTTTAGGTACTAAAGAAGTATTAGTATATAGAACTGGAGAGAGATGTATTCCTTCACGTTGGTCACCCTTCCATTTCTATAATGACTACTTTCTCTTTCAGTGGCATCACTGTTACCACCACGGATAGCAATGTGGAAATGGGGATGGTGGGAAGATGCTTTAGGAAGGTCCCAGGCTTCTCTGAGAACTGCAAACAGTGTCACAGCAGGTTGGATATACTTTTCTCACACAATAAGGCCAACTTATTAAATTAAGTTCCTTTTCTAAGCGAGAAATATCTGGTATTTTTGTCTCCCTTTAGCCATCCAATCTATATTGGATCCATTTCAATGGGAAGAGTTACTCATGTGAAGTAAAAGGAAAATGCCCCTTTATTTCTTCTCTCAACCATCCCTTTGTACTTCCCCCACCTGTCTGTCCCCAAGGCACAGTAACATTGTATGATCTCAGGGATTAAAAGTCACCTTTTTAGACATCATTTTGGATAGTTTAGGCTCTAAAGAAATATGTGGGAATGGGGAAATACATACTTGCCATTAGTGGAAAGGAAAAAACTATGCCCCCTCAGGTTTAGTACTAAATCAAGGAGAGCTCCTAAGAATGTACCTAAGGGATGAAAAACTCAAGGCTTTGGCATATTTTGAAGGAATAAAGCTTAGTGTGCAGCTACAATGTATAATTAACATTTTTTTCTGCAGTAGGTCCTACAGCACGTCATCATCTGATCCAGTTTTCCCCTAGTATTTTACTTATCCATTTTAGATCCTAGCAGGAAAATCAAAGTAGAGATATTTGCTAATTTAAAAAAATTTTTTTACTTGTAAGTTTGTCTTGTCAGTGAGTTCCCTGAAATTAGGTGGTTTAAACTGGGGGTAGAAAGTAAAACATTTCTATTTGTTGAATTTTAAATAAGACTGATTAAAAAATTGGGGGGGGGTCTGCCATCATTTTTACGATTAAAAGATCTGAACTATATTTATCTTGTTTTTAAAGACTCCTTTCTAGATCAAAGTATGGTGAAATAGCAAAATAATGAAACAAATCAATACTTCTTGTCCCCCCTAAAAAAGAAAAAGGCTTCGTTTCTCTTTCATGGAAAAATATAGTGAGCAGATTAATTTATTTTCTGTAGTATGAAGAGAACCAGCAGAGGGCACCCCAAATCACACCTCATTTAGAAATGAACAATCCAGCCCTTAAATACTTAAAATGAAAATTTAGAGTTAAAGATTTTGAATAGGACAAAACATAAAAGGATATTGAAAATGAGATATCTTTACAATTTCTCTTAGAAATGGAGAATGGAAAAAAAACTTGGACATAGAAAATAAACATAAGATGGGGTGGGGCAAGAGATGAAGGGTGAAACATTTTCTTAGTATTTCTTATCAAGTTAACCAAGTTCACTACTTCAGCACCTCCACCCATATATTTGTAGTGAATGTGCAGGGAAGATGTTTTATAAATAATGAGAAACATAATCAAAGAAAGAATGAGAAAGCATATAAAAATCTCTGGGATATCATAGTCTTGTTTGAAGTTTCTCTCAAGCTTTTGTACACTGATATTTGATCTTATATAACTTTTCCAAGAGAAGTACAAAGTAATGATATTGAGATAAAGTGAGAGAGGAAGCAATCACTTAGCAAATTACCTTGCAATCCATTCGGCAGAGTTTTCCTTCTTGAACAGTTAGGTCTCCAGGCGCCTGCAAGAAGTGAGGTCTGAAAAATCGCTCTGGAATTGGTTCATTTTCATCTCCACTGTCTCGTGATCTAGATCGGGGTCTTTGAACAGGGTGCATAGATTTCAGCTCTCTTTTTTTTTTTTGTCAGAATAGATAAGCTCCATTTTTAAATATTGTCATTTTTTTTGGTAAACAATAAGGGAATAAAAAAACATTTCATTGGAGGATAAAAAGGTTGTAATGCCTTAAAATCAGCTGGAAAGGGCCATAGAGACAAGCTGGGTCAACCTCTTCCTTTTGTAGATGAGGAAACTGAGGCTCAGAAAAATTAAATGATTTGCCTAAATTATTAAAAAAAATTTTTGAACTTAATAAAAACTAAATAAAATCCAATGTCCATATACACAATAGAACAGAAAAAAAGATTATACATGAAATTACAGGTCTCTATTATGTACAGCTTGCTTTTCTTTTCAAGTGTATAGCAAATTCATTCTACAGCTTTCAAAGCTGACTTGCCTCTGTGGTTCTGTCTGTTTGCCCAAGCAAGTAATTGGCACAGCTAAAATGGGAGCCTAGCCAGGTCTTATGATTCTATAGGCACTTTTCATACTGTTTAAATGTTGCTTGCCATCTTTGAGTCTTTAAAATCACTGCAAATTCAAAGGAAGATAAATTTTAAAAATTGAGCATTATGTAGGTAGCCCAAAAGTCTGAGTGCAATGTTAAAGTTTTAATAGCACCAAGACTTTTGGGAACACCCTGTAGAGTAAAATTTTCATTTCCAAATGAAATATTTTTTTCCTTTTAATTTTGTGTGAGAAGTAATAGCAGCTGTTGCCTATTAATTTGCTCCCAACTCTTTTCAATGGAAATTACTGCAACTTTCCATTGTGCTCTTAGATTTGTGGAAATTCAAAGTTAATATTTATTTTATGAAATCCGAACATATTTACATTGAGGCTCATTTTAGATAAGAAACCTGTCCTTTTTATTTTTGTTGTTGTTTAGTCATTTTCAGTCATGTCCAATTCTTTATGAATCGCCTCCCCCTTTTTTTTCTTGGCAGAGATACTGGAGTGGAGTACCATCTTCTCCAGTTCATCTGACAGGTGTGGAAACTGAGGCAAATAGGGTTAAGTGACATGCTCAGGGTCACACAGATACTAAGTGTCTGAGGCTGGATTTGAATTCAGGTCTTCCTGATCCCAGGCAGGACTCTGCACACTCTGCCACCTAGTCCTTTTCATACCATTCAGAGAACACACACACACACACTGCAAAACTTTTTTCCTTTGACTCCATGATCACAATGACATTTGCAAAAATATACTTTTAAAGAGAGTATGCAAATCAATAGAAGTCTACATATAAAGCACATATTCTTTCTTCCTTTGAAAAGTCTGGTTAGAGAAATCATCCGTAGGAGTAAGATAATTTAAACTAATTTCAGAGAAGACTAAAGAAGGTAGCACAAGGGAAAATAAAGAGTTCTGCTATAGTGGCAGAGTCACAATGAATTAAATTTAAGACCACTTGAATAGAGAAAGCAAAAGTGAAACAAATTCAAAGTGTTCTTACTCTGACAGGCAAATAATTGTCAGCTTTTTTATATTTCATTTATTCTTGGTCTAGTTTACAAGGAAAATACCCTTTAGGGAAGTACTGATACATATATGCAAAACAATCCCATTTATTGGAACTTGTATTTAAAAAAATCATCAGATAGCACAAATTAATGTAAATAACCAGGGAGGCAAAAATACATTATCTTTGCTTGAATACAGGTGACTAAAGAAAGAGATGGAGAATAGGTTGAGCCTGAACTGAAACTAAAAGGTTGACTCAGGCACATGGTAAGTTTATTATTCCATTGCATTCGTGTCCAGAAAAATAGGTTTTAATATGAGTGGTAATAGTAATGAAAAATAAATACAAGGATTCCAGATGTTGCCAAAATGAAGTTTCAATTAAATTTGAACAGGACAAACAAGGAGGGCTTTTCCAAATATAGACAAAGGCTCTGTGTCTGAAATATACCCATCTGTGGGTGAATGCACAATTCAGTCTTGTGGAGGAGGTACAGACATGTCCATTACCTGATATTTACCTAGGTTCTCCTCCCTTCTGTCAAATCCTGACATTTTTTTTGGATCTGCTGTTACTCTCTTTGCTACATATTTATTTTTTCACAAAGGTCTTTAGACAAAATGCTTGTTGCTGTGTGGATTATGGCTTCCACCTAGAACAGTGGTTCTCAACCTTTCTAATGCCATGACCCTTTCATACAGTTCCTTGTGTTGTGGTGACCCCCAACTATAAAATTATTTTCGTTGCTACTTCATAATTGTAATTTTTCTACTGTTATGAATTGTAATGTAAATATCTGATGTGCAGGATGTATTTTCATTGTTACAAATTGAACATAACCCACAGGTTGAGAACCACTGATCTAGAACTTTTTGAGGCTGCTTTTCTGTGACAGGAACAGTATCTGTTTTATATAGGCTAGGCTATGACCCTTAAAAAGAAGCAGAGAGCCCATTCTTGGTACCATCCTTGCTACCTGAGTCATAAAAGACCCATCCATTGGGGAATTGGTGTTAGAGGTTTCAGACCCTTTGGTCTGAGGAAAAGCCTTTCTGACCTAGCCTGATTGCTTACATAAATGAGGGGATAGACAGGAATAGCATTTTATCTGAATTATTATCCTTTATAATAGCTTCTATCTCACTTATTGTGGGAAGAGCTAAACAGCAGCCCTTGGAGTTGCCTGAAACATCTCACATTATATTAAACAATATTGAAGGGGTGCATTAAATTTATTTCCTCCTCAGTATAATCATGATCAATGGCAATTTCACTGACACCTCTAGAAACAGTGGAATTGTAAAGTCTCTTCTTCTCTCTACCAACCCCCAGGAAAATTGGACAGGCTTTCAATACTGGATAGATAAACTTTATCTTGACCCACAACATCCAGTAAAGAAATACAAAAAGGGCATCAAATGTAAACACCTCCAGTATGTACTGATTGTTTTCCAAATGTATTCTGTGTTGGAGTTCAACCGTGATCCTGGCAGTGGGGTTTTTTTTTCTTACTGTTATAGTATCTATGCAAAAGAAATAAATATCCATGGGAAGGTATCTACCTTCTGACATGAGACTGGCCTGAGGAAGAACGAGGACTGCGGCCTCTCTGGTTGACAGCCTGTACCATCAGCCTTCCAGTACAACTCACTCGGCCCTGTCAGAGATATTAGGAAAACAAAAAAGGAGGAGGAAAATGATTCAGAATTGAATACTTTCACAGCCAATTGCCCCTATATTTCTTATTTAAAAATTTTTTTTGTTTGTTTACTTTTAGTTTACAAGATTCAGTTCCATAATCCCTTGAGTTTCACATTTTCTCTTCTATTTCCCCCCTCCCCTGCATGGCGGCATGCAATCAAGTATAGGGTCTGCAAATACTTTCACACTGGACATTAGTCTGGTTGTATAGAAGGGTTGTAACCAATGGAATGAACAATGGGAAAGAGGAAACTACACCAAACATGGAAAATGCCCCTATGTTTCTTGCCCAGCTTTCATTATTCTTGTTTTCAATATGACATTTTATAGTAGATCAACCTGTAACATTAGCAAGAACTTACCTTTTTCAGAAAAGCATTTTCCCCAGGATAAGGAATATTTTGGAGCCCAGTGACGTGGTGAGTACCCCCTCCCTTTTCCTGAGAATTTGATAATATTGGCTGTTGATTCAGCTTTCCACAGCAAAAAAAACACCATGTGCTTCCTGAGTCTTTTTCTTTTTGTGTTCTGGTTCAACATCTGGTATCTGCTATTACTGTCTGCCTGAGTTGTCTATTAACTTTAGGACAGCTTTTGATGATTTAGCAAACCAATTACAATTATTGCTGCCTGGATTGTTGCTAATCAATACCTAAGCTAACCAATGGTACCAGTGGGAAAAAAAAGAGAAGGAGGGGAAGAGAGGGAGAGAAAGGGAAGATATTTTCCCTTTACATTTTTATGTGCTTCATAATGATTTTCTGAGGCTTTCATATGAAATGTCTGGATATGATCTTGTACTGATGTTATATCTATAGCTTGTCATAGATTCCAAAATAAAACCTGGAACATTCTAATCCTTCTTCTACTCTTCCCAGGAGCACATTTTTCCAATCCCAGTAATTTTCAAACTGCATGACCAATGGCATCACTTCCAAAACTATTAAGTACTGACATGGTGTAATTAGCATTTTGTGAGAAGTTTCTTTGGCAAATGGTATTGTATTTGGAATTTCATCCCCTTACAACATCATAGCCTCATCCAAGATCTTTTCTAAGGATTTTTATCATTAGATGTTGAATAACTATAAAAATGGATCTACTTATAGAAAATGGCCAAATTACAGGAAGAATGGTTTTTATCTGCTAAATCCTTTAGGGTATTCACAAATTTGACAGAAAGCTTTAATGTAGTTACCAGAAAAAGGGACCAAATAACATGGATTAGAAATCTCTAGCCTACCATCTTCACCTTCTGTTTGAATTTCTTCCTTCATCAAACTCTTATCCAGAGAACTTGGCCAGGTTAGCAAATGTCTTCTTATGTCTGAACCAATTACCCCTTTCATCCTTCATGAATATGCATAAACTTCCAGTTCCATTTGATTGTGAGCTCCTTGAAAGCAGGGATGTCTTTCACCTTTGTCAGGTGAAATGTCAGGGAAGCATTGTTTCCTGGGTAGTTGATTCTAAGAGTTCCCAGTGGGAGCAGGATTAAAAGTGGAAGTGATTAGAGGAACAATGCCAATTTTGACCAGTCAGATCTTTGAGAGTTCTCTAGATCTGAACTTCCTTTAAGGCAACTGCTATAAAAGCAAAGGCACATTAAGATAACCATATGTAGTTCCCCAAAATCCTTATGTCCCTTATGCAACACTGAGAAAAGCATAGTGTCCAGAACAATGGGGCTAGTCCCGCTATATTGCCACATATCTAGAAGTGGATGTTCAATTTTGTGTACCAAGTGTGTACCAGTCTAGCAGAGACAAGCTGTATTTCATCCAAAAGAGAATGGCCATGAGAGAGAGAGATGAACATGGCTGATAAAATGAGGGATGTTTAACTTCAAGAAAAAAAAAGACTAGGTGGCTAGGTGGTACAGTGAATAGAGCATTGGCCCTGGAGTCAGGAGGACCTAAGTTCAAATCCGGCCTCAGACACTTGACACACTTTCTAGCTGTGTGACTTTGGGCAAGTCACTTAACCCCAATTGCCCTCCCAAAAAAGCCAAAAAAATTAAAAAGATAAGGGAAACATGGTAGTTGACTTTGAAAATGTAAAGGGCTAACATCTATAAAAGAGAAAAGACTGATTCTATGGTGCTCCAGGGGACAGGACTAAGACTAACAGGGAAAAGTTATAGGAAGGCAGATTTCAGATCAAAATGACTTTCTTAAAATCAGGGCTGTACAGAAATATAATGAACTGCTTTCTGAGATAGGACCCCACAACAACAAGTGCTCATACCCAAACTGGATGATCCTGTCTCATGGATGGAGCAGAAGATATTCCTGGACTATATGGAAGATCAGACCAGATGATCTCTAAAGTCAGTGATTCTATAGGACTCTACTTGCTTGCTTTTTAACCTTTCGAAAGATCTGTAGTTATGTAACACTGTTACCATACTTGGCTATTCTGCCTTGGGTTTCATCTTCTGAAATTCTACCAGAATACTTAAAAACCCAGAGGTAACTGGTCATCTTGCTGTGAGGTAGAGTCTTTATTATCCATAGCCAATGGGACTCTGAATACCTGGCAGAAGCCAAACTTTTTACAGTAAGGATCACCACAGAATTTCCTTAGTTGTATCCATCCTAGACAGGATCTCATCATTACATGCTTGAGCATCTACTTCAACCCTTCCAGTAGGGGGAGAATCCGCTGCCTCCCTGCACAGTCCATTCCAATTTTGAAGAGATTCAACTGTGAGGGTTTCCCGGTGTCAAGCACAAATTTTCCTCCCTATTGTTCACAGATTTGCCTTCTGGAGCCAAAAAGAACAAAACTGAACAGAGGTAAAATGATATAGTAGAAAGAAAGATGAATTTGGAGTCCAAGGATGTAGGTCTAAATACTGGCTCTAATACATACTAAGTATATGACCTTGGGCAAATTGACTTTACCTCTCTGCATCTCCATTTCCTCATTTTTAAAATGAGAGAATTGTACTAGGTAATCTTAAACAAAACTTTGAGCTCTAAATCTATGACCCTACAGTCTAATGCTTCTTCCATAGAAGAGCCCTTTAGATACTTAGAGAGCTATCACATTTCCTGAGTCTTTTCTTCTCCAGGCTAAACCCTCCTGGTTCTTTCAGTTGATCTTCATTTAATATAGATTCAATGCTTTTCTTCATCATCCTGGCTATCCATCTCTAAATGCTCTCCAGATCAATTTCCTTTCTAATCTCTTTTGGTAAAGATATGAATATATACCATGAACTGACATTAAATTTGTGGCATAGCAGTGTTATTAACATATAATATATTGTATAAAAGACACATCTTAACTTTCTACAACCATTCATTCTACTAATTTTTGGGGGTACAGTAACTCATAAAGTCTACTAAGATATGAAGGGGTTACTTTCAGTGGAAGAGTTGTTCATATTGATAAAATCAGGTCAAGCTGATACATACAGAACTATTTTCTCCTTGCATGATAAAGAAATATGGATTTTAGAATCTTGGTCATCTAATTCTACCAAGGCACTATCTTTTTTTTTTTTGGAGAAAGAGAAAGTATTAGTTGACCCTGGAGTCTGAGGCCTGGACTTTTTTGTCTTTGCTTTGCTCATCACCTCATACAACATAATGTAGTAGCTTAATACATGTTGTTGACCGACTGCTACAGAATCAGCCATTGAAACAATAAAATATTATTGAGTGACTACTATGTCCTAAGACAATAGTGTCAAACTCAAATAGAAACAAGGCTACTAAACTGTACATAAAGATCCCTGACTTATTTTGTGGAATATTTCCCAATTAAATTTTAATCTAATTGGCCTTACTTGGGGGTGTTGTGGGTCACCTGAGTATTTTAACACCTCTATCCCAGGCATTATGCTAGGTGCTTTGGAGGATGCAAAACTAGAAGACTCAAGAGATTCAAGACATTTATAATTTCATTGCAGGGACTAGATTAATCATCTTAAAGAATAATAAGAAAATGCAAGAAGGTAGAAAAGAAGCACCATAGAATAGCACATAGAACCTTGGAATTGGGAGTCAGCAGACCCGAGTTTGAAATCCAGATGTGTCACTAACTAGCTGTGTTACCTTGGGGCAGACTTCTTCTACCTCTCTGGGTCTTGGTTTCTGTCTTCTAAAATAAAGGTTTTTGACTTTAAAGATATCTAAGGTTTCTTACAACTCTTGACATTCTATGGCTTCCAAGCATGAGAGAAAGATATGCAGAGAGAGGAATTACTGGGTTGGAAGGAGTGGTTATAAGCAGAATCATCTCTGTACTCAAGAGGAATATCACATGAGGATACCAAAAATATGTGTGGCATATTCCTTACAGGCCCCCATGAGCATTAAAATGTTTCCTGTCAAGACCACAGATATACTTGACAGAATTCTCATAAAATCTACATTAAAGATGAGGTTTAATGCTCCTAATGGAAACCAGTTCTGTTGGGATTTACCTTATATTTATTTATACCCAAAACACAAGACCATGGGAGGCCAATCCCCTTTATACTGACCTGTTGGTTAATGCTTGGCATAAGCCTGATTGTTAAACTGGTTTGGAGTTTCCTAATGAGGCTCATCTAAGCCTTGAAATCTCCAAATGCAATAGGAAAGCTGGGTGGTCACATACTTAGAAGACCGCTATTATACTTTAAATAATTGATGTTCTTGTAAAAGGCTGCATATGGTTGTTTTTAAAAAATAAACATGTAAAATCCATAATCATTTTGAGGAGAGGATGGAAAACAGGGGCTAATATATTTTGTTTTATGGGAATAGTTTTAATTGTGTAAGCAGGTGATATGGCTTCCTCATTAATAGGCTTTGACATTTTATTGATTTAAAAAAATCTGGACCTATGATTTCACCAATGTATGGGAATTTACTCCATCAATGTAAATTGGTCAGTCTAGCATTTATAATTTTAGAGATTTGCTTGAGGCACTGAGTGGTTAAGTGTATTGCCAGTGGTCATTCAGCCAATATATGTCAGAGCAGGGAATTAAAGTTTCTGACTCCAGGGCTGGCCATACTTCCTCTCATTTCAGGGACAGAATTCTTATACTTTGTATATGTTTTTGTGGCCAAAATCATGCTGGAACAAATTGTACTCCAGGATTTCAAGGATGTCTGATTACTCTCATGGGAGTGCTCCTTCCCATGATACATATAGAAGGCACTTGATAAATACTAAGGAGATATACACACACACGTGTGTATGTATATATGCATATGTATATATACATATATACATACATATGTGTATATATGTGTATGCATATGTATATATATGTATGTATGTATATGCATATGTGTATATATTAACAAAAACAGAATCATCATCTGGTACCTGACTTTCTAGTAATGAATATCTCTGAATTTATTGAGGTTGATCCTTGGGTGACAGGCATGCACATGTGGGGCCTGTATGCTGAAATCTTTCTAGCTTAACAGGAACTGCCATGGCTCATGCTGCCCTGGTAGAGCCTTTAAAACCTCAGAGTCACTTTGTTACAAGGAAAGGCTTCTGTGTGTGGAGAGGAGTGGGATGGGTAGTGATAGTGATGGAAAAAAATAAAAAGGTGTGAATGAAACATTAAAAATTACACACATAAAACAAAGAAATTCAGAAGGGGACATAGGAAGTCTTATCAAATTCAATTTTATACATATACATACATATATATACATACACACACTATATATATATGTATATGTATGTATATATATATATATATATATATATATACACACACATATATATGCCTAAAAAACCCTAAGGTGTATATTCATATTTTTATAGATAATCTTTTTTGCTCTTTTTCTTAAATTCATATTTAAAATAAAGATTTAAGAAAGGAATCTAGGACTTCCTCCACATTACAATGAAGCATAATCTAGAAATTTAGTCAGTCATATTCTAAGAAAAAAAAAGATGGATTTAACAACTAGATCTATGATGCCCCAAAGAGATCAAAGTAAGAGAGAAAAGACACATCTATATGAGAATATTTATGGCACCTCTTTTTGTAGTAACAAAAACTAGAAATTAAGGGACTCCCTATCTGTTGGGGAATGGCTAAACAAATTAAATTATATGACTGTGGTGAAATATTATTGCACTGTAAGGAATGACAAAATGGACATTTTCAAAAGAAATTGAGAAGACCTCTGTGAACTGACATAGAATGAAGTGAGCAGATCCATGAGAGCAATTAGAAAAGCAACTTTGAAAGCCTAATTTAGAGCTCTGATTATTACAATGATAAACCACAATTCCAGATGTTTGATATGCTATCTGCCTCCTGACAGAGAGGTGATAAAATTAAAATGCAATTTTAGGCATTGGCCAATGGGGAAATTTGTTTTGCTTGCCTATGCATATTTGTTAAAAGAGTTTTCCTCTTTCTTTCCCTCCCTCCCTCCCTCCCTGTTTCTTCCTCCCTTCCTTCCTCCTTTCCTTCCTTCCTTAGTGTTGGTGGTAGGGGAGTAGAAGGGAGACAAAAAAATGCTTATTAATTGGAAAAAAATTTTAAAAGAGATAGATGAGAAGACTTGCATGAACTGATATGGAGTGAAATCAGCATAATCAAAACAATTTTTGCTCAAAGTGGCCACACTATTATAAAGGAAAGCAATATTGGAAGACTTTAGAACCCTTACCAATGCTATGTCTAATAAGAACTTCAGGGGACTGATGATGAAGCAAGCCTACTGCTTCTTGGCAAAGACATGATGGCGTTTAGAAGTAGAATGAAGCATATATTTGCAGACCTGGCCAAACTGTTGTTTTACTTGACTGTGGTTATTTGTTTTAAGGGATGAGGGTCACTTGGAAATGACAGTGATGTAGAACTATAACTTCAATAAAATATTAAAATGAAGCAAAAACAAATCTTGGGTTTAGATTTGCCTTAGGAATTATCTGAGGGTGAGGAAGGGAACTAACTTTTATTAGATCATGTTATTCTAGATAACCCTCTAATTGGTGAAACGTATGATGTTTTTGAATAGCAGCAGTCTCTCTTCTTCATTTCCATCCTTTAAAGTTACCAGACTGAAGAACCTGGTCCTCAGAAAGGCCCTGACTTGGCCTACATTATAAGTGAGATTCCACTACAAAAGACTTTATGAGGTTCTTCCTGATTGATTTTTTGAACTGAAATTTTGCTACAATAAGGAAGATAATATGTTAGACATGCTAAAAACACATTCTTTAGCTTTAGGACCTGGAGAGGAAAGAGGTAGCTGTAGTATAGTTAAAAAAACACTGAATTTGGAGTCCAAGGAATTTGAATCCTGGCTCTGCTAACTAACTGTGTAACCCTGGGCAAGTGACTTTACTTCTGGAATTCATTTTCTCATTTGTTTTAAAAAAAAGGAAGTGGAGTGGCTAGGTGGCGCAGTGAATAGAGCACCAGCCCTGGAGTCAGGAGGACCTGAGTTCAAATCTGGCCTCAGACACCTAACACAAAAACTAGCCGTGTGACCTTGGGCAAGTCACTTAACCCCAACTGCCCTCCAAAAAAAAAAAGCAAAAAAAAAAGGAAGTAGAACTACTGAATCTTAAAAATATGCTTTCAAATCTAATGATCTAGGAATAAAAGATACAAGAAGAAAATCCATCTTCCCCTCCAACCTCCTGAATCTCTGTTTTGATGAATGGATTGGGAAATTTTTTTGTTTGAAATATCTGAAAGGTAGAAAGAGTTAAGGGAAGTTAAGGGCTATATAAAACTCTAACATTATTAGCCCTGAATCCACTACTTTCCAGAATAGCGACTGCCTCTCCTGGACCACTATTTCAGGAAACCCCCAGCCGTGCTTTAGTTCATAAACTGACTCTCTGCCTCCTCCTTCTTGTCAGTTTCCTTGTCCCCATGAAGTTACCCTTTCTCCCCTTCCCTTTCCAGTTCTAGACCAATGAACCATAATCAGATCAACTTTCCATTGTTCTTAAATGGGGTGGGTTAATCTATTTCCTTACAATTCTGCTTATGAACTTTGTGGACCAAATGGCTTTGTCCTGGCCACCACTCACCTTTGTGTATTGTGCTCCTTGAAGACAGAGACTATCTTTACCTTTGTATTTGTGTCTCCAGCACTTACTTAGCACAGTGCCTGACACATGGTAAGCGTTTAATGCTCACTCATTTAAAAAATGTTTAACACTTCAAAAATTCTATTTTTAAAAGTCAAGTATCAGCTAAACCAATCCTCTAAACTTTGTGTCTCCCTGAGCACTTAGCACAGTGGTCTGAATGGAGTAGGTGCTTTGCAAGTATTTGATTAATGAATGTACAGATGGATGAAACCAAAACTTCAGAGTATTAAAAGGTCAGATCCCCAAATTTACACTCTTGTGTTTGTGAGGATCTAGTCCTAAAGAATTAGGGGATACCAATTTTTCTTCCTATTTTGTACAAATTAGCCCTAATAATCATGATCCTTTGTTGTTCCTACTACCCCATTAGATGTTACTAATTTGCCCAGCTCCACTGTGTCTGAATAGTGCTCTCTACATGAAGGGAAGCAAACTCTTGGCAGAAATGAGTCTGGAAGCCTCCCAATGCAAAAGCTAAACATCATCAACAAGACCACCTTTCTCTAACAAGCTCAGCTGTGTGTGACTTTTCAATCCCAAAATAGGTAGTAGAGCTCAATGCTGTATTCCCAGGGCTACATTAGAATATTTAATTAGACAGGTTTTTTTGTATGAATCCTCCAGCCTGCAAAATTATCCAATCCCTTGCATAAGGCCTGTTATTTAGGCAAAGTGGAAATAACATTTATATTTCTTGGTTTATCAAATTCAATGTGTAGCACTCATGTCTATGCAAAAGCTTGCCTCTTATAAGTGTTATGTTCAACTGGCAGAAGTTACCAACTGCTGGAGAATATTTCCAGAATCCAGGCGTGATGCAGCAGAGTCACTTAGCAACATGCAAACACAGAGCACAACATTCGTGCTTAAATTAAATTGTGTTTTAAAGATAGGATTAGGCTCTAAAATAAACTCTCTCTTAGGTTTTCATTTTGGCCTCACTTTTGGTCTGATGGTACATGATCCCTCATTGTTTTCACTGAACTTCGGCTGTTTCATTCTTCTGCAGCACACACCAAAAAAGATACACAGGAATGTACATGGTCATAGCTGCATGTTTTCTCCCAAGCAGAATTTGGACATTGTCAACCAGAATTGAAGGGCTACTTATTCCAGAAAGATTAATCCAGGTGGGAAAACATCATTGAGAAGGGCTCCTATTTTTATGGACTATAAAATAGCCCTCATTGAACTTCACCATTTCCCTCTTAACTCTGGTTCTCATCCTGCTTCTCTGGCTGCTTATTGTAATTATTTTCCACTGTTCAGGGAATCTTAACTGTCTGGGTTTCATTAACCAACTGACTTTTTCACTCCAGCTCTCTTCTCTTCCCCTTTGGTCACTTCACATTACGGCAGACCGCAATGTACCATAAAAAGTGGGAAGTTATCCCCTGCTTTCCATTTTCACCCTTCTTCTTTTTTTGAGGGGGTCATGAGGCAAACAAAGAAGCAAGATAGAAAATAAAAATCATATAATCTCCTGGTTCTTCCTCAGTCCTTTATAAAGAACTCTCTGAGAAGTGAAAATCAGCAGAAAGCTAAACAACAATGCAAACCATCTTATAGCTTAAAAAAGGAGTTTAGGAACAGGGGCTACTTTTGATATGGTTCTTCTCAGACTAGTAATGTTATAATCTGCAAAATTAAGAGCATAGCAAATTACTTTAGACAGACAGATGTTACCAGGTTGGGATTACAGAATACTCTGTTAGACAGCTCTGTGGAGGTATTGTAGCAACAAGGGATAAAGCATACTGGGGCTTAGGCACAAAAATGGTTTACCACCTGTCATTTCTAAATACCACTCTGGATTCCAATGGGTGATAAATCTCAATACAATTTCTCCGTGGTGACTCATAAAACCAACATGAGGTTTAGCATGATTTTGGGTGGTTGGCAATATCTGCTAAATGAAAATGTAAGATTCAAAAAGCAGGAAGTTTTGCACTCAAGATTAAGACATACTGGCAAAACCTTATTAAGAAGCTTGAAGAGTATCTGTCTAGGTTCCAGAGGGCAAAAAAACCAAAAAGAAAAAAAAGCCCTTCCCATGGCAGTTTTAATGTGAGATAAATGTCTCTATCTATGCAGCTGCACATTATTCAAGGCCTTATTATCCCATGTGAGAATGAGCCAGACCTTTTGCTTCTTTACTCTCTTTATTTGGCTATTTAGGTAGGAAAGGCAACTTCAAATGAGTGGATTGTTTTACTACCTATATTCTATTCTAGACTGATATGGTAGCCTTGGAGGCTATTTGGAGCCATAAGTGATTCATCTAATCTAACTTGCTTTGATTTGCATTTCACAATCAATAGTGATTTAGGGAACAACGTTGAGGTACCACATCTCACCAGTCAGATTGGCTAAGATGACAAAACAGGAAAATGACAAGTGTTGGAGAGGATGTGGAAAAACTGGAACTCTAATGCATTGTTGGTGGAGCTGTGAAGTGATACAACCATT
>CM053601.1:90287800-90299160 GCA_028646575.1 Pseudocheirus occidentalis
TTGCTGGCCTTGGCTCCAGACCTGCCGCGATGGGTTCCTCCTGCCGAACTGCCTTCAGCCGGGGACGTGTTTTCTGCAGTTCCGTGGATTTTGGAGCTGTAAAATTCATTGATTTTATGTGTATTTAAGGTGGCCGCGCAGGAGCTGCTGATCCTTGCTGCTTCTACGCCGCCATCTTGGCTCCATGAGTCAGGTGAACCTGTTCTCAACTTTTGACAATGGTGCACTATGTTTCTATTTGAAGTGGAATTTATGAATAGCTGCACAGTGACAGTATTTTGTAATTACATCTGCTTACTAGCCCATCACGTCAAAGAAGACCAAGAGAACCCTGAAGGAAAAAAAATCAGATTTTTAATGAGGATTAGGAATTACATTATCTTGTATCTGATAAAGATAAAATTATTTGCTTGCTTTATGATATGCAAAAGATATCATTAAAGAAATCTAATGCTGCACAAATATTTTAAATTAAAGGGAGAGGCACAAAAAGATTTTATTGCAGAAATTTAAAAATGAAAAGCAAAAGCAAAGACAATTCCTTCAAGGGGCAGTAAGACCTGGAAATAATGCCACTGAAGCAACATACAAAGTAGTTTATATATTTTTGGGGAAAAGGAAGCCATATAGTGATATAAAGATTGCAAAAGAATGCATTGTCGAAGTTGTAGGATGCTTAGACCTGATAATGTTTCAAAGCACAAAGAAGCAATTGTTATTTCTTCTTTCAAGGAGAACCATTAATTGATTGGCAGCATGAATTATCCTTCAACTTAACAGAACAACTCCATGCAATACTTCAAAAGGAAAATGTGTGTTATTCAATCACTTTGAATGAATCAAATGATACTATTGATTTTGGAGTAGGTTTTATACTTCATTTGGGTCATAACAGAAGATTTTTTTTACTACAAAGAGTTACTCGCATTGGGTTCACTTGCAAACAGAACATGGGGAATAGATATCTTCAACAACTTTCAAACTAAACGTAATAAAGTTGGACTAAATTTGGTAAGTGTAGTGAGTGTATGTGCAGATGATGCACCTGCCATGACAGGAAAACGTGAAGGGTTTATTTGCACAGACAAAAAAAGTATCAAAAGATCCAGATGCTCTCATTTCTTTTCATTGTATCTTGCATCAGCAAAATATCTGTGTTAAAGCTACTATTTTAAGTGATATTTTGCAGCAAGTTATAAGTATTAACTATATTCATGCAAATACGACACGGAATCATCAGTTTTGTAACATGCTAAAGTTGAACAGTGGGGTATTTAGTTTGGATTTGATGTATCATTCTAAAATGCATTGGTTATCACAGGAACAGGTGTTAGCCAAAATTTTATCTCTGTGAGAATAGATAGTTGAATTTTTTGAAGAACAGAATCAGCAGTTGTGAATTATTGAAATAAGATTCTTTAGGAATGCTACATTTCTGTTTGTTATGTCAATTCAAAATGACTTGAACATTCCTTTGCAAAGTAAAATTAAATCTGTATATGATATGTGGCAAAAAAAAAACCCAACCAAGCATTGTGAAAAAAGCTCTTTTTTTCAAAGCTGTCTTTTTTCAAAACATTTCTTCAAAAGGAAATTCAGATGAACATTTTCCCGTTAGCAAAGGTCACCCCTGATCTAGACAATCAACAGAATAATAAATCAAGCCCTAATTTTGTAGTGTTTGCCTATTTCTGAGGTGTAAATACTCAAAATGAAAATTTAAGAATTAGTTCCCCAGAGCTAGGTTGATCTGACTTTAGCATTCTTTGAGCAGAGGTGGGTGGGTAAAGACAGAATCTCTTGATCAGCATCCATGGACCTTGCACGTAAAGTCTCCAGACATAGTAAGGCCACTTCTAAGGAGATCACTCAAAGGGAGGGAGCAGGTGGGGCAAGGTCAGAACAGCTTACCTGAGGTGTAGCAACTGGGAAGGAAGATGCAATTTGGTAGCTTCCTCTTTTAACTATTCTTGTTAATGAGAAACTAAATTTATACATGCTAAAGAAATTCAAATCTTGGGAACACTTTGTAAATTTTGGAATTTAAGGGCAAAGCCTAAATTGTCCTGCCCTAGTTACAGTGGAATTTCCTTGTAGTTTGGGGCACCCACAGAAACACAATAGAACATGCTTTCAGTCTTATGAGGCTGATAAAGCTATTACACAAAGGAAGTGCCCATGGCAATCCTAGCATGATAATCTACTATGCTTGTTTGTGAAAATGTTCTGCTTTTCTAAGAGTTCTACAGAACATGTCAACTTTAAGTCTGCAATTTAATAAATTCCTAGAGAAGCCCATAGATTCCGCTAATGTTTTGGTACACCCAAACATGGCTGCTGGATTATCAGTTTCACACATTTGGCACACTGGTCAGAGCCTTGATCGGAAGTTTTCCACACACCTTGCCTGTGAGTAGAATCTGCTTTCTAACATAAACTAGGAAGGCTGAATTGTGAATAGCCTCCACAGGGACTATGTCAGTGGTTGCAGAAAAGTTTAGGCTTAGTCAAACATCTCATATTTAACCCTAAATCAGGAGTACGGAATTTATGGCCTCAAGGTCACATGTGGCCCTCTAGTTCCTCAAGTTCAGCTCTTTGACAGAATAATAAAATAAAATAAAAGGATTTGTTCTGTAAAACTTGAACTCAAAGACCAGGCCAGAGGACCTAGAAGGCCAGATGTGCAGGTTCCCCACTCCTGCCCTAAACATAAATGCCCCATGTCTATAGGAGATCAAACACATATTTGGGGGAACAAACAGGTATGTAGGACTATGGACAGTAAATGTTTAATGAGGGAACCAGATATAGCTTTAAAAATTCTTTTTTCCTAACAGGTGGTTTAAAAACAGCACATTTTTTTTTATCTAATTCTTCCATCTCTGAGGCATCCAGACCCAGTGCATAGATCTCTGGCTCCTATTTTGGTTGCCCTTTCTTTCATTCCTTTTCCTTTCCTCTTGGATCAGGCTATCAGGCTGTCATTCTTGTCTCTGGCTTCTTTTTCTAGTGTAGAATAAATGTGGATCAACCTTAAGGTACAATACTAGTTATCTGTTAGAGTAAATCATTCTCATTGGCCACAGGAGGTATTTTGGAAGCAAATGCAAAATTACAATTTTCCCCTTACGCTGTTTTCATGGTACCAAGCCAGCAGCCTGTAGCTGGTTAGTTTACTCAGTTGGAGCCTTGGGCCAATGTGATGGATGCAATCTCTAAGCAGGCCAATAAGGAAGGTTTGCTCTGTTCTCGTGTAAGGACATGAGTGCTTGACTTGGAATTGAGAAAGAACCGGGTTTGAATGCTGTCTTTGGCACTCACTTGGTATGTGAACATGGTAAATCATTCAATTTCCCTAAATCTCCATTTCTTTGTCTGTAAAATGGGACTAACAACATCTGTAGACATGATATGGCATAAGGGATAGCAAATTGCCTTTGTGGGGAGTAAGATCTGGACTCAAGTCTCAGTTCAGGCATGTGCTGGCTACATAATTGGGGCAAGTCTCTTAACTGCATAGTGTCTCAAACAGTGAAGACCATGAATTATAGATGAGTTACAGATCTAAATGCCAATGAAATCACAGGATAATATGTAATGTATATAATATGATATGTTGTTTTGTGTTGCATTGTTATCGATTATGTTACTTACATGTTATATATTATACTGTTATGTTTCACTATATTAAATATTAATTATGTTATACTATATTATTATACTATATTATGTTATGTTATGTTATACTATATTATGTTGTGTTATACTATGTCATGTTACATTAATTATATATTTTTTGTGTATGTGGTTATAGTATCTACCTCACAAGATTGATTTAAGGCTCAAATGAGGATATGTACATAAGACACTTCCTAAACTTTAAAGGATATATCACCTCTTACTACTCTTCCTTCTTTTCTTGATCACGGACTTCATACTTAAACCTGACCAACTCTGCTTCAGATAAATCCTATTAGTTGAAGGGGCAGAAGAGCAGAATGGGAAATTTTGATGAATTAGTTCCCACCTGTCATCACTTGTGGTCAGTAAGCCAGTAAGTTTTTCTTCCTGTAAAAGAGAAACAGTTATCCTTCAGGAATGAGCTGAAAACCTCCTCTCACTGTGCTCTGACTTGTTTTAATAGAAAGTGACTATGAAATACACTGCTGAAATGATCAGCTGTTAGGAAAACACTGACCACTCTAACAGGCTCCCAGTGTGTTCTTTCCTGAAATGGAAGCTTGTCCTTTTGTTTGCAGGCATTGTTTGTAAATAGAACCATTTTTCTAGCCATTATTCATTTTTTCCCCTTAGGGTAAAGTACTGCCTCTTTCATATGTAAACTGTTTAGTTGCTGTAAGGGGCAGAAAAAGAACAAGAAAAATCAACTTACGATAGATAGATAAAATATTTATTAAGCAGCACTTACTATGGGCCAATCACTGTGTTAAGCATTGAGGAAGAAAAAATAGCCTCTCAAATAAAATGTTGATGAAAGACACAGACTGCTTGAAGGACCAGATAGAGAACTGCCCCTCAGAGGAATGTACTGAGAGAGTCTATTTAAAGGCAGAGCAATGACTAAGATGATGATGGATAGAAGGTATTCTGCTCTTGGTTCATCTGCTCTTGAGTTTTGAAGTTTAGGACTGGCAAAATTGTAAATCAAATCATTGCTTGGCAACTATGAGAAGACAGCATGTTCAAACCTGACAGAAATAGAAATATTTTTAGTTTTACCTCATAAGGTAAAGATGATGATCTGGAGGCTCTGGTTTGAGGCATTACAATTATGAAGAAGCCAGTAAGAGGAACTTTGAGAAAAGCTATAAAATGAGATAGAAGAAGCAGGAGAGTAAGCTAAGTATATGAGAAATCCCCTGATACACAAGAAGCAGGGGACAGAATATGTACGTTTCCAGCTGAGAAAGATGGCTTTTCAGCTGTTTTGATGGAGCTTCCTGATTAGAAGATTGCTTTGCCAATTGATTGAAGAAAAGCTAGGACAGCTATTGAAGACTGACAGGGAAGAGATAAGAATCCTGATGCTATCTGAAGAGATATTGAAGCTTATTGCTCTTAATGTCATCTATAGTCTGAGTGGAAAACCCCTCATGTATGCCTGTATTAGCTTCTACTGTTCTCTTGTTTGAGAGAGGGAAAAAGAGGAGAGGTAGACTTTGTAGATATTTTGCCGTGAACTATGGTTTGCTGTTTTAAGAGGTTTGGATCTGATCTGAACAAAGCAGAATTTCTTACTATTTGTAGGTCTAGAGTTTGGCAGTTCTTTGCCTTGAGGAAAGGCTTGTCACTGAAAAAAGCCTAAGACATTTTCTTAGCACCCTATTAAGGCTGGCTGCCTGCTAAAAGGGTTTGTTGCGTCTTGATTGGTTTGAAAGCAGAACAGCTTTTCCTAGAAGCAAAGCAATGAAGATCAGAAAGGAAACAGCTGTCAGAGAAGTAGTTTCATATGGTAAAGATGTTAGTGATGGGACTAAGGACATGAAGGCCAGTTATCCAGAACTGTGAGCAGCCCTAGGAGCATAGGTTTCCTTACACATGTAGCTTCCTGCTAGGTTTTGATAAGTGTTTGTCCACTTTCCTTCATAGACACTGCATTCAGTGGTGGAAAAGTGTGACTTAGGTTAATGGGTAGACATATTTTGATCCTGATTTTGCCTTTTATTAAGTAAAATTTATGATTATTTTTCTTTTGCCTTATAATGAATAAACATTATGATTATTTTTTATTTTTATCTTATTATTAAGTCAATATTCAAAGGAATGGTGCCCAACAGCTCACATTATATACCAAGATAAGGCTGAAATGGATACATGATTTAGACATAAAGGTGATATAAGCAAGTTAGGGAAGCAAGGAAAAAATTACACGTTAGATCTATGGATATGGGAATACAAGAGATAGAGAGGTTAACAGGAAGTAAAATGGATAATTTTGATTACATGAAATTTCAGTTTTTGCACAAATAAAACCAACATAACCAAAATTATAAGGAAAGCATGAAACTGGGAAAATATTTTTAAGCTATCATTTTATGCCTATGAGATTGGCTACAATGAGTGAAGGGGAAAGCAACAAATGTTGGAGGGGATATGGAAAAATTGGGACACTAACTCACTATTTGGTTGAATTGTGAACTGATTCACCTATTTGAGAGAACGATATGGAATTTTGTCCAAAGAGTTATTAAAGTGCCTACACCCTTTAACCCAACAACATCACTACTAGATCTTTTTCCAAAGATGATTAAGGACAAAGGAAAAGAACCCATGCTTTAAATATTTATAGCAGCTCTTTTTGTGGTGGCAAAGAACTAGAAATTGTGGGGATGTTCATAATTTGGGGAATGACTGAACAAATTGTGGTATATGATTGTGTTGGAATACCTCTTGTTGATTATTGAAAAACATGGATAGACTTGCACAAAATAATGAAGAGTGAAATGAACAGAAGCAAAAGAACGTCTACAGAAATAGCAACACTGTTTTAAAAACAATTTTGAACAACTAAGTCATTTTAACTATTATAGATAACCAAATAACCACAAAGGACCTATGAAGAAAGACACTATCTGCATCCAGAAAAATAAATGATAAATAGAAATATATATAGAATGATTTTTCTAATTTTAGCCATCTTGGGTGGCAGGGAAGGGAGAAAGGAAAAATAATTACATGACAACTTTATTACATATTTAAAAGGAATAGCAAATTGTACATAATAAATTTGCAGTTTCATGTGCAATCATCTTTTTATTATGCTATGTTATGAAAAACTTGTGTTATTTCATAAATTAAAAATAAAATTAATTAATTTAAAACATTTTTGCAGCAAGTTTTTCTGATAAAAGCCTCATTTCTCAACCAAATTTATAAGAAACACTACCCAACTGTATCAAAGGATACAGTCAGTTTTCGGAAGAAATCTATGCTATTAATACTCATATTTTAAAATGCTCAAAATCACTATTGATTAGAGAAATATAAATGAAAACAACTCTGAGGTACCACTTCCCATCTATCATACTAGCTAACATGACAGAAAAGAGAAATGACAAATGTTGGAGGGGATGTAGAAAAATACGTACACTAATGCACTGTTAGCAACGTTGTGAAGTGATCCAACCATTCTGGAGAAGAATTAGAAACAATGCCCAAAGGACTATACCCTATGACCTGGCAATACTAGGTTCCTATCTTAATGAACTTTTTTTTTTAAGTAAGAGAACTGGAAGGTGGAGTCAAGATGGTGGCATAGAAGCAGGAAAACTCCATGGCTCCCCCCGTAACCACCTCAAATATCTATAAAATATGACTCTAACCAAATTTTAGAGGTACAGAACCCACAAAGTGACAGAGAGAAACATATCTCCCACTGAAGGCAGCCTGGCACGCTGACAGGAAGATTCATCACAGCACACTGGGAGCAGAGCCCAGCCCCATATGAGCTCATGGATTTAGCCCCAGTGCAGCCTGGACCAGCTGCAGCTGAAGCATTCAGGAGAGTGAATCAACAGCAGCTATGGCAGTTTCCAGATTTATCAACCCATGAATGCAAAAGACAAAGTAAAAGGTCAGTGGAACCCTGTTAAGTCTGTGGGGGACAGAGTGTGGTCCCACCTCTGCTCCTGGAGCAAGAAGAATGGAAGCAGCAGCCCTGCAGCCGCCTCCATGTGGCTGCTTCAGAGCTCCCAGCCTGCAGATTGCAGGGCAGTCAAGCAACAATTCAGAGACTAAGTGCTCTTGCCTTAACCTGCCTGGATTGGGATTGTGGTCTTGGGTGGTGATCCTGAGGTGTGTGACCGGTGAGCCAAAGCTGGTAGGGGCTATAGAGACAGCACCCTCCTAACATCTCCAGCAGCTGCAAAAACCCCAGAAATTTGGGACAAAGCTCTCCCCTCTGGAAGCAGAGTTCTACTGTGGCAAAGAGCTCAAATGTCTTGCCGTTGGCTGGTAAGATGAGCAAACAGAGGAAGCAAAGCAAGCACAACCATCCAACTTTAGATTCCTTTTTTGGGGACAAAAAGGATCAAAGCATGGAACAGGAGGAAGACAACATAGTCTGAACTCCTGCACCAAAAGGTTCCAAGAAAAATACGAACTGCTTACAGGCCATGGAGGAGTTCAAGAAGGATTTTGAAAATCAAGTCAGAGAAGAGGAGGAAAAATTGGGAAGAGAAATGAGAATGATGTAAGAAAATCATGAAAAGAGAGTCAACAACCTGATTGAAGAAAAAAAGACCTTAAAAATATACTAACTCAAATGGCAAAAGAGGCCCAAAAAGCCAATGAAAAGAAGAATGCCTTAAAAAGCCAAACTTGCCAGATAGAAAAAGAATTTGAAAAGCTCACTGAAGAGAATAATTCCTTCAGAATTAAATTGGAGCAAATGGAAGCTAGTGACTTAATGAGAAATCAAGAAATTATAAAAAAGAACCAAAAGAATGAAATAAAAGGAAAATAATGCAATATTTCTCATTGGAAAAACCACTGACCTGGAAAATGGATCTGAGAGAGAATTTAAAAATTATTGGACTACCTGAGGGCCATGATCAAAAAAAGAGCCTAGATATCATCTTTCAAGAAATTCTCAAGGAAAACTTCCCTGATATTCTAGAACCAGAGGGTAAAATAGAAATTGTAAGAATCCACTGATCACCTCTTGTAAAAGATTCTGAAAGGAAAATTCCTAGGAATATTATAGCCAAATTCCAGAGTTCCCAGGTCAAGGAGAAAATATTGCAAGCAACCAGAAAGAAGCAATTTGAGTATTGTCATATTGGCTAGGATTAAAACCTATATTAAAACACTATATGACTTGGATTGGCTAGGATTAAAACCAAGAAATCACCTAAACAGCAAAATTGAGTATAATACTTCAGGGGAGAAAATAGATTTTCAATGAAATAAATGACTTTCAAGCATTCTTGATGAAAAGACCAGAGCTGAATAGAAAATTTGCCTTTCAAATACCTGATTCAAGAGAAGCATGAAAAAATAAACAGGAAAGAGAAATCACATGTGACTTATTAAAGTTGAACTGTGTACATTCCTACATGGAAAGATGACATTTGTAACTCATAAGACCTTTCTCAGTATTAGAGTAGTTGGAGGAAACAGATAGGTAGATAGAGAGATGGCACAAAGGAGAGTTGAATATGAAGGGATATTTACAAAATAAAATTAAGGGGTGATAGAAGAATATATTGGGAGGAGAAAGGGAGAGATAGAATGGGGGTAAACTATCTCATATAAAAGAGGCAAGAAAAAGGTTTTACAATGGAGGGAAAGAGGGGGGAGGTGAGAGGGAATGAGTGAACCTTACTCTCATCAGATTTGGTTTAAGGAGGAATAACATACACACTCATTTGGGTATTTCACCCTACAGGAAAGTAAGGGGAGAAGATATGGGAGGGAGATGATAGAAGGAAGGGCAGATTGGGGGAGGGGGTAGTCAGAAGGAAACACTTTTTTGAAAAGATACAGGGTCAAAGGAGAAAACAGAATAAGTAGGGGACAGGATAGGATGGAGGGAAATATAATCTTTCACAGCATGACTATTATGGAAGTAATTTGCATAACTGCACATTTATAACCTATATTGAATTACTTGCCTTCTGAATGAGAGTGGGTGGGGAGGGAAGATGGGAGAGAATTTGTAATTTGAAGTTTTAAAAACAACTGTAAAAAATTGTTTTTACATGCAACTGGAAAATGAGATATACAGGCAATGGAGTAGAGAAATCTATTCTTTCACTACAAGAAAATAAGAGGGAAGGAAATAAGAGGGAAGCATGATATAAGGGAGGGAAGACTAGGGGAAAGGGCAATCAGAATGCATGCTGTCTTGGAGTGGGGGGCAGGGGAGAGATGGGGAGAAAATTTGGAACTCAAAATCTTGTGGAAATGAATGCTGAAAACTAAAATAAATAAATAAAAAGATACTAAAGGAAAAAAACAGTTCACAATTGACAAGAAGATATAAATATGCAAAGAGGCATATACATATCTATGAAAGTATTAAAGTATCAAGTTCTTCAACATTTATCTAAACTAATGAAAATCTTTGATTAATCTAAGCACTGACGTATCAATTAGAATTTTTAAAATTTCTGGCCATCCATTGTACATAATTTTTTCTTGTAGCCTTTCATAGTAGAAGTAATAGTAATAATGCAAGGCAAGAATAGTTTTTCCATTACAGTAACAATAGTTTATAATTTTTGTAGGGAGATACGTGAGATAAGATACATAATAAGGTCCTAAAGATACTGATATTTTGGTACTGCACTGAATATAGTTACAAATAACAGCACAGAAGACATTGGCCATTCTAAAAATAGACCAGAACAAGCTGAGTTCACTATATGACTTTCACAGTTCCTGGATTTGTCCTAGTACTTGATGCTCTTAGTATCTGCACTGGCCTTGTTCACCATCTACTTTTAAATATTCTTTTTAATAAATTGCACCTTTGGGTGGCTAGTTGGTGCAGTGAATAAAGCACCAGCTCTGGAGTCAGGAGGACCTGAGTGCAAATTTGGCCTCAGACACCTAGCACAAAAAACTAGCCATGTGACCTTGGGCAAGTCACTTAACCCCAGTTGCCCTACCTTCCCCCTCCAAAAAAAAAAAAGAAAATGTCTATCCTCCACTATCTATCCAACTCAACCTTACTTGCTATCATCCCTATCTTCCCCTGCTTTCCACTTCCATAGTGCCCTCTGAAAGCCTCTTTCTATTAATAATAAACTTCCTTCATCCTAGTTCTCTTCTTTTCATGTTCTTTTCGTCTTCTGGAATTTGGCTCTCCTTAAGATAATAACTACATCCTTTGTCAACCTCTTTAAAGTCTATGGTTTTTTTCTCCAATATCAACACCCAAGCAACACGCAGGGGGCCAGGAGAACACTCCTTCTCCAAAAAGCATAGTTCTTGCTCTGTATTGATATGTCCTTTGCCACTACCACTTAGCTACGTCACCTGTACTTGTCACTTATAGTCACTTGTACTTTTTGTTATCTACTAATCTTCAGGTCATGGTTCCATCCCTCAGAAACTTTTTTAAATTTAATTGATTTGTTTATTTACTTTAGTTTATAAGATTCAGTTCCAGAATCCCTTGAGTTTCAAATTTTCTCTCCTCCCTTCCCTTTACCCCCCCCACCCATGGTGGCATGCAGTCAAGTACAGGATCTGCAAATACTTTCACATTGTACAATAGTCTAGTTGTATAGAAGGGTTGTAACCAATGGAGTGAACAGTGGAGAAAAAGAAAGAAAACCAAACATGAAAAAGAACAATAGCATGTAGATTGCTTCAGTCTCCATTTAAAC
>CM053601.1:90299260-90318375 GCA_028646575.1 Pseudocheirus occidentalis
ATTTTTCCTGGTTCTGCTCTTCTCACTTAGCATCAGTTTGTATAAGCCTCTCTAGGTAAATATGAAGTCCATCTCCTCCCCATTTCTTATAGCACAGTAGTATTCCATTATATTCATATACCACAACTTGTTTAGCCGTTCCCCAATTAATGGGCATCCTCTAAATTTCCAGTTTTTTGCCACCACAAAGAGCTGCAATAAATATTTTTGTACATATGTGTCTTCCCCTCAGAAACTTTGAGGCCTCACAGTCTTCCTTTATATTCCAGTATCTGTGTGGGTTATTTCAATATTCATGTTGATGACTCATCTGACATTCTGGTCTCTCACTTCCCTCAACCTCTCATTTTCACTCTTTCTTAGTCACTTTCAGGGGTGGTCATCTTAAGACTTCATTTTCACTCAAAACTATTCCACGTCCAAGATCCTATATTCTGATATTTCTCTATCTGATCACAATTTTGAACTTATATGTCTCCCACTGTTTCCCTCCTTCCTGAACTTGATTTTTGTACTCAAGACTTCTAATTCCTCAGCCTCCCCTTGTTCTCCTAGTCTAGCAACTGTATTCTGGTCTCATATAATCTCAAGTGGTTCAATAAGCCACTAGACATCCACCCTCAAATACATGTCCCCTTTAACCATTTGCTGTTTACACCCTCCTATTCCACATTCCTGGATTACCCTCTCCTTCTCTGCTCCTTCCCCTGTAGGTCAAGAAATCATGGGGCTGGAACCATGATTCTTCCCTGGGCTTCATCTTCCCAAACTTCATCTGTGCTCCCACTGTTGTGCCACAAAACTTTTATTCACCTCTGATTCTCTGTTTTATTCTCCACAATGGTTATTTAATCTTCTCTTCCATCAAACCCTGAAAGCTATACTTATACTTTATTTCTCAGCAGATGATCTCATTTTGCACTTTACTGAGAAAATCAGGGACATTCATTGTAAGGTATTTCATTCTCTCCTTCTCACCCCAAACCTTCTTACATTTCACAATTCTTTCCTCCTATTCTCCACACTCAGAGGATGAGGTGAACTTTCTCTTTGCCAAGGGTAACCACTCTACTTATGTCAATGATTCTACATCATCTTTTTTGGTAATCTGTCCTGTAAATCGATCTCTTTCCATTTATTACCAATTTCTCCCTAGCTATTAGTTCCTTCTCCACTATCTACAAATATGCTCAATTTTCTACTTAACCAAGTAAACCTCCACTTGTTCTTACCATCCCTTCAAGTTAACTTTCTTATACCTCTCCTCAGTTTTATTGCCTAGAAATTATTTTATACTTTCTGTAGCTGCTTTTTCACAAATCAATAACTCTAGTCCTTTACAAAGTCGATTCCAACTCTACTGAAACACCTCTTTCAGAGGTCACTAATGATCATTTTAATTCCAAAATCTAATGACTTTTCCTTATTCCTCGTTCTCTTTGACCCTTTCTGCAGATTTCAGCATTGTTGACCACAGTCATCTCAGGCACTTTCTTCTCTGACACTGATTGCTTCTGTTTCTCTTCCTCACTATGTTACTCTTCCTTTTTCAGTTTCCTTTGCTGATTCACTGTTCATTTTCTTACCCCTAAGCACTGGTATCACCAAAGGCTCTGTCTTGGGACCTTCTTCTTTTCTTTCTTTATACCCTTTTTTTTTCTGGGTATTTCAAGTTCCCATGACTATGCAAATGTCTTCATATCTATATATTACCATCTAACCTAGCTCTTAGGCTATAGACCAGCATCTTCAACTTCCTTTAAGGCCACCCTATTTCATCACGTCCAAAATTTATATTCCCCTCTTTTTCAAAACCTGCCCTTCCTCAAAATTCTATTTCTAGTAAGATCCCCACAACAGAGTCAAAAATTCAAACAAATTTTTACTCTTCCCTAACCACTCCCACCCCACCAATATTCAATCAGTTGCCAAATTTTGTCAGACCTCCCTCTATAGCTCTCTCACATCTGTCCCTCATCTCCTCCTTATAGTGCTACCACCCCTTTTCAGGGGCTCCCTTTGTCTGTATTTGAAATAGCTCCTTAATTGTCTTCCTACCTGCCCCTCTCCAATAAAATGAACAATTTCAATATACATTCAACCATGACCAAAAAATCTGTGGCTCCCTATATATAGGATATAATAAACATTTTTTAAGCACTGCTTTGCATAAGCTCATTCCAACTTGCTTTCTACCCTGTCTTAGTTTACCTTACTCCCTGTCATCTACAATATGTTCTATCCATATTGAATTTCTACCTCTTCTCTTGTTTTGTCTTGATACCTTCTGTCTTCATGAATTTGTACAGACTGGACCTGAATTTCATGCCTTCCTCATTACCATTTATTGAAAATTTTCTCTTTCTCAAAAGTATAATTAGACACTACTTTCCTATTAAACCTTTTCCCAGACTTCTTGCTGAAAATATTCTCTTCTGTCTTAGATATTCATATCCTCAGTAGAATAGGTATCCCCATAAGAGGCATCAACTATACTTTTTCATTTTTTTGAGGAATGTTTCTTACTATACTTATTGTTTCACATAATAGCAAATTCCAGACCTTTGGGTAAGAAAAAAAAAGGACAGATCTTTCAACAATTTAATTCTTTTGGAATACCAACAATGGAATGCTTCTTTTCTCCAATGAAACTGAACTCCTCTCTGATGTCCTTAGGTGTTATTTCAATTATTCTACTCTAACCATGAAAAGAGGTCATAGAACTCCTGGAGGCCAGGTAACACAAGGGCCTCTGTTCTTTAAAATAACCAACCCCATGATCAACTTGAGAAACACATCAAGATGGGTTCATGAGATCTTATTTTAATTATGCTGACTGAAAGATAACAATATTTTGTTCTTTTCTGTCATTATTTCTCAGAGGAGCTCAATGAGGTTCCACAGACAAATAATAATTACTTGTTCCAACACCACTTCCAAGTGGCAAGTTACTCTTGCCCTCATTCTTTGTTTTTTTTTCTTTTTGGAGGGCTGTTGGGGTTAAGTGACTTGCCCAAGGTCACATGGCTAGTTTTTTGTGTTAAGTGTCTGAGGCCAGATTTGAACTCAGGTACTCCTGACTCCAGGGCCGGTGCTCTATTCACTGCGCCACCTAGCCGCCCCCTCTTGCCCTCATTCTTAAATTGATGTCAAGTGATTCTCTGTTCTTATCATGATCTTTAGTTATTCACATTTCATCATAGCCAACAGATTTTTTTAAAAAATTAATCTTTTTCCCACCATAAGGGTAATTGTTTGCTTTGTGAACAGACAGTGAAAAGGAAACTATTTAATAAAAGACTGTGATAGACACCAGGACTCTTACCTTTTTAAGTCATCTGTTTCTTACAATCATTTTTAAAGGCCTTTTTATATGTGGGTTTGCTTCTAGGCCTATCTTGGTTTTCTCTCCAGGAGAACTCTGAAGGTGTTCAGAGAAGACAGACAGGTAAGCAATCCAGACTAAGCCTGATAGGGGCAGGTAAGAGGGGCCAGGAAAGAGACAAGTCAGATGGTTGACTCCACACTGAAGGCTAAATGGAAGAAGTATATAACCCAGGGATGATCCAGAGGGCACAAGTGAAAACAGGGGCTGAACCTGTGATGGAATTTGACTAAAATCAATCATTTAAACCACCTGTTGTTGAAACTGTCCCCCAGCTAATGGGGTCAGTTGGACTTGAAAGATAAACATTTCAGATTTTTAAAAAAAAATCCTCTCATTAGGTGATACTCAATAGTGAAAACTCAAGCTCTAGCCAATATTGGAGTCATGCATTGCTGACTAATCAAATTTTTGTTTGAAGTTCATAACAATTTTTTTTCCTTCTGTGGTAAATTCAGTACACAAGGGCAATTCTCTAAGGAACCAGATTAGGAAACACCATTGCACTTTGCCACCTTTTCAAGAAATGTATTAATACCTTGCATATTAATGTGTACACTTCTAAATATATTTCTTTTCCCTTCTCTCCCTAGCAAGCCCTCTCTCATACCAAAGAATAAATAAAGTGGAAAAAAACATTCAGAACAGCCAGCCAGCACACCAACACAACAAAAATATAGCTCTCTAGATGACATAGATTAAAAATAGATAGTTAGATGGATAGATAACTAGATAAAGCATTTATTAAGCACCTATTATGTGCCAGGCACTGTGTTAGGTGCTGGCCATAGTAAAATATTCATAAGGACTTTACATTTTAATTAAAAAATACAAAATACAAAGGGAGCTGGAAAGGGTGAAGGGTAACAGTGATGGCACAAGGCAGCTGATGTGGAGGTGAAGGAGACTGGAGAATAAGCAGGAGGTGAAGCAAGCAACGTGGTTGGAGCTCACCTAGTTATGGTGGTCAGATCACTCATCACTAAAGTCTAAGAGCACATGCAATAAATAATACACACCTATTGTTCCCCCTACTTCTGATCCAACTTTTAATGAAAGTGATTATATTGTAGAATTTGGAACACAGGTCTACAAAGCCATTCTCCTGAATTTCTAACAGGGCAGACAGGAAAACCCTTGAGAAATCAAAATACTTATATTTTCCCAAAGGTTCCTCTGCATCTATTTCACTAGAATTTTAAGATCTTGGTATTTCTCAGAAATGTGAATTCATGGGTTCCAGGATGACACGTACCATTGCATTCCTTTTCTCAGAACATTCCACCATATGACAGTCATCAGTGTTTGGCATTATTTCTTCCCAAGATTTAGAGGAGGATCATTTCTGATAGAGGAAGATGCAGAAACTATGCTTTTTCTTTTTTAAGGGTTTTTTTGTTTAATTAAGCTTTTGCCAGTTTGATTATTGAGAATGACTCTAATCAGTTTAACCAAAGGACTGGCCAATTCTGCCAAAAAACTGGCCTGATTGACCACACCCACTTCTTTCTCCCCCCTCCTTCCCTGTCCCCCAGTTAAACTGACTTGAACCAGAGCAATCAAATTAATTGGTTCTGTTGGCAGTACCTAGGTAGGAATTTAGTAAAGAAAATCAGTGGGGGCTTTCTTGTAACTATAGGGTATAGTTGTGGGCAATGCACTGCATCAGACAAGAGCCCCAAGAGGGAAATGTGGGCCCTGCAATATGGCAATTGGTAAGCTAGTATGAAAAGCAGTGCTTTTATTAAGGAGTGCCTTAGGCATGAACAAGTTAACTACTTCAGAAAAGCAAATTAAAAAGCAAAAGACAGTATTCCCAGGGAAAAGGGATTCAATACAGAAATTACATAATGGTTCCTTTTGTAACTTGGAACAATTAGATATCAGAAAGTAAGAAGACAATCTTTGTGCATATGTGGATTCTGAATATAGCAGGTAAAAGCTATCTTTTAGGAATCTGAACAGCTCTTCTAGGCTCTTTATTTTTTGGATGTTTGCCCCTGATGGGGTGAACCAAAACCCTTGAAATGCAAAGTTTTCATGTGATATGGAAGCTGAATAATTAGATATTTATTTATTTATTTTTTTTGCTTTTTGGAGGGCAGTTGGGGTTAAGTGACTTGCCCAAGGTCACACGGCTAGTTTTTTGTATTAAGTGTCTGAGGCCGGATTTGAACTCAGGTACTCCTGACTCCAGGGCCGGTGCTCTATTCACTGCGCCACCTAGCCGCCCAATAATTAGATATTTAAATGACTTTACTCTTGCAAGATTCTACCACAGATGTACTTCCTGGGATATTTTCTGTCAAAGAAGGGAGAAAAAAATCTCTTGCCTTCCTGATTTTAGAGGAAAGATAAGAGACATTCTCTTGAATGAAGATAGGGTGGGTGGAAAAAGAAAAAAGACTTCTGATTCTCTAACCAGTTTCTACTATGTAGGCTATCAGAAAGGGTTGAAAAAGTTGGGGGTGTCAAATTGATGCTAAGTGAGAAGAGCAGAACCAGAAGAAATTTGTACACAATTACAGATACAACATATGTGTGACAACCAACTTTGATAGACTGGACTCTTCTCAGCAACACATGATTATAAGACAACTCTAAAAGACTCGTGATGGAAGGAGATGTCTACATTCAGAGAAAGATCTAAAAAGAACAGTTTAAATGCAGACTGAAGCAAACTACCTGCTCTCTTTCTTTTTCATGTTTGGTTTTATTTCCTCTTTCCCATTGTTCATTCCATCGGTTACAACCCTTCTTTACAACCAGACTAATGTCTAATGTGAAAGTGTTTGCAGATCTTATACTTGATTGTAAGCCGTTTTTTTTTTTTTTTTGAGGAAGGGGGAAGAAGAGAAAGGAGGGGAGAAAATTTGAAACTCAAGGGATTGTGGAACTGAATGTTGTAAACTAAAAGTAAACAAACAAATCAATAAAAAAAATTTTTTAAAGAAAGAGTTGGGGGTGGAGGGAGGTGTAGAATGAGACTAATTGTTCTGTTTGCATGACAACAAAAAGCATGAACTTAGATGTTGGTAGATCATCATCCTTAAGCATTTGTAGGTTATACAGAACACACATGGGAACAACAGAAGGAAGCAGGGAATGGAGTAGTATGGTTATGTACAATGAACTTAAAGTCAGGACAGACTTGGACTTGAATCCCACCTCAGATACTTACTAGGCCCTGGACAAGCACTTAACCTCTTGGTTACTTAATTTCCTTATCTGTAAAATGAGAATATTCAAGAAAATTACCTTTCTAGATCTAAATATGTGATCCAAGGAAGGGAAAGGGGAAAGGAAAAGTAGAAAGTTTGTTATTTTTACCTATAGAAAGATATATGTTTTGGTAAATTTGTAAATGTCCTATCTTCCCTACCTTCCTTATTACTGTAGAGGGCAGCACCATCCTTTCAGTCCCTCAGACTCACAACCTAGGTGTCTTCCTAGACTTCTTACTACCTCTCACCCTTCATCCCCCCATTCAATATGTTGCCAAGGCTTGTCAATTTCACCTTTACAACATCCCTCAAATATGCTCCCTTAGACCTTCATCACCTCATGCCTGGACTATTACAGTAGCCTTCTGGTGGTTTTGCTTGCCTCAAGTCTCTCCCTACTGCAATTCATTCTCCATTCACCTACTAAAATGACTTTCCTAAAATGTAGGTCTGATTATGTCACCCCCTTTACCCAATAAACTCCAGTGACTCCCTATCTATCACCTCCAGGATCAAATACAAAATTGGCATTTAAAGTCCAAAACCTAGGCCCTTCTACCTTTCTAGTCTTCTTTTATTTGCTGACAGGCACTCTTCAATCCAGTGACACTGACCTCGTGGCTGTTGCCCAAACAAGACATTCTGTTTCTTGACTCTGGGCATTTTCTCCAACTCTCCCTCCTCCCTGGAACGCTCTCTCTCTTCTACTCCAACTACTGACCTCCCTGCCTTCCTTTAAGTCTCAACTAAAGTCTCAAATACCTTCTATAGGAAGTCTTCCCCAATCCCTCTTTAATTCCAGTGCCTTTCCTTTGTTAATTATTTATTTAAATTGTTTAAATTTTAATTGTTATTTATCCTGTATATAGCTTGGCTGGTATGTATTTGTTTGCATGTTGTCTCCCCCATTAGACTGTAAGTTACTTGAGGTAAGAGACTGCCTTTTGCCTCTTTCCATATCCCCAGTGCTTAGGGAAGTACCTGGCAGGGAATAAGCACTTAATAAACATTTATTGATTAAGTGATTGGCTGGGTTGGGGAAAATGTAATAAAGAGATTGAGTATAAGAGTTGGGGAATGCAATATCTACTCTGATTTGCAGGAAGATGAAAATGTGAAAACATTGAGTGATCACAAGAGCAAATAGCCTCCCTTCACAGAGAAGCCAGGATATTCTTTGTTTGGTGCAAAACATTTTAATCAGTTGTATAAACTAAAAAGTGGATTTGAGGCAGTATGCTATATTTAAATGCGTTTTTGCAGAGTTCATCATATGATCCAAAGAGGTAAATCTGCTCCTGCCTGAAGAAGAAAGTCCCAATTGTCTGAATATAAATCTTTTTCCAGCTAACTCCTTTCTGGTAGATGGACAGTGCCAAGTACATATATCCAGAATGTGCCAAGTACATATATTCAGTAGGCCAGATGGGCTTTACTGATAGGGTGCTTGGGTGCCTGCCCTTGAACCACAGTTTGTAAAATCAAATCAGTTTGCAAAATCACATTTCTCCCTAGCCTCAAATCTCCCCTGCCCCTTCCCCCTGCTAGTACTCTGCCTAGCAACCATTCATGAATTTGTTTATCTTCCCTTAGTATAATAACCAGCTGTACCTATGAATCCTTCACTGGATATCTTTAAGTCCCATTATGCACATCCTGGATCCCCCATTAGCTTGGGACATATGTATACTCCCAACATCCATCTTGTCAAACAGGACATTTATGGGTAGCAGACTGGGCCCTTCTCAGTCAGCCCTGACCACTAGTTCACTTAGTGACATTTCAAGCCAAAAACCACACCTCCTTGGACTGTTTCCCAGTGAATTATGGGCAATACACCTGAGCAGTAGATATCAAAAGTGCGTGTTCCTTTAAGAACTGACCACTCCTTAACTCCTCCCTACTCCTCACCCTTACTCACCTAGTTAGCATAATTGGTGCAGGTTATACTATAGTTATTCTTTATAAATTTTAACTGTGATCCTTTAAGGTTGCAGGTTCCCTAAGAACTCACACCTGCTGTAAAGTGTAACAATAAACTTTTACCAACTTGACTCAGAATGCTTGAGCCTGTTAATTCATTCTAGACTGTCCACCAAGGGAATCTGGTCATTGGGGTCCTTGAAACACCTATCTTTATCCCTCTTCACTACCACAGTCATTGACAGGACAGCAAGGCTGCCAAAAGCACATTCAGGTTCTAGTTGGAACAATTGCCCAGAGTCACACATCTTTAAATCTAAAGATTGAGTGAAATTACTCATTTTAGTGCTTTACTTTAAAGTAGGGGGTGTCAGACATCCCTTTGAGTGCCACCAAGGAAAATAAAAAATTTGTGTGCCAAAGCTAATGACACTGGTATCAATTATCAATGGAAAAGGAAGAAAAAGCGAAGAGTTGAGAAGGACAAGATGAAAATGACAAAGAGGAAATAAAGATTTGTGGAGATGAGAAATGGCTGGGTGCCACACTACCTCATGTGCCACCCAAGGCCACTCTACTGGCCAGAGTCCAAGGCAAGAGCTACAAACTGTCCCCAGGACAAGCAGCATGAAATTCATTCTCAATTAAAGGACAGGGCAGTGATGGCTGAAGCAGTAGGAAGGTCCCATGAAGATGGGTGACTGACAGAGACTCCAGGGAAACTACTAGAGAAATCTGGGAAAAGAATAGAGGGGCAGCTAGGTGGCACAGTGAATACAGCACTGGCCCTGGAGTCAGGAGGACGTGAGTTTAAATCTGGCTTCAGACACTTGATACTTACTGGCTCTGTGACGTTGGGCAAGTCAACCCCAATTGCCCTGCATTCCCCCCTTAAAAAGAACAGAGGAATCTCTTCTCAGGTAGTTTCTTACTATTTCAATTAATTATTCTTGTTATGTAGTTGTTAGATTTTATTTATTTGTTTTTTCTACTGCTACTCAGTGCCTTGGAACAAAGTCCTGATGATGCCACCCTAGTTTTGCTCTTCTGGGGGTAAAAGTTGCTTACCCCTGTTTTATTCAAGTGGAACTAGAGCACATTATCTGCATCTCATTAAAACCAGGCAAAGGCTGAAAAAAAATTACATGTAAAATTCGAAAATTTTCCACTTAGGATAAATCCACGTTGTAGTTTGAGTCACTCTGGCAACAAGAAAGTTTTACAACCAGGAACAAACATGAAAACCATTGCTTTACATGGTTTTGTTGCTACAGTTTCCTTGTCCAGGGTGAGCTAGAGTGTTTTTTTCCCCTTCTTTCTTCTTCTCACATCTGTGCTTGATGACTGATCCCAGGGGGAAGCCAGTTTAGAACATAGCTTGTATTGTAATGTATTAGTTAACATTTAAAATGTCTTCATTATATCTAGAGTGAGATTCCTATCATTATTCTCAAGTGTTTAATAAATGTTTTATTTCAGTTAAAATAAATAAATCACTTGCATGAAAAAAAAGAACATAGCTTGTAGCAGGCTGTGTAACTGTATTATATTCAACTGAGGCTGTCATTGGGTTTGAGATCAGTTTTAAACACTGCTAAGGAGAGAGAACAGAGTCCATGAAGAAGACTGAGCTTTTCTGTATCACCTGACCCAGCTGGAGAAGATGGAGATGAAATTATGGGGTGACTTGTCAGAGCTTTCATGGGATGAGAGAGGTCCCTCCCCACCAACCTTTTACTTTAATTCAAAAGGAGGGCTTAAAAAAACGCAAATTCCAGTAAATCACTAGAGGCTATGTATTTTTATTGTGTTCTATCAGCTAAAATTTCTCCTAACTTAATATTTAGTTAGATTCTCTGAACTATTTATGATGTGATCCAAATGTGCTAAGTTGGGTTTTGGACATCCTCAAAAAGAACTAGACAGCTCTTGATAACTTTCCCAACAATGTATATTTGTTAATACTAAAGGCATTAAAAATTGATGCAAGACATCATATTTAAATGTCACTTGTCTTCTCTCGAAGCCTACTTCCTGGCTCATTAAACCAGTTGACTAAGTGTATCTAGACAATTCTGATTCTGATTTACTGCACTAATGTTCAGTCCTTGAGGGGAATTGAAGGGTGGGGGAAGGGACACAACAATGAAATCTTCTGTTTCCTAGGGAGGGAAGATGAAGTCCTCAGCCTGGCAGTATTAAACACAGAAGTGGAGTGAAGCAATGGCTGTAAAGCATTTTCACTGCTATTATGAGATGAGGTATAAAATGAGATTTATTTGTGGCACTCTAATAGAGAAAATTAAGTCCTGGGAATTGATGTCTTGGAAAGCTTTTGCGTCTTCCGGGAGGTACTGGGGAGTACGTGATTCACACCACAAACTGCAAAACATTTGGAAAGGCAAAGAAAAGCCAACTGGACTGTGATGTGTTGTTTGGCTAAAGGATTCAAGCAGTTTGCACGATACAAGTTATAATCATTACTACGGTCTACCATGGTCACTGTTAACAGTCATATTCTCTGTGCCCTGAAGTTGGTTCCATCATTCAGCCCATTGCCATTTGTTTCCCCAGGGAGCCCTTATTTTACAGGTGTGATATCAAAACAATGAAAAAACTTTTTCCTCCAGTTTTCATACTTGTTCATTCATTTCAAAGAAAAGTAATGACTTAGATTATTGTATAATAAAAACTGACTGAAAAATTGGCATTGCATTCGATAATATAGAAATCCCAAGATTATGTTTCCAGCTAGTGGTAGAAACTGGGAGGATGTGGCAAATTGGACTCCAAAATTGAGTTTGAAACAAATTCAGTTTGGTGGTGATGGTGGTGGTGGTGATGGTGATGGGTGGATGAGTGGGTATGTTGCTTGTTTTTTGGCAAATGGAATGGTGTTGACCATACAGAAGACAGTAAAATGGAAATGGAGGGACATAGGAATGCAGAGCATAGTCTCTGTCCTTGAGAATCCTGTGGAGATGGTTGTACCACCTCCCTCCACAGGACCACAAAACAAGACTCAAGGATGATGGTCACTGTGAGGATGAAGAATAGAAGAGCCCTCCCAGAGAAGAAGCATGCCCTTCTGGAAAGGAAACACACCCTCCCTGAAAGTTGCCACCCTGGGGCAAAACCTCATTTACTCAGTGCTAGTTATAGCCCTGAGATGTGGTCAATATGGTTATAGGACCACCTGGCTCCAATATGTATTTGCATTCCTATGTTCAACAGCACCTGATATGCACAACAGCATCTTAGGCATACTGGACAGTATAGGGGACAGAGAAGAGATTATTGAACATTCCCTCTCTTTTTATAAGGTCACATATAAAAAGCAAAAAATATGAGCTTATTCCTTTCTTTGCTTCCAGGCAGACTTGAAGGTCCACCCTCAGACACACTGACAGGCTATTCTCTTTCAACCTAATGATTCCATTTGATCTTTGCAAACACTTATTAAATACCTACTGTGTGCACTGAGCTGCACTGGTATGATGGGTGAAATTGGAAATAACTAAGGAAACAAGGATTTGAGTTACTGAGCATATCAAATTGTTAGGTACTGCATATTAATTGCATAACGAATCAGGAGCAGGCACCCTCAGATTAGTACTTGGCCCTGAATACAGGGGAAGACAGATTTTTATGCATTAAACGAAAACAATTAACAGGATATAAACCAGGGTATGAGATTAGGTAATCTGATTTCCAGTTGGAGGTGTATTCCAAGTTGGGAAGGGGAGAGGGAACAAGTGCAATTCCCTGAAATCAGAGAAGGAGCTCTTTTAGCCCACTCAAATGTCTATGAACAATCAAAGGAACATGGGAACAAAAACTTACTCCTCAGTACAGGGCCAGTTTTGAGATGAGACATACAAGTTGCTTGAGATGCATAATTGTGAGAAAACTCCTTGCATCAGTCTTCAATCTGACTGGGTGTCTGGTCAGCATAACCTAGATCCTTCATTAAGGATAGGTAGAAGTGGTCCAGCCTCCTAGGCATGGAGGGCCAGGTTCAAGCAATGCAATAAAGTTTTCTCCCAATTCTCATAACTGAATAAAGTTTTCTCACAAGACAAAAGTTGGACTAGACCCATACTTAAATAGAAAAGGAACTGAGATAGCTCCCACTCACCTTGCCTTGGTCAACATGGAAGTGGTATATTGTTCTGGGCTATATAAGTCTTTACTTTTTTCCCTCCTTTTTAGGGCAGGACTTATTAACCTGGGGTCTGTGAGTTTGTTGATATTTTAATAACTGCATTTCAATATATTTCCTTGATAACCCTGTATATTTTACTTATTTAAATACATTAGATACAGTCTGAAAAGGGGTTTATGGGCTTTGCTAGACTGATAAAGGAATCCATGACCTACACAAAAAGGTTAAGTACCCCTGAAAGTTCACATCTCCCCTTCCTCTCCTTCTCCTTCCATCAGATTACCATGTATTTATAGTTTCCTTTGGAATTAATTTTGTTTTTATCCAGAAGCTTTCTAAGAATAATATCATTTTATTTCAAAGAATAATATGTAGTAAGATTCACACTATATTAATATATTGTGGGTAAGGTGAAAATAGGATGATAAAATATAGATAACTCAGTTTGACGCACTTCATTGTAATGAAGGTATGAGACACAAACTGCTGCTTCCCAGCCACAAGTCCTCTTCAAGCCATGAAATTGTACACTGCATTGTTCACATTTGGCTCTCCCTATAGTTGTCATAGAGCCAGCCTTGGCACTGGAGAACAAAATTTTTCCCTTTATATTTCACCAATAATAAAATAACCCACAAACCAAGAATAAAAAAAAAGATGCTATTCAATTAAAAATTAGCATAAAATTAGTATATTTTAATTAATTAATCATATTCATCTTAAACGAAATTAAGAAAAAATAATTTGGTTCCACTATGAAGGAGTTTATCATCATTCTGAGAGAGAGAGAGAGAGAGAGAGACAGAGAGTTAGAGAAGCCACCACCCCTCAGTCTGTTATCTATCACATTAGTTCAGATGAAGGCAAAATATGCTGCAGATTTTGCTGCTAGTCTCTGGGACAAATGGTGTGATGAATCATCCCACCTTTCTTTCTGATAATCCACTTTGATGAGAGATTAAAAATACTGTTTGGCTTTGCAAGGTGTACATCTCCAATTCACAGCCTCCTGGCAAAATGGTTCAGAGAAATTTCTAGCATATGAGAAGTTTACAGTATTTAATAAGCTTGTTATTTGTGATATAACAGGTCAATAGTTTGTCTGAAACAAGCAGGAAAATAAAAAAGGGTCCATAGTGACTAGCTAGGTGGCATAGGCGTGGAATCAGGGCTATCACGGCTCAAATCCAGCCACAGATGTTTACCAGCTATGTGACCCTGGGCAAATCACTTAACCTCAGCCTGCCTGTTTCCTTATGGTCAAAATGAGGATAATGATAAAACCTACCTTCCAGGTTGGTTGTGAAGATCAAATGAGACAATTATCTGCAAAGTCTTTTGCAAACCTTAAAATGCTAAACGAATGCTATTATTATTATTATCTGTATGCTGTGCCTCTGAAAAGTGAGATGCTACCAACTTCCTTCATGGCATAAAATATATACTATATGTCAGTGAAATTAAAGTCAAAATACATATCTTGAGGTAACTGGTACCAATTCATTTAAAAAATCTTTTTTTCTTTTTTTAGCATGTGTAGGAGATGAGCATATTGTTTCTCCTCTCCTATAACAGGCCACAAATTATTTACCTTCTAGGTCCTTAGAAATCACCTGTCATATAAAATACATGTGGCAATTAATCATGTTCTGCTGTTATATTGTTTAACTCTTGTATTGGTAGGAGGAGAAAGTGAGACTGGTGACTTTGCATAGCTCTCCTTCACTTAAAACCAGTTCACTTGCAAGTCATGGCATCAAGAGCAAAGGACAAACCCCATCTCTTATATAGCTTTATAAATTTTTGTTAACATCCATTGCTTGGACTAAAAGGGAGTTCATAAAAGATGAACCACATGACATTGAAAGGAATGGGACTGTTTATTTGGGATATTTGTGAACAAGCCTAAAAAGGAAGGCCATGTGGATTAAGTAGAGAAAGATAAGGGAAATGGAAGGAGGCAGGAATGACAGGGGAAAGGCCTAGGATAGCAGTTCTCAACCTGTGGGTCTTGACTCCTTTGGGGGTTGAAAGACGCTTTCACAGGGGTCACAGGTGTTGCCTAAGACAATTGGAAAACACATATTTCTGGTGGTCTTGGGAATTGAGACACTCCTCCTCTTATCTGTCTCCATGTCAGCCCACATGCAGATACACCCACATATGAGTATGGGTCAGCATTAGGAAGCTTGAGGCCCTAGGACTATCATGCTGAGTACTGAAATAACACCTCCAAAGTAGGGTAACCCATCAATCTCCTTAAAAGGAGTCTAAGATTAACATTTTCAAATTAGAATAGCCCATTTAACTCTCACACGGGGACTAAGACCAACACTGCCAAAGTAGATTTAGACAGGAAAGGGGCACATCAGAAACCTCGGATACAATGGACTAAGAAGTTCCTGGATCAGACCTGCGCATGAGGGTTTGATGTCTGAAAGATGTAAGGGATCAAAACAATATGTAAGAGCCACTGCTCCATGGCTAAGTTATTAAAAGATGTGAACAAATAGTACTCAAAAAACTGCAAGCTATTAGCAAGGATGTGAAATTTGTCTCTAGACTACTACTAATACAATTCAAATCAAAGTAACTCAGTTTTTGCTTCATATCCAACAGTGACAAAAAATGGAAAAAAATCAATGAAGAGAGAACTATGGACAGACACATCAATACACTGATAGAGGAGCTATGAATTGGTCCTATCATTCTGGAAAGCAATTTTGGCATTATGCAAAAGAAAAAAGTGGTTAATACACTGACATCTTTTTTTAAATTTATTTAAATTTATTTTCTTGATTACATCATTCATTTCGAGAAGGTTTTGAGTTACAAATTTTCTCCCCTTCTTTCCCCTACCCCCAAGCCCAAAACAGTGATCACACTATAAAGCCCCTCCCACAATCTGTTCCCTTTTATGTCCTCCTCCAACTCCCCTCTAACTTTCTAGTAGGGCAGGGAGGGTCTCCCTACCCCCATCCCTGTATGTCTTATTTCCCAGTTGCATTTGATTGTATAGCTTTAAATTCTAGATTCTTGCAATTCCTCCCTTGCCACCCACTCCCACTGGAAGCAGCAGCAATTCAATACAGGCTGTACCTGTGTAATTACACAGAACATCTCCATGGTGGGCAAATTGTGAGAGATTAATTGTATGTCCCTCCTTCCTATCCTGCAACCCCCCTTGTTTTGTTCTCTACCCTGTCCCTTTACTGAGGTTTGTGCTTCCCGAAACCCTCCTCCCCACTCTACAGTTCCCTCCATCACCCTCCTCTCATCCCCATTCCCCTGCTCTCCTCTGTGGCAAGATACTCAGTTTAGAGTATCACAAAGGCTTCAATTACAATTAAAACAATTATGAAAAGCACAAAGTACTCAGAATTAATTGTCAATTAATTTATATAACAACTTTTTTCTCATAAAAGAAACTTTTCTAAAGTATTTACTGCTTTTAGTGTTTTTGGTATTACTTAAAAAAAGAATTTGATCTCATTTTTATATCACCTAATTTCCTCCCTGTACCCAACACTTCCAAGAAAGTCATCCCATATAACAGAATTTCCTGCTTTAGATTTAAATTTTTAGAAAGGGGAGGGAAGGTGAAGACAATTTTGTGTTACAAAGCGACATTTAAGGTGAGGAAAGAAGGCTATACTCAGCTATATTGCTATATACAGTGAACCATTTTTCATTTACAGAGTTTTCACTTGATTATCAAGTTGACTAGGGAGAAGCTTCCCTTGTCAGTTTTTCTTCCAACTAATATGGAGATAATGACTGATAGGTTGTGAAGGATGTATCTTCAGCTAGGGCAGTAGCCAGGATGGGGTGAGAGGAAAAGAATGAATAATGGCCTTAGGGTTTTCACCAGAATATGAGACTAAGAAAAGCACCAACTCAACAGTTTCCTGTATATACAGAGGGATAAAAATTGCAAAAGCTAAGGGATTTTCATTGTCACCTCTTATCTTAGGTTAATGACCTCCCAGACACATGGGAAAATTGCATAAAACTATGTTCTTCAGCCATAACTGTAAATTGCAGGGAGAGAATCACGTAGGGGATGGGAAAGGGGCTACTCTAAAGCATGGGCTCTAGAAGAAGGTTAGAAAAGTGTTTTGTAAAACTTATACATAAATCTGTGCTGTTATTGTTTTTGCTAAATAATTGGTAGAAGCATTCCAGCCTTTAAGTGTGCTAAAGAGCTCCTAAGCTGGGTCCACAAGAGATGATATTTTTGCTGTCATCTCTTCCAGAATAAATAGGATAACGGTTATCTCAAATATCCACAATAGCTACAAATGACTCAAAAAATAATGGAAAGAAGTTAAGTTCTGTACATGAGTAATGTACAAAATTAATATTATCCCTTGGGAATTCCAGGATATAAAGAATATATTTACCATTTAAACTTTGCTCTAACATCCTTAGATACTTAGGTTTCAAGGCCCGAAAAACAATGCTCAGGAGTTTCCCAAGCTCAAGAGTTTGAAATACACATGGTACTTGTTAGGTCAACATCACCAGGTGCTCACAAAATGTGAATTCTCCAGATGATGGTAATAGGCAGTACTTACATTGTTTGCAAAGTGCTTTACACAGGTTCATCTCATTTGGTCTTTACAACAACACAGTGAAGTAGAGGCTTTATTATTCTTATTTTACACAAAAGGAAAATGACTTACAGAGTCACAGCTAATAAGTGTTTGAAGGATTTGAATTCAGGTTTTCCTGACTCCAAGTCCAATTTCACTTTGGACTTCAAATGAGGTAGAAAGCATTATAGCCTAGGTTATCTCACCCTTGGTTCTTTATCTTTATCTTTCTCCTCCTCTCAAATCCTTTTCCCTGACTTTCTCTTTCAAGACTTCTATGAAAAATGGCTTGCCTGAAGGATGATGGATCTGGGGACTTACTTATTGAGTAGAAAATACTATTTGATGAGGGGGCAGAGCCAAGATGGTGGTGTAGAGGCAGGAAAATGCCACAGCTCACACATAGCCACTTCAAATACCCATAAAATATGACTCTAAACAAATTTTAGGGCTCCAAAACTCACACAAAAATAGAGAAAAACACATCTCCCACTGAAGGTAGCTTGGCAGGAAGGGCTCATTCCACTGCTGGGAGCCAAAACCAGCCCAGTCTGAAACCCCAGCTTGGCCCCAGGGGTGTCCAGGATGAGTCCCAGCTGGAGCCTTGAGGAGAGTGGATCAGCAAGAGCTGTGGCAGTTTCCAGAATTATCAAGTCATAAGAAATAAGGACTAAGTGAAAGATCATTGGAACTCAGCTAAATTTGGGGGAGAAAAGCAGTCTGGCTGAACTGCCTCCAGGGCAAAGAAGCAGCAGAAGAGGTGGACCTGCAGGGACCTCCACAGCTGCCTCCATGTGGCTGCTTCAGAGCTCCTGGTCTGCAGACTGTAGGGGGGGCCAAGCGATGGTTCACAGGCTAAGTGCTCTTTCCTTGAGCTGCCTGGATCCAGATTATGGTGTTGGGTGGTGGCCCTGGGGTGCATTTTCCGTGAGCCAAAGCTGGTGGGGGCTGCAGCAGCTTCCTAATAGCTCCAGCAGCTGTGAAAACCCCAGCGATTTAGGACAGAGCTTCATCCCCCCCGCCCCCACCCTGCCCCGAAGCAGAGTTCCACAGAGCTAAAAAAAATATCAAGTAATTCACTGGTAACATGAGCAGAAAAAGGAAGCAAAGTAAGAACAACTATCAAACTCTAGAATCCTTTTTTGGGGACAAAAAGTATCAGAGCATGGAACAGAAGACAACATAGTCAGAACTCACACACCAAAAGCTTCCAAGAAACATGAAGACTGCCTACAAGCCACAGATCAGCTTAAGAAGGATTTTGAAAACGAAATGAGAGAAGTGGAGGAAAAATTGGGGAGAGAAATGAGAATGATGCAAGAAAATAATGAAAAGATTGTCAACAACCTGACTGAAGAAAATAACACCTTAAAAAATAGATTAACTCAAATGGCAAAAGAGGCCCCAAAAGTCAATGAGGAGAATAATGCCTTAAAAAGTAGAATTTACCAGATGGAAAAAGAATCTCAAAAGCTTTCTGAAAATAATAATTCCTTCAGAATTAGAGTGGAGCAAATGGAAGCAAATGACTTTATGAGAAATCAAGATACTATTAAATAGATCCAAACAAATGAAAAAAAAAAGAAGGCAAAGTGAAATATCTCCTTGAAAAAAAACCCACTGACCTGGAGAATAGATCCAGGAAAGACAATTTAAAAATTATTGGACTACCTAAAAGCCATGATCAAAAAAAAGAACTTAGAAAGTATCCTTCAAGAAATTCTCAAGGAAAATTGCCCTGTTATTTTAGAACCAGAGGGCAAAACAGAACTTGAAAGAATTCACCAATCACCTCTTGAAAAAGATTCCCCCCCCCAAAAAAA
>CM053601.1:90318875-90337956 GCA_028646575.1 Pseudocheirus occidentalis
TTTGCCTTAGGGAAGAAATAGCATAAACTCTAAACTGGGCATCATGCCACACAGGAGAGTAGGGGGCATGGGGATGAGAGGGGGCATGACAGAGGGGAGGGCAGTGTCTGGGGGAGGGATGCTGGAAGCACACACTTCAGTAAACAGACAGGGACAGGGTAGAGAACAGAACAAGGGGTGGGGGGGAGGCATAGGAAGGAGAGACAGACGATCACTGTCACAACATGTCCACTATGAAGATGTCCTGTATAATCACACACCCATAGCATGTATTGAACTGAGTGTCCTTCCAGTGGGGGTGGATGACAAGGGAGGAATCGAAAGAATCTAGAACTTAAAGTTCTGCAATACCTGCAACTAAGAATTAATATATACAGGGGCTGGGATAGGGAGACCCTCCATGCCCTACCAGAAAATAAGAGAGCAGAGCAGGGGAGGGGCTTTACAGTGGGATAGCTATTTTAGAGTTAGGGCAGGGGCAAGACTGGGAAAAAATTTGTAATTCAAAAATGTAATGAAAATGAATAATGTAAACAAGAAAACAAATAAAAAACTAAAAAAAAAGAGCCATTTCAAGCACTACAAATAACAAATAACGCCACCACTGTTTTATTTCCTTGTCCTCTATGGTTTTATGCCAAATGTGGGATTTAATAGAAGAGGCAGAGAAAACAATCAGAGATGGAAAAAAACTGAAAAAATGAAATGACCAGCTGTAACATGAAGTCAGACAGCTAATGGGGAAGCATGCAAGCCAGCTCAACAAGTTCTTGCTGAAATTGCTGCTCAAACCAAGGCGTGAGCTCCCAACTGCATGAAAGACATAGTTGGCAGGCACAGGATGAATATTCTCTTAAGAAATCTACTTTTATTTTACTCAAAAAGCTCAGTGTAGAGGAAAACAATGTCATATTTAGCCATCAGATGTCATGCTGTGTTTGATGAGATTTTTATATGGTTTTAAAGGCACTCTTTTGATATGTCAATTCCCATATGAACTGCCAGCAGGATTTATCACTGCACAATTACATCATTACAGTAACACAGCAATTTTGTTTCTACTCTGTATCAGGTCTTCAAGATACTTGCACGTTCCTTGATGAATGGGAGACATTGTTTTCAATGGCAGGGAAATAAAGGGGAGTTCCAAGAACTACATGGTTCAGATCCAAGGCTAATCTGGTACAGATATCACCCATAACCTTAAATCTAGTCCTCCAGGGAATCAATCTGCTTTTGGTGAGTATGAAGAAGAGGGACTGAGAAATCCAATGGCCTCTTGGCCATTGTGACTTGCCCGAGGTCACAGAGGTAATAAACAGCAGAGTAAAAATCCAGTGGCCTCTGTTCCTCTCCTCCCTAACCTTTCTGCTCATTTTAACAGATGCTTTGATAGTTCTCTTCCTGGGAATATTCTCTAAATGCAATTTCTTCTCTCTCTCTCTCTCTCTCTCTCTCTCTCTCTCTCTCTCTCTCTCTCTCTCTCTCTCTCTTTCTCTTTCTCTCTAACAGCTCAACCATTTCTTGAGCTTTTCAACTATTGTCTTTAAGCTGTTGCCTCCCAAATCTGCATCCATCCCTACAACTATAGTATATTACCTGGGCTCCAGTCCTGTGTCCAATTGCCTACTTACCAGTTCTACTTGTTTGCTCTGTAATTCCCTTAAAGTAAACATATCTGAACCTTTCTCTTAAAATAAATCCCTTCCTCTCCCACTTGCATATTTTTTTCCAATGGCGCTCTCATTCTGCTAAGCACCCAAACTTGAAACTCCACTCATCTCTCTCTGTATATCCACTGATTGCTTAAGCCTTCCTTCAAAATACCTTTGGCACCTATGCCTTTCTCTCTATGCCCATTGTTCTCACCAGTGCTAGCTGTATTGTCTCCCTCTTAAGAGAGGCAGTGCAATGTAGTGAAAAGAGTGATGGGAAAGCAGTCAGGAGAGACCTAGTTTTAAATCCTCCTTCTGGCACTTACTAGTTGAGTGAGTACTTAAAGAGAACTGTTCAAAAGGCAAAGCCAGCAGGCCTGGGGTAAACATCCTTCTAAGATATCCACTATTATCATATACCCCAAACTCAGAATAAAGGAAAACAAAGAGTGAAACAATGTTAAGTTAAATTCAAATTAAAAACAACTTAATTGTCTCTTTGCGTCTGAGTTTCCCTATTTGCAAAAGTGGGCAATAATACCTGTATAATATAACAACCTCATAGATTTGTTGTAAGAATTATGGGAGATATTATATGTGAAAGGGTATATAAATGCCACTTACTTTATGATGCCCAAATTACTTTTATTTTATGATAACTGAATACTGTAGACTCCCAGCTGGTATCCCTGATGTGATTCTCTTTCTTCTCATTTATCCTGAATGATTGTTACACTAACCTTTCTAAAAAAAAATACTCTGAACATATTATTTGTAGAATAATAACCCAATGTCTCTGTTTTATACAAGAAGAAACACGAGCAGGGGGTTTGTGACTTGCCAGAGGTAATAAACAACAGAGTAAAAATTTGAACTCAGGACCTCTGACTCTGGAGTCAGTGGTGTTTCCATTGTACCACTCTATTAGAAAACCCACTGCTTCCTGATTTCTGAACAAATGATGTCTAAACTCAGATGATAGCTTTCGAGGCCCTCCATAATCTAAGCATACTCACCTTGTGATTTCTGCTTGCCAGTCCACTGATCTCACTGCCTCTTCCCTACTACGCCCCCCCCAAAAAGAAAAATGAACCTCACTCATTCCTGCCCATCTGTCCTTGCTCATGTGGCACTCTTCATTTAGAAACCCTTCTCTGGAGTGCACTCCCCCCTCACCTTTGTCTTCAGAAACCCTTGTTTCTTTCAGCTCAAGCATCCCCTTCTACAAGAGGCCTTTCCAGTTCTCCCTAATGGCTAGCACCTACCTCCCAAGCCACCCTGTATACATTTTGTATGGCCCTATCCATGTACAAATAGTCCACTCTAGCTAGATTCTTTCAGAGCAGGAACTGCTTCTCTTTGTATATGTAAGCCTTCAAGACTTGCCTTGCCCATGGTGGTAAACCCCTGGCGAATATGCACTTCTTTGGTTGCTTGAGTCCTTTTCTGTTTGTGTATCCAAATCCCACTTATCTTCCACAAGACCTACTTCATTCAGGAAGCCTCCTTCCTCCTCTAATGCTGCCTGTTCTCATTCACTGAATAAATATTTATTACTTAGAACTCTTATATAGCATATACCATAGAGTTTGGTGCTTCATTATCATTTGCCCTCATTTTTCATGCTCATTGTGTGTGTTATGTTGAGGTGACTATCTGGCATGGTGTATAGAGAACTGGACTTGGAGTCAGGGAGACAGGTTCAAATTCAGCTTTAGATACTTACTAGCTGTGTGACCCTAGGAAAGTCACTTAACCTCTCTTTGCTTCAGTATCCTCATCTGTAAAATAGGGACAACAGCATCTGCCTTTCAGTATTTTTGTGAGGATAAAATGGGATAATATTCATAAAGTGCTTTGCAAACCTTAAAGTGCTATGTAAATTATGGCTATTATTATCTCAGCTCCACTACTTAATTGTAAGTTTACTAAAAGAGCAGGAACTGTGATTCACAAACTACTTCTCTATTCCCCACGGTACCCAGCAAATTCCCAATAAATGCTTGCTTCATTGATGGTTACAATAAAGTAGGGGGTAAATGTGTTATGTGTGTTTGCCAGGTAGTTTTTCTTTAAGGATGCCCCCTCCCTCTCTCTCTCTCTGTCTTTCTGTTTCTCAATGTTTTCTCTGTCTCTCCCTCTGCCCCTCCTCTGAGTCAGTGATAGTCAGTGGTCAAGCTGAAGTCAGATAATGAGAAGCAGCTGAATGTTTTCCATGTTGGTCCAGGAAGTCCATAGGCCAGATGAGTTGTCCTAGCAGTTGGGCCATGTGGCTGACCTGGTGGTTCTTTACTTGGCCCCAGTCACCTCTACAGAGGAGGCAGAAAGGAATACAGGAAGTCTTCTTCTGGTAGTCAGAGTCAGAGGAGAAGGGCTGAAGGGATGAGAAGCATTTGAAACAAATTTGGTGGGGGGTGCTACAGTGCCACAGAGCAGTGGCTAGATGGTATATTAGGCTGAGTGCTTAAAACTTGGAGTCAGGTGAGCCTGAGTTCAAATGCTGCCTCAGATATTTACTAGCTGTGTGATCACTTAGTCTTTGTCAGCCTTAGTTTCCTAGTTCTGTAAAATGGGGATAATAACAATCTCCTTCATATTAAAATCAAATGAGGTAATTTGCCTTTTAAAGAAGAAAATACAAAGGAAAATCACATGTGCCCTGGCAGCAGGAATATTCCGGGACCCTGGCCTGAATTCTGACTTCTAAAAAGATTTGAACTCACTTCCCCCAAGGTTAAGTCACTGGATGAGTTGTAGATGGCAGGGGAGATTATTACAGCTTTCCTTGTGTTAAGCATTACTTTGGAGACACATTCTTCTTACAAAGCTCCATTCACTTTGGCTTTATTATAGGGACTGACTGATAATATGCCAATCCCACAAATCTCTCTCAGTGGGTCCATAAATCACAGGACACAAAAAAATCTCAGTTAAAAGGGCAGAAGTCTGAGTCTGGCTTTGATTCCCCCCACCATCACCACATCACAGAAAGCCCACAATGGCTGCCCCAGTAAAGCATGGGTTCCTTGCTCTATCTGGAGCCTAAGCTGGGAGGGGAAGGCAGACAGTTTCTCACACCCCCACGTTTCTTCCCTTGGGTCACTGCTCTTCCAACCCAGTCAGGGCGGAAGGAGTAGTTTCTTTGCCCTCATCCAGACTCCAGGCTCTCTGAGGCATGACTTCCTATTCTTATCTGAGGGACGGCTGATTTGTGCCAGTTATACAAGTAGCTGTGTAGTGGTAGCTATATAATGGAATCACAGGAATGATGATTCAAAGGTAGAAAGGCCCTCAAAGGTCATTCAGTCCAACCCCATCATTTACAGAGGAGGAAATTCACATCTAGGGAGGCAAAGTCACTTCTCTAAAGTCACACTGGACTGTCTAGACCAGGGGTGTCAAACAAGCAGCTTGCTGCCCCGAATGCTGTCCAAACCAGAATAAAATGTCATTGAGAAAAATTTAACAAAATTAATAAAAATATAATAAAGCATAAATAATATTGTTTTTGAAAACTAAGTCAATATATAGCATTCAGGAATCCTTATAGCAGTTTAATGGTCTTGTTTCTATCTGAGTTTGACATTGATGAGGTCAGGCTGCAGCCCAAGAATTTTGGAATTGCTGGGGAATAGACATGTGGGTCCTATTGTCCTGAAAGAATTCATTTGGAAAGTCTTCAAGTTAAAGAAAGGCATTTATTGGGGTGATGCACCCAAGTGGGTCGTGTTTCCATGTGGGTGAGACAGAGCATAGGCCCTCCTCCTCTAAGGGAGGAGAGTACAGCCCTGCATTCTGTAGGAGGCAGGGGCAGTTATTGGGATTAAGTGCCTGATTTAAATATAGTTTTATGGAATGGGGGAAAGGGAACAAGAGAATGGGAGGAGCAAGCACAGCTCCAAAATGCCTGGGATATCAGGTAGTCTGCATATAAGCAAAGAGAATAGGAAAGGGGAGAAGAGTTGTTCTGGAATTGGGGGTGCTTTGCAAAAGCACACAGATAAGTCTACACTGGGGGGCTTCCATGCATGGTCTTCTTTGATTACTTTTCTGGCTGGTCACACCCTGCATCTTGTTTCATATCTCATATTCTGTATCCTGCTTGCTCATCTGCTTTGAGCATTCTTTTCTACCTCTTCAACATCACTGGTCTAGACTTAAAAAAAAGTAATATTAATAAAAAAGATTAAACTGTGTGTCACACACATGTATTTTTTCAGTCTTTTGTTAAACATTTACCAGCACACCTCAGGGAGCTGTGCCAAAAATGATTGACTATAAAAGGTTGGGAGAATGGATTCTTGTGAGTCAGGAGGATGGAGTTTTGGTTGGGCTAAGAACTATGGAAACATCTCTTCCTGCTCTTTTGGGCTCTTCTCTTTTTTGGGACCCTCTACCAAGGACTTTCTCTTCCTTAGATTTCCAGCAAGGGAAGATGGGAATTATATAACAAACAAAATGAGATCTTGTCTGAATGGGGGTTTCCAGACTGGGGTAAAAAGGCAGCACTAGGAACGAAGATAGGCAAGAGCAGGCAATGGTTAAAGAGGTGAATCATGGCAGAGGCATTCACCCTTCCTCCACTGAGCATAAGTTCCTGCCTTCTGGGGAATTTCTTAATATGCTTTTGTGGTGTAACTAATAAGGAAATGTGCTTGAGGAAGGTCTAGTCATTATATGTCTTATAATGGCCTTCAAAAAACCCCAGAAAGTCATTCCATTAAGATTTTAATTTTTACTTGGCAAAGAAATGAAAGTGGCCTCAGTGGTACTAATGAACTAGATGAGCTTCAGATAGTGACACAGCACTGCCCTGACCTTGAAATGACATTTCCCCAGTGATCTATAATTTTACATTCTAATTAACCACTTAAAGTTCTTTTTCTTCCTTAAAACAGGGAGAGGGGGAAAAAAACAATCAAAAATCCAACCCTCAAAATGGGGAAGAAATGGAACAAACATTTATTAAGGGCCTGTGCTAAGTGCTTTACAACAACTTGGAAGGTAAGTGCTAGTATTATGCAAATTTTATAGATCAGGAAACTGAGGCAGACAAGTGTTAAGTGAGCTGTCCAGGGTCACACAGCTAGTAAGTATTGTGAAGGGAATTATGATTTTCACAATAATTGTTAAGATATATGTATATACTAATAGACTAACAGATTATTAGGAAAACCATAATTCCCTTCACAGTATCCGTGCTCTCTTGGTCTCTATCCACTATATTTACACTTCTCTCCACTGTACCTTCAAGGCTGTCTCAGATATGTTAAGAAAGCTGATATATCCAACTCACTAGAGATGTCACCTAACTGAATCACCACTCTCACTGTTCCATTTGTGTGCTCCCTACTGGATTAAGAAAAAGAATCAATAGTTTGTTTATGTAGCATTTTAAGGTTTAACAAAGTAATCTTCTCAGAGCAACCCAGTGAGAAGGGTTAGGAAACGATTATTATCCTCACTTTGTAAACAGGGGAACAGACAGAGGAGGTAAATGAAATAGATAAATGTTGGAGCTGAATGAGTGAAAAAGCATTTGTTAAGCACATATTGTGTGCCAACCACTGCACCAAGTGCAGGGAATACAGATAGAAAGATCGAGATAGTTCCTGCCCTCAAAGCTCCTAAATTCTAATTATGGGAGACAATATATTTCCCACTTTTTCTGTGGGTGAGGAGGGAGAAAATTTAGCTCTAAAAATAATTTTTTTGAAGCCTGCAAAGCACTTTATGAATATGATCTCTTTTTATCCTTACAACATCCATAGGTACTATTATTAGCCCCATTTTACAGATAAGGAAACTGAGGCAGACAGAGAAGTGACTTGCCCAGGGTCACATAAATAATGAATATTTCACACTGGATTCTAACTCAGGTCTTATTGACATAAGACCTAGCTCACTATTAACTGTGCCTCCTAATCGCCACAGGCAGAACATGGATATGCAGAAGAAGATTAAAAGGTAGACTATCAGGTTGGTGAAAGATCTCTAATTCATGCCACTTGATCATCAGAAGGAAATGGTGGAGTCCAGAATGAAGAAAAGGCAACACAATGCTTGACTCTTGCTGTTAGTGTTATTTGTCCTTCATTCTTGAATAAGACCAGGAAATCAGGAAGGTGATACCAAGACTTACATGTGAATTGAATTTAAGTGAGGAAGGGCTGTGCAGTCACCAGCCTCACTGTATTCTCTGGAGTCCTCTGGGTCCAATGGTAAGATATAGACCAGGACAACTGGAGTTGGCCCTTGATTGTTAACTAGAAAAGGTTTTATTAGCCTTGTGGTTCTGCTTGGCCCCTGTAGGGGGTGAGGGAAGAGAGACCTAGGAGTAGTGGGTGGAGATTGCTAAAAGGCATACCTAGACTTGATTCAAAGAAAAATCTTGGCAATGAGAGTTCTCCATCAATGGAATAGGCTGCTTCTGAAGATAGTGAATTCCTCTCCTCTTGAAGAGCTCAGACAAAAGCCAGAGGTATCATGTTTGGTATGCCTTCTTATAAAGTATCCGTTTGCAGATGTGGGTTCAAACAGGTCACCTTTGAGGTCCTTAACCCAATTTTTTTTAAACATAATGATGATCAATCATATAACATTTTAGGATTCCCAAAGTACTTTACATAGGTCCTCTCATTTGTTCTTCCCAACAGCTCTGGGAGGCAGGGCTATTATGGTAAGGAAACTGAGGCAGATGGAGGCTAACTGACTGGGCCAGGGTCACTCAGCTAGGAAGTTCCCCAAGGATTTAAATAGAAGTCTTCTTGAGTCTATATCCAACATTCTATCCAATGGGCCACCTAGATGCCTCCAAAGTTCATCAGCATCATCCTATCCACCCCGTGCTATGGGCCCATTCTTTTCTTTTCTTCATCTCTCACTAAATACAGCTTCAATACAGCAGTCCTTTGTGTGGTCCTGAGCATCCATCTCCAGCTGAAGCAGAATGCCAGACCTCAGCCCTTCTCTTTCTTAGTACTTTCCTGTGCTCCTCTATTTGAAGATTCCCACTGAGCACAGAATCTTCTGAAGGCTTGTCCTGCGTTACACTGGGAGTCACCATATCAAACAGACTGAAAGCAGGAAGGGTCTTGGAGATCCACTTTTCTACCCCCCCTCATTTTGTAGGTTAGGAAACTGAAGTCCAGTGAAGTGACTTGTCCAAGGTCACAGAGCTAGCATGAATGTCAGATGTGGAGGGAAACAAATCCATTTCCTCTGGCTCTTAACCCAGGACTCTTCCATTGTGCCAAACTGTTTAAAAACTGTCTCCTAGACTTACTAGCTGTTTAATGTGGGTGAGGGTGAAGGGGAGATTGTTATATCAGCCTCAGTTCCCCGATCTGTAAACTATGGCGATAATACCCTATGGGCCTACTTTATTTATTTATTTTTAATTAATTATTTTATTTTCTTGTTTGCGTCATTCATTTCCACCAGCTTTTGAGTTATAGAATTTTCTCCCTGCCTTTCCCCTACCCCAACCCCAACACAGCGATCCCACTGTAAAGCCCTGTCCCCAATCTGCTCTCTTCTATATCCTCCTCCAACACCCCTCTTACTTTCTGGTAGGGCAGGGAGGGTCTCCCTACCCCACCCAGTACCTGTATATCTTAATTCCCAGTTACATGTAGTTAATAATTCAATACAGGCTATACATGTGTAATTACACAGGACAGCTCCATAGTGGACATATTGTGAGAGGCTGATTATATGTCCCTCCTTCCTATCCCCCCCAAATAATTTTTCTAAAAATTAAATTGAATTTTTTTAGAAAAGGAATTCAGCTGGAGGGAGGACAGGAAGGTCTAAGAACGCCTAGGGTGCATAGGCAAGTCAAATGGAGTTTTCCAGAGGTTTGAGAGGGTAACAGAAGGTAAAACCTAGTGGTCTTCCATATAACCAGGATTGTAGATGCTTTTGCTATCCAGCAGTACCAGATGAAGATTAGGATCAGGAAACTAGGGGAGAAAGCTGGGAGAAACTGCCCCTGCAGGCAGCTCTTTAGAATATTATTGTGCTGTTAGCAGCAATAAATAGGAACAATTCAGAGAGACATGGGAAAATTTATATGAATAGATACAGAGGGAAGTAAACTGAACCAGGAAAATAATATATACTTCAAGGAAATAAATAGATAGGGGCAGCTAGGTGGCACAGTGAATAGAGCACCAGCCCTGGATTCAGGAGGACCTGAGTGCAAATCCAGCCTCAGACACTTGACACAAAAACTAGCTGTGTGACTTTGTGCAAGTCACTTAACCCCAATTGCCTTCCCCCCCCCCCCCCAAAAGGAAAGAAATGGATAGAAATAAGAGGAAACAATAGGGACCTAAAGATATTAAATCATAATTTCTAAGAACAAGGATCATGGAGACAAATTAAGAAAATGTACTTTAAAAAAACCAGAGGTGGGAAGTTATGGCTTTGAGATATTGCCACATGTGTCCCTCTAGGTCCTCAAGTGCAGCCCTTTGACTGAATCCAAACTTCCCCAGAACAAATCCCTTAATAAAAGAATTTGTTCTGTTAAACTTGGACTCAGTCAAAAGGACACATCAAAGGACCTAGAAGGCCACATGTGGCTTCTAGGTTGCAGGTTTTCTTCCCTTGGCATATACTATTGGACTAAGTTGATATATTGGTTGCTTTTGCTGAACTATTTTTGCCTCTTTTTCTATTCTTCACTACAAGGTCACTAGGAAAGGAAGGGAGGAGTGATATGTTTGGAAATGAAGGTGATATAAGATATAAGAGATTAATTTTTTTTAATAAAAAGCAACTCTAGGAATGTTCAAAGGAATAGCATACAGTCCATGCCTTGGTAAACCCAATGAAAACTATACTAGGTGTAGCATTCATGGTCATAAAGAACTTTTACACCTTGACTCTCAAATAAGCACTGAGAAGCAGGTAAATCCTAGAATCAGCATTTCCAAACACATCATCATGTGGTCAGTACCACTGGGGGACCATGTTGTGACCCATTCATAGTGTTTCGTTCTGTGTAACTTGACTTGAAACTGTGCGCTCCCTCAAAACATGCAGACTCATCTTTACTCTGGCTATTTTTCTGTCCTGCATTCCCTGAATTAAATCAACACTAGCAATGGCAATGGAAAGGGTGTGTCAATAGACACCCTTTCCACACACCATCTTTGGGATTCCCACTCCATGCCTATGTTTTTGTGGCCACCACTTCCATGTATGCACCAAAGACCTAGAGGTAGGCCCCCAGTCTATTGGGTAGACTCCCTGTAATGGATGTTTAGGACATAGCAATGAAGGAAAGAAGAAAGATAGGGAGGAAGGAAAGGAAAAGAAAGAAGAAAGGGGTAAAAAAAAAGCAAAGTAGGAAGTGTATCTATTAAATGTTTACTATATGACAAGCACTGCTAAATGTTGGGATACTAGTACCAGATAGAAAATTGATATAGTCCCTGCCCAGTTGCTTTTGCTGAACTATTTTTGCCTCTTTTTCTATTCTTCACTACAAGGTCACTAGGAAAGGAAGGGAGGAGTGATATGTTTGGAAATGAAGGTGATATAAGATGTAAGAGATTTTTTTAATAAAAAGCAACTCTAGGAATGTTCAAAGGAATAGCATACAGTCCATATCTTGGTAAACCCAATGAAAACTATACTAGGTGTAGAATTCATGGTCATAAAGAACTTTTACACCTTGACTCTCAAATAAGCAGTGAGAAGCAGGTAAATCCTAGAATCAGCTAGAATCATTTCCAAACATATCATCTTCCATGTTTTTGCTACATGACAAGCAAACCAACCTAGTCACATCTCTCTGATGACATCTTCAATTCTGCCTTTTCTGTGCAGTTTCTCTTCTTGGCCTCATTTTGAGGAAAGTTAACAGTAAATCCCACTCTCAGCTTTGTGGTGATTTCCTTAGCTATGTGTCCTGAGTAGGTTTGGGAGAATGCCTAGGTTGCACTGAACTTGGCTAATGCAGAGGTGCAGATGAGAAATGGAGTACAGCTGAAGAGGGCTATGTATTTTCTAAATTGAAACCAAATACTTGAATTACAGAGTTGCAAAAGACATGGGAACCTTCATCCATAAACCAGGGATTAGCAAGCCTACAGGTTAAAACTTTTCATTTTCCCTGAGCTGGCTGCCAAGGCTACAGCCTTCCTCCTTGCCATTTGTGACTGTCACTGCCCAGACTCCCAAGCCAACTGCCCAGTTGACTTGACCCTTGGCACATACCCTTGCCAGCTCACAAGTCATTATTAAGGCTTTACCTTAACATCCTAATTTTAAAAGGGTGTCCTCCTGTGCAGATTTCTTTCTCCCAATAATGTTGATCCTTGTGAGACACTATTAAAAAAATTTTTTTTTGGTTAGTTTGAAATGGTCTTTTTTGTCCCAGCTGGTATTTCAACTTTTACAAGAAGTCTTTCCTAATTTCCCCTAAATTCTAGTGCCTTCCTTCTATTGATGCTTTCTACTTTATCCTATATTGTATCTTATTTGTCTAGAGTTGCTAATATTACCTCCCTCGTTAGACTGTGAGTTCCTTGAGGGCAGGGACTATCTTTTACCTTTCTTTGTATTCCCCAGGGCTTAGCACAAAACGTAGCTCATAGTACAAATTTGATGTTTATTGACTGGTTTCAAATAGCACATAGTGAGAAACTTGTGCCACAATTTAAAACCTAAGGAAGGCTCTTCTTAGAAATGAATTCTAACCAGGGGTGCACTGGAAAATGTTTAACAGGCTCTCTGAAAATGTACAACAGGCTAAGTCTAATTTGTATTATTTAATATTTCAGCCATCACTTTAAGTCTAGATAATCAACAAAACAATTCAAGCCCTGATTTGTAGCATTTGCTGATTTCAAAGGCAAGTTTAAATTCTTGCACTGAAAATTTAACAATCTGCTCTGTAGGCTAGTATGAACCAAACTTTAGTATACTTCCAATTCTAACCCTTAATCAACTAGATAATGTCAGAGGGCCTTTCCTACTCAAAAATCCATTATTTTATGATCATAAACAGCATGGTACAATGAAAGTGAATGGTTCTGGAGTTCCAGCTGTGTTCAGATCTTTCCCCAGATGTTTGTTACCTGTATGTCCTTGGACAAGTGACTTAATTTCCCTAGGCCCAAGTTTCCTTTTTTTGAGAAGTTTTATTGATGTGTTTTTACATTACAAACAATTTGATAACATCCCCTCCTCCCCAATGAGAGGTGTCTTGAACAAAATAAAACAATTAAGTAAAATTAATAATATTATGATTCATTTGAAAGTACATGCAACCATTCCACAACCCCACTCTATTTTTATAATATATATATATTTTAACAGAAAACTATTTTCTCTGTCTCCCACCTCCCATCTGTGAGAGAGATAAACTAGATGATCTCTAAGGTCCCTGCCCGCTCTAGATGAAAGATTCTACGATCTTCTTTTACGATACAGAAAGACATTGGACCTATGATTTCACTGGTTCAGGGGAGTCCCAGATGAGGAAATTCCATTTAGCAGTACAGGTTGGCACCTTATCTACAACTAGGAGTCTTACAGAGTTGCTAACAGCCCTGAGAGGTTAAGCCACTTTATATTCTTCCAGGAACTGGTAATAGCTTGAAGCCACCCCTGCAATCCCTTTGTCTCTGATTTAAAAAAGAATTAATGCTGCAAAATGAAACAAGACAAGCATAAAGACTGAACATCAAATTTTAATCTTGGACACTTGGGTCCATCTCCCCCAAATAGTTCACGTGGAAAGGCCAGAAAAATTGTCACTGTATCATTGCTGCACTGCTGTGTAACAAACTCTAATTTCAAAACTTTACTGTCTTCAAAAAAGTCAATAGAAAAGCCATAGTCCTATAGCTTAAGATGTGGAGAAAACAGACAGGTAGAAAAAAAGAATTTTAACCTGTAGTAGTCTTTTTGCCTTTTTAAAAATCTTATTTTATAAAATGTGCTAATTTCCCCCAAATAAAAAATATTATGACACATTGGTGTCAACCTATATGTTTATGAAAGCTGACAACAGCTTTTTCCTAGCTAAAGTTCATTTCACAACTTTTATATATTACATGAATATCCAAGTAAACTATTTTAAAAACATTTAAAATACAGGAACAGAATAAACAGTGTTTCATTAAAAATGATGCATTTAGGAATGGTTTCATTCTCAAGTCTTACTCTAGATTTTTAAGACCTTTTGCACTTCTTGATCCCTCAATGAAAATTACATTTATCTCCCTAGTTGAAATTCTTTATGAGTAAAAAAAAAAAAAAAGCATTTTCCATTAGAAAACCATGGCAATGACGTCATTCACAGCCATGAGATTTTCCCCCTTCCTTATGTTTTTAGGCCTATCCCAATCCTTTGCACTTTATGGCAAGCAACCACAATAAGAGCAACAGAGAATACCACTGATATGAGAGAGAGACAGAGAAAGAGAGAGGGAGACAGAGACAGAGACAGACAGAGATGGCTAGTTAGATCCTTACCAGGATGATAAGGTGTGGGTGCATTTGCTGATGTTGAGCCTGTCAGAACACAAGGGCTATCACTGAGCCCAGGTGTAACATCAGTCAGATGGACAGATGGTATGAAGGTGCACTTCCACTGATGATGCCACTCTGAGTGCAAACTAGCCACAACAGGAAACAATAATGAAATACACATACCACATACCGTTTATATTACTGTGGGAATTCAGTAATATATGCAAGACAGTAGGGGAAGGGAGGGAATCCCAATGGATTAAAGTTTCCATTTAAAAACTCTGTCAACTTTTCACACTGCCTAACATCCTTAAAAATTTTTTTTTAAAACTTTAACACAAGTGAACCGCCACCATTACTGCTTAACCTTATTTTTGACATCTTCTGGTCATGCAGATTACTTAGGGGGAAAAGGACAAATTACATTTCACAGCTATTCTCAGACATCAAGTATGGTTTTAATTTTACTTAATTTCCAACCCAAGGGACTAAGCTGCTGCTATTCTTATAAAACCAAGTAGGCAAATTTTGTATTTGTGTTTCCAGGGCTTATCACAAGGTTTGACCCACAGTAAGCACTTAATAAATGTCTTTTAATTCATTCATTTATTATCCCATTGGATTGGGAGTCAGGACTTTGAGACCTTAAAAAAAGTCACTCTTCTCCCTCAGTTTTCTTATCTGTTAAGAGGGAGGGGGAAAAGGTTTGATGAGATGAGTGCTAAGGTCCCTGTCTGCTCTAACATTCTAGGATTCTACAAATGTGCTTCTGATAACATTTTTTATTAGTGTTGTGCATAAGCCTCCTTCACATTTCCCTGATGATGACAAAAATTCTGTTAACATACCCCACCCAAAGAATTTGACTGAAAACTTGAGTGCAACAAATGAGACTGAGCAGGAATCTCTTTCTGCTCCTCTCTTGGGTTCTCTCCCTTCTCACTACATTCTTGTTGGTGTGGATTTGGTTTAAGTATTCAGTCCTTCAGGAATATTACATTGTTTGGGATGTGACTGTCATTTAGGGAGAGGCAAAGGAGATAACTACTATTTCTATCTTAGGGCACAAAATACAGTATTTTACCTGTTGAGACTTAATGAATTCAATAATACACTATCATCATCACAACCTGACAACACTGACCCCTTTTCAAAAAGACAAGTTACAATCTGCCACACACAGGAAGAAACAACCCAAGAAGGGAAACAGACTTTCTGTCCAAAAGAATCACTTGCTCATCAGGAGAGAATCCAGCTTCTCCTTAGCTATCATTTCATAAATTAATAATCTGTTAAAATCATAATCCCAAGAGTTTATCTATAACAAGAAGAAATTCAAGTTTAAAAAATCAAATAAATTAGTTACAGCCTTGTAAACAATTGTCCGTTTTCATTACTAGATTTTCATTATTAGATTTAAAAAAAAAGATTTTGTAGAAGAAATCAGACAGTACAAGGCACACATCACACATCAGAATCCAAAGGGAGAAGGCCACAGATGAAACCACATCATCTCTGGTTGATGCTGCAATCATGCTTGCTGTAGAATGCTGCAGATCTATCGGTCTTGTTTCTATACTTGATCATCTGAAAATGGGTGACTGTGCTCATTTTTTTCCACTAAGAAGATCACTGTGCTCTTTCATTAGGTCATGGGATTTGAAGTTTTCTAAATACAGTCTTCTCAGATGTTTTCCACAAAGCTCCCTGGGAAAAGGCCAGTCTTCCCATTGCGCTGCAGTGTGCCCTTAAACCAGCCATCCTCTCGCTTCTTGTGGACAAAGACGATGTCTCCTTCCTTGAGCTCCAGCTCAGCCTCACTCTGAGGAGGATAAGAAACCACCACTCGGTGTCTACAAGAGAAAAGGGAGAGTTTCATCAAGTTTCCTCCAAAGCAGGGACACCTGAAAACTGGGAACTCCAAAGAGTCTGTGAGCTCCAAGAAATATCTGAACAAGAATGGGAAATGAAGCTGTTCGTAGAATTGTAGTCTGGGATTCTCTGAACAGGCCCAGTTTGTCTGGAATGGAACCTGCTGGACCCACTGCTACATAGCAGCCTGTCTTTAAAAGTGAGACTCTGCCATCTTTCAGCTGAGCAGCATAGACTCTATGAACTCAATAGGCCTTTCCAGTTTTGAAGACATAGGCAGCCAATTAAAGGAGGCTACCCTCACCCGTGGTAGGGCACAAACTCGGCATGCTCAAAGCCCTTTGAGGCTGGCTCTATTTAAAAAGTAAGCATGCTCAGAGAAGCCAGGGTTACATGACACTACTCAAAAATAAAGTTGACATGTGCACAACAGCCCACCATTAATAGATGTAACTGTCTTCTCTGCCTGTTAGTGCAATATCCACAGAGAGCCTTGCCTTCCTCCTTGGCCTGTTCTCACAGAAAAAGAAGAGCAGCTATAGTTAAGGATGAGGTGGTTGGCCTGGTTGCCTGGATGCCCTAATACCTTTACCACTCCCCTCCCCTTTATGCTTTCCCAAAATGTTTTTACTCCATTCACCTTATGAAAGATGTATTTCTCCCTTGCTTTCTTCTCTTTGTCATATCCATGAAAGGCTATTAAGAACAGAAATTATGCATCAATGTATACTCACTATTATGACTAAGGAATGGACAGTCATTTGTAAAGGGAAAAGGGGTGGAGGTAAGGACTGAGTTTTTTCTTTCCCTTTTTTTCTCCAAGACAGAAAATGAGTTTATATCCTCATGGATACCACTCACTCAAGGTGTTGAATGTTATAGCCTGAGAAAAGATAAGCAAGAGTGAACTCCAACTTTCTGGTCTTGTCTTAGCACTATGATGACTTTAAGATATGAAACTTCTTAAATTAGAAGCTGGTTGAGTTGTTTCATTTTTTTGTACCTGTGTCCCCAGCAGCACAATCCCTAACTCACAGCAGAATGTTTGTTGATTGACTAAGAAACCTGTTTGTTTTTTAAGAGGATCTGAGCTCCATCAATCTGCATCAAATAAAACCATAATTCAGTTGAAGAAATAACTACATCAGGAGCATCAAACCAAATATCCCATTTAAAAAGGCCCCAGGATAGGCACAAGAGGCTCAGAGAATGCGTGCAAAAATTCTGAGTCCAGAGTCTAAAAAGGTCTCAAGAGCTCATCCTTGAATTATGGGTAAGAACCATATTATTCTCCTTATTCCATGGATTTATAAATTTGACCAAAGAGGCAGGGTAACAGAATAGAAAAAGACCTTGATCTGGACTCAGAACTGGACTGGAATTCTGACTCTATGACCCATTTGACACCAGCCAAGTTACTTTATTTACCTCTCTGGGCCTTAATATCCTCATCTGTAAAATGGGTGAGCTGAACTCATTTTTAAGGTTCCTTCCAGGACTTATACAAAGGTTCAACAAAATGGCACATTTACATGACAACTACACTTTTAACTAAACCCTCTAAATTGACAAGTGCTACCCATTACCTTAACATCTGTTATTTTTCTTTGGATCATAAATTTAGAGCTGTAAAGGATTTTAGCAATCTTCCAGTACAATCTCATTTTACATATAAGGAAACTGAGGTCCAAAGAGATTAAATGACTTGTCCAATGCACCAACCAAAGGTTCTTTCCACAGCACCTTGCTTATTGAGAGCTAATTATTTATGAGGCTTTGGTCAGCATGGGAGAAGACAAAAAGTGACAGAGAACAAGTTAGTCATAAAGGGCAGACAGCCTCTAATAGCTGTTTCCCTTTATTTTCTCCAAAGCTGTAAAAACTATCAAGTAACTTAGGAACTGGATGATGACAAAAGCTACATGCATCTACGTGTGCATGTGTGTGTGTAACTAAAGAGGGTACAAAGGTTCCTTCTGAAATTTTACTTGGAGCAAAAAACTTTGAACTAGTTCACTGGATGCCAGTAAAATAGCTTTTGATTTCCTTAGCTACTTTCAATTTCAAGAACTTGTTTCTATTTACAGAATAATGAAAATCATTAAAAAAAATTTTTTTTTAAAGCTGGAAAAGACCATAGAGATTATCTAGCCAACTCCCAGCCAAAAAAGGAAAGTAGGAAATCTTACACTCAGATATGTACATTTATTTTCCTCACTTTTAAGTAGAATTTTTCTTCATAAACTCTTAAAAATTAAGAAAAAAACTCTGAAAAGCACCCAAATGAAAGTTACCACAATTGACTAGCATTCTGCTTTATAGGTCCTAAGTATCCATAAACACCGTGGCAGCATGTGGAAGTGTTAAGAAAACGAGGTATGGAATCAGAGGACCTGTATTCCATATCTGGCACTGCCTGTTACTTGCTGTATGATACTAGGCAAGACTTCTCTCTCTTGGCTTCTCTTTCCTGCTTTGCAAAATTATGGAGTTGGACTGGATAATCTTAAGGTCTCTAGATGCTAATGTTTTTGGACTTAAATACCAGGACTAATGATCTGATGTTGCCTGTTCAAATGGAGGGAGATGGAGGGAACCTGGGGACTATTTAGCAGAACTACAGAATGATTAAAGGACTAAAAATTGGTGTTCTGAAGAAAGGTATGAACTGGTTTTGCCCTAGGAAAGAGAAAGTTGAGGCGCTGGCTACTAAATAATCATACCTTGTATTCTATATAATTCTTTTTAAAAAAATTAATTAATTAATTTTGTTTACATCACTCATTTCCATGAGATTTTGAGTTACAAATTTTCTCCCCATTTTCCCCCACCCACCACCCCAAAACAGTGATCCCACTGTATAGCCCCTCCCCCAATCTGCTGTCTCCTATGTTCTGCCCCATCATGCCTCTGACTTTCTGGTAGGGTAGAATGGGTCTCCCTACCCCAGTGCCTATATATCTTAATTCCCAGTTGCATGTAGTTAATAATAATAATTATATATGTATACACACACACACACACACACACACACATATATATATATATATATATATATATAT
>CM053601.1:90338456-90361648 GCA_028646575.1 Pseudocheirus occidentalis
AATAATAATTATATATGTATACACACACACACACACACACACACACATATATATATATATATATATATATATATTTTTTTTTTTTTAAGTTAACACACATCTCCAACAGGTTTATTTTTCAAAGAGGAAGCTGGATTTTTTCTGAGTGGGGAGAGCAGAGCAGAGTATGGAATAGAAAATAACTACCAAGGTGACCTGTGTTTTGCTAAGTGTTTTATAACCACAATAAACTAGTACATAGGATGCCCTGTACAACAACAACACAATAAAGGCTTAAAGCTGAGGTGTTCCCATGGCAACGCTGAAGATAGTTCAGTCTCTGGTATTTGGAATTTAGGCTGCAGTCCCTGTGATCTGGATGGCTCTCGGGGCAGGAGGCACAGGCCATGCTCTAACCAGACTTGAACAGGAGAATGGCGACCTGGCCCAAGTAGAAGTAGATGAAGTGCTTTGTCTCGTGTCATGTAGCTGCCGAAGTTCCTCCCCACGATGCAGTGCCAGGTGGGGTTATACTTCTTGTCGAACTCCTTCTTGATGTGGGCTGCTATGTCCTTCTCGATGTTGTACTTCTCCAGGGCCTGGGTGGCACACTCCATGGAGTCCTGCTGCATCTCCTCCGACATGTCCGCATTTTTGATCACAGCCTTGTGGTCACACATGGTTACCACGGGTCGGGGGCGCTGGCAGCTGCTACGGGTCCCGGCGGGAGGGGGCGGCGGCGGTGGGGCTCAGGCACTCTGTCCGACCTGACAGGTGCTTTCACTGCCTAAGCCGTTGCGCATCTCTACACACATATATTTTTAACATTTGATTACAGAACTTTAAATTCTAGATTATTTCCCTTCCTCCCTCATCACCCATCCCCACTGGAAGGACAAGCAATTCAATACAGGCTGTACATGTGTAATTATGTAGGACATCTCCACAGTGGACATATTGTGAGATACTGATTATAGGTTTCTCCTTCCTATCCCCCACCCCGTTCTATTCTCTACCCTATGCTTTACAGAAGTGTGTACTTCCAGCAACCCTTCCCACCACCCTGCCCTCCTCCATCATCCCACCTCTCATCCCCATCCCCTCTACTCTCCTGCGAGAGAAGATACCCAGTTTAGAATTTATGTCATTCCTTCCCTAAGCCAAATTCAACAAGAGTAAGGTTGACCCTTTCCCTTTTGCCTTCCTGTTCTTCCCCTCCATTGTAATAATTATCCCTCCCCTTTTCTATATGAGATGATTAACCCCATTCTGTCTCTCCCTGTCTCCTCTCATTCTAATCCTCTCCTACCTTAGAATTTCACCTATCAAAGTATCATCAATTCCTCATCAATTGATACTGTGCCCTCTTTATATTCATATATACACATACTCAGATATGTATTCACATGCATATATATATATACACACATAAATATATATATATATATCCTCCTACATAGACGTATGTGTATGCATACATATACATTTGTATTCCCTTCACCTATCCTCATACTGAGAAAGATTTCATAAGTTACAATGATCATTTTTCCATGTTGGCATGTAAATAGTTAAACTCTGATAAGGTCCTTATGATTTCTTTTCCATGTTTACATTCTCATGCTTCTTGCATTTGAGTGTCAAATTTTCTTTTCAGTTCTGGTTTTTTCAGCAAGAATGTTTGAAAGTCCTCCCCCTCACTGAATGATCATATTTTCCCCTGGAACAGTATACTCAATTTTGCTGGGTAAGTGATTTTTGGTTTTAATCCTAGCTTCCTTGATCTCTGGAATATCATATTCCAGGCGCTTTGATCTCTCAATGTAGATGCTGCCAGATCCTGGGTTATCCTGATTGTGTTTCCACAGCATTCAAATTGTTTCCTCTTGGCAGACTGTAATATTTTTTCCTTAATCTGGGGACTCTGGAACCTGGCTATAACATTCCTAGGAGTTTTCTTTTGGGAATCTTTTTCAAGAGGTGATAGGTGAATTCTTTCAAGTTCTGTTTTGCCCTGTCATTCTAGAATATCAGAGCAATTTTCCTTGAGAATTTCTTGAAGAATGCTTTCTAAGTACTTTTTTTGATCATGGCTTTCATGTAGTCCAATAATTTTTAAATCGTCTCTCTTGGATCTATTTTCCAGGTCAGTGGTTTTTTTCAAGGAGGTATTTCACATTGCCTTCTATTTTTTTCATTTGTTTAGATCTGTTTAATAGTATCTTGATTTCTCATAAAGTCATTTGCTTCCATTTGCTCCACTCTAATTCTGAAGGAATTAGTCTCTTCAGAATGGATTTCAGATTCTTTTTCCATCTGGCAAATTCGACTTTTTAAGGCATTCTTCTCCTCATTGGCTTTTTGGGCCTCTTTTACTATTTGAGTTAGTCTAGTTTTTAAGGTGTTATTTTCTTCTGTCAGGCTGTTGACTCTCTTTTCATGATTTTCTTGCATCATTCTTATTTCTCCTCTCAATTTTCCCTCCACTTCTCTTATTTGGTTTTCATAATCCTTCTTAAGCTGATCAATGGCTTGTAGGCATTCTTCATGTTTCTTGGAGGAAGCTTTTGGTGTGAGTGTTCTGGTTGTGTTGTCTTCCTCCTGTTCCATGCTTTGATCCTTTCTGTCCCCAAAAAAGGATTCTAGAGTTTGGTTACTGTTCTTACTTTGCTTCCGTTGCCTGCTCATGCTGCCAGTAAATTATTTGATTTTTTTAATCTCTGTGGGACTCTGCTTCAAGGGGGGAAAGCTCTGTCTCAAATCGCTGGGGTTTTCACAGCTGCCAGAGCTATTAGGAAGCTGCTGCAGCCCCCACCAGCTTTGGCTCACTGAAAACGCACCCCAGGATCACCACCCAAGACCACAATCCAGATCCAGGCCGCTCAACACAAGAGCACTTAGCTTGTGAATGATCACTTGGCCCCCTTGCAGTCTGCAGGCTGGGAGCTCTGAAGCAGCTAGGTGGAAGCTGCTGCAAGGCCATATAGCTTCTGCCGCTTCCTTGCCCTGGAGGTAGTTTGGCAGAACTGCTTTTCTCCCTCAAATTTAGCAGAATTCCACTGACCTTTCGCTTAGTCCTTGTTTCTTATCTCTTGATAATTCTGGAAACTGCCACAGTTGCCACTGATCCACTCTCGTGAAGGCTCCAGCTGTGGCTCATCCAGGCTGCCACCAAGGCCAAGCCATGGTTTCAGGCTGGGCTGGTTTCAGCTCCCAGCCTGCTGCGATGAACCCTTTGTGCCAACCTCCCTTTAGCAGGAGATGTGTTTTTCTGTATTTTTGCGTGAGTTTTGGAGCCCTAAAATTTGTTCAGTCATATTTTATGGGTATTTGAGGTGGCTATGTGCGAGCTGCAAAACCTTGCTGCTTCTATGTTGCCATCTTGGCTCCACCCCCTATATAATTCTTTATAGTTATAAAGCATTTTCACATACATTTTCTCATTTGGTCCCCTTAAGAAGCCTACTAGGACAGGTAGTACAAGTTTTATTCTTTCCATTTTATGGATAAGGAATCTAAAGCACAGAAAAATTAAGTGATTTGTCCAAGGTCACATAACTAATACAGCCAAGACCATGCTGCTCTGACTGAAGCATTAACTAGTTTAGTGTTCTTCCTACCATATGTGAAACTTCTACTTATTCGATAAAAGACTTGAGAATTATGTAAAAGACAACTGTTTTGCTTCTGCAGAGAACAGAACAAGAAAAGAGAAAATATACTGTAATGCCACAACATAAAGATTATGATGAGAGGCAGTGTGTATATAGTACAGGGGTATAGGGCTGACCTTGGGTTGGTGTAGAAGATGACCTGAGTTCAAGTACTACCTCAGACATATACTAGCTGTGGGACTATGGATGATAAGTCCCTACATCTCAATATCCTATGTAACTCTCTAAAATTAAGTTATAGACGAGTTGCTGATCTGAACCAATAGAGGGCATTTCCACAAGGAATTCCCCCTACACTGATGAAATCACAGGTCTGGATCGAAAAAGAATAGCTATATAGACCAGAGCATTTAGGCTGTGGAATCTCTTTTCTGGAGCTTTTCAAAAGCCAGATAGTTTCATGTTTCTTGTGGAATGGAGGTATGGTTCTTTTGGAAAGCAGAGAAATTATCATCACCATCTCCAACCCTATGATTCCAACATCTAAAAAATCTTGGAAAGAAGGTGGTAACAACTGTCATTTGAGCCGAGTTAATAATAAGGCACAAAGTCTTGCGCCTTTGAAAAAAAAGATGTGTGGCTCAGATCATACTGTTTTAATTGTTTATTGAATTTACATCCAACCTGTTCTCCTAAGCTGCTTGCTCTACAGTTTGAACAGAAAAAAATAAATTGTTCTCTTTAAAAAGTGAAGTTTTTGAAGACTGATATTTTCATTTAATAATATGCACCAAACCCATTTGGTCAAATTTTGTTTTGGAAGTAGAACTGCAGCTGGGCTAAGGACAAAGTCTTCCTGCCAAGCCCCCACTGGGAGTAAATTTTCATTTTTAAGTTATAAGTCTCTTGGGAGTGCGAATGGGAAACCATGGCCCTAATGGAAACTTTGCCACAGCCTTCATCATTTATCATGACTGTCAGGTGTAGCCTTAATCCCTTGCCTTAGAAACTGTCCTGTGAGCGTGGCTTATGGTCTTGGCAAGTTGGTGTGCATAGAGAATTCTAACACACAGGGATATAGGAGCAAATAACTGGATGTACCTAGAAGTTACTGTCTTGGGAAATCAAGTATTGTTTTTTGTTTTGTTTTGGGGGGAGGGGAAGAAAGAGGCTGGTTGTTTCCAGACTGACAATCAGATGTGTGGGCACGGCTGCAGAGGACCTTCACATTTTTCCTGTTGGGCATCTTGCCTCATTCTAATAATCCTTGCCTATTTCAAGAGAATTTACCTCTTTTTAAGATGTCAGGTTACATGGCTTCTGCAGAGTAGAAAAGTCATAAACCAACACAAGATTTGGTGATCAATAGTAGCTAAAAGAGAAGACTCTCTCCTCACAAAAAAAAGTGGTTCCCAGAGTCACAGGCCTATATAGACAATTGCAGTATTATTTTCTTCTTCAAAAGATCTGTCCAAGTGTTTTTCAGTCACCACTACAACACAGTCCTAATGATGGCTTAAAAGAGACAGTGTGTCCCATGAAGAAATAAATGTCTTCTGAAAATCCTGAGTTGATCTTTCCACGGTTTGGGTTAAGCCTTTTTAGTTTTTCAGTTAAATGGTTTATAGACACTTTTCCCTCTGGCATATAATCTCTTATTCCTTCCTATCATGACATCGCCTCCCTCTCACATCACCATTTCAACCATTTTGGTATTCATGGACTCATTAACATTCATCTTCTCTGTAGGTCCACACACTTTTCTTTTTCTTCTTCATTCAGGGCATACCAAAGAAGCCTTCCACCCAGCTCCTGGGAAGTCCCCAAGCCTGTCATTTCTTATTGGCTTGCTCTGTAACTATTTACTGTTTTGGCTGGTTACCAAGGCAATCTGATATCTAATTAAGGATTTCCCTGGCAATACCGTACTAACTCACTTTATAGCCTGCTTTCCAAATAAATCATGTCCATTGCTGTACCCAGTCATTGTCACTGCCTACAAGAAATTACTTGTGCTAGTTAAGCATGACTGCCTCTCTGTAAATCTACCTCTAACCAATTTGTACATTCCCAAGAGTTCTAGCTTAATCCCTCATCAAAGACACAGGTTCTTTCCAAATTTAACAGGTAGGCCTGGAGGCATGTGAGTTTGAGATACGTTATATATGGAGATAGCTTATTATTTTATAGAGAGGAAATCTGTAAAAACTCATTTTTCTTCCTTTTGTCCTTGTTCTGCAGTATTTTGTTTCAGCTTTCCCTCATTTCAACTCTCTAAATAACTTCTTTCTCAACCCCTCTTTAAGAAGTCTAAATGTCCAAAAAGTCCAAATGTCCTCTTTTATGCTTTCATCAGTCTTCCATTTTTCTGCCTCTGGGGTACAGAACAGTTTCAGGCCTTTCCCTCAGAATCCCTGGCAAACACAAAGGAATCCTTTTGTTACTCAGAGAATTTTCAACTGAAACCAATTATTCTCCAGCACACTTCAAAGTTCATCTCTCCTTACTACAGGGTCACTTAAGTCTTTACATCTTGTGCATGCCTCCCTATTCAATGACTAGCTACATTTCCCTTGGACCTTAGCCTTAAAGGATGAGTTAATACCGAAGAGGAAAAATTCAATCCTTTTTCATTATTCTTTTGTCTAGCTAGCTAATCATTCAGTGGGTCCCGGTGGGGAAAGGCTAAAATCAGCAGAGATCTGGGCTAGAATTCTCCTTAACAGCTGTGTGAGGTTCCCTGTGTCACCTTTCCTTTCTGAGGCTCTGTTTCACCATTAATAAAATACAGCTAGTCACAATTTTAACCTAACAGGGTTGGCTGTGAGAAAAGTTCTTTGTAAACCTCACATAGGTGTGAGATACAATAATGTATATATGCTAACATATATCACATGATGCATATAGTACATGTGGATATGTATAGTACATAAACATATATCTAGTTATGAGAGAGATGGGGGGAGGAGAAAGAAAGAGAAAGAAAGGGTGGGGCAGTATGGTATACCATATAGAGCACCACACACAGCGTCTGAAAAACCTGGGTTTGAATCTTATTTCAGACACTTTAATAGCTGTGACTCTGAGAAAATCAATTACCCTTTCTGAGACTTAGTTTTCTTCATCCATAAAATGGGGATAATGACTGCACCTATTACACAGGTTTGTTTTGAAATAATGTATGCAATGCTCTTTGAGAAACCTAAAATGTCACATGCAGTTAACTATGACAATTATATGCATTGTCTTTTATTGTACTAGGAATTATACAATAAATTCTGATTTCTGTAATTCTATCAATGAGAACTATTCATTAGCATTCCATATTTTACTAAAATAGCGATAATTGGTGTGCATATGATGATTCTGAGGTCCTGGAATATCACAGAATCTTATTCTATGTTTTAAGGCCATAGAATGTCAGGTCTAGAGAAAGGCCTAACTTTGAACCCACATTCTCTGACTTAGAATTTAGCATTCTTTCCGCTAAAACTTATGTGCTGCTTTGTACATGCCTCCTACATCATCATGCCACTCTTGTATTTAGTCTTCTATTGGTTTTAGTGTTAAATACACTTTATAAAATACATATTCTATTTCTCTGAAGTAGTTAAAGGCAGCCAGAGACACTGGGTTTCTCTGAACACAGGAAAACCTGAGTTCAAATCCAGCCTCAGACACTTCCTAGCTGTGTGACGCAGGAAGTCACTTAATATCTTATTGCCTGACAAAGTGGATCCACTGGAGAATGAAATGGCAAACCGCTCCAGTATCTTTGTCAATGGGTCAAGAAGGGTTGGACATAACTGAAAAAACTGAACAACAACAAAATTTCTCTGAAAATTTAAATCCCATATTGTTATGCATAGTAACTTTCTGTTTGCCAGAATGGCCTATACCTAGTTTATGATATTCCTTTCCCCCCCACATTTTCCCTACTGCCCCAGGTGTCTTGTTATTGTCAAGTAAAGTAGAAGTGAATACTCAGCTAAAGCTCATTATCATCATTGTATAAATCAAGTTTGGAAAGTTACTTATTAAAGCAATATTATTTAAAAATCCTACTCTGAATGGATGCTTTTGTTTTTTTTGTTTGGCTTTTTGGAGGGCAATTGGGGTTAAGTGACTTGCCTAAGGTCATACAGTTAGTTTTTTGTGTTACGTATCTGAGACAGCATTTGAACTCAGGTCCTTCTGACTCCAGGGCTGGTGCTCTATTCACTGGGATACGTTTTTAAAAGAGAAGTTGGAAAGGAATTTTCCCTAATGTCCCCTTTGCCACTGCTGAAAAGGAAATAAGTCATATAAAAATTTTGCCCATGGATTAAATTGTGCCTGTAACCATCTGCCCAATGATTAAATTATTTATGTGTTTCATCTGATGAGACTCTCAATCTCCCCCAAAACCCACTGCCTATCTGAGTAACAGATTTCTACATCTCAGCACATGGAAACTGCAGGGACTTGATGTTAGAGATGAGCTAGTGAGAAAGGAAACAGGATGAAGTGTAGGCAGCGCAGAAATCCAGGACATCTGGCAACAAAAAAAAGGAAACTGAGAAGGGGAATTTGTGCTTGAGTCACTCAGAGTCCAAGGAGACTCTGGGCATAGTAACATACCACCTAAAACATCCACAAAAATACAAAAAAAAGGAGCAACGCCCTCAGATTGTGAAAGACATAATATGGACCCATGCCCAGGAATGAAACCAAGACAAACTCCCTGTGGCCAAAGGATAATGTTAACAAATAGCTGGTTCAGGGATGTGAAGTTTTGTCCTTGGAAGGCAGAAGGGAAGAGAGGAGCATCAAAGTAAAACGTCAGGGTAGACTTCCATTGAGTTTGATTAAAACCCTAACAGATGAGGGAAATAAGTAAACTTTTTGTCTGCTGAAAAAGAACAATTTAGAAGATAATGTTTCTTTTTGACCATTGTTTTCATAAGGGTTGGACTTACACCAATCCCCCTTTTAGATTGCTCACTCTGATTACCTTCAAAGATTTGTGAGTAAATCACTGCCCCTACTTAACAAATCACACAGGCTGCTGGATCTTTTCCTTCAAGCTCTTTTCTGCAGATTTATGCTCTAGAACAGAGGAGACATAAAATAACTATGGTCATTAGTCAGCTTCAGCCTAAATATGTCCTCTGACCCATCAAGGGGATGGGAAAATCACTGTTAAGTTGGGTGCCTTTGAACAAAGAACCATATACTCTTTATAGTACAAATACAAACACACAGTAATAAACATATGTTTATTTTGACTACATTTTGCATGTATGAGGCAGCTAGAGAGGGCAGTGGATGAAGCACTGGGTTTGTAATTAGGAAGATCTGAGTTCAAATACAGCCTCAGGCATTTACTAGTTGTGGGACTAAGGTCAAGGGCTGTATTATTTAACTCTGTGCCTCAATTTCTTTACCTATAAATGCTAGCTACTGGTTATAATTATATTTTATTATACACACCTACCTACATACACACACATACATATAGAGTGACATTTAAAAAGTTCAGGAGACAGTTTTTGGGTAATTAACCATTTTCTTAAAAATGCTAGTATGTTATTAATAAAAAGAGGTCAGTGGCACTCTTGATTGCCAAAGACCTCTAATGGTTGTGGGCTCATAGTTTATATGCCCTTGTTAGGCAGAGTGTTCCTGAGGGTAGCAATAAATTCTGATTGGCTAAAAATTAGTGAGAAAGAATTAATGTTACAATAAGAGGTAGGCAGCATTGATGTAGTTTGGGATGCTTTTGTCTATAACCTCAGTTTGTAAAATCTCACTTGTGTTCGAGTACCTATGTATGTAACATCAGTTTGTAACAAGCCTGTGCAATTAAGTTGTAAAAGTAACACTTTCCCCCAGCCATAAACGCATTAACTCTGCCTCTCCCCTTGCCCCAGCATGAAAGTCTTTTCCCTGAGCTAGAAAGTCTACCTAGAGACAAGCACCTATATGAATCCTTCAATAGCATTCTATAAACAAACTCTTAGAGAAATGTATATCTCCTTTGTTCTAAGTGGCCAGCTGCATCCAAAAGCCTTGAACAACATTATCAGAGAAATAATTTCCTCCCAATATTGTCTAGCTCCCAGACTTGGCAGCTCCTGAAACAATCAAGCCTATCCTCCCAATAGCCATATAGGCCATATCCCCTTCATCCTTGACCAAAAAGCAACCTAGTAACGTCACAAGCCAAAAACCAAACCTCCAGATAGCCCCACCCCTCGGGCTTTCTCCCAGTGAATTATGGGCAATATGCCTGCATAGTTGATATAAAAAGTGCAAGTCCCTTTAAGCACTGACCACTCCTAAACTCCTCCCAAAGTCCCCCTTTGCCCACCTAGTTAGCATAATTAAACTTTGACTGACAGTTTTATGGTTATAAAAACTGCACCTCTGTCCCCTGCTCTTTGCAGGTTCCCTTAACCTTTTCCTGCCTGCTGCAGAGCATAAAACTTTATAACTCTACACTTTGCAGGTCCCCCTATTTCTTCTGCCTGCTGCTAAGTCAGCATAAGAATAAACTTTGTAAGTTTGCCAAAAGACAGCTTGGGTCCTGTGAAATTCTTTCCAGACAAGAACCCTCTAGGGATTCTTATGAGATCCCTCAGACACCCAGCTCTCCCCAACCTCTTCAGTATTACAAAGAAGGAATTGGGGTATATGACCCTGAGCACCCAAATACTGATCAAAGAGAATGATCAATTTCCATATCGCCTATCTAACAAAAGGGAGAATCCACATTTTCTTAGACCTGTTGGAGTAAACAAAATGAGTAAGAATCCACCCATTTGCCTAAACTTAGAATTTCTTTTACTGTCCTTGGTTAGATCTTAGCCAGGATCTTTTGCCCAAAGTCTTAGCCAGCAAGTTTTTGCCCAAGATTTCCCACACTGGTTGATTTCTGGATAAGGAAGTAGAAAAGGGGAAAAACTCTGGTCCTAATTCAATAATTAGCTATTATTTCTATCAATATTTAGAACAGAATATGTTGTTTTCCTTAATAATCTCTGAGGGGACTGGCTGGGGTTTTTTTGTCTTTGTGAATCCCCAGCACCTAGCACAGCTCCTGACACAGAGTAGGCATTTAATGTTTGTTGACTGATATCCTCAACTGTAAAATGAAGAAGTGGGACCAAATGGCTTCTGAGGTCCCTTTTAGCTCTAGAACTACGATCCTGCTATACCTTGTACCTCACAGCGTTGTCACAAAGATCAAATGAGCCAGTGTATGTGAAATATTTTGTCAACTAGGTGGGCTGGTAGACAGTGTGCTGGGTCTGGAGTCAGAAAAACCTGAGTTTAAATCCTGCCTCATACCCTTACTAGCTATGTGACCTGAACAAGTCACTTAACCTCTGCTTATCTCAGTTTCATTAGCTGCAGAATGGGGATAATAACAGCAACTACCTCCCAGGGTTCTTAGGAGGATAAAATGACATAATATTTGTAAAGTAGGGCAGGTAGGTGCCATAGATAGAGTGCTGGTCTGGAGTCAGAAAGACCCGAGTTCAAATCTGGCCTCAGACACTTACTACGTATGTGATCCTGGGCAAGCCCTTTCAACCCTATTTACCTCAGTTTCCTCATCTGTAAAATGAGCTGGAAAAGGAAATGGCAAATCACTCCAAGAAAACCCCAAATGGGGTAACAAAGAGTCAATCACGACTGAAAAATGACCAGACAACAACAATAAATTTGTACTTTGCAAACCTTAAAGTACTACATAAATGTTATTATTGTTACTTATACTACAAATACTAGCTATTTTTATAAACATACCCCTAATGATTCCACAGGCCTGAAAGTAATTTTGAACCAATAAAAGAGGAATATTAAACCCCCACAGGTGAATTCTACTTATATGAGGAATGCATGCTTTATGAAAAAAGCAGGTACTAAGTGAGGAAAAGAACCTTTCACGAGGCAACTCAACAGATGACAGTTTAACATATGGTGAGTGTATCTATGTTCCAGTAAACGCTGTGCCTATTTTCAGGGTATTGGAGAATGCTGGCTTTTCCCTGACTAGGCAACAATATTTCATTTTGGAGTTTATATATCCCTAGTAGATGAAATTTGTCTATCTAAAAATAATTCATCTCCCAACATACTCTGGTACAACCAGTGGCTATGTCAAAAGACAACTGTTTGTTCCTGTAGCCATTCATCAAACCCAGAGCAGTTTCAATAGCTTTCATTTTCTTCTGAGTATAACTGAACCGAATCACTGGGTCAAGAGGAGGAAATAAAATTCTCTGGGAAACCATGGTAAGTTAGCCACATGCTTCTGGCAAAGGAATAATCAAAACGGAATGTTCTAGGTTGGCAAAAGGTTTTAGCTGCTTCCTAATGAGTAGGTACTGATACAAAACATTGCTGCTCTTCTCAGCCCAGTCAAAAGCTATAAGGAAAATTCCGAATAATGTCAGATTGATAGCCTTAAGGCTTACAAAACACTTCTTTGAATTTGTTTTGCTTGACTTTGGAGATTTTTTTTAAAAGGTTGTTTCCCACTCCCCCACCTCCCCACCCCAAGAGAGGAAAAGTGGGAAGGAGAGAAAATAAAAGTTTTCTAACAGAACAAAAAAACAAAAACAAAACAAACAAAAAACACTTCCTTTATCAGCTGCTAGGAGCAACTAAGTGGTACAGTGAATAGAGCACTAGTTCCATAGTCAGGAAGACCAGAACTCAAATCTAGCCTCGGACACTTATCAGCTGTGTGACCTTGGGCAAATCACTTAATCTATCTGCCTCTGTTTCCTCAACTGCAAAATGGGGGAAACAGGAGTACCTGCCTCCCAGGATTATTGTGAGGACAAATGAGAAAATATTTGTAAAGTGCTTAGCATAGTGCCTGGCACACAGCAGGGTGGGGAACTTGCAGCCTTGATGCCACATGTAGCCTTCTAGGTCCTTGGATATAGACTTTTTACTAAGTCCAAGTTTTATAGAACAAATTCTTTAATTAGGATGATTTATTCTATGAAATTTGAGTTTGCTCCAAAGGGGGCTTGAGGACCTAGAGGGCTACATGTGACCTGGAGGTCGAAGGTTCCCCACCCCTATAAGGAGACACTTAATAAATAAATGCTTATTCTTTTTCTTCTGGAGTGACCCCTAAAACTCACCTTTCACAGACAACAGGCCTTGACTCATTCAGGACAGGACCCAAGGAAGAGCAGGGTTGCCTTGGGGGTGGAGCAATGGGAACACTGGCATCTAATGAGCTTGTCTTTCTGTGAAGTGCCTCTAGGACTGCTGATGTTGGGCCATCCCCATCCATGGGACAGGACCCAGCCCTAGCATGACTGCCTCCTGGGGTGAGCTCAGGCCCCACAGCCCCGTGCAGGGCCAGCTCCGATGGACCCTGTTCCACTTCCAGAGTTGGGGAGGCTGGAGGAGAAGCTCGGGGTTTCCGTTTGGTAGAGGCACCAGAAAGCAACTTCAGCAGACTTCTCCTTTCCTTCTGTAACAGACATATTAGTTTTAGTCTGGCATTATGTTTGCTCTTATAATCAAAGTACCATAGGATTATAGATAGAGGGCAGCTAGGTGGCATAGTAGATAGAATTCTGGGCTTCCTGAGTTCAAATCCAGCCTCAACCACTTACCAGCTGTGTGACCCTGGGCAAGTCACTTCACCTTCTTTGCCTCAGTTTCCTCATCTGTAAAATGAGCTGGAGAAGGAAATAGCAAACTACTGCAGTATCTTTGTCAAGAAAACTCCAAATGGGGTCCATAGAGTTGGACATAACCAAAAAGACTTAAGAACAATAACAACAAAAATTATAAATTGAGAGCTAGAAAAGACCTCAAAGGTTATTTTAAGGTCCAATCCCCTCCTTTTCCAGATAAGGAAAATTAGGTCTAAGTTTAAGTGACTTCCCAAAGGTCATATGGGCAGTGTCAGATGTGGGATTTGAACCTGGGTCCTCTGACTCTAATTCCAGCACTTTCTATCATACCACACTGGCCTGCTGGATCTGCTAGTCGCCATTCCCCATGTATATCTTGTCATGTATTTGCCTCTGATCTCTCTCTCCCTCTTTTAATTTAGTTTTAAACATGTCAATTATCAAGGGATTTACAATCTTTTTGTGGGATTTTCCATGACTTTTACTTCTCCTTTCTCGTGATTTTGGCCATTTGGTTACTCATTAGATTCTTATTCCTATAAAGTATTCCTTAATTTAGGCATTATTCACTAAGTCAACTATAAAATTCTACATTGGCTTGCATGTATTTGGTCATATTTATACCATTTACTTTTCATCCGGCAGAATTAAAAACCTGGGTCCTTGAGATCAAGTACCATGATTTTTCTATGACGTGCTTCATTCTATGCTGTATACCTTATGTACAAATAAGAGCAATGGGCTACTCTGGGGGATGGTTTTAGAAACTCAGCTATTTATAATCCATTAAATGACGAAGGGGCACTTTTTGGTTTTGAGGCATGAGTGCGTGTGTGCGCATGTGTTTCCTCCCTAAATCCAACACTAGAAAATGTAAACAGGAGCTGAATTTAAAAATACTGATCTCTGTTCAAAGCAAATTCTAAACTCTGAGATCATTATCCCTGAAAAAGAGGATTTTAACAAGCCCTCCTAATTCCAGCTCCTCTGTGGATTTCTCCTAATAATTTCTCAGGAAATTATTTTTAGATGAAATAATATTTTTTCAGGCAAGTTTTTTCTTCAGGGTATTTAATAGTGTGAATGGCATCTGAATTGAAAAGAACTATTAAGGGCATAAACTAGCATCAGGCTGGAAGTACCTTTCATGCATAAAAGAGGAATATTGAATACTAATATAGCAAATTTCCAATTAGCTAGGAGGAAAGGCCAGCATGAAAACTGAAGTCAGTCCCTCCAAACCTCTCATTTTACCAAGTTCTTGTTCCTCCTTTCCCAACCTAGACCAGTAACATCAGTGTTAATAGCAATGTCATTTTGCAGGGCTGTTGATTTCCCTCTTATTTCCTTTCTTGTTTTCAAGCTAGGTTGAGAAACTAGAAGATAGACAGAAATCCAGAGCCATGGATTCCAGATTGAATAACTGATCACCAGACAGTCAATAATTCACAAATTCTGAGTGAAGAATGTACTCAATTCAGTTCAATTCAATTCAGTTCAATGAACATCTTACCCCCTGTAAAGTGAGACTGAACTAAATCAAGGGTATGGTCTTTCCTTTGTATACATGGAATTAAAAAAATTTTTTTTGATAACTATATTTCAATGTAATTTGATTCCTTTGTAATTCCTAGTATTTCATTTTACACATGTAAAAACATTATTCTGGCTTCACCAGGCTGCCTTGGGAGTATATGACACAGAAAAAAATTAAGAATTATTCCCCCTAGGATACTACTGTGCTATAAGAAATGATGAGCAGGTTGAATTTAGAAAAATGTGGAAAAACCTGAATGAAATAATGAAGAGTAAAATGAGCAGAACAAAGAAAGGGAATGTTGTATACAGTAATAGCAATATTATTTCAAGAATAACTGTGAAAGACTATGTTATTCTGAGTATTATAAATACTCAAATCAACAACAAAGGAAACTATGAAGAAAGATGCTATCCACTACCAGAGAAAGAACTGATAAACAGAATTATGCATGGTATGGTTTTACATGCACATACACACACATACAGATTTACATACACATGCACACACATATATATCAAAATTGTGGTGGGGGGGAGGAAGAAAGTTTTGGAGCTTAAAATATAATAAAAAATAAAAGAAGAAGAAAAAAAAGAACAACCACTCCCCAGTTGCTTCTCCCTTAGTCTTGATGATCTTTTAAGATGAATTTTTTTAAAACCTGTTTTAAGCCCTGCAGACCTCAAGAACAGCGGAAGACTAGATGGGGAAAATGGCCTGGTTTTGCTAGAATGGCCTCTTAACATAAAAAATTTGTTCCTTTTCTCAAGGATGGTGATCTAAGAATTTAGAATTTACTAAATTTGAACAAATATCAATCAAACTTTTAAAATTCAGCTCCCATTTACATTTACTAGTGTTGGACTTAGGGAAAAACAAACAAAAAGACTATCTTTAGGTCCATCCAGGACCTAACATTCCATTCTGCTTATCAAGTATGTAATCACATACTTCTCTAGAAGGCATCTTCTCTAGAAACTCTGCTGACCTAACAAATGGAAGAGTCATCCTCATTGTATATAAAATCTAGATCCTCAAGACATGCTCTGTCTGAAGGATAGCTGCTAGTAGAGGCATGGAAGGGGCAGTGGTGACTTGACAGCCCAAGCGGGCCTTCAGTAGGAGAATTAAAGGGGTGCAATATGCCATGAGGACAAGAGGTCAGCTTTAGATGACATGGGACAAAAAACTGGGAGAACTGAAAAGCATCTAGGAGAAAATGTCTCATGGAGAGATTCCATGCCAATAGAAGCTGACATTGTGGAATACCCAGGGAGTTGTCAAAGGCTGGACTTCCTTCATCTTTCTGAAAGATTCTCTATTGAAAGGGTAAGACCACCATCTGGTTTCGTCAGTCAGCAACAACAGATCTTGAAATACCTTTTCTAAACCTGCGAATCTAAGCTACAACAATGAGGCTTCTTTAAAAAGTATTCACATAGTATGAAATACTAGTCTTGGGACTTGGCTTCATACAGTTAATTATAAATTATAATTTATAATTATATATGTAATAAATTATAATAACATAATTATAAATACCAATATAAATACTGATCTGCTTTATTCATAAACTCTCATGTTAACCTGGCAATCAAATATTAACTTTCTAGTAGGCTATGAAGTTTATTCCCTCATAAACTACTGTTTACAGGTATACCTAACAATTTAAACAGACCCACAATACATTAGCAAAGAACCAGATGGCTAAGAGTTCATTTGTGTCCTGGGGCTGACATGAGCTATAAAATGTTCATTTTGAAATGTTCATTAAGAGTCACTGTAATGATTCAATTTTTTTTTGGTCTTTTTTTTGGAGGGGTGAAGACAGGGCAATTGGGGTTAAGTAACTTGCCCAAGGTCACACACAGCTAGTAAGTACTAAGTGTCTGAGGCCAGATTTGAAGTCCTGACTCCAGGGCCAGTGCTCTATTCACTGCGCCACCTAGCTGCATCTAATGATTCAATTTTCCTGTTGGTCACTTCCTTTTTTTGAATTTATCCACCCCCATGTCCTGCTCCAATCCAACACACAACACACACACATTGTCTCATACATACTATCGTGTATGTTTAAGTACTATATTCCTCACCCTACCCTTCAAGGAGAAAGATCCAGGGACTATTTTAAATAAACCTAAATAAATGCTCATTGGACTGGACTAATTGGCTCTAAGAGGTTAACTGTCCATTTAAAATTTTCTTTCAGACCAAAGATCACCTAGTCCACCTTCTTCTGCTGATAAGGAAAATGAGTATGCTGCAGGATCAGAATTTAATCTTAGGACCTCTGACTGACTTTAAATCTGAAGTGTTTTCCACAGATGAGAAGTGAAAAACAAAAAAGCGGAAAAGGAAGAGAAATAAGTGATTCAGATAATCAGTCCTTGACCAATGGACACTACAAGAGAGAGGAAGAAGATGCTGGTCCCACCTTGCTATCCTTTTCTGATTTGGTGGCAAGGCTACTTGCACCAGCTGAGAATGCATTCTCAGAAGTAGAGGGTCCAGGAAGGGCTGTCCCTGCCTGACCACTCATTTCTGTCTCCAGAGATGTGGCAGGGATGTCAGGGGAGTTCAAGGAAGCAGCTGCCGCACAGGCCAGTGGCACAGTTGGTCGGCTGAGGTTGACAGCAGCAGCAACATAGGCAGTAGAATTCAGAACTGGAGGCTGAGGTTGCTGATGGGGTAGGAGCATAGTTGCAGGGCTGAGGCAGGCTGAATTCTGCACCTGAATGGGTGTCACTGCAGCTGTGGGGCGTTCCTGATTGTGAACAGCAACTAGGAAGAGAGAGGAGGAAACACAAATCTTTAATTTTCTAATAAACACTACTTGTCACTCCACTGTAAGAGAACATGATAAAAGTTTGCTATTCTGTCTACCACAATAAAGCTCTATGGTGGAGACTTCGAAGTCTCTTGTCTCAGTCAAATATTAGGAAAGGCATTTCCAATGAAGAGGCCAGTCTTTCAAAGGTCAGATTTTTTATTTATCCAGGGGCTCTCTGTTCAGCTAACATCCAATCCTCTAAAAAGATAGGTAAGATTTTCATGATACCAGTGCCACTCGAGGCAACTTTTTATGGATTTTACTAACCAAGAGAGGCAGCACTATATTCCGAGGACCAGGCCCAAAAGTCAGAAAGACCTTAGTTCACATCTACTTCAGACACATACTAGCTGTGAAACTCAAGTGTTAAGTACCTTAACCTTTACTTACCTCAGTTTCCTTAGCAGTAAAATGAGAATAACAACAGCACCAGAGTTGTTGTGAACGTCAAATGAGGTAAAACACTGTGCTTAGCAGTGTTCTGGGTACATAGTAGGCTTAACAAATGCTTATTCTTTTCCCCTTTGAGGGAACTGAGGGGATTGGGACAGCAAGTAGCTAGTTGTGGGAACTGAGTGAACCACACTGACTCCCTCTTGTGACTCAATTCTAGAGCTAGTTCAGTTCCCTTTCTTTTCAATTATAGGTCTAGTCCAACTTCTGTCTTGTATGAAAACTTTATTCAATTGTGAGAATTGGAAGAAAACATTATTACATTGTTTGAGCCCAGCCCTATGTGGCTAGGAGGCTGGACCACTTCTACCTATTGCTTAGAGGCTCTTAAACAAGGACCTAGGTTATGCTGACCAGAAACCCAGACAGATCCAAAGACTGATGCAAGGAATTGTCCTACAACTGTACATCTCAAGTAACCTGTATGTCTTATCTAAAAACTGGCCCTGTACTGATCAATCAGTTATTATTTCTGTTTCTTTGATTGTTCAAAGACATGTGACAGGAGTGGGATATCTCTTTTTCTGAATTTTGGGAATTCCATCTATTTGTTCTCCCCCTCCCAATTTGGAAAGTCCCTAATTCTGACCCAAGTGGAAATCAGATTACCTAATGTTGTGGTTTCCTTTTAATTAATTGGTCTTATTTGATTGCTTTTCTGTCTCCCCCTATATTTGGATTCCAGGCCAAAGCTGAGGAGGTCTGCTTCCACTTTGTTAGGAAATTGCCATGCACTGCTTAATAAATTGATATGCTTGCAAGTTTAAACCTTTGTTTCCTCAATCATTTCATCTGCCTCCTGCTACTTCTTCTTTCTGTCACTGAGCTTCAGATAACTCTCTCAAATCCCACATCTGATAAGTATTAAATTTTGATAAAGTCCCATCAACTCCTTCAAAGCATGTTTCTGACACATTAACTGTGATACCAGGCAAATCCAATATTCTTTGAGTAAGTCTCTAAACTTTATGGTAGAGCCAGTTTGCACTCACGCAGGTGGCAGGAGTGTTCAGACCAATGAAATCACAAGTTCCTGATATACTGCCCAACCAAATGCATGGTTATCTGGTTTCTGCCCTTCCTCTTCTCAATTAAAAAAAAAAATAACGCACCTTTCATTATTTACTCTTAGGCTATTGGGGACTTCAAAAGGGGGCACTCAAAAGTTTTGTTTTATACCACTGGTGAATTCTAGGACTCTTGGGGAGTAGGAAGGAATTTTATAGATCCAGGGTAGATGAAAGGGGGGGGGGTGTATTCCTTTTGTAGAATCATGAGAGACAGTCTGGCATCATAGACTGAGAGCTAACCTTGGAATCAATAAGACCTGGGTTCAAGTCCAATTTCTGATACACACTATTTGGGTGAGCCTGGGTAAATCACTTAACCTCGCTCTGTTATGTTCTGTTACAGGAGAGATTTTCCTCATCGGGCAATTGCCCAGACCAAGGAAGCCACAGGTTCAATCCCTGTTTCCTATGTGAGAATCATAGGATCACTGGACTTTAAGCTAGATAGAACTTTCAATCATCAATCAACAAGCATTAATTAAATGACAACTATGTGCCAACATCATGCTAAGTTTTGGGGAAAAAAAGAGACAAAGCCCCCAAAGTCCAGGCTCTAAAGAAGCCTACATTCTAATGGGAGAGACAACATGTAAATAAATGCCTATAGATATATACAAAGTAGATGGAACGTCACTTCAAGAGGTAATAGTTTATCTTTTTTATATAATATATTTAAAATTCACAAATGAGATATTTGTAAAGTACTTAATAGCATAATGACTAGCACAAAGTACTAAAATGCTTACACCCTTCTTCCATCTCCCTTTCCCCCCAACCTTAGAGGCGAAGGCTCTAGGGTTTAAAAAACCCATCTAGTCTAACACCATCAATTTACAGAAGATGAAGTGATCTGCCCCTGATTGCACTGCTGGAATACAAATCAAGCTTATGTCTAGGTTCCTGAAAACTGTACAGTCAGAGAGTTAGCAGCTGATCAGAAGCTTAGCCCTGAGGCAGCAGGAGGTGGTTAGCATGATGGGACATGGAACAAAATGATGCCCGAGCTCCAAGACACAGGGTCTGATATCTCTAGGATCTCAGATCCACTGGCTTGCTAATACAAATGTATATACACCTGGCATAGGCCCAGGCAAGGGCAAGGTGAGGTGGAAGTCCATTTGATCAGCCTGTCTCTGTTTCTACCTCCTAATATTATTCATGACTTAAAGGCCACATGACCTTTTCTAAAGGTCAAACCCCTCACAGTTCTCTCCTTACCTGTACGGACAGCATTTCGAGCTTGATTGACTGTCATCTGCCTCATGATAGGCATCAGAACCTTGGCCTGCGGACTTGGCTGCACATGGGCTGCTGACACCTCTGTGGCAGGCACCGCACTGGAACTCCCTACTATACCATTCCCCTGGAGTTTCTGGGAAGGCCCCACTGCAGTGGAGGGACTGACCATGGTCACCACTCGACCTGTCTGGCCAGCTGTAGACACAGAGACTTTAGCTTGGGAAGCACTTGTCACAGATCTGTCAAAATAGAGAAATAATGGTTTAATAGTGAGGAAAGGGAAATAAATGTTGAGAAAGGGCTGCTCACATAAATAACTGGAGATAGAACCATCTAAAGTGTAAATCTTGATTTGTTCAAGTCAACTCAACTCAAAAAACATCTACTAAGTATCTGCTATGTTCCAGGCACTGTGCTGGTACTGTCTTCAAAAAAACTTGCATTCAACTGAGATGAAACAATATGTACAGTTAAATAAATATAACTTATATACAATAAATTCATATATGGTATATTGTGTATTTATGTGATATTTATAGCAAATATAATACTAGATTTATAGTTTGTCATTTTTCAAATAAATTATTTATTATTTATAGATAATAGTATATATAAGATACTATGGATATATACTCTATATAACACAGCAAATACATGATATATAATACTATATTATACATATATGTATTTATGTATATGTGTTTCAATATGTATATGTGTATATATGCTATGTATACACATTCTCTCTCTTTCTCTTTCTGTCTCTCTCTCCAGAGTTTGAGAGGAGAGCTGGAGGAAAAGCAAAGGCTTTGCAGAGTTGGTGGCTACTGAATGTAACAGGAATCTGAAGCTCTTTCCTGCCCCTAGCCCCTTTGCTTAAGTGGCTCCGAGAATGTTCCCTGATTTGGTGGTCATGTGGAGCCCATGGCGAGAGGCTTGTTTTTTGGGAATGGTCACACCTTGTTACTTTGTAATTGGACTGTGGGTCAAGAGGGCTGACCCAGGAGAAGCCTATATATATGCCTTGATGTGAGGTTTCCTTTGGGGCTCACTTTGAGAAGAGTTGTGTGATTTGACCAGATGAGACTCTGGGAAGCTGTTGAGTCCCCCAGCTTTGAAAAACCCAGATGTCGGTGCTTCCCTCTCTGGTAACTTGAATAGCTAATGGATGTGATGGTCAGATGGTTGGAAGCCTGCTTGCTGATGTGTTTGTAACTTGTGCTTGTAACTTGGGTTTGTATTCTCTGGAGTTCAGGGTGCTGACTTTTTCCCCTAGGTAAATGATATGTTTGTTTGATTAAAGAAAGATTGTTAACCCGTTTGGAGTTGCTTTCCTTTAGAAAAGCAGATCTCAGAACCTGTGCTAGCAGCTGCCCTGGGTATGCTAGGGTGCTTGCTGATACACTGAGCTGAGTCTTGAAGGGTGCTATGGATGCAAAAAGTAGAAATTAGAAAGATGAACACAATTAGCATGGGGGGATAGACTGGGCAAAGACAAAGGAAGACAGTGTAATGCTGTATACCAGTAAGAGTCCAGATAGAGTAAAGCAGCAGGTAAAAAAGTAAGAGGAAAGGGAAAATAATTGTATAGCATCTACTATACACTAGGCACTGTGCTAAATGGTTTTTTTTGTTTTTTTTACAAATACCGTATTTGATCCACCCACAACCTGGAGAGTAAGTGCTACTATTGTCTTCATTTAATAGTTGAGGAAACTAAACCAAACAAAAGGTGAAGTGAATTGCCCAGAGTCACATACCTAATAAGTGTCTGTGGTCACATTTGAACTCAGGTCTTCCTGACTTCAATTCCAGTGCTCTATCCATTGTGCCTCAACTGCCCCCAAGTAAATCATCATCAATCATCATCATCATTTTAGACAATAAAAAAGGTAGGATGTTTCAGTGGCTAGAAAGCTGTCTTCAGGATGACCTGGGTTTAAGAACTCTTAGTGTCCAATGCAATTCTCTAAGACTAAGAATTCTTACAGAAAAGTTCTTCATTGGTACAGAAAGTTTCCAAACTGAGTCTCCCAAACTTATAGGAACAGATAAAAAAATACGTTGAATGTCAATCTAGTGAAAGTCCTAGGACACACGATTACCTTCCAAGTAATCATTTTTTTAAAAATTGTAATTATTTTTTATTGGAAAACAAATATATAACTTGGAATGGATTTGAGGCAAATTGTGCCATAAGCAGATTTTTTTTTAAATAAGTGGCTAAACAAAGTTTAAAAAGCAAGTAACAATAGAAGAAAATGTTTTCTGGTACAGGACCAGCAGTACAAAAAAATAGTGTACGAGTACCTTGATAATACACCCATTTTGCAATAGTGCAACTTTTAAGTACATATTGTTGACTGTCCATAGTCCACACAGAGTTACAACTCCGCACTCAACAACAACATGCTGACAGCTCCTAAAGAAAACTACTTCTTTAAAAAAAAAAAGGCATAACCCAGATGTTCCCTCATTTGACCAACTCCATCTAAGTTCAGATGTGCAGAAGGGCTTAGATATATCCAGAGTAAGCCACATGCAACATATTTTACTTGATCAATTTTCCAAAATAAAGTTTCAGGACAATGACAGTAGATAAGGGGAAGAAAAACATGGAGGAATGAAATCCTAATTGCTACACATGCATATCCTTTTGACAGTAGGGGGGGAAAACCTTTTACAGATAAGTTACAAACAAAGAAAAGGCAAATAAACAATTTTGTACAAGAAATTTAACACATTCTGTACAATGTCTTCACTTTGCTGTCATCATTTGTACAAACTCTTCATAGTTTACTTGACCATCACCATCAATAT
>CM053601.1:90362148-90377584 GCA_028646575.1 Pseudocheirus occidentalis
TGCTTAAAGATATCTTTAATTTCTACCTCTGTAAATTGCCTGTTCAAATCCTTTGACCACTTATCAACTGGGGAATGACTGGCATTCTTGTAAGTTTTATTTAATTCCCTGTATATTTTAGAAATGAGGCCTTTATCAGAGACACAAGTGTATGTAAGGTAGAACTATATGGACTGGGTTAGAAAATCACAGGATTTAGAACTAGAAATGTTATAGATACAGTTCCCTCATTTTGAAGAAAAGGAAAGCAAATCCTTGCAGGAGGAAAAATGTGACCACCATATACATAACAAGCAGCAAAATCTGAATCTATTTATCTTAAACTTTTTGCGTCACTTTCTTCACTTGTAAAATGAGGGAGATAGACTAGAAGGCCTCTAATGTCCCTTTTAATCTAGATCTATTATCTTTCCTTAAAAAAAGGCTTATATTCAATACCCACCCCCTGATTATTATTCCCTGATTTTAAGACATATCACAACAATATTCAGTTGGATGGGCAGCCCACAGAATTCTTTAATTTCAAATGGACCCTATATATGAATAATAAGCTGACCTTAGAATGAAATAGAAGATTGATTCAGATTACAGTTTAGAAATCATAGTGCTTTTAATGATTCTAAACTCTCCATCTCCTTAATACCAATATTCTACTCCTGGTGATGTCTTAAAATCAGGGAATACAATGATCTCAGAAGAATTAAAATTATACATAACTCAAAGGGCAATGTAAAAAAGTGTGGGTATCTATGAGTAGGCTACAGCAAGATAACAATAATAATTTCCAAGATACAGAGGAAATTATTTAGAGTATGTCCCCCAGATATGGTCCCAAGAGGAGCTCCCCAAGCTCTCCATCAGGCCCTGAACTCAGTGCCAGGTACTTGATCTTCACTTTATACACAAACAGAGCCTTCTCCTAACATTCTTGCTGCCATCTGACATCAAAGCTGTAACCTTTTAACCATTTGATATTCTCCTCAGAAGCTGCTTCCCTGAGCTATAAATTTGTTCTCACAAAACAAAATCAATAAATCAAAACTGTCTCACTTCCTGAAAAAAAAAATATCCTAGTCTTCAGAAAGCTTAAATTTTCAAGACTTAGAAAAAACCCCATAATGGTTATCTAAAGTTAATAAAAGGAAGGAGATTAGGGCAGATACACTGAGTGTAGAGGATAAATACAAAAACATGGGCAAGAATCAAATAGGTAGACATCTAGAGGTTGAAATCTGTATTTGTGGTTGGAGTAATAACAAAAGCTAATGTCTGTATAATAGTGTTTTATGGTTTAACACTTTATCACAATGTTGACATCAAAACTAGCTTCTTTAATACCTATTTATTTCCTAGCTTGCCACGAAAAATCACAAAAAATATTCTAAACACCACTTAATCACCATAAAAGCTTCTATTTTCCATAACTCCAAATTAGCTTCTGACTTACCACTTCATCCTAAGGTCCTACAGATCTTACCAGCAGACTTGCTTCAATGCCTTTGAGAACTTTGAGCATTGTAATGGATTTCTAATGCAACTTAATGAGCTCAGACAAATCATCTCGCCAGAACACCCTCAGGAATCCAGGTTTTTCTCTTCACCCTGGCACTGAGCTGTCTTTTATGTGTTGTGTTCCCTAATTATAGTGTGTGCTTCTAGAGAGCAAGGACTGTCTCATGTTCTCCATTTGTATCACAAGCCCATTTGTATCACAAGTCCTTAGCACAGTACTTGGCACATAATAAGTGCTTAATTAATCAATTAGCTAATTATTTAATTCATTTATTTATTCATTTAATGCATATTTAAAGGTGTCAGTTCATTCATTACATTTGTATTTCTGTCACCAGTGACTACCTAGAATTATTACTTCAAAACCATATGTGATGTGATTAATTAGAAATGCTAAGTGAAACAAAGAAATGCTAATTAAAGCAAATGTTAAGGCACTTCTTCCATCAACTAAAAGGTTCTGTATTCTCTCCCAAGGTAGCATTTCATAACAAAACAAAATTTCACATGAGCCAAACAATGACTCCACTTTTCAACCAAACAGTGCCACAGTCAGACTGAAGACCTTGTAAAAGAATTGCGGGTCAGGATGCCTGATTAGCCTGGAGTCACACCTCTTTTTACCTGGGGATTTGCAGCCAGGATAGTGTAATTTCCATCATCATCTAGGGTGGAGGCTGTGGTGTGGAGAGAGCAGGTCCCATCAGGATCTTTTTGAATGCTGTAGTGATCACTTCTTGCAGAAATTTGCTTCCCATCTTTGAACCAATAGATCTGCAAAGGTCAATTATAAATGAAGAGTAAGGGGATGGAAGAACTTCTTTTCCAACCACTTGTTTCCAGTTTGTGATGAGTGAAGGCCTTTATATTATCTTTTGTTATATACAAAACTTCTTTCACTAATATCCTGCACTTAGATGCCCATTGTTATGGGGAGGAGGCTCTCTCTTATTTCTTGAGGGCTATACCAATGGAGTACCTGTCAGGGTTTGTATGTAGGTCCAGTGACGGACTGTTAGTCTTCTGTCTAAAGAGCAGCCCAGCTCAGTTAGGAGAAGTTCATCTTTAGATGTGGTTGGTTAGTACTTAATTTTTCAGGCATGGGAAATCTAGAGGACCATCTACTAAGGCATGAAAGGCCAGCAATCTGTTACAAGACAGTGTACCCACAGCAAATGAAATAAAAGATGCATGAAGAAATAAAGTTTGTACAAGACATAGCTGTAGCCACAAGTTGCTAAAATATAGGGTAAATCTAAGAGAAGACAACATTGGAGTAAATGAACTTGGAAATTATTCCATCTTCTGAACTGGGATTCTTAATTGAAATTGTGTCTAGTCTCTTCCTGTAGCATAATCTTAGTTTCTTATCTGAGCCCAAGACTCATCATTCTCTTTCACATTAAATGCCCCACTTTGCTTTATCACCATTCACATTTTCCTGGGATTTTCTTGCTTTTGGTCACTCACCCTACCGCTCCCTCCAAAAATACCCAATTACCTCTCTTCCATCATATACATATATAAAAAGATAAATATTTATTCAGTCAGTTTAATTTCCTTCACTGAATTCTTCTATATGCGTATCTAACTTATATTAAGTTAATAAAGAGACCACACTGTGTCTATTTTATTTTCTTCTTCACATGTGACACAACTTCCGGGGCATAGGAGGTTTGTTTTTAATCCTTCTATGAAATCTTAGACCTAAGTAATCATCAACAAGAAAGTAATTCAAATAGGGAAAAAAAAATAAAAAAGAAAGCCACATAAAGTATGGGCAGCTAGATGGCTCCATAGCGCACAGAGTGCTGGGCCAGGAGTCAGCAAGATTGGTCTTCCTCAGTTCATATCTGGCCTTAAACACTCACTAGCTGTGTGACCCTGGGCAAGTCACTTAACCCTGTTTGCCTCAGTTTCCTCATCTGTCAAATGAGCTGGAGAAGGAAATGGCAGATCACTCTAGTAACTTTGCCAAGAAAGTCCCAAATGGAGCATGAAGAGTCAAATATGAATAAAAAAATTACTGAACAACAACAAAACTAGGAATATCTAGTTTTATCTGCAATGTTAAATTTACAAAAATATCCTGTTTGCTGTTTGTCCCACTTGTTATATTTTTTCAAATTCTGATGGAATTATGATTTCTTTTATATAATTGACATCATATAGATATATGTATATACATGTATACGTGTATATGTGTGTATATGTGTATATGACAGTTGGCATGGTGTAGGGGGGAGAAAGCTGACCTTGGGGTTAGGAAAACCTGGGTTAAGGTTCTGCCTCTTACACACATTGGCTAGGTTACTCTGGGCCAGTCATTTAACTAGCCAGTGGTGTCAAAATCAAATAGAAATGGATCCCTGCAGGCTGCATGCTAACCTAAAAAACTACAAATTAACAGTCTCTATGTTATATTTTTTTTATGTTGTTAAAAATTTCCCTGTTACATTTTGATCTGGTTCTGGCCTAAGCTAGGGAGTTTTGCTGGGTTGAATTTGATTCCTATGACTTAGGCAATTCTCTAAAACTTTCCATTGATATTTCACAAACTTTCTGAGGTTACTTGACATGTACTTTGCTTACATAAGTTATCTAATTATTTTCATATATATTTCTCAAAATGCATCTCCCTCATTTTTTCATGGAACTAGGGAGATCATGAGAGTGGAACATTGGCAGACAGTTGAATAGGTTAGAGAATTTTGCTGAAATGCTTTTTTCTACTTTGTTTTTACGGGGTAGACTCTTGGGGAAAGGAGTGTGTGGAATGAGCGAAAACTTCTCAGTCTGGAATTGTTCCCCTTCCCTGACTGCTGTCAATCACTTTTACCCTTCCCTGACTGCTGTCAATCACTTTCACCTTCCTTTGTCTGTTTTCCCACCTTGGTAAGACTTGTCCCCCCTTCCTTCTCTTGCAGTCCCAGTGTGGAAGAGATTGGTGGGGTGGGCCTCTCCACCAATGAGAGGAAACAGTCGGGAAAGAGGGCGGACTAATTGGGTTTATGTTCTGGTTCTAATCTTTGAAACTCTCTCTCAGCCCTCTGCCACATGCACCAACATGGGTAAGGTAGCCCTATTCTCCCAGGGAAGAGAATAAACTCCTGTTCTTACCCTAAGGCATCTCTGTGTTTACTTTTCTGACTAAATTAAGGATAAAGAGTATTTTTCAACCCACACAGGAGGAAGGAGTGGTAGACATATTTGTAAAGGAAGGTGCTGCAAAAGCAAATATTAATTTTTAAACATTCATTTTTTGGTAAATAATCTGAAGCCAGAAGATGCCTATAAGGAGAGAAATATAGAGTTGGTTATTATTGTTATTTTTTTTTTTGGTAGAAGGAACAAATAAGGCAGATCCAAGTTTTCATCTGTGTAACAAACTCCTGGTGAGGGAAATGACACCACCAGTGCAGATGGAACACCGACCATTCCACAACCTAGTCTTAAAGAGTTCTTAAAGAACATCAAAAAGCTAAGTGAGTTGCCCAGAGTCACATAACTGGTATATATAAAGAGGGGGACTTGAATCCTAGCACTAATGCAAGCTTATTCTGTACCACTCCATGGTATTTGTCATATACTGTATTAAAAAGAACATCACCATTACTTTACCTTTGGTTAACACATTAAGATAATTTAAATTGACCTAGTTATTTAATGAATGAAAAAGAGATAAAGGGTTAATAAACATAAATAATAACATGTACATTTGCCTTAAACAGAGGTGGGCTAGTAAATGTTTAACCAGAGTGGGGGAGGGGAATGTGTATCTGAATGCCCTTTTAAGATTAATCTGTATTGTTAACATTTTCTCCATTATCTTCTTAAGCCTAACCAACAACAGATCAACAAATCAATCCCTGATTTGTTCCATTCACATTGGAATGCCCAAGGTGTGAATGCTCATCCTGAAAATTTAACAATGGGCTTCCCCATACTGTTATCAGATAACTCCAGGAGACCATTGCTGATATGCCCAAGGGAAAGGAAGAACATTATTGTATCTGTTATTCTCTCCCGAAAGAAGCTAATTATACACTCTAAAACTTCCAGACCCTAATTTAACCTTCTACCAGCCTCGGACATTTAAGAATAAAACACTGAGGGGAGATTGTGTGATTATCTCTGTTTAGATTTCTGTAACACTGCATCCAATTTTACTTTATTTTTTTTATTCATTCCCTGAAAAGCTAAAGACTGATTGTTATAGGAAAGTTAAAGACTGATTGTTATAGGAATCCTTGAGTACTGATATACAGAGAAATGAAAGACCTTTAGGAGTTTCATGAAATAGATAAATGATTTTTGCACTAAATAGTAACTACATTTGTGTTTAGTATCTCCAACTAATTAAATTCTCCAGAGGCCAAACTACCCATAGGGGGTAGTTAGTATTTGGTGATGGAAGTAAAGGGCACTCTTTTATTCACTTATCATTTAAAAAATCACTTCCATAACCTAATGCAATAAGGCAAATGACAACACATGGATAGGAAAATTCAGCTTGTTAGACAGGGGTTTTTAACCATTTTTGTGTCATAGGCCTCTTTGAGAGTCCAGAGAAGCCTATGAACTTCTCAGAATAATGTTTTTATATGCACAAAATAAAATACACAGAACTACACAGGAAAGTAATTATATTGAAAATTTGAAAAAAAATGCTCATGGACCCAGTTTAAGAAGCATTGTATTAGCAGCACTATTGCAATTAAAAATTTCCCAACAAATCATTTTTTCTAAAGGAGTAAAAGACTACATTTCTATCTTTGAATGCATGAATCCTCAAAATGTAGTTTTATTCATGCTCATTTTTCAGGGTAAGTTAACTGCAAATTCACATTACACCTAACTCTGCTTACATTCAGCTTTTTCCCTCATGCAGTCAGGAGAAATGAAAGAAAATTTTAAAAGGGAAGAGTTTGAGAAAGGAAAGTATTTTCTTATGAATCTCCAGAATACACAATACACAGGGTATCCTGTGTCTTCTTTGCCCTTTCTCCATCTGCATCATGTACTGCCTGTTGCAAAGGAGATTCCTAATTCCTTGCAGTTCAAAAAATATTACTCTTAGAAAACTATTATTGCAGTTCACCTTTGGCTTTGGATTCCCAGTCACTCTGCATGTGAATGTCACTGGCATGCCCTCAAAGATCTTGTAATGTTTCAGCTTCATCTCAAAGTATGGTGCCACTCCATTCTCCACTGGCCCAGATGCTTGTTGAAATTCATCACCTGAGTCATCCAGGGGAGACCGCTCCAGCCTGTACTCTATTTCACTGATGAGTCTTTGCTCACAGCTGGAGACTTTGTACTCCTGCAGTAAGCAAAGAGAGGTCATGTCAGCATCCAAAAATCCTTTCCCATGTGGTACTGTGTATCTCACAAGCTCTATCATAAGATATTTAAAAGATATTGGGCTTTTTTGCATGTGGGAAAAAATGATGTTACACAGATGAAAGACATAATCTGGGCCCAAGTAAAGTTCCTTACAAAACAAAGAACATCTGGAAATGTGTATATATAATATTTCAAATTGTCTTCAAGTTCTATCATCCAAAAAAAATCTATGACTATTGGTTTCTTTTTCTTTTCTTTCTTTCAGAAATTAAAAAAACCCACAACAACAAAAAAATCAAGGCCATCTATTTTTGAACAGTTCATAAAAATAAAATCCAACACAATACTGATTTCTTTCCTTAGGATAAAAGCAGATTTAGGTTTGTGTGTCTCTCCAGAAGAGCAATAATACATATGGTCAGCAGCTATAATTCTGCATAGGACTGTTACCACAAGGATTAATAAGAAAATGGTACCATGTCTTTGTCTGTCACTCATGGCAATTCCTGGCTTTCCTGCCCTCCCTCTAACCTCCTCCGTACTGTCTCTGTCATGAACTGTTCTCTACCCTCTTTTAAAAAACAGACTAAAAAGTCATATGTTAACACCTTGCTGACTGTTAAAACTAGGTCTTCTTATTTTCTTATTGTACAGTATAACATTCACAAGGTGTTCAATTTAAAAACACTCCTCTAGTTATTAGACTATGAATTTAACTGCTGCCCACTTCTCTTAAATGTTACAGTAGGTAGGTCACACATAGTAAAAGAAGAATTTTCCTAAGACTTACAACTGCCTTGCAGCAATACTTTGGGGGCAAGAGGGTGGAGCACGGTCACGTCCTTTGATTTTCTTATAGACATACTTGTTTTATGAGATGTTTATACTCTTTTGGGAATTACTCTGTCTTGCTTGTTTATTCATGCAAAAAAAGCAACTCACCAGCATTCAGGAAATAAGGACAAAAAATATAATAAATCTCTTAAAACGAACATTTGGCCAGCTTCTTTGTCTATGTTCTATCAAATTTCATCAGAAAATGTGATTACTCTTTTACAAAAAAGGCAGAAGAGATGTCAAAGAAGGCAACATTGGTTACTAAGCATCAGCTGATGATAGGACAGAATTACCTTAGAATTTCTAATTAAATAACAATAAGTCTGGGGTTGCAGTAATGTTTTTCATCTAAATTAATATTAAAATATAAACTGGTAATGTCGTTTAGGATTAACTTGTGGTAGTGAAAGACAGCTATCTGCAAAGAAGAGAAGGGGTAGGAAAAAACAACAAAGACACTAGAAGAATGAAAGGTAGAAGAAAAAGAAGAAAGGTGAAAATGTTAACCTTTTGACCATCCTGAGAATTCACTATAGAAGAAGCCTGAAGAGACTCAATCTCCTGTAATGGCAGAAAAAAATAAAGGTGAAGACCAGTGGTATTAGTTAGTAGGACAACAACACAATTTTTGGAGGTTTACAATGGAATTGTTGGGTTTAATTTTTAACACAAGGGGGAAAAACATTTACATTTTGGACATCATTGCTAATGTCTAAATAGGAGATGAGGAATAGTTAGTTTACTAGACCTCCTGAAGAATAGCTTACTTGATCCTTAAACTTATATTTAAGTTATGTTAAACTTATGTTAAAAGGCATTCTTCTGGCTTGAGACAACATCTGGAAAGCTCAGATAGTAGAAAACAAGATATAAAAGATAATATAGCAATTTCACTGGGTTCAAGAAGTGTTTTCCTCAGTGAGAAAAGCTTAAAACCCTACTTTCTTAAGTAGAATACCTCAATTCTTACCTTTAAAAATAAATTTATGTATTTTATATGTATTCCCCCAATTTTTATTAAAGAAATTGTGGTTCCTTAATGAGAAATTTTCATTAGACTAATCTTGAGGGCAGGGAAATTTTTGTGTCTGTGTGTATATGTTTTTTTCCCCGTTTGGATTATTCCTAGTGCCCAGCATAGTTAGTGCCTGGTACATAAGTAACTCTTAATAAAAGTTTGTTGACTGAGAGATTGACTGAAGCATCATTACTAAAAGGTCCCTGGCCTTTAGGTTTCACAGATATGAGTTCTTTCCCTCTCAGGGAAAAATACTGAGTGAAAGGAGAGGATAAATAGAAAGTTACTTGAAATGAGAAAAAATGGAGTGGTGAGAAAGGAGGGAGGAAAGGAAAAGCATGCAATGATCTCCACTCACTATTAGAGGAATGTCATGGTTTCAATACTTTGTGAGTCTTCCCTAGTTCTTGTGGAACTGATCCAAAAAGTCAAACAGTAATGATTTTTCTATTTTCTCAGAAAGCCAAAACCGACACAGCACCTGTGTAATGGGCTCCTCTTCAGGTTCATGGATATTAAAGACAGTGGCACTGTCAGCACCTAGCAGTCGACGAGCCATTCTTTCCTCATAGGTTAACCTCTAAAGAGGGGCAGCCAAGATGGAGAAAACAGGATGAGATTAGAAATTATGCTGCTTCATGAAAATAAGAGGAACAAAACATGCATCTTTCTACAACTTTCACCCCAGCACCCTCATCCACCTACAGGAGAAGAGGCTCTGGATTTCTCTCATGCCTCAGTTGTGCTTTCCTTTGCCTTTCTGCTGCTCCTGAAGATATAACCCAATGTTGAGTAATGAGGTCATTAATTTTGAGAGCCACCCAGTGGGACACAACAAATGTAAAGTGAGTAACTGAGGCAGAAACTTGCAAGGAAAACACATGTGTACGTGCCTGGGAATATGCTTCATGATTTTAATGCTGAAATGAAAATATTCATAATGGCAATAGGGCTTCAGTGAAATTTATTTCTCCCAGTTTTCCATAACACTTCTGGGACCCCTTTAAGAAGGGAGCATTTAGACTAGCTGATAGTGGTGGTGACTTTACTTTTTGATTTTTACATGTTAAATAATTTCAAAGGATCCCTATATTTTTTGGTATTTGGGATGTGACATATATATATGAATTAATAAACACAAAGACTCTTCATTGTGAACAGATCAGTTTAGACAGGACTTTGAAAAGACATTTGCCAAGGTGTTATCTGCCAACTCATTTTTCAATTTGAAGATTGATTGATTGATCACTGAGCAAAGAAAAATAGTTATATTTTTCAGTCTGGTACAGTGGAAAGATCACAAATTAGAGGTAGTGGATGTTGTGTTCAAAACCTACGTCTTTTTATTTATTTTTTTTGTTAATTTTTTTTTGGTTTTTAACATTCATTTCCATAAGTTTAAATTTTCTCCCCCTCCTTCCCAAGACGGTGTGCAATGTGATATAGATCCTACATAAGCATTATTACTAAACATTTTTCACATTAGTCATGTTGTACAGAAGAATTATAGCCAATGGGAGAAACCATGAAAAGAAGAAAAAAAAAAAGTTAAATGAAGAAAATAGTCTGCTTTGCTCTGCATTCAGACTCCCTAGCTCTTTCTCCAAATGTGGATGGCATTTTCCACCATGAAATTGTTTTAGATCCTTGCATTGCTAGGAAGGGCTAAGCCTATCAAAATCAGTCATCACACACTGTGGCTATTATTGTGTACAGTGTTCTACTGGTTCTGTTCACTTCACTCAGCATCAGTTCATCAAAACCCACATCTTAAACTTACTGGCTGTGTGACTTTAGGCAAATCACTTAACCTTTGTACATTTTAATTTTTAAAAGTATAAAATGAGGAGGCTGGATTGGAGGGAATCTGATGTCCTTTCTAACTAATTATCTGTGATCCTCTATAAATGAACAGTTCAGAAATACATTACCAGATTATTACTGCATAAGACTTGCCAGATTACTATGGCTCTTCTCTCCTATATGTTGGAAAGGGCTTATTATGGAGACATATCATTCTGATGGTAAACTTCAAAGGTTATCCTCATGAGTTCTACACTGTTCAGAGAGAAATATGCTCTTACTCATCCTTACCCAAATTCCCACTAAGTCTGAAGATTCAATCCAGCTAAACTTAAACATTTCTGAATATGAACCCAAAGTTTATTGAAAATAATGTGGTTAAGAAAACATGATGAGAAAACTTACAAAACTAGGACTTTCTTATGATGTTCCCAGTATTGGTTTGGTGCTATTCTCACTTATAACCAGGAAGTAAAACCAGGAACGTGTCAAATTAAAAACAGCCTCAAAGCTTAAACAACTCCCAACTTCAGATGAAGTGTGCTTGTATTGTTTGTATGTGTGTGTATGTGAATGTAAAGGAGAAGGTAGGGGCTAGCAGGGGCAGTGAAGGGTGTTTAACATGGGTGTCAGTGCTCAAATGAATTCTTTCATCTCTAGAAAAAAGTTGGAATAAATTAATTGACATGTCTCGCATAGCAAGTCTTGAATACCACACAAAGCTACCTTTCAAAATAGCCACAACACTTCTATTTAAAGTATGTCATTATTAGTTGATTAGTCATGACTAGTTGACCAATCTGCAATATATTCCTTAAGGAACAGGCTTTGAGATTTAGTCAGCTGTATTTTTAATTTTGTGTCCTGTGTCACTGAGGTCACTGAGGCAGCCAGAATCAGGAATACATAAGTTCAAGACCTAATTCAAACACTCACTAGCTGTGTGATCCTAGGTAGGTTGTTTAACCTTTCTAGTCTCTTGCAAAATAGAATAATAGCACCAACATCAGAGGGTAGTTGGGAGGCTCAAATGAGATAATATATGTAAATTACTTTGCAAAACACCTTAAAATTCCACATAAATGTCAGCTATTATTATTACTGTGTCCCATGGAGATAACAGTTAATTCCTTGTATAAAGAAGCCAACCCCCCCCCCAAAACCCACCCCCAAACAAACCCAAAACAACCAAGTGAGAGAATAACATGTTGATATTAGGGAAATCTTTTTTTCTTGAGAATATTTTCTTTCATATAGGGAAAACTTGATTCATTTGTTTTAAGTTAACAAATATGAATATTTCAAAGTACCTTAGCAGCCATTCACTGCTAAACTGGGATGCACTTTTAACTAATTAATAAGTACAAATAGCTTGTGGACTTGTTCCAAACACGAGACGCTCCATATGGAATGTTTAAAAAAAATGGGAAAGGTGCCTTTACCTAGTTTGAAGAAGTTGACAAAAGTGTTTGTTTTAGTATTTCAAGGGCTTTTAGTTGACAGTCAGGGAGCTTTTCCAGATCATGTACACATGCAAGCACTTATTGCAAGAAGTCAATATTTTCCTTTTGTGAAAATCTTCTATAGGCAGAAGAATTATGGGCAGATTTTCATTTCTGTTCTATTTCTTCCTCACGTTCAATTAGGATGCTCTCCCAATTAAAATTGGCATTCAGTATCCTTTTCCTCTGCTTTGGCCATGTTATGGTTCTGTATTCTAACTTTCTAGTACCCTGATAATAAACATCTTTAGGAAATATGCCGGGAGTGGAGATTTTTTTGACTTGAGACTCCTGACCAGGCAAGTTCATTCCAAGAACCCTTTCTCCTTTTTCCATTTAAAAACTAGGTACAGCTTCATGGTGCTCAGCCCAGACAAAAGCCCAAGAAAGCTTTATCTCTCCCTGGGAAGCAGCTGAACTCTCTAGTCCCACTTTCCCAACTGCCTTAGAGGACTGAAACCTATGGAGATGAGGCCAGCAGTGAACACTGAGGAGGAAATAGTTATGTCTAGTGCAGCAGAGAGAACATCTTGTACTTTCTTATAAGACTCTGAGTTTCTTCATTAGGATTTTCTGTGGTATAAAGATCAGTTACTTTTTCTCTAGCTTCTTTTTGGGGGGGGGAGGGAGGCTGGCTGTTTAACAAATTAAGAAGAGAGTTGAGGGACTTCTGTTTTTAAAAATAAACTTTATTCTTTCTAATCCCTGGGTCAGCATGTGGCTGACCACCACAAATGACTGGACTGGTCTGTGGTAGTAGTGAGAAGAAAACCTATACTAATGAGTAGATGTATTATATAAAAAGTACATGTAGTCACACCTATCAGATTAGCTAACATGACGAAACAGCACAATGACAAATGTTGGAGATGTGGGAAAATTGGAACACTAATGCATTGTTGGTAGAGTTGTGAATTGATCCAACCATTCTAGAGAGCGATTTGGAACTAGGGCTATAAAACTGCGAATGCCCTTTGACTTAGCAATACCACTTCTAGGTCTGTACCCCAAAGAGATCATAAAAACTGGAAAAGGACCCACATGTACAAAAATATTCATAGCACTTCTTTTTGTGGTGGCCAAGAATTGGAAATTGAAGTGATGTCCATCAATTGAGGAATGGCTGAACACGTTGCGGAATATGAATATAATGGAATACTATTATGCTATAAAAATTATGAGTAGGCGGACTTCAGAAAAACCTGGAAAGATTTATATGAACTGATGCTGAGTGAAATGAGCAGAAACAAGAGAACATTGTACACAGTAAGAGCCACATTGTGAGATGACTGACTTTGACGGACTTATCTCTTCTCAGCAATGCAAGGATCTAAGACAACTCTGAAAGACTCAGGATGGAAAACACTGTCCACAACCAGAAAAAGAACTATGGAGTCTGAATGCAGGTCAAAGCATACTATTTGCTCTCTCTCTTTTTGTTTTTTTTTTCTTGTGGTTCCTCCCATTAGTTGTAATTCTTCTTTATATCATGACTAATGTGCAAACATGTTTAATACGAATGTATAAGTACAGCCTATATTAGATTGCACATCATCTTGGGGAGCAGGGAGGAGAGGGAGAAAATTTAAACTTCAAAATCTTATGGAAGTGGGGATGGAGCCAAGATGGTGGCATAGAAGCAGCAAAGTTTTACAGCTCCCACAGAGCCACCTTAAATACCCATAAAATAGGACTCTAAACAAATTTTAGGGCTCCAAAAATCACAAAAATACAGAAAACACATCTCTATCTGAAGGCAGTGAAGGCAGCTTGGCACAAAGGGCTCACGGCAGCAAGCTGGGAGCCATAACCAGCCCAGCCTGAAACTGTGGCCTGGCCCTAGGCCAGTCAGGAGGAGCTGCAACTGGAGTCTTTAGGAGTGTGGATCGGTAGCACCTGTGGTAGTTTCCAGATTTATCAAGCCAGAAGAAATAAGGATAAGAGGAAGGTCAGTGGAATTCAGCTTAATTTGGGGGAGAAAAGCAGTCCGTCTGAACTGCCCCCAGGGCAAGGAAGTGGCAGAATTCAGCAGTAGCTGCAGAAACGGAGGCAAGAAAAATGAGAATGATACGAGAAAATCATGAAAAGGTAGTCAACAACCTGACTGAAGAAAATAACACCTTAAAGAACACACTAACTCAAATGGCAAAAGAGGCCCAAAAAGCCAATGAGAAGAATGCCTTAAAAACTCGAATTTGCCAGATGGAAAACGAATCTCAAAAGCATTCTAAAGAGAATAATTCCTTCAGAATTAGAGTGGAGCAAATGGAAGCAAATAACTTTATCAGAAACCAAGATACTATTAAACAGTTACAAACAAATGAAAAAATAGAAAGCAATGTAAAATATGTCCTTGAAAAAACCACTCACCTGAAAAATAGATCCAGGAGAAACAATTTAAAAATTAATACTTTTTGAGGTGGCTAGGTGGCGCAGTGAGTAGAGCACCGGCCCTGGAGTCAGGAGGACGTGAGTTCAAATCTGGCCTCAGACATTTGACACACTAACTAGCCATGTCACTTAACCCCAACTGCCCTCCAAAAAGCAAAAAAAAAAAAAAATTTAATAATTAAAAATTATAAAAAAATTTTTTCTTGTTTACATCATTCATTTTCATGACATTTTTGAATTACAAATTTTCTCCCCATCCTTCCCCTGCCCCAACCTCAAAACAGCAATCCCACTGTAAAGCCCTCCCCTGCTCTGTTCTCTTACTTTCAGATAGGGCAGGGAGGGTCTCCCTATCCCAGCCCCTGTATATCTTAATTCCTACTTGCAGGTATTGCAGAACTTTAAATTCTAGATTCTTTCATTTCCTCCCTTGTCCTCCAACCACACTGGAAGGACAATCAATTCAATACAGGCTGTGGATGTGTGATTACACAGGACATCTTCATAGTGGACATATTGTGACAGTGATCATATATTTCTCCTTCCTATCCTTCCCTTCCTTGTTCTGTTCTCTACCCTGTTTCTGTCCCTTTCCTGAAGTGTGTACTTCCAGCATCCCTCCCCCAGACACTGCCCTCCCCTCCGTCATCCTACCTCTCATCCCCATGTCCCCTACTTTCCTGTGTGGCATGATGCCCAGTTTAGTGTTTATGCCATTTCTTCCCTAAGCCAAATTCAACGAGAGTAATTGAAAGCAAAGTTGTAACAGTTATCCCTTGCCTCTTCTATATGGTATGATTAACCCCATTTTGTCTCTCCCTGTCTCCTCTCATTCTAGTCCTCTCCCACCTCAGAATTTCACCTTTTAAAGTATCATCCCTTCGTGTTCAATTCATCCTATACCTTCTATATACACATATGCTAAGATATGTATTCATATGCATATATAGCCTCCTTTATGGACATATGTGTAAGTATACATATATATACATTTGTATTCCCTTCACCTATCCTCATGCTAAGAAAA
>CM053601.1:90378084-90446916 GCA_028646575.1 Pseudocheirus occidentalis
AAAAAGGGATTCTAGAGTTTTATTGCTATTCTTATTTTGCTTCCTTTTCCTCATGTTGGCCAGTCAATTAATTGGTTGGGTTTTTTTTAGTTCTGTGAAACTCTGCTTCCAAAGGGGAAAGCTCTGTTCCAAATCGCTGGGGTTTTTCCAGCTGCTGGAGCTATTAGGGGGGTATTGCAAGTCCCCCCAGATTTGGCTTGCTGAAAGTGCACCCCAGGACTACCAGCCAAGACCACCATCTGGATAAAGGCCACTCAACGCAAGAGCAGTTGGCCCTGACCAATCAATTCAGCCCTCCTGCGGAGTCCGCAGGCCAGGGGCTCTGAAGCAGCCGCATGGGGGCTGCCGCCATTACAGCAGATCCTGCCCTTCCTCCACTGCTTCCTTGCCCCTGGGGCAGATTGGCCAAACTGCTTTTCCTCCCCCGAATTTAGTTTCAAAGTTTCACTTTCACTGAATGTCTCTGATCCTGGTTTGCTGGATTTGAAGATCCCCTCAGGTGCTTTAGATCTGTGCTAAAGTATTACTCATGCTGCAGCTTGGGAGGCTTGGCTCCTCCTGGCCACCCTGGGGCCTGGCCATGTTTTAGTTTTCGGGCTGGCCCCTCCTGCCGAGCTGCCCCTCTCCAATTCCTGTTTTTACCCCTTGGTAGATGTGGAGGCGCTGGAGGCTGTAGATCTTCTCTCCTGCAGACTGGCTGCTGCACAGCTTGGCTTGGCTCAGCTCAGCTCCTTCCCACCATCCCGGGCCTGGCCGTGGTCTTGGCTTCAGGCTAGGTTGGGCCGGCCTTGGCTCCTGGCCCGCCGTGATGAGACCCTGCTGCCAAGCGGCCTTCAGCTAGAGATGTGTTTTCTGTATTTTTGTGAGTCTGAGAGTCCTAGACTTTGTCTGGGATCATATTTTATGGGTGTTTAGGGTGGTTGTGTAGGAGCTGCAGAGCATTGCTGCTTCTATGCTGCCATCCGACAATTTAAAAATTATTGGACTACCTGAAAGCCATGATCAATAAAAGAACTTAGAAAGCATCCTTCAAGAAATTCTCAAGGAAAATTGCTCTGATATTTTAGAATCAGAGGGCAAAATAGGACTTGAAAGAATTCACCTATCACCTCTATAAAAAGATCCCCCAAAGAAAACTCCTAGAAATGTTATTGCCAGTTTCCAGAATCCCCAGATCAAGGAGAAAATATTACAGGCTGCCAAGAGGAAACAATTTGAATACTGTGGAAACACAATTAGGATAACCCAGGGTCTGGCAGCTTCTACACTGAGGGATGGAAGGGCCTGGAATATGATATTCTGGAGATCAAGGGAGCTAGAATTACAACCAAGAATCAGCTACCCAGAAAAATTGAGTATAATGTTCTAGGGGAAAATACGGTTATTCAGTGAAGTGGAGGACTTTCAAACATTCTTGCTGAAAAAACCAAACTGAACAGAAAATTGGACATTTAAACACCAGGAGCATGAGAAGGTAAACATGGGAAAGAAATCATAAGGAACCTATTAAAGTTGAACTATTTACATGCCAATATGGAAAAATGATAATAGTAACTTATGAAACTTTTCTTAGTATGAGGATAGGTGAAAGGAATACAAATGCATATATATATATATATATATATATATATATACACACACACCTACACATATGTCTATATAGGAGGATATATATACATATGAATATATATCTGAGCATGTGTGTATATGTGTATATAGAGGGTACAGGATCAATTGAATATGAAAGTATGATACTTTAAAAGGTGAAATTCTGAGGTAGGAGAGGACTAGAATGAGAGGAGACAGGAAGAGACAAAATGGGGTTAATCATCCCATAGACAAGAGGCAAGGGATAGCTGTTACAACTTTACTTTCATTTAATTGAATTTGGCTTAGGGAAGGAATCTTGCCACACAGGAGAGTAGGGGGCATGGGGATGAGAGGCAGGATGACGGAGGGGAGGGCAGGGTCTGGGGGAAGGTTGCTTGAAGCACACACTTCAGTAAAGGGACAGGGAAAGGATAGAGAATAGAACAAGGGAGGGCAGAATAGGAAGGAGGAACATGTAATTAGCCTCTCACAATATGTCCACTGTGGAGATGTCCTGCGTAATTATACATGTACAGCCTGTATTGAATTGTTTGTCCTTCCTGTGGGGGTGGGTGACAAGGAAGGAACCAAAAGAAACTATAATTTAAAGCTCTACAATCAAATGTTAAAAAATAAATAAATAAAAATTTAAAAATATTATAATAGTAATAATTATTATTAACTAAACGCAACTGGGAATTAAAATATACAGGCACTGGGGTAGAAAGACCCACCCTGCCCTACCAGAAAGTTAGAGGGGTGTTGGAGGAGGACATAAAAGGGAGCAGACTAGGAGAGGGACTTTACAGTGGGATCACTGTTTTGGGGTTGGGGGCAGGGGAAGGAAAGGGAGAAAATTTGTAACTCAGGAAATGAATGATGTAAACAAGAAAATAAATAAAATAATTAAAAAAATAAAGTAGGAAAAAAACTTATGGAAGTGAATGTTGAAAAGTAAAAACAAATTAATTCTATTAAAACACATGTAGGAGCAGTATTGAAGGTGGGGGAAGGAAAGAATATGACTCTTTTTTCAGAAGTCTTAAACCTGTCACATATTCCTGGGTAGCTACAAACTACTGCAGAGCCCTCCCCCACCATCAACTTAATTTGCTTGTATCCCTGCCCTCTTCATCTTTCCTCCTTTCCCCCTAATACCCAATTCTGCCTGTTTTATTCCCCCTCAGCATAGCCCAAAGAAGCAAAGGGTTCAGAAGTGTACATCAAGGGCTGTGTGGAGGAAGTATGTCATTCCAGTTCTCCTCTCTCCTCCTATGCCCCTAATTCCAAACTCAAAATAAGAACTTCAAGATTTAAAGTAAAAGGCAAAACCAAACCCAAAAGATGTTAAGAAATGTGATTAATAAAGTATATGCAATAGCTTTCCAAGCAGCTAACCAAGGGACCCTTTGAAGTCCAAGGCCCACATTTATAATTAAGTACCGGCTGTCCATTGTTCAGAAGGTCCTCTTTGAAGCGAAGCTTCCTTTCAAGGTCTTGAATGACAGCATCCTTTGTGCCTTGAATCTCTTCATCAGAGGCTATCCTAGCAGTTCTGCCAGTCTTCTTTGGAAATCCCCTGCAGGACAAAAATATTCCTATTGTAATAGGATTCTTATAGTTACCTATGAATCTTTTAGTTCCAGTTCAAATAGAAAGACAGAGCATACAGTCCAACAGCTTGCTGCTCTCATTCTTTTTCTCTGTTATGTCTTCTGCAAACAGTAATGGAAAGAATCATGAAAGGTATTGCTATAATTTTGAGTAACCTGCTCTTAGAATGTCTGTGGGTTGAAAAGTTGATGTGTTTTCACAAAAGCAACATATTTCACTAGAAATAAATAGGGTCCTGGGAGCAGAGCCAAGATGGTGGCATAGAAGAAGCAAAGTTTTGCAGCTCCCACAGAGCCACCCTAAATACCCATGAAATATGACTCTAAATAAATTTTAGGGCTCCCAAACTCACTCACAAAAATACAGAAAATATATCTCTAACTGAAGGCAACTCGGCAGGAGAGGCTCACCAAGGCAGACTGGGAGCTGAGGCCAGCCCAGACCAAAACCGAAAAAAGCAGCCAGGCCCCAGGATAGTCCAGAGGAGCCTAGCGGCAGCTTGAGTCTACAGGAGAGCAGATCTGCAGCACCTGGAGCAATCTCCACATTTATCAAGCCAGGAAAAATAAGGCATAGAGAAAGGTCAGTGGAATTCAAGCTTTCAAGTTAAATTTAGGGGAGGAAAAGCAGTCCGGCCAAACTGTCCCCAGGGCAAGGAAGCAGTGGGAAGCAGCAGGATCTGCTGCAACCAGCAACTGCCTCCACTGAGCTGCTTCAGAGCTCCTGGCCTTCCAATTCCAGGGGGGGCCAAGATGATTGATGAGGGCCAAGGGCTCTTGTGTTGAGCGGCCTGGATGTGGATTGTAGTCTTGAGTAGTGGTCTTGGGGTGTGCTTTGAGCAAGCCAAAGTTTGAGGGGGCTGCAGCACCCTCCTAATAGATCTGGCAGCTGTGAAAATGCAAATGATTTGGGACAGACCTTTCCCTCCTGGAAGCAGAGTTCCACAGAGCTAAAAAAAATCAAGTAATTAAGTGACTGGCCAACATGAGGAAAAGGAAGCAAAATAAGAACAGCAATAAAACTCTAGAATCCTTTTTTGGGGACAAAAAGGATCAAAACATGGAACGGGAGGAAGACAACACAGTCTGAACTCCCACACCAAATGCTTCAAAGAAACATGAAGATTGCCTAAAAGCTATAGATCAACTTAAAAATGACTATGAAAAACAAATAAAAGAAGTGGAGGAAAAACTGGGAAGAGAAATGAGAATGATGTGAGAAAATCATGAAAAGACAGTCAACAACCTGACTGAGATTAACTCAAATGGCAAAAAAAGGCCCAAAAAGCCAATGAGGAGAAGAATGCCTTAAAAAGTCGAATTTGCCAGATGCAAAAAGAATCTCAAAAGCATTCTGAAGAGAATAATTCCTTCAGAATTAGAGTGGAGCAAGTGGAAGGTAATGACTTTATGAGAAACCAAGATACTATTAAACAGTTACAAAGAAATGAAAAAATAGAAAGCAATGTGAAATATCTCCTTGAAAAAATCACTGACCTGGAAAATAGATCCAGGAGAGACAATTTGAAAATTATTGGTCTACCTGAAAGCCATGATCAAAAGAAGAACTTGGAAAGCATCCTTCAAGAAATTCTCAAGGAAAATTTCCCTGATGAATGTGTAATTATGCAGGACATAATTACACATTGCAGATTCACAGGGAAAAATAGAACTTGAAAGAATTCACCAATCCCCTCTTGAAAAAGATCCCCAAAAGAAAACTCCTAGAAATGTTATTGCCAGGTTCCAGAATCCCCATTTAAAGGAGAAAATATTACAGGCTACCAAGAGAAAATCATTTGAATACTGCGGAAACACAATTAAGATAACCCAGGATCTGGCAGCTTCTACACTGAGGGACCAAAGGGCCTGGAATATGGTGTTTCAAAGATCAAGAGAGCTGGGATTAAAACCAAGAATCACCTACCCAGCAAAATTGAGTATAATGTTCCAGGGGAAAATATGGTCATTCAATGAAGTGGAGGACTTTCAAACATTCTTGCTGAAAAAACCAAAACTGACCAGAAAATTTGACAATCAAATACAAGAAGCATGAGAAGGTAAACATGGGAAAGAAATCATAAGGAACTTATCAAAGGTGAACTATTTACATGCCAATATAAATGATAATAGTACCTTATGAAACTTTTCTTAGTATGAGGATAAGTGCAGGAAATACAAATGCATATATATGTATACTTACACATATGTCTGTATACGATGCTATATATGCATATAAATACATATATGAGCATTTGTGTATATGTGTACATAGAGGGTACAGGATCAATTGAATATGAAGGGATAATATTTTAAAGGGTCAAATTCTGAGGTGGGAGAGGACTAGAATGAGAGGAGACAGGGAGAGACAAAATGGGGTTAATCATCCCATATAGAAGAGGCAAAGGATAACTATGACAACTTTACTTTCATTTACTCTCATTGAATTTGGCTTAGGGAAGGAATGACATAAACTGTAAACTGGGCATCATGCCACACAGTAGAGCAGGGGACATAGGGATGAGAGGCAGGATGATGGAGGGGAGGGCAGGATCTGGGGGAGGTTTGCTGGAAGCACACGCTTCAGTAAAGGGACAGGGACAGGGTAGAGAACAGAACAAGGGGGGGTGGGATAGGAAGGAGGGACATATGATCAGACTGTCACAATATGTCCATTGTGAAGATGTCCTGCATAATTAGACATGCACAGCCTGTACTGAATTGCTTGTCCTTCCAGTGGGGGTGGGCCACAAGGGAGGAACTGAAAGGATGTAGAATTTAAAGCTCTGCAATACATGCAACTAGGAATTAAAACATAAAGGGACTGGGGTAGGGAGACCCTTCCTGCCCTACCAGAAAGTTAGAGGGGTGTTGGAGGAGGGCACAAACGAGAGCAGATGGGGAAGGGGCTTTACAGTGGGATCACTGTTTTGGAGTAAGGGTTAGGGGAAAGACAGGGAGAAAATTTGTAACTCAAAAATCTCATGGGAATGAATGATGTAAACAAGAAAACAAATAAAAAATTTATATTAAAAAAGAAATAAGAAATAAATAAGGTCCTTACTAGGGCCTTAGTTTTAGGTTTTAGTCCTGTTTTGGCCACTAAAGGCTATGACCATAAGAGATACTTTTATTTTGCATAAACTGAAGCTCTGGGATATTAGGTTCATTTCTTTCCCTAGTTTGAAATATTCCCTTAAAACGACATGCTTTTCCAGAGGCCCAGGACATTTAGACCCTCATGAGGTGACCTTAGGGCCACTTGGAATTCCAGGAGAAAATTGAATCCCTTCTCTTCTCCCTCCCCCCCCCCCAATTTATCTTTGTTGGGGGTAGAGATAACATTCCTAGGTTATGTAAAGTAAGAAGTCAATGGTGCTAGATGTTTCGTATATAGAGATCTTAATTTGTCTAGGTCAAAAGCAAATTGCAGAACCTGTCTATCTGTCTATTGTGTCTTCATTTTCTCTGCCTTGCCCTTCTTCTACCTGATTTGGACTATAATGAGGATTAGACAGTGAGTGAAGTCCATGGTTCCCAAAACAATCACAATTCAGTGTTTTAGTTATAGAACAGACAACCCTAGTAGTAGAGAAACCTAGAAACATGACAGCATATGTATCATCCACAGCACCTGGTTTTATGAGGATGTACAACAAAACTCTGATGGATGCCAGGATTACCTGTTGAAATGAGTATTAAAAAGCTATACTGCAGACTATTACATTTTCACCTCCATGGTAAAACAAAAACATTCAATAAACTTGAATGAGAAGAATAATGTTAGGATTCTATAATTCAACCTCCCTACCCATGCTACAATGTGCCCTTCTCCCAGATCTGTCCCTCGTGGGAAAATAAGTCAAGAAAAAACCATATTCAAACAAAATATTAAGTGCCTACTATGTTCCAGGAATTGTGCTAGGCACTGACAATACAAAGAAAGGTGAAAGACAGTTCTTGTTCTCAAGGAGCTCACAATCTAATGGAGGAGACAACATGCAAATAGCTATGTACAAACAAGATTTATACAGGATAAATTGGAGATAACAAATAGAGGGAAAACCCTAGAATTAAGAGGGTTTGGGGAAGATTTCCTATAGAGGCAGGATTTTAGCAGACTTGAGGAAAGTCAGGTAAACCAAGAATATGGCTGCTCCCTACTTCCAGTCACTCTCTCAGGATGTTAGGAGCTACAGCTGGCTCAGAGTGTCTTTTTGGCTTTCTTTGAATTCTAGGTCTTAGCACTTAACGATTCTTGTGATGACAGAGGTTCATAGGCTTTTCTTTGCTAAAAAGCAAAGGTGGATAGTTAAAGCTTTTACAATTAAAATCCTCGTGAGAAGGAATGGGGAATTGATTTTTTTTTATTTCAGTGATTCAAGCAATGAAAATGAATAATTTCAAATCTAGAAAACTCCAAAGGACCAAAGTCATAAAGTAAACAGAGTTTTAAATTAGGGGGTCGGAAATGAACAGTGAGACCCTTCTTAGCTCTAAATCTATGTTCCTAGGATCTATTTTCTCATTGTTACTCACGAACCACTACATAACTATGAGAGTGAAATTGTTCTCATATTAGAACAATTTAAAATTCTACACTTTACACAGAAAGCTATGTATTCTTCTTACGTAAAGAGAGAGAAAACATTATTTTCAAGAGAAAAAAACTAAATTGTTAACCAACGTGAGTATACTACAAATCACCAATAAGAGAAATTGCAAGTTAAAAAAACTTTGAGGTTTCACTGTACCCCCATCAAATAAGCAAATATGAAAACAGATGAAAATTATAAATAATGGAGGGAATGTACAAAGATTGGAATATGAATACACTGTTGTTGGAGATGTGAACTGACCCAGTTATTCTGGAAAACATTATAGACTCATACTTGACTTAAGTATCACTATTAAGCATATACCCCAAGGATGTCAAACACATAAATGTCTCATATATTGAAAACTATTTTTTGTAGAAGAAAAAAACCCAAAACAAAGTGTTCATCAATTGGTAAATGACTGAACAAATTTCATTGTATTGATGTAATGGAATATTTTTGTGCCAAAAGCAACAACAACTATGAAAAATTCAGAGAAATTTAGGATTTGTATGAACTTATACAAACCTTATGCCAAAACAAATGCAACTCATGAAAGGTTTCACATAGTAAATAAAAATAGGGTAAATACTCTTGCTCCGAATGAACAAAATCTATTATTGACAAGTTTGTTTTTGCTTCAATACTACGTCAGCTGTCATACTTTTTAGTTAATATTCATATGGTTGGAAAAATCACATACTAAACACATACACATACAAAAGCATCTGGAAAATAAAATCTTCCAGATGCAGCCACTGTCAAATAAAAGGAGGTATTTTGTTGTTGTTGTTGGCTACTGAATCAGCCCTGAGAATATCCCTCCCTTGGAAGAGTATTCTGGGTCAGTACTATTGGTACCTATCAGGAACTCCCAAACCTCCAGAGCACAACTTGGATTTAAAAGATTATGTGTCTGTCTACTAACTGAAAAGTCAGGCTTTCCCCCCCCCCCCTATTAAATAGTCTCTTTATTTTTTAATTGGTGAGACATAGTGATGAATCAAACTCAGAGACATAGTGGTAAGTTCATGAGATCATAGATTCAGAACTGGGAGGGATCTTAGAGGTCATCTACTACAACTTCTTCACTTTTTAGATGAGAAACGGATACCCAGAGAGACTGAGTCTTTGCCCAAGTTCTCATGGTTACTATATAGTAGAGGTGAGATATTAATCCAATTGCTCATTTAAAATTCAACAATTATTATTATACTGTGTTATGGATATTCGTTGACATGTTGATTGAAGGACTATCTGAAGGTATCTATAAAGTGAATTGTTGCATATGCAAGGTCTCATTTTCCTATTAACTTTACTTATAATGTTGAATATTACCTAATAGTCTCTCTTTTTTTTTCTTTTTTTTTTTTGGAGGGCAGTTGGGGTTAAGTGACTTGCCCAAGGTCACATGGCTAGTTTTTTGTGTTAAGTGTCTGAGGCCGGATTTGAACTCAGGTACTCCTGATTCCAGGGCTGGTGCTCTATTCACTGCGCCACCTAGCCACCCATTCACTGCGCTACCTAGCCACCCCCTAATAGTCTCTCTAACCAATCAATCACCAACACACTCACATATGTACTTACTTTCCAATGCATTTAGTAAGTGAGCAGATAAAGCTGTCAAAAAAAAAATCTGGTTCCTATCCTCACAATTGAAAACAAACTCTGAGATATGTCATGACCTTTGAGGCTGAATTGTCTTAGAAGTTCTGTGAATAGGGGGAAAAGTACAGTGAAAAACAATATATGTAAATTAATATACGAATATTCAAAAATTTGCACATGAGCTTGCATGAGAAAGCAAGCTAATCAGTTCACTGGAATATGTATATGTCTTCTCTTCCTTTGAATGCATTGCCTTAATTGAGTTTATTCTACACATTGGAGGTCAATGTTTAGTCTAAGATAGCAATTTATCTACTTTCCTCTCTCATTTCTCTTGTCTCCTGGGTGTGGGGTGGTATTAAAATGGCCCACCATCTTCCCATTAAAGCACTTTTTCAACAGTAATTAGAACAAAGTACAATTCCTCAGACCACTTGGGGATCCCCAAAGAGAATCATTCATGTCTAAGCACACAATAATGCAGGAAGGCTAGTTTCAGTCCTGGACTAGCCATGTCTTAGACAGTAGATGGTGAAATTTTTAAGAGCATGTTATCTCTCAGCTTCCTGCTTGGCCAGTATGGTAGAAGGGATAGGGTAAAGTAAGTGGGAGGGAAGCTAGTAGTGACTGAACTTGTTGGGAAGCTCCAAACATCAGTTTTGAATTTTTTTCTAGGGGAAGCCCAGCTAGTCGGTATCTAGATATTCATTCATTCATTCGTTCGTTCGTTCATTCAATATGCCTCAAAAGAAGCCCCAAGATAGTATAGATATCCTACTGTTTGCCACTTCAAGGCCAAGTGGTTTAAGAGTTCAAGGTCATTAAGTGGGTTAAGCTAGTCATTAAGCTAGAACCCTTGACCTAAAGAAGACCTGAGTTCCAATGAGGCTTCTGACACTTACTAGCTGTAAGAGACTTAACCAGTTCACCTCAGTTTCCTCAAGTGTAAAATGTGGATAATAATAACACCTACCACCCTGGGTTGTTGTGAGGATCAGATGAGATGAAATTGCTAAAGTGCTTAGCACAGTGTCTGGCATGAAGCAGGCACTATATAAACACTAGCTATTATTACTATTAGTTGAGTTTAAGGGTTGATAATTCTTGATAATCTAAACCTTCTTCTGATGCTATATTCCTTTACCTTTGTCCTTTCTGGGCTTTGGAAGTAGCCTTTAAAATAAATTTCAGAATTTTTTTTGGACTCTCTCCCCTGAGGCCTCCCCATCACCCTAAAACATTTTTTCATAAATAAATCCTGTTATACAAAGAAAAAAAGAATTTCTAAGCAAAAATAGTGTCTATATCTGATAATGAATAATGCAAGGTACAAATACAACATTCTGTCTTGCTAGTCCTTGGCCTGGCAGCTAAGATTAGGGAAATATTTTTCATGATCTGTTCTCTGGAACCATCATTAGTTTTTCATTTACTCAGAACTTATCTTTAAGTGACCTTTTCTTTACATTATAGTCATTATGTATCAGTCACTAAGCATTTACTGAGGCACTGAGACATGTTCTGCAAACACAAAGAAAGGCAAAAACATGAACTCAGCCCTCAAGGGGCTCATAATCTAATTGTTTATGCTTTTTTCTCCTTAATTCTAACTATTTCATTCTGCACCCATATATACAAGTCTTCCTATGTGTCTCTGAATTACTTGTATTCACAATTGCTCACTGAAGAAGTGTCAAACATTGGACTATAACACTCCCAAGTACAGCTGAATCAGATTAAAAAGTAATTGGGAAATACTTAGCAAAATAAATTTAAAAAAACATATAACAGAGATAATGTTAATTTGTGGTTTTCTAAGTTAATATGTTGCCTGCAGGGATCCATTCTATTGAGTCTGACACCACTGGCTTTACGTTCATAACTTAGACTTTCTTCAGGCATTCCACAAATGATACGCTTAGAGTTCTTTGTTACTGTGTTGCTGAGTGTGTGTGTTTATTTTTTTGGTATGCATCAGACCTCTCTGTTTTTTATGTACTACGTGGGAAGTAGTTGTTTTCAAAGAGCCTTGTCCTTTACAAGCCAATTTAAAGATTGCTAAGGGTTAGGTGGTAGATAGAGAATAGACAGTGACACTTACATCATGGTAGGAACTATGTGGTTCAGTATTTCTCATGTGCCTGACATCTGAATTTTCATGTGCCTGACAAATGAAAAGTGAAGTACACAGAGCCAAGAAAACCACATCCTCAATGACTATTGCAATGTAAAAATGGAAAGAACAACAGCATCAAAACAATGGAAATCGAATGTTATGAAATTATAAAAACCAAACTTGGCCCCAAAGAAGAGATGTAAAAAAAGACAACCTAATCCTTATTCTATTCCTTTGCGGAGGTGGAGGCCTACCAGTGTAGAACATTGCAAATAACGTTAGGCTTTTTCAGAGTGTCAATTGGTTTTGAATTTTTTCTTTTCTTTCTAATTAAAAATATTTCTTCATCATAATTAGCATTTATATGATACATTAAGACTGGTCAAGTGAAGCAAGCCAAAATATTTGGTCCTGGGGTCAGCTCACATGCAGATACCTTGGAGAAGCGGTTTTGGCATAGATTTATGTTAAAGAAACCTAGACGCTTTGAAATCTGCTCTCATTTGCATCATCTTTGTCTATGCCTTTAAAATGTTAACTGACTTCCAAAGACCTGTTGGATTTCCAAAGACTTTTGGTGCCTAGAATTCTCAAAGCTTAAGATACATAAAAAAGACAAGCCTTTCCTGTTTAGGTCCCAAGGTATAGCAGATTCAAGACAATGATTTACAAAGACCCAGATGTTTGCAGGTCTGCTCTGATTTGCATTTTCTTCCTTAATGTTGATTGACTTCCCAAGGACCTGATGGGCTACCCCAGACTCTTGGAGCCTAGGAATCAGAAAGTTTGATTGTATCTGAGGTTACTTTGGGATGTAGTAGATCTTTGAAATAATAAAACTATGATAATATCCCAGGATGTGAAAAACTAAGTCTATTGATGAGAATATTTGAATCTTTGTCCTTTGGATCTCCAAAATCCTTGTTCTAAGCATCAATAAATGGAGTTCATGGTTCTTCTTTGAACTACCCACATTGTCTGGCTATGTCTCTCTCTCTCTCTTTCTCCCTCCCTCCTCTCTGTCTCTCTGTCTCTCTCTCTCTTACACACACACACACACACACACATTCACTAACACCTGAGGCTCGTACTTGGGTGGCATCCTACAATCAAGTCCTTTACCTATATTGTCACTCAATCCTTACAATGACCCTATGAGGTAGACATTATTATCTTCATTTTATTGATGAGGAAACTGAGGCTGAGAGGCTGCCCAGGATCACACAAGTGTCAAAGGCAGGTTTTGAACTCAGGTCTTTCTGACTCTAAATACAGCACTCTAACCACAGTACCACCTATTGTCTTGCCATAAGAGATGGTTCAAAAACTATTTTTAAAAAAGCATGCTACAATGATACATACAAACATAATCCCAATTATGTGATTCTTTAAGGATCCTTTAACATGGTCAGGTCTATGAAAATGTGTTTAATCAATGCTCATTTGTAGCTTACTCAAATGCTTGAGTAACTTGAATAAAACAATCCAGCTAAAGCAATTTTTTTGTTTGCTCATTTTGAAGTTGTTATTTTGGTCTAGAAATACCAAATATCAATTAGGTGGGACCATATTAAAATGCGCGCATGAGCACACACACATACACACACACACACACACACACGATTCATTCCCTGTAGTGTCACTTGATTTTTTATTATGAACTTGACTAATAACACTCTGTCTAAACCTGACCATACCCATAGACAAAGAAGAATAGAAAAAGAGGAAAAAAGTATGAATCTATGCTACAGCTTCTTTGCAAGGCTGTAACAACATTGATTGCCCCCTTTCTAAACTATCTTCTTATTTTTAAATGTTTTATTGATGTTCTTTCCTTTTTTCTTTCACTATTTCTATTCCCCTAAACTTCCCCCTCCACCAAAAAAACAAAAACCAAATAAAAGCCCTCTCTTGTTACAAATAAGTATAATTAAGCAAAGTAAATGTACACATTGTATTTGTCTAAAAGTATATGTCTCCTTCTGCATTGTTACTTCCTCACTTCTGCCAAGGCAAAAATCTCAGTCAGACCAGTTCCTCTTGGTAACTAGTGTGACCACAGGCATATATCCCTTATCTTCTGTGTGATTACTTCTTTTAAGTTGAATGACAATTTGGTTCCTCCTACCTATTCCCTATGAGAATGGGAGAAGAGGGAGGAGTAATGAGATAATGTCTGCACAGTGCTTAGAGTTCCTGAAGAATGCAAGTGATTATTAATGCATTTCTGGTGGATGCAGGCTCTGGCTTGTGGAGGCTTTGGGTGTAACATTTCAAAGCCAAGGATCTAATTATATGAAAGGGACAATTATAGGTAGAAAGCAGTGTGTGGCACTCTCTCTGGCTATGTAGCACTCCCATATGATAAAAGGTCATGGGAATGTGAAGGGGCTAAGAAACTTGGTGTAACCCCTAGTGATGGTGGAAGTTTAGGTTTTACATCCACAGACTTGGAGAAGGAGGGCAGGCCTGCTGCTTAGTCTCAAAGAGAAGCAGAAATATTTCTCTGGGTGGAATTCCTTAATCCATAAGATTCCAACCACCTCTTATAATTTGATTTGCAGCATCAGAGGAGGAGGCTAACAGCAAATGAACCATCAGCAACAGGGAGGCAGAATACGTTAATTTAACAAGAGTACAAAAAAGATTCCTTCTTGAAGCTGTGTTTTCATCACTCCCTCTCTCCCATATGAAGAATTTAGTTGACTTAAAAGTACTATGTTTGGGTCTGTCAGCAGCTTTATGTCGAGAACAATATTTTCTCTGCCAGTGAGTGACCCTGGAAACACCAGTGAAGAATGTGACTGACTGCCTAAGGAAGGAGTGCAGAAAAGCTGGACCTACTTAAGTTTTCCACAGTTACTATCGGTTCACGGTAGTTTTGCTTGAGTTTGCTGCTAGTTTGAAAACAGACTTGAGCCGTTTGAAAATGTTATTATTTTTATTTATTTTAAAATTTTTAACTAGAGATTTTAAATAACTGGCAGGCATTCCTTCCTAGCCTTAGTTGCCTGTCTTTTTGACTTCTGCTGCTCACCTCTATGAGCTAAAGGATTCCACCTTTGCAGAATAATGGGAGTTCAGCACATACAGAACTATTGATTAGAGCAGGTCTCTAATCTAATTAAATCTTGGCTCTGTTAATTTTTTTTATTTTGATCCCTGTACTGCAATATAATGGGGTTTCTTTGTCATCTTATACATTTAAAAAAGTTTGATAACCCCTAGGGTAGAGGCATCTTTGGTTTTCAAGAGAAAAGATTAAGTATGTGTAAGCTTATGGCAGAAAAGCAGGTTCCTTATGGTTTAGAAATCTAATACGAATACACACACACACATACACACACACACACACATACACCTACATTTCCTGCCTTCTCATTTTCTTCTAAACCCTCTGTAATCTGACTTCTGACTTCATTATTGAACCGAAACTGATCTCTTGTCAATTCTAATGGCCTTTTTCTTAATCCTCTTCCTTAACCTCTCTGCAGTATCTGACACTGGGAACCAACTTTCGCTTCAGGATAGGTCTTCCCTTCTGAATTTTCCTGAGAGCCCTCTCTTGATTTTCCTCCCTACTCATTTGGCCATTTTTTCCCTCAGTGTCTTTATTGTGTCTTCAACTACCCAGTTAACTGCCTAAATTTTCTTCCCAAACATTAAACTCAATTCACTCTGGATCTACAACTGGGTCCTTGGGAGTTTAAATGACCTACTCAAGATCAACACCCAGTAAGAGTCAAAGACAGGACTTCTTGACTCTGAGACCAACTCTCTATTCACCATACCAGATTGCCTTACATCAGGTATTTGATTTTTGGCTAAAATGAGATAAGCTAAAAAAAATCTAATAAATTAACTTTGGGTTGTCTTGCACAACTGCTTCATGTATTATAAATCCATTGTTTGCAGCTAACACTTCAAGCCTATGTAGTTGGAGAAGCCACTCCTTTAAATAGAGTTACATTTGCCAGTTTAATTACAGGTTGTTGTTTTTTTTTGTGAAAAATGTGTGAGTAGCATTGAAAAATCTTACTATACAATTCACGAGCACTTTTAAAGAGACCAAATGGATTGTGAGTCAAGGCAAAGGGGGGCTCTAGGTTCTGGCTCTGTTACTATCTTTATAACCCTGGAGAAGTCATTTCAAGCCTGGCATAAGGGCTATGTGTCTAGAATTCTTCTAACTAGGGAGGCTGAGGTTTGAGGATTGCTTGAGCTCAGGGGCTCTGAGGTACAATAGTGCTAAAGCTGATCAGATGTCTGTACTAAATATAGCAGCTAAGTGGTATAGCTGATAGAGTGTTGAGTTTGAATCCAGCAAGTCACTTAAACCTGTTTATCTCAATTTCCTCATCTATAAAATAAACTGGAGAAGGAAATGGCAAACCACTCTAGTATCTTTGCCAAGAAGACCCCAAAAGGGGTCATGAAAAGTCAGATATGACTGAAAAATGACTAAACATTAAACATAAGCTCAGGAGCCCAAGTGCAGGAGGGTTGAAGCTGATCAAATGTCCACACTAATTCTAGCATACTAACTCCTGATCACCTTGGAGTGGGGGGCCAGGAGGCTTCCTAAGGAAGGGCAAAGTGGTCCAGGTCAAAAATGGAAGATGTCAAAACTCTTGCGCCTATCATTAGTGTGACTGGGGCCATGATGCTCCACTTTCAGCCCGGGCTAGAGAGGGAGACTCAAGCTCACAAAAATTAAGAAAAAATAATCACTTCACTTCTGCAATGTTAATTTGTTCATCAATAAGAGGAAGGTTTTGCACCAGATAACCCTGCAAGGCTCCTTTTAGCTTTGGCATTCTATAGCATAGACTAGGCAACAGGGGGTAGTATTGCTATAGGGGAGAGTACCAGTTTAGGAGTCAAGAGGGTTCAAAACCTGATTCTGCCACTATCTATTCAAATAGATATTCCATTTCTATTTGCCTCTGGGCAAATCGTTTAAGCTCTCTGAACCGCAGTTTCCCCATCTTTAAAATCAGAGTTGGATTAATGTCTTTCCAACTCTAGGTCCATGATGCTATAAATGTACCTGTTGTATACAATCAGTCTTGAAAAAAAAACTAACTTCAATACAACAGAATGAGGTTAAACAGTTATGAGGAAACAAAGTAGATGTATGTATAGACCTCTGTGAACAACAAAGGACTGAAATAAAATTGAAACAATATAATCAAAGGGTCATACTTACACGGGGGTAACACTTTTTGGAAGTCCTAATGCATTGACTGGGGTGGGAGGAGGCTGGGATGGCAACATGGAGCTGAGGAAAGCTGCTGGTGTTTGATTGGAGTGACCAAATCGAGCATTTGGAGGAGGGCAGTAAGAAGGTGAGGGTGTGGACCCTGGGAGAGGTGGAGGAGGGGGAGGAGGGAGTGGAAAGGAATCAGACATAGGAAAAGCTGTGGTTGGGCTGAAGACTGGAGGAGGAGGAGGAGGGGGAGAGGGAGAAGAAGGAGACCACAGATACTCCCCTTCAGAGGGAAATGGTTGAGAGAAAGGAGGCACAGGCCCACGGCCAAACGGTTTCTGAGTAGCAGTTGGAGACATGGGAGATGGGAGGCTAGAGGTGGAAGAACTAGAAGAAGGAGTCACATAACCTGAGGCAGGGCTGATGTTCTGAGCTGCAATGAATTGTTTAGGCCTAGCATAGTTGAAGGAACTAGAGGGCTGCATGATGGGAGAAGTGTGGGAGGTTAGAACATTCATCTGATCTGGGAAAGAGACAGATTGGCTAGCCTCAAGGTCTTGGAAAGATGGTGGAGGAGGGAAAGGTGGGGATGGGGGAGGGTTCTGTGGGGTGCTCGACTGCTGATGGTACCACTGGTTTCCCTCTTGTTCCAGTCTAATTTGGTTCTGCAGTTGTTGTATTTTCAAAGGGTCTCTGTGGGAAGAGTAGAAAATAAGAACAAGTCACTTAAGCTGTGAACACAATAACCTTTATATAAAAGTTCTAAAGTTCACAATTATTAGAACAAAATGTGTTGAAAATCAAGCAGAAATCACTAGTTATCTGGAAACTTTCTTGAAGTTTTATCTAAACTGATCCAAACCTTTGCTTAGAGCTTGAGACGGAAATTTTACCAGTCTTCTGGAGGGTACATTTCACTTTGACTCTACTAGAATCAATGTGAGGAAAAAGCTCCTTTTTCTTTTCTTTCTGGCCATTAAAAAGTTAATGAGGGGCACCTAGGTGGTGCAGTGAATAGAACACCAGCCCTAGAGTCAGGAGGACCTGAGTTCAAATTCAGCCTTAGACACTTGACATATTTACTAGTTGTGTGACCGTGGGTAAGTCACTTAACCATAAATGACTTGCCTTTCCCCCTGCAAAAAAAAGTTAAAAGGTAAAAGATTTTCCAAGTTTTTTAGTTTGAATTCAATTTTGCTGGAGAATTAGAGTAAATTTCAATTTGCCTTATTCAGTGTTCCTAAAAGGTCTTTAATATTCCTTTGGAAAGAAAGAATAAAGGCTTTCAGACTAATAACCAATTTGTTTGGAGAAGAAAGTCAAATTTGAATAGAAATGCAAAGTAATGAATACTTGTTAATTGTTTTAAGCATTATAATTGAAAGAAATAGACTTATAAGACATAATAATAATTAAAAAATAAGTTTCATACTGAATTTTATTACTCTGTTGTTCAGCAAATTCTAGGTGATAATCTACTTATCACTTTCAGTGATACAGCAAGTTACTCTAAAACCCATAAACATGCATAGCATTTAAAACACTGGCAAGCAAAATACATGCAAATTAACTGTGGCCAATTAAAAAATGTTTTAAGTGTCTATAATAAATCTCTGAATGAGACATTTATCTTTAATATAGGTACGATCAACAAATAATTTCTTATTTATGAAGTTTCCCAAACTCTAACAGATTCAGAAGTATTTTATTTGGAATTCCTATTATAGCTAACTATAAGCTTACAACCAGATTATGAGTTAACTCCTATATTCTAAGTTGACTAGCTTCTATTTGGTATTAAGTATGGATTAACCATGTTTGAAACAGGGCACATTAGTGAAAAAGTACTATAGTCACCTGTGGTTGTTTACAAAACTTCAACAGAAGGTGGCACTATAATACATGTGAATAAGGTGAATAAAACCCACTCCATTTCATAAGGCAGTTATATTTCTTCACTTTTTCTGACAAAACTCTTTAAATACAGAAATACTTGCTTTCTCATCTTTAGTTGTTTAACTACAAAGAGACCTAAGAATTTCAGGAATTCAAGGAAATACATAGAAATGCGGCAGGAGGGGGAGGGAAGAAGGATCTTTCAAAAGTCTTAGAAGACTCCAGGAGGATTTCATTAGTAACAACAGAGGGGGAAATCTGCCAAGGAGAATGGAAAGCCTTCTTTCCTCTACTGTTTGAATCTTTCATCATTTAACCACTTCAACAGTAAGCAGTTTGGTTCTAGCTACTACCCTTATAAATTGGTGAAAAGTTGGTGTAAAAAACCAAGGTGGTCTTTTTTTTTCTTGGTAGCTGAAAAATATAAGTAGAAGCTAGCTCAACTCTAGCATCAAAGAATCCATTAGCTGTAACACTGTGTGGTCCTCATGTTGAAATCTTTCTTTATATAGCCATGTCACAGCTGGGAATTCACTGTTCCCTTGACACTACAGATGTCTGTGTGGTTTCAGGGTGCTTCATAGCACATGGATCCTTTTTGGCATGTTTATAGATACACATTTTAGGACAGGCATAGAAACATAAGAACCACCCACCCTAAAGCGAGGCCATCTATTTTCATAACTTATCCTACAGTACTTTTTTCTCCTCTTACTGTTCCTGTATGTTTTCTTTGCTATGGCCTCCTGGCCTCCTAATCCTGGCACAAGGGCATTTAAAAACTGAAAGATCTATAGCTCAACTTAATGACTTATGCTTGGGCTGTGTAGTGACCTGGTATGGCAAGAGAGCCTCTCTAGATGGCTGTTTTCCAGGGACAAGCTGGCCCAAAATGGTCAAAGCCAAAGTTATATTTTTAAGCCTGGCCTGGCACCAGCCAACAGCTGTTGTGTGGCAGCTATAAAGAGGTTGCCATGCCACACCCTCTATCTGACATGGTGGTTTTTTTTAAATTCTGGGGAGCTCCAAGACCCTTGTACCAAAATAAAGGAGTATTTCCAAAAATGGCTTTCAGGAAGCCATCATCAATATATCAGCATCACTTTTTCTTCTTTTTTTCCCCCTAGTCCTAGCTTTTTTCATTGAGACATGGCTACTAAGCCAACCATGCAAGGCCACTCAGGGCTCACCAGTCTAAGCAGCCCTTCTAGCCAATGGCTAAAGGTCTATTTCTAAGTGCTCTAATTTAATCAATGCTTTGGGAATTATAAATAACCTAGCATTTCATAAGATAATGAAGACACAGTAGGCATATACTTCAGCTTATATTTACTGCAGTGAATTTAAGTTGATGCTCTGTTTTCATATGGGTCCCATTTTCCATTGATCAGTACTTTGGCATGGGAAAAAACCCAGAACATACCCCAGAGACAGAGATAAAGTTGGGAGGATGAGAAGAGAAAAGGAGGTGGTTGGGAGGGAGGAGGACAAAGGAGAGAGAGAGAAAAGTTGAGGTAAGAGCAGTATTTTAGACCTGCATTTTTTCATAAGGGTGCTAGGTAGCACAGTGCATGGAGGGCCTAGCCTGTAGGCAGCAGGATTTAAGTTCAGATCCAGCCTCTGACACTAGTTATATGACCCTGGGAAAGTCACTTAACCCTGTTTGTCTCAGTTTCCTCATCTATAAAGTGAACTGGAGAAGGAAATGCCATCTATTCCAGCATCTTTGTCAAGAAAACCCTAAACCGGGTCATGAAGAGTTGGACACAACTAAAAACCAACATTTTTTCATATTTGGTTTCAGCGCAAATGATAATTTCTGAACTAAAACAAATTTGGCCACTTCGGAGACAGGAAAAAAGACATCCCCAACCTTATTCTCTAACTGAAATGAAAAAAAAAAAAAGATCCTCTATGTCGAGAAATTAAGATCGGTTTCAAAGGTGTAGGTAGTATTCACCTACCCACTTATTCATTCACAAACATTTATTGAGCTTACCAATGTGAGATGCTATGCTAGGCTTGGAGGGCAGTTACAAGGTCCCTAACTGCTAGGAGAGGAAAATTATATAGTAGGATAGATTTAGGAGCAACAGGTAGAAGCTGCAGAGAGTCAAATTTAGATTTAAAGATAATTTCCTACTACTTAGAACTTTCCAAAAGTGAGATGAGCTGCCTCTGGAGGTAGTGAGTTCCCCCTCACTTGAGATTTTAATCAAAAGCTGGAAGACCAGTTTTCAGGTAGGGTTTGGACTAGGTGTTCATGGAAATCTCTTCCAATTCTGTCATTCTGAATCTACTTGCAATAGAGTACAGGCAAAAACAATGAGAGACTAAATCAATGGTTCTCAATCTTCCTAATGCTGTGACCCTTTAATACAGTTCCTCATGTTGTGGTGACTTCCAACCATAAAATTATTTTCGTTCCTACTTTATAACTGTGATTTTGCTGCTGTTATGAATTGTAATGTAAATATCTGATATGCAAGATGTATTTTCATTGTTACAAATTGAACACAACCCACAGGTTGAGAACCGCTGGACTAAATGACGGTGACAGGAACAATGGAAAGGGAGAAGGGAATGACAAATGACATCTATTTGGGAAAAGGAGGAAAGAAATCAAAAGAGTTGTAAGATTAAAGTATATTGAGGAAGAACAATAGCATGTTGAGTAAAATTCCTGTTGTAAACTTTTGAGAGCCCATGGACAAAAAATGCACAAGTTGCGCAGCCGTGGATAGACTACAATCTGCATTAGTGGAAGCAATGTTCAAATGGATGAAATGAAAGATCCATTTAAGCAGCCAGATACTTGAGTAATCTTTTTCTCTTCAGAACAGAGCTACCACAGAAAAGGGAATCCATTACATCCAGGAGGGGACAACATGCTTTAGAAACTACCATTATGCATATGAATACTATTATACTCCTTTATCTTTACCTACCTAATTAAAATTACTTTCTAGATGGGATTTTGAGATATCAGTAAAGAAAAAATGAGGCAATATGATGTTTCATCAAAAATGATGCTCACTTTTATAATTTAAATGTTGTTTCTTCCCTCACTTAATGAATTATTATTTTATTATGTATTTAATAATTTTATTTAATATTTATACATTAAACTATTAATTTACCAGGTAAAATGAAATTGTATAATTCACTGATTTATGCTATTCTCATTTAAAATTTGACAACTAAAAAATATCTTCCCAAGTCTTTCCATCCAACCTGGGGAGGAATGGAATGAAAAAAAAAGAAGTCCAGCTGAATAAATTATTTAAATTGTCCAAAAAAGATGGAGATTATCAGCTGGGTTGAATATATGCATTTATTTCACAAATGTCTGGAATAAAGAAGCAATTTCTAGTTGTTTTTAGATTGACTATGGGGCAGAATACTTTTTCAAAATTGAAATCAATATGTTGCACAGGGAATGTGACAACATATAAGTCTGACTGTATGGGAAGAAAAAGGAAAACCTAGGCTTATTTATCTAAAAAAAAAGTAAGACATATCAGTGCCAAGAGCAACTGAAAAATAAAGCAATGTTAAAAATACAAATAGTCTCTGATACACATTATGTTTCACTTTGTATCACAAGTGAGTAGTATGATAATAACTTCGGGAATGCATTTTAAGAAATGTTCTCCTGGATATCCCCCAAGAACAAATGCTCTGGATTCCTTCACTAAAGGCAATACATGCTTGCACTGACAGCCACAAAAGGTTAAGAACCTTAGAGGAAGGTCTCTAACATATGGAAAATAACCTTTATGGGCATTATGGAAGAACTTCCTGGCCAGAAGTGGAGAGGATGAGAAGTCTTGGACAGGTTGCAATCTTTACCCACAGAGGAAGTACCCAAGATAAAGATGCCCCAGACTAGCTGATGCATTAACATTTTACTATTTTCTGGTATTATCATTCACCACCATCAGATAATCAGGTGATTTACAGCTAAGGAACCATAGAGGTCATTTAGTCAAAATAACTCACAGATGAACCTGAGGGCTAGAGAGACAAAGTAACTTGCTCATTATCACAATGCAATATGAGAAGTATTTATTAATGCCCTATCATGGGTCAGCTACTTTGTTAAGCATGGGGACACAAAAACCAAATCAAAATATTACCTGCTCTCAAGGAATTTATATTCTACATGGGGAAAATAACTTGTATACAGATAAGTGAATAGGTACAAATTAAGGTGACAGGCTAAATGGTACAGTAGATAGAGTGCTGAGTCTGGGGTTTGGAAGACATCTACATCAGTTCAAAACTGTCCCCAGACACTTATGAGCTGTGTGGCTCTGGGCAAGTCACTTAACCCTGTTCACCTCAGTTTCTTTATGGTGAAGGAAATGGCAAATCACTCTAGTATCTCTGCCAAGAAAATCCCAAAAGGGGTCATGAAAGGGGGAATGACCAACCAACAAATATAAAATAAAGGTCAGGAAAGCCTTCTTGTAGGATGTGGCATTTGAGCTAAGTCAAGTGAGAGCATACCAGACATGAGAAACAGACTGAAAAAAAAATCCACTCAAGTGAGATGTTAGAGATGGAATGCCAGTTTTGTTAGTGGCAAAAAAAAGATCTCCTAATTCCTAAAGAAGAGAACTCTCTGAGTGATGCACTTAGAAAATTCTCTAGAATTCCTTTTAATAATAATGGCAGAATTTACTATACTGTAATCTCCAAATACCATGATGAGAAACAGAAGTTATTTCACAATTGGGCCTTTCAAGAGCCTTTCAAAGCTACCTAAACCCTCACTCCTCTGTGAAGGTGTTCCACAGGACAGAGCTTAGTTCTTTTCAAAGGACTGAAGCCCTAACAACTAGCCCCAAACTTGAAGTGAGCTTAATTTTAAGGGGTTGTAGGTATAGGGAAGACAGGTTAGGTCAGGCAAGCAGATAGGGTATGTACTGGGGACAGCAATTATGAAAAACGGTTTACCTAACCCTAACCCTAAATTTGGGCTAGCACTAATCCTAGCTGTAACTGAATTTAGGGTACAGTTTGCTTAAGAATTTAACTTTCTGCATGTGAGGGCCGAGAGTACTTTACTTTTGTCTTTCCAGTTGCTGATCAGTTGTGTCCCTATGCTTTGTGACCCTATTTGGGGTTTTCTTGGCAAAGATACTGGAATGGTTTGCCATTTCCTTCTTCAGCTCATTTTACAAATGAGGCAACTGAGGCAGAGTTGAGTGACTTGCCCAGGGTCATGCACTTAGTGTCTGAGGCCAGATTTAAATTCTGGAAGAGGAGTCTTCCAGATTCCAGGTCCAGCACTTGGGAACCTGAGGAACTTAGTGAATGCTTGCTGATTTCTTGACTGTTCACGCAATCAAGGGTGGGATAAGCAGGAGGCTTGTGGGAGCAAACTGAAAAGGGCTTTGGGTCAGTTAACTTTTTCCTATACTGAACCCAATACTACTGAGTATGGGAAAACTCCATTCCCAGTGAGCTAAAATTATTAGTATGGTTTTTGGTTCAGGGAGGGCAAATTAGAAATTAAATTTATCCATTTACCACCTGTTTGATTACATTAATATTTTCTTAGCCTTGTTCCCCCAACCCTTATCCTAAAGTTGAGTCTACTTGGAACATTAATCCACTGGCCAGTGATTGGGGAAATCCAACCATTTGCTTTCTATAAGACCTAACTTTTATTATATATATGGTGAACTATAATATAAACAATCTAAAGAATGATCATTATTACTAAAAACAACATAACAATAATAAATTAATACCAACCAGATGGCATCTGTATTTCATTAGGTAAGGTATTCGAAGTGCCAGTTGTGGTAAATACAAACCAAGTCATCTCAAAAATTAATTGCAAAGTTGAGGGTAAGGCAAAGAAGGAGAGGAAAGAGGAGGGAAACAAATATTTTATGAACTAACATAAATATAGTATTATAACTGAACATGGCAAGAAATATATACTTTTTCCTATATGGAATGATGACAAAGCTTTACCCCTTTGGAGCCCCCCTTCCTTTGACACTTATTTTAAACCATCCTTGATTCTTACTCTTGCAAAAAACTTTTTTTAAAGAACAATACTTTGTCTGGCCCTTGCTTTACCCTTAAGTGATTAAAAAAAAACCTCAAATGTATACTATTCAAGTTATAAGTATATAACATATGGTAATTTGTTTCAGCCCAAAGGAGTGAATTCTACCTTTATCTTATCTGGGAACAGTTCTCAAATTTTATTAGATTGTAAGATTGGGGGTAGAAACTGCCCACTCAGGCCTTGCAGATAGTAAGTGTTTAGTAAATATATGTGGAACTAAATTTTTAAATCTGCTTTAACTTCAGACACAGTTTGGAATCAAAGAATTGGAAGGGACCTTAAGTCATCTAATTAAACTCCTTCTTTACAAATGGGAAACTTTCAAGTTAACTCAGATCTCAGATCCTGTAGTAACTTGGATAAAACACAATTCATTACAATAGGAGTGGACAATGGAAATAAGCACAAAACAGCAGTCTACTCAGAAAAACTGGTCCTTTCTATTTAAAATAAAAGCTACACTTGGTTCACAGACTAAAAACCACAACAAAAACAACCACCCCAAATGCATAATGCATAAAGGCAATATGTATCTCAAATCATTCCATGTACAGGGAGGGGGAAAGCAATTACTGACAATTTATAATCTTCTTATAAACCAACATTCTGAATGTCACAGTGAGGATGAGAGTAAATGTCCTTAATTGACTAGCATGGGGACTAAGGTATTTGGGAGGTGCCTGTCTGAAGACAATGAACTGTTCCTTAGAAGTTAAATCTTACAGCTGGTTCCACACATGTTGAGGCTTAACCTATAGTCATGATAGAGGCAGTGTAAATGGTAATTTTGGCTCTGTGCAGGATGCAAAGATGCTGTCCAAACCACCTGCAGCCTGGCCAAGAAAAAGAATTTGTATGTTGGAATAAAGTGTATGTGATGAAGGACTGGCAGTGCTCAAAAAAGCAGAATGGACATTTTTCCCCCTGCTCAGACAATGATTGCAAGTCTGATATGCCTGATGAAATTGAGTCAAGTGAAGTCCTGTCATACTGAGCTTAGCTTTTTCTTGTTTTTCTGGGCAGGGATCATGGGCTAGAAACTCCCCAACCAAGCAAAATGTCTTCACTCATTTTCATTCCCATTCCTTCCTTCCTTCTTTCCTTCCTTTCTCCCACCCTTCTTTCTTTCCTTCCTTCTCTTTCTTCCTTTCTCCTATGAAATTCATTTAAACTTAGTCTCTTCTCTCAAGAAGAGGGCTTAGGTTATATCCAGAATTTCTAATCTAACATCCACCAATCTGCTTCTCGATCCTTGCCTCTGCTATAGCAACATTAACTACTGATTTTTATGTAGCAGTTTACAGTTTACAAGATCTTTTATATGTTTTTGGATTTTACTGTTACAACAAACTTGTGGGAGTTTGCAGTTTAAGTAACATCATCCCTATTTCACAGATGAGGAAACTGAGGTATGGAGAGGTTCAGTGCTTTATACAAGGTCCCACAGTTCGTGATTGGTAGAGTGTGATCCTAAATCCTGATCTTTTAACCCCATGTCCATTGATTATTTGGCAGTGTTCCTGTTTCACTTTCTCCCTCTAAGACTAATCCTTCTTGTTTCTTTCAGGTTCCTCTTCCTCCTCTACTTGATAAATGTGGGTGTTTTCCCTGAAGTTTAGTCCATGGTCTCTTTCCCTTCAAGAGCTCAATCATTTCTGTGACTTCAATTATCACTAATATGTAGACGACTTGCAACCCAGCCTACATTTGTAGTACCTACCATGCTTCAGAGAATCAATTCCAAATCTTTATATAGCATTTAGGGCTGGAAGGGCCAAGAGAGACTAGCCAGTCCAACATTCTTTTTTTTCCCAGATAAAGAAATTTCTATGTAAAGTTTGACCCTCGGAGATCCCCAAAGGTGAAGTATCATGCCCATAAGGTATCACTAGTGAATGGCAGAGTCCGAATTTGTAGAGATCGGGAGTTTCACACACAATTTCTTTCTACTCTAATGATGCCCTACAGCCTCACCTGACATTTCTTTCTGAATACCCTAGTATCACTTCAAACTCAGCATGTCTAAATCCAAAATTAGCTCCTACCAAACTCCAACTGGCTTTCTGCCCAACTTCTTATTAAGGGGCTCAAAAATTCCATTATCATCTTTGACTCCTTCCTCTTCCTTGCTTCCCTTATCCAATTAGCCACCAAGTCCTGTCGATTCTTCTTTACCAACCTCTTGAATTAGTCCTATCTGTTTTTCCATTCCCACGGATATCAACTCAGTTCTCTTCCTCATCACCTCACAGATACCTAGTTCATTATAACAGCCTTGCAAATAGCCTCTTACTTTTAGTCTCTCTCCTCTCTGATTCAGTCTGAAAAATGAAGTAAAATTACTCTAAAACAATCCTTTGTCATATTACTCCTTTCCCTTTTTCTCCTTGCCCCTATTTTCTACAAAATGAAACTGAAAATCCTCAGGCTGACATTTAAGGCCCTACACAATTGCGTTCCATAGGCTTAAAGAATATTAAAGCCATAAGGCATCACAGGGTCACCTACGCTAAGCTAGAAGGAACCTTCCAGAACAAATGATCTAACACCTTCATTTCATTCATTAGGAAACAAAAGATGCGGAAAGGATAAAGGATTCCCCATGCTCATGGAGGTAGGTAAGTAACTGTCGGGATTTGAACCCTGCTTCTCTAACTCTAAATATAGTCTATTTTAAACCCTGAACCATGTTGAGGGACTTTAGAGATAAACTGGTCATATCACCTTCATTTTACAGAGGAGGAAATGAAGAAGTTAAGAGACTCCTTCACCTGTCACATATGTCAGTAGGGAAGCTGACATTTAACCCTAGGTCTCCTTGCTCCCAGTTCAAAGGGCTTCCTAGCTATAAACTAATTTTAGATTCCTATCACTCCCTTAGGGGAGTCTAGGTGGCGCCATAGTGCACAGAGCAGTCAGCAAGACTCATCTTCCTGAGTTCAAATGTGACCTCAGACATGTACTAGCTGTGTAACCCTGGGCAAGTCAGGTAACCCTGTTTGCCGCAGTTTCCTCATCTGTAAAATGAGAGAGAAGGAAATTACAAAGCACTCTAGTATCTCTGCCAAGAAAACATCAAATGGTTGTCATGAAGAGTTGAACACAACTGAAAAAGGACTCAACAACAGCTGAATTTCTCCATACCAAGCAAACTGGTCATTGTTCCCCAAATAAATTATATACTTTCCTTCTTCCATATGTTTCCTCTTGTGTTTTTCCTCTTTCTATTTGCCTTTTGGGGATCCTTCCTGTTCCATTCAAGACCCAATTCATATTTCATCTCTTCCACCATGAGGTGTTTCTCTATCACTTTCATCTGGGGTTCTCTTCCTTTCTCTGAACTCTAATAGCAGTGACTGGCCTCTCATGTGCACTGGTCATTCATTGTTTGGTCTTATTACTTATCTTTTCACCAGCATGTGTAAGCTGTAAGGCCAGGTCTAATGCATCTTTGTATCCCATTCAATGCATAACTGAGAAAAGGCAGGAAGCTAGGGTGTAGCAGAAAAAACACTAGATTTAGACCTGGATTTGAATTCTAGCTCTGTCAATTGGTAGCTGTGTGATTGGATAAGAAATTCAGCCTCTCTGAATCTCAGTTCTATTATCTACAAAACAGATATATTTATACCTATAGTACTGACTGACTTTGTTATAATGTGCTTTACAAACCATGAAATGGTATGTAAATGTTAGTTATTATAATAAATGTACAATAAATCTACTGTTTGGTTGACATTTTTTTTTCAAAATGGTCATACAGCAGGGGATTGTGTTTTGGTCCCGGGGATGAAGAACAGGATTTTAGAAATTTTTAGTCCTCATAAAGACAGTCAGAACATGACTTGTTCTCTTTTGGACTCTAAGTATGAAACTCTCAACAGAACATAACAGCATTTGGAAACCCTGTAAGTAACACGGCTCCTAATTTGGCATTGGTGAATTACTTCATCATGTATTTGGCAATGCCTGTTGTACTGATGCCCATTTTCCGTTTGGTTATTAGTAGAAAGGCATCAAGTTTATGTTTACCTTAAGGAAACCAGCTTCAGTGAAATTTTCAGTACTTGGTGAGAACTTCAGCCATCTCTAGGCCATTCCTTTTCATTGACAGAGCTCATTCTCCCTATCACTGTAACATATTGTGGTCACTTTTTTTTCTCCAAACATACACTGTACCACTCAGATAACAAAACTGGCCCTTGTACAGAATGAGGAAATGGTTCCCTTGTGTGGGTTCTTTGTTTAGCAGGTCATAAAGACACAATGTGGTGCTACTAATAAGGCTGAACTGAATGCCTGTGTTGGGGCTGGAATCTAAGGCATTAGATTCTGGACCTGGAACCTTACAGGGATGTCTAGTTTTAAGGGGGTTACCTAAACCCTGCCACAAGTTTCTAATGACTTACACACAAATAAAAGCATGTGTAGGGAGTCCATGCCTTGCCACTAAGGGAAATGTGTCTCCTGGTTGGCTACCATTTTTTTAAAAAAAGCATTTCCTACCAAAGCAGTACTTGAATGCGTTACTAGGAGATCAAGTGTGGTGTAGGGGAAAAAACACAGACTTGGGTTCAAATGCTATCTCTGTCACTTGGAGAAGTCATTCCATCTTCCTGGGACTCAGTTTCTTCCTCTCTGAAATTAGAGAGTTGGACTAGACAATTTCCAAGATCCCTTCTGTGTCTATGACCCTCTGATCTTTGGAGACAGTTGCTTGTATCTAAAAGTTAACATTTCAAAGATGATCTAGGTCAATTTTCCTCTGACCCTGTCTTTTTCAGGAGTGAAAACTGAATGTTCCAAGCATGGATATGGTGGGTGGTGGTGGTGGTGGTGGTGGTGGTAGACAAACAGCTTGTGTAAAGGCAGAGATGGGAAATGTCAAATGTTGTATATACTGTCTTCTCACAGGCAATTAAAGATGACCACATAGTCAACTGCATTTGATAGGAGCAACCCCCAAACACTTTTACTTTTGAAATTCTGTCTTTTATCTCCCTTGTATGGCAGTGATTTTAATATTAAGAAGAGCAAGGAAATAAATACGAAAAAAGTAACTGCCCTAAATAGCTGAGCCAGAACTCTCAGAAATAACCTTGACTTTTATATTGCTAAGCATATTTGCCTGCATCAATTCCCACTGTATGACGGTTTTCACTAGAGAAAAGTCAAGGCAACTCTCTTACTGGCTAAAATCATGTGACTCTGGGTCAGTTACTTATCTTTTCAGACTTCAGTGTCTCCATCAGTAGAACAGGGAGGGTTGGCTCTAAGATCTCTTCTACTTTAGAATTTTATAATTAATCACTTTAAAATGCCACAACCATCCTTTCTTTCAGGCCAGTTAGTAATTCAGTTTTTATTCACTTAATCTATGGTTTATTATCTGTCCTCTAGAGATGGATTCTTAAAATGCTTTGGATTAAAAAAAAAGATTCATGGCAACATTAAAGAGCTCAGGATTTAGAGCTAGGAGGGCTTTAATTTTACCATGGGGAGGCTGAGAGAAAGATGAATGGAAGGTAACTTGATGAATCAGAATTTGAACTCAAGTCTGTTCATTCCAAATCTAGTATTCTTCCCATTATACCATGATGTCTTATGTTGAGCTGTAGAAAACCAATGTCTTTTGTAGGAGGACTTTTCAGTTTCCAATTAATATAAAAGTCTGGAAGAAGTAGTATACTAGATTCCTGGATAATTGGCGATTTGCTCATCTCTTTAAATTACAACTAAGAAAGACTCCTCATCTAGAAGCTTACAAACTGGCCTGTAACTAGCGCTTCTTGTATAGCCAGTTATCACAAAAGCAAATGTATTAGAGGAATGCACCGTTACACTTGACTATTCAAAATTATTCCATTTCCCTTAAAAGTCTGCCATTGATAGTTTAAAAGTTAATAGCTAAAGTAAATAAATCAAATTTTTTTTGCAGTGTGAATCAGGCAATTAACCAATTTCTGATTCCAGACTTTAAAAATAAGAGGAAAGGAGAAAGGAACTAGAAAGCAATTTTTTGAGACAAAATCCTAAACACTGCTTGGCAAGTTCCAGAACCTTAGCATAGCATCATGAATTAAAAACCTGGTGACTGCAGAGAAGAGCTGCATGGTTTTTAATGGATTTGGCCTTTTTTTTAGAGCATGACCAATTAACCTTGATATTCCTTAAGGGCCAAATAATGCGATTCAATAAGAAGGTGCCGAATGGTCTTTTACCTATGGGAAGCTAATCTGATGGATGCAACAATAAATGAAATCCATCCAACTCTGTACTGGGTAGAGCAACAATGAGTGAACTAGCCTTAGCCTCCCTTGGAAAAGAGCAACAAGGAGAGCCAAAATCAGTCTTCAATAAAATGTCGCAATTATTCAGTGCAATTACACTTCAGGAAAACTAAAGAGGGAGAGAGAGAGAAAGGAGAGAAGAGCGAGGGAGAATATGAGCACACTCATGGCAGCCTAAAGCTTCGACTGGAATTTTTGGTATTATTTGGCACTTTTGGAAATTTATAGCATGATAAATAACCTTTGCTATGATGACATTAAGGCATTATGAAATTCAGGCTTGCCTTCTGAACCAACAAAAGATTATGCTTGGGATAGCTTTCGTGTTATGTATTTTATTGTATTCAAATTATCTAAAAATGGGTAATACATGTTAGGTAGTAAAATCAATGCTATATAAAATATCACTTCCCAACTAACTATACTCGACAACAATTTTCTATAACACAATCAGGGCTCATGATAATAATGCTCTGACTCACATGGTAACACTAGATAGATAATCTTTCAGCAAGTCATGTCCACTATAAATTTAGAGCTTTTCAACAGTTTTAAAAATCCAAGTAATAATACAGGCATTATGTCCATAAAAGGAAAAAAAACCCCAAAGGATACTTGGGGGAGCCAAATCCAAATTTTTATTCCTCTCCTTGTTTCTCCTTAACCTTTATGCAATTTAACACTAATTCATAAGGCAGTATGTTTCATCACAAGTCTTCTGGAATCATGGTTAGTTTTGTCTTGATCAGGAACTCATTTTTCTCTCAAACTCTATTCTCTTCCTAACTTCTCTATTTCTATTGAGGATACTACTATCTTTCTATTCACCTACATTTTCAACCCAGTAGCTATCTTTGACATGGTACTCTCCCTTACAACTCACATCCACTCATTTGCCAGTTCTACCACCATAACATATTTTGTATCCATTCCCTTCTCTTCCCTCACATGGCCACAAGCCTAGCTCTATCAGGTCCTCATAAATTTTCACCTAGCCTCATTGCAACAGTCTCCTAATGATGGGATGCTTGGGTGCCTGTGCTTGAACCACAGTTTGTAAAATCACATCAGTTTGCAAAATCACATTTCTCCCTAGCCTCAAATCTCCCTAGCCCCCAAACACTGTCTCAGGCAGTTTCTCCTAAGGAAGCATGCCCTAACAAAATACTTATCTCTCTTCCTGTTACAGTGGTCAGCTGCATCTACAGAATTTAGTAGTTTGACCCAATTGTATACTGGCTGAAGCAGCTGTATACGGGTATCTATTACCTATATTGTAGACTCAGTCATTTGTATATTCCTTAGCTCATTATACACAACTTGGATCCCTTGTTAGCTTGGGACATATGTATATTCCCAACATTCATCTTGTCAAACAGGACATTGATGGGTAACAGACTGGGCACTTATCAGTCAGCCCTGACTACTAGTTGACTTAGTGACATTTCAAGCCTAAAAACACACCTCCATGTAGCCCCCCTTGGGCTACTTCCTTTTTTTTTTTTGCCTTTTGGAGGGGCAATTGGGGTTAAGTGACTTGCCCAAGGTCACATGGCTAGTAAGTGTTAAGTGTCTGAAGCCAAATTTGAACTCAGGGCCTCCTGACTCCAGGGCTGGTGCTCTATTCACTGTGCTACCTAGCTGTCTGTCCATTTTTTGTTGCCCTTGGGCTATTTCCCAGTGAATTATGGGTAATATGCCTGTGCAGTAGATGTTAAAAGCACATGTCTCTTTAAGCACTGACCACTCCTTAACTCCTCCCTAAGCCCACCCTTACTCACTTAGTTAGCATAACTGGCACAGGTTATACTATGGATTATTCTATAAAAATATACCTATGACTCCTTTAAGGTTGCAGGTTCCCTAAGACCTCTTGCCCTCTTTAAAGCGTAACAATAAACTTTTACCAACCTGACTCAGAATGCTTGAGCCTGGGAATTCATTCCAGACTGCCCACCAAGGGACTCTGGTCATTGAGGTCCCTGAAAAACACCTATCATCCGTTTTTGATTCCAACAAAATCTCTTTCCTATAAAGTACATTTCTGGATAATTTGTCACAAACTTGATTACTGTAGAAGTTACATGTAGTTCATGGAAACTATACATTTAACATAGCTTCTTGGTATGATATATTAACATTTGTGTACAATATAGAAACAAGTTATTTATACTTATATATGTATGTATGCATATATACATACATATGTATATATGTATGTATATGTGTGCGTGTGTTATTTATACATAAAACAAAATATTTTAGCCTGTTAGTAGTAGATTCCAATATGACAAAGTTGTCCATGATATCTAGTAGCATGGCATAGTAGGGAGGGTACTCAATTTAGAATTATAGGTTCTAGTTTCAAATCTGGGCTCTACTGTCTTATCAGTGAGTCCTTCAACACCTTCAATTTACCTCCACTGACCTCAGTTTTTTCTTATCTGTAAAATGATACAGTTATGACTGCCACAGTTTAAGAAGTGCTGAAGGGGCTGCAAGTGTCAAAAGTTTAAGAAGCCCTGATCTAGATGATCTCCAAAGTTCCTTCCTACTCTATATGTATCATTTTTTTGATCCATAATTCTTTGATCCATGGTCTCAACCAAAGATCATTAGCAAATTAAGGAATTTGTTTATACTTAACATTCCCAAAATTAACTGACTTTAAAAAAAAGAGTATAAAACTGTGACTGTGGACATTAATAAAAGACAGTATCTTCCACAAATGCTCATTTCCTAAGTCTTAAATTTCACACCATATTCCTACAGAACTCTAGAGTTAATTAAAATTTAATGGAAATAATTAATAACTCCAGCCAACTAGAAGATTATAAGATAAATCTAAATAAATGAGAGCTAGAAAGAGGAAATCCATTACAAAACCAAAACTATACAAGCTATAAAAAATTTGGGGGTATACCTGCCAAGACTCGTCCAAGGGACTATATGAATATAACTATAAAACCCTGATTGAAGAAATAACAATAGACTGAAATAGAAAAGCATTATTTACTTTTGGATTGGTTGAACCAATATAATAAATGTGACAATACTACCCAAATTAATTTATTTATTCACTACTATATTAAACACCCAAAAGAATAATGTATAAACCTAGAAAAATTACATATAATGGAACAAAAGTTAAAAAATCTCTAGGGTAATAATGGAAGAAAGGGAAAGGAAAAGTGTGGGGGGACATATGTGCATGTATCAGTAACATCCTCAAATTATACTAAAAAGCATCAATTATTAAAATGATTGGTTACAGGTTAAAAAAAGAGATGTCAATAAATAGAACATACAAAAATAAATTCACATAGTAGTATAGAGTTGGATAAACTAAAAGACCACTATTACTGGGGGAAGGACTCATTATTTATCAAAAACTGCTGGGCATACAGGAAAGCAGTCTGACAGAAATTAAATACAGACCAATGTTTCACACAATACAAGATAAAATCCAATTGGATATAACAACTAGATATAAAAGGTAACACCATAAACAAATTAGAGGACTAAGAAATTACTTTTTAAAGAAATTACCTTTCAGATCTATGACTAGGGGAAGAGTTAATGATTAAATAAGAAGTAGAAAGATAAAAAAGACCATTCTGCAAAAGATTTTGCACAAACAAAAAATTCAACAAAAATGGGAAGGAAAACATAACAAGAAGAAAAACTTTGTAATAAGTTTCTCTGATAAAGATTTTATTTCCAAGATGCATAAGGAATTATGGTGTAGTGACTAGAATGCTAAACCTGGAATCAGTAAGACCTGAGTTCACATCCGGCCTCAAACACTCACTAGCTATGTGATTCTGGGCAAGTTGCTTAATTTTGCCTCAGTTTCCTCAACTGTAAAACTGGGATAATAATAGCACTTACTTCCCAGAGTTGTTGTGCAGATCTAATGAGATAATATTTTTAAAGCATTTGCATGACACCTGGCACACAGTAGGCACTGTACAATTGTTGGTAATTACTGTTATTATTAAAATTTATAAGACTAAGAGTTATTGCCTAATAGCCAAATAGACAAACGACTTGAATAGGCAGTTTTCAAAAGAAGAATCTCAAGCCACCAAGAAACATGAAAAAATATTCTGAGTCACCTCACACCTATCAGATTGACAAAGATGACAAAAGATGAAAATGGCAAATGTTGGAGAGGCTGTGGAAGAATAGGTTAATAGTGGATCTGGGAACTGGTCTTTTCATTATGGAAAGAAACTTGGAACTATTCACAGAAAATTACCAAAATTGTGAATACTCTTTGGCCTAGATATATTACTACTAGGTCTATACCCCAAGGAAGTCAAAGGCAGAAAAGGATCTAAACATACAAAAATATTTATTTTTTTACCACTCTTTCCAAGGTAGCCACAAACTGGAAACTAAAGGGGAATCTTCCTACTGGAGAATAAATTGTGTTATGTGCACATAATGCAATATTATTATGTCTAAAGAAATGATCAAATGGACAATTTAAGAGGAAACTGGGAAGATTCTTATGAATGGATTAGAGAGCAAAGTGAACAGAACCAGAACAGTTTATACAATGGCAATAACATTATATAAGGAAAAGCAATTTTGAAAGTCTTTAGCTCTCTGATCAAAGCAAAGATGAATTATGAATTCAAAAGAAGGAAGATGAAACTCATTTCCTAACAGTAAGACGAACTTAAAATGCAGAAAAAGACATATTTTCAGGCATGGCTAATGTGAGTTTGCTTTGCTGGATTATGCAGTTTTACTCTTTTTTCTTTCCTTTTGCTAAGCAATAGTGGGGATTAATTGAAATGTTTATTAAAGCAGTAAAAAGAAGCTATTCGTTTTTTTTTTAAATTCGCACCAGTTAATGCATCAGGTTCATATCATTTTTTAAAAAAAATTTTTGGAGGGCAATTGGGATTAAGTGACTTGACCAAAGTCACATAGTTAGTAAGTGTGTCAAGTGTCTGAGGCCACATTTGAACTCAGGTCCTCCTACCTCCAGGGCTGGTGCTCTCTTCACTGCACCACCTAGCTACCCCATCAGAGTTGTGTCTTAATAGCTTCAAAGACAGTCTACTAACTCTAGGTCTCAACCTCCATACTTTTTTTTTTTTAAATGAGAGTGAGTTTAAAGAGACCACCTCAGGAAATAGTCCATTATATTTGTAATGGCCTTACTTGAATTTGCCTGGCAAGCAGCTTTTAAAATATTTCTGGAACCGAATCCTACAATCAAAACATTGTCATTTCTCCAATGAGGTTTTAAAGAAAGCAAACATTTCAATCAAGTAAAAGGCAAGAGACCATGGAAAATTGAAAATGAGGGTAACTACATCAGACATTAAAGACTCCAACACGCTGTTGACAACTGAACTAATGTTTTTGGCTAAGAATCAATTTCTCAGCTAGAGGGTTAAAAAAGACACAGTTCATGAAAATCAGTTTCACAGACACTCCAAAACAGGCTTGATTTCTAGTTTCTCTTTTCTAAATTGGGCTTATAAATGTAATTGCATGGATACTGAAGAACCATAGGGTAATGATATCTCCTCAGGCTGTTGATGTGTCAAAATGGTGACAAAACTTTTGTATTCGATTAGCCTACTATGTTATGCAGTGTATTTAGTAGAGGTTGTATAAATGTTTATTGAACTGATTAATAATATTTAACATTCTACACACTTACATATTTTAATAATTTCTTAGATCCATTTAAACATATATTAAAATTCCTCAGATAAAAATCTTGATTAAACCAAATAGTTAAAAAAATATCTTTTTGTTAAGTCATCAGTCTCACTGTATATTGTCTAGTCAGTGCTTCATCATTGAAATATGTCTGAAGATTTATCCTGGGGGAAGATATGTAGTCATTTGTAGCATAGTGGATTATTATTTGAGATACCCACAGGGTCTATCACCCACAGAGGATTTATAGGGAGCTATGAAAGAGAATGGCACCGGATGGGAAGGCGTGGTAGGGCTTTCTCCCTGCACTGGTGGAATGAAGGTCTGCACTCATTCAATCACAGATCAATCAAAGCATCTAATGATACAAGAATTACTTTATTCCACTTCCTTTTTGAAATAAACAAATGTTATTCCAAAGAAAGTTGAGACTCGATCAAAACAGTTTAATAATTAGAGGAAAAGTTGGCACCCTTGCTGGCCTAGAAAATCCACTTCCCTAATGAATGTTATGTCAGCTTTTTTGTTTTAACAATCAAGTATATGAGTTCATTTAAGTGTCATTAATAAATTACAAGTATTTATTAAACCTCTACTGTGTGCAAGGCATGGTACTAGTTGCTGAAATCACAAGATAAAATGAGACCAAGTTCCTGGACTCAAGGAACCTTCCTGAATAAGTTTTATCAATTGGGGCATATTGTTTAATTCTTATTTTAGCCAGCAGTTTATAGACATGAAGACTGGGTAGTTAAAAAAAAAAGAATACTTGATATATCAATAGAGACACAGAAGAGGGCATTTCTACTCTGGGCAAGGCTTAAAAATTATATCCCCATCATGTTGCTTGTCAAAGGATGTAGCAATGTGACTTACAACATAATAAAGATTATGGAGTGGAATTCTCTGGTATCAAAAACAATTTATTGGGGTGGCTAGGTGGCACAGTAAATAGAGCACCGGCCCTAGAGTCAGCAGGACCTGAGTTCAAATTCAGCCTCAGACACTTAACACAAAACTGGCTGTGTGACCTTGGACAAGTCACTTAACCCCAAATCCTGGTATGAAGCAAATTCCTTGGAGAACAGAGGTATTACTATGGGCTATGATTGACAACAGTAAATATGGCCAACTCAAATATGGCCACCTCCAATCAGTAATGGACTTTCTTCCACCCTTTTACCAAGGGCTTTGTTTTTCACCTCTGTATTCCATGCATTATGTAATTCTGTATTCAATTTCTCTACATATGTGTCATCTCTGTACTAGACTGTACCATTAAGGGCAAGAACCACATCTTGATCCTAGTGCCTTCCCTCTCTTAATTATTTCCTATTTATCCTATATATAGCCTGTTTCATTGCTTGTTTTCTCTCCTGTTAGATTGTGAGTTCCTTGAGGGCAAGAACTGTCTTTTGCCTCCTTTTGTTTCCCTAGTGCTTAGTACAGATCCTGGCACATAGCAGACACTTAATAAATGTTTATTGACTAACTGACATCTTTATTTACATTTGGTATTTCCCCCCAATGACCAATATAAGAGTACTCTGAACACAGCCTATTCCTAGTGTTTGCTGAATTGAATTCATAACAGTGAGGCAAGATAGTTGTTCTTGTTCAGCTGGTTCCTGACCAAGTGATAAGTAGACAAGACTCTAAAGTAGTAACAGCCAACAGTTTTAGGTATCCTTTATATTAACAACTTCCCCCAGCCATTGATCAATATACACTATAAGCATTGCCTCCAACATTGAAAACATTTCTTTAGTAGTGAGGGATAATCCCTTCAGAGAGCATAAGCTTCGTAAGAGAAGACTTAGATTTTACCTTCAATTACATCACTCAATGTCACTGCTTGAGTTCAATCTGCATAAACAAGGTCGCTTTTGTCAGCTGCATTTTGCAAAGACAAGTGTCATTTGCAAAGAATCCTCTGATTTGTTTAACAGTCAAGACAGAAGGTTAGGGGAGTTGGGTAGCCTGCAATTTATTAGATCATGGAGCTAGAAACGAAAGGGGACCTCTGAGGCCATCTGGTCTAACCCTCTCATTTTACAAATGAGGAAACCAGGCAAAGAAAAAAAAGGTAGCACCATGGAGCTGGAAGAGACTACATAGGCCATCTAATCTATGCCTCTCATTTTATTGATGGGGAAACTGAGGTGACTTGCCCAAGATCACATAAGTAATAATATATCAGGATTTGAACCCAGTTCCTCTGACACTAGAACCAATGTTCTTCCCATTTTATCCAGCTGCCATCCTCCATTCAGATACTTATAGAGTACAGGCTTTGCTTTTTATATAGGAGAGGCAGAAAACCTAAAGGTTTTCAGACTGTGGTGTAAAACTTCTGGGACAAGATGGGTTCATAGCAAAAGTACAGCACAATCTCAAACACAACACTCCATCCTAGAATGCTAGAAGCATCCCTCACTGATCCCTAAAATTACTATTCTTTTCATCACACAGTTGAGTAAGAGTATCAACATAAAATGTTTCCATCCTTTAACTCAGGCATCATATCTCAGAGAAAAATATCTAAGCTAAACATATTCTAACAGATAATCACTTTAGAAGTGTCATTTTTGCACTTGCTCATCTGTGTTTTGCAAAAATAAGATGCACAGAATAGTATCTTACAGTGGGTTGATGAATCTATAATAAACAAAGCCTCTTGGTATTACTAAGTTAGTCTAGCTAAATATAGTCAGCAGCACTCATAGTTTGTAGGGCATTTCCCCCTGGAATTTAGCTAATATAAATAAAACAAGTGGAGAGAAGCTGGCTACCCTCCACAAACATTACATCATTCTTCCTTGTTAGGAAACCTTTTCCAAACCTGACATTTTGCTCTAAACAATCAAAGTTTGGTTCTCAATGAGGAACTTTTTTTTAGGATTAAAGTACGCTCAGAGAAGAATCAACCTCTCTCTTCAGAGTTTTACTATATTGCACTGGTGTTTGTGTTGTCGTTGTTCAGTCATTTGAGATTTTCTTGGGAAAGATACTGGAGTGGTTTGCCATTTCCTTCTGCAGCTAATTCTGATTTTACAGATGAGGAAACTGAGGCAAATAGGGTTAAGCAATTTGTCCAGGGTCACAAAGCAAGTAAGTATCTAAGGCCAGATTTGTGTTCATGAAGATAGGTCATGAAGATGATTTCAAGCCTGGTACTCCATACACTGCACCACCTGGCTGCCCCACTACACAATATTACCATCATGGAAAATATAAACAAAAATCAACATAAGAAGAGATTCTGACTTGAGTTCTATGTTCTATATATTTTAAAGGTGTCTAAGCGTCATGGTGACACACTGCCTTTCACATTGCCTTTCTTTGTATCCCAGCACTGAGCAAGCTCTTAATAAATGCTTGTTGACTGAAGGATTAGTAAGTAGTAGGAATTATAACAGGCTGTAATGAGAAAAAAGTACTATCCCTGGGGTCAGAAATTTGCTTTCAAGTCTTGTAGCAAGGCATTTAATATCTCTAAATCTCAGTTTACTTATCTGTAAGACGGGGATAATATTTTCACTTCTTCACTAACACACCAGTCAGTCCTAAGAAAATTGTCTTATAGACCTTAAGGTGCTTTAAAATAAGGTGCTTTTAAAAAATATACATAAAATATTTATAACTATGAACACAAGATTTACCATGTAAGTTTAGTACAAAGTCCATTAAGTCCCAGTATTCAATCTCTGACTGACATGAAGAAATATTAGCAAAATATGACAAAGTTTAAAGATATATTTTTCCCTCAACTAGATATTTCCATGTTAAAATACTGATTTAGGTTTTCTCACATGAAACTTAAGATTTACAAACTCTTATGAAGCACTTCACCAGCTATGTGGTTTAGAATAAAACTATAACATTCCAAACTCCATGAAAGTTTGAAGATATTAAGATGTGAATAACAAGAAGAATCCTTTCCTCTTCCACCCCTAGTAGAGTTTTCTGGATGCTTTGATCAAAACCTTGAGAGGGATACTCTTCCCTATTTGAACCAAAAGCTCCTATTACTCATTTTAGGATTTGATGATTTTCTTCACCCTGGTATATACTGAGTGGCTTCAATACCAATGTTGCCATAACACCAAAGGTACTTTGTTCTTTCCTTTGCTATTTATTCCTCTTGAAGAGTCTCAAAATTGAATCATGTTCCTGGGTTGGAAAATAGCAGTTTTGATAATAAGCTCTCCCCTTACTTGTTTAATTGTGGACTCCTAGTAAACCAGTAATATTGAAAATATTAACCTGCTATAACTTAAGTGCAAAGCAGAGAACAAGCCATGCATAAGCTGATTCCAACCCAAGTATAGCCTTAAGTCTTGGCATAAGATCAGCACTGTGCTTACTATGAGAAAATGGGTGAACAGTAAGTAAGTCAAAAGGTTCTCAATGGTATTAATATAAAATTGTATTCCATGACTGTTAATAAAAAAAAAGACTATTGGATATACTCTGATTACTTGAAAATTGTTGTTGTTTGTTCTTTTGTTCTTGAGAAGTATCAGTGACATCAGGAGAGTGATGTCTTGAACTGGATTTAAGTGAGGCAGAAGTATGCAAAATCATCAGCCTCACTCTCTCCTCCAGAGTCATCTGGGTCCAGTGGCAAGACATAGGTCAGGACGACTGGGGACAGTGGAGAGCTTGGCCTTTTTAAGCTAAAGTCTTTCCCTGGTCTCAGTTTGTCTGAGGTAACACCAATTCAATAGTTAAAGACAAGGTAAGAATTGAGGCAAAAGAAGGCCTAGTCTGCCTTCACAAAAGAGTCAGTATGAGAGGGAAAGACGCTTTGACATACTGGTCAGAACAGAAAAAAAAAATTGTTATTTACACTCACTGAGTTACCAAAACCCAAACAAATAAGCTTGTTTGAGCAAGTGAGGCTTGAGCAGAGACTTGTTAACTGGCCAATCAATGAGAGCCAGGATGAATAATGCAAATAACAGCAAATAATGTGTTCTTACACATTTTTGCAAAGAAGCAGAAGAGAGGAAAGATGGGTAGATTTGAAGTCAGAGGACTCAGGTCCAAATCCTGGTTCTGTCATTGAATATTTTTATGACATTGGAAAAGTCAGTTCATTTATCTCTTTTTTCTCTACTCTGTAAAATGACTGCCCTTTCAGGAATAAATCTTATTTTGGCATAAATAAAAGTTCTTAGTTTATACTTAGTATGCTTTCCTTTCCTACTTTTAGGTTCCCCTTCACTGAAACCTGGGCTTTGCTTCCATCTTTTCTACAAAGGAAAGAAAAATGTGGTGACCTAAGATGGGCTGCCAAAGGATTCTTATTTTCACTTTGGGAGATTCTAGCTGTTTTAGAAGGAGTGTTCTAAATAGCTGAACTTTAATACCAAGTTTTCTAAACTGTGGCCCATGTCCCACCTATCCCTCTGGGGTGAGCACAAGACTTCATAAAATAATGATGAAAATTACTGAACAAGTACAATTTTCATATAAATCTATTAACATTTTTTTCAACAAAAAGAAGTTTCAAATCAAAGTCAAAGAAAGTAAGACAAAGCAAGAAAGCAAGGGCAAATTTCTTCTAATTGATAGTGTGTGGTAGAAAGACAGTAACAGGCAATGGGGTTAAAACTTATTGGTTCTTCTCTTTGATCCCAGTGTGCCACAGTTCTGAGTACCTGTCTCCTCCTTCCAATTTCAGTGGGAGCCCAATGAGAAAGGGACTAGATTCTCCCCTCTCACCACAAATAGGGTAGTGTATACTTATGACTGTTCCCTATCCTGGTGCCAATCAGGACATTGTAGGGATACAACTGTAGACTTCTACCAGTGCTACAGTCACAGCAACTGAGACACAGAAAATAAAGTCCTTGCCACCAAAGTGGCAAAATACATGGTGTAGTGAATGTAACTCCAGGCCTAGAGTCAAGAAGACCTTAGCTGAAATCTGGCCTCAGACACATATTAGCTGTGTGACCCTGGCCAAGTCACTGTCTGCCTTTGTTTCCTCAACTGTAACCTTTCATCTATGCTCCAACCCAATGGAACCATGAGCTTTCTCAGAAACCTTTCATTTTCCTGGTGCTGTGCCTATGCTATCCGCTTGACTTGGAACACTCCCTGTTTCTCTCTGCCTATTGAAATCCTAGATCCAGCTCAATCAAGTGCCTTAAAGTCTTTTCTGACTCCCCTTCCCACCTGCCTACCCCATCCTCCCAAGCTAGAAATAATCTCTTCTCTGTGTTTCCACAGTACTTTCTTTATAGCTCACCTATGATATTTATAATACTATACTATAATGTTATATATAACATATATTATAAGATCCTATTCTAATCTACCTAATGCATTCCTGTATTTTTGTATGGAGTTCCTTAAGGGAAAGAATAAATAAAATAAAACTCTTAGTTTTACTCACTCTTGTAACCTCTATGGTTGCCTGCTTGCTTAATTGAATGATCTTGGCTATTATAGTCTACTTAGGATGTAAACGCTTCAATCCTCCCCATCCTCCAAATTAACATGAGGTGATTTGATGTCAGAATCCTTGGGTTGGAGTACTTACTGACTCTACTATTAACCAGCTGTGTGATTTTGGTTGCATAGTGAAAAGAGCACTGGAATAATCAGAAGATGTGGATTCCAACTCTGACTTTGCAGTCTTGAATGAGTGGCTTTCTTTTTCTTGGGTCTAGTTTGTTCATCCATAAAATAAAAAGGTTGGCTTTCAGGGGTGGGGGACCTATGGCCTTGAGGCCACATGTAGCTCTCTGGGTCCTGAAGTGTGGCCCTTTGACTGAATCCAAACTTCACAGATTTTTATTAAGGGGAATTTGTTCTGTGAAGTTTGGGGTTATTTTTCCTTCTCCACAGAAGACTGACTAGAAGAGGACTAGACTGGCATTTAATAAGAAGGTGAAACCTAATGTAATCACATTTACTGAGCATAAATTAAGCTCAGGTCATAATGCATCTTGGCTAGAATAGTTGATGAGCACAGAATGACATCACTGCTGCTCTGTAAATTGTTATGTTGATTCCCTCCCAACTTATAGGGCTGTCCCCAGGTACAATATCATCCTAGAAACAGAGAAAACATGTGGTGAAAATGAGATTTGTTGGAAAAAATTCCACTGGCATTCCCTTTGTACTCTCTCATCCATTCTAGAAGCATAGCCATGCAACTCAATTTACTATATATAGAAGACAAGTGAGAAGAGTTTCTACTTGACCTAAGTAGTAGCATGTAGGGATTATGTCATTTCCTACCAGAGCATGCCTAGAAAGCAGCTTCACTTCATGAACAGTATCAGAGACCAGAACCCAGAAATCCTGAACCCTCCAATACTACATTGCTATCTCATTCAGAAGACCTATTCCTGATCTAACTTCAGTGGCTGCCTATAGCTCTGCAGAAAACATCTGTGAAGCATTTCTTGGTCTAGATAGTAGGTCAATGCATGGTATTTAATTTTTTTCTTTTAACATTCAAAATACTTGTGAGAAAAGAGAAATTTTAAAACTTTATTCTTAGTATCCTCTTTGGAGTTCTACACTCCTTTACTTAATTAAATTGGTCGGTATAGAAGTTATATTCCTAAAATTCCATCTCTAAAAGGAAAATGTAAAAGTACACAATGAAAACAAATACACGTTATAAGTTTCCACTTAAGCTTCCTACAAGAACACAAGGGAGAAAAGCTCAACTTCTATTTGGATCAGTCAAGTACTGTAAAACACTATAATACAAGAGTACAATTAGGTCTGTGACATTCACTGTTGGCATGTTAGAAATACAAGATGTGGTCTTTAGAATGAGAAGAGAGATATAGGCCCTAACAGTTTCACAAACCCATTGCTTTTGGTAACTTCTCTTCTGTAAGTAAAATGAGAACTATGAGACAGTGTGGTGTTGGGGAAGAAACACTAACAAGGGAGTCAGACAAGATAGGTTCCAGCTTTAGCCCTGCCACTGACCTATTGCATAACCTGAGACAATCTTTTCTCCTTTTCAGTCCTCAGTTTCTTTGTTTATGAAATAAACTGGATTAATGAGCTATCAGGGTTCTTCTAGTTCTAAATCTATGACCCTATGAGCTCTTTCATCTTTTAAATCTCAAAAATTCCACCATTCTGTGTACATGTACACACACACACACACACAAAAAACACATTTGTAGAGGATACAAGGCCAGTCTTGGGATTCTCTCTCTCTCTTCATTTGCCTCCTGGCTTGCCTGGCATCCCTGACATCTATTATAATTCCACCTTCTGCTACAAGTTGTTCTTGCTCCTCCTTACCGTTAGTGCTTTCATGCTGATATTATCTCCAATTTATCCTATATAATTCTGGTTTGTCCATAATTGTCTTCTCCTCTAGGTTGTGAGCATCTTGAGAGTAGGAGTTGTTTTTTTTTCCTCTTCTTTGTATCCTCAGCACTTAGCAAAGTGCCTGATAGTAGGGGCTTGATAAATACTTGTTAACTTGAACCGAAGTCAGGAATACCTGGACTTTTATTACTGATATATGACATATGTCCCAAGCTGCTTAATCTCTCAGTTAAATTAGTTACTGAGGAGATACCAATCTGCAAGAGTGGAGAGAGTCTACATGATGAAATCACAAGTCCAGATCACTTTTATCCAAATTGCGCAAACACGTGCGCACACGCACGCACGCACACACACACACACACACTTACATGCAGGGAAAAGGTTACATATAGTACTTGAAAAAGCAAGTTTGTGTAAATGCCTTCTGTACATTAAAAAAATAAGATTCTGGAGCTAGCAACAAAATTTACTGTAAACATAAATAGTTCTGTCAAAAGTCACAAGATCAAACCTCTGTACCTTTAATTGACTGTTGCTTTATCCCCTTAAGAATATGAAAAGTTTATGCTATTTGCTCAAAAGGATTTCTGAAGCATGGAGGTGGCCTTCTAGGTAAAGTGACTGACCTGGAGTCAAGAAGGTCAAACTTATTGACTAAGTGACCTGGACAAATTATTTAGTTTAATTTCTTCAACTGTAAAATAGGGATAATAACATCTATTTTGCAGGACTGTTGTGAAAATTAAATGAGATTAATATATATAAAGCACTTAGCACACCGTCTGGCACATAGTATGCACTATATAAATGCTTATTCTCTTCCCTTGCCTTAAGTAATGAAAATGAACTTTAAAGAAATGTGAAAAAATGTGAAACTTTTTTTTTTTGCTTTTTGGAGGGCAACTGGTGCTACATGACTTGCCCAAAGTCACACAACTAGTGTGTCAAGTGTCTGAGGCCACATTTGAACTCAGGTCCTCCTGATTCCAGGGCCAGTGCTCTATTCTCTGTGCCACCTAGCCACCCCAAAATGTGAAAGTCTTGACACTGCTTCCTTTGGAAAAGATGAACAATGGAAAAACAAAGATATTAATAAAAGCAATGAAGAATCATAGACTCTCAAGACTGCTTGGGACTTGAAGGATCATTTGGTTCAAATGCCTAATTTTACAGTTGAGAAAACAGAGGCCCATAGAAGTCAAAATTCCTTCTTGCTCATGATCTTATATATGACATGTCTAAAGTCAAGTAAAAGACAAAGAAGAGCTACACGAGCTCATTTGGTGATTGGCTGATGCTGATGTCAGTCAATGACAAAAAAAAGGAAATATGCATATAAACTCCTAATACATATGTAAACTATCTCTTTATAGATATTAAATACCTACTCTTCAGTAGCCAGAGGAGGATTCAAATCCAGGTCCTGACTCTAAACCAAGGTTCCTTCTACTATGCCTCTTTCCCTTCTTCCTCTCTTCTCTTCTCTTCCGTTCTCTTCCCCTCCCTTCCCTTCCCTTCTCTTCCCTCCTTCTACTTTTCTCTTCCTCCCTATCCCCTACTCTGTTTTTCTCTCTTCCTGGCTCTCTATTCCCTTTCTCCCCACCCCCTCTACCTGTCCATCTCTGCCTCTTGCAATATCTAATTTAATCAGTTTGTCCATCTTATGTGATTTTTTTCACACTGAAATTATGCAGCATCATACCTATAACATCAAAACATTAGAATGTGGCCTTAAATAAACAAACATACCAGGCTTCTTTCTCCACAAGGATTATGGGAGGATAAATGGTTTTCTGACCCCTAGCTTAGTTCAGCTGCACAGTCATAATCTAATCTACTTGGGGACAGATGACTCCCAGATAAACTTCCCCAGTTAATAATCTGGCTTCTACAATATGCTGATGGAAATTTCACTACCCTCCCAAGTCTCTTTAGTATCTCCTTAACAAGACTGTTGGAATAAGTTTTCAAGGTTTTGACATACAGTAGTGAATTAGTTGGAAGGGTGGGGTGAGAATTAGATGATTATGCTAGATAGTGCTAGAGAACTCGAATTTAAAGATTTGGAGAGTGCAAGCAGTTTTCTTACCCTTGAGGGAGAAAAAAGACTATTTTCTAGATACTCTCATTAATGCCTTCCAGGATACTAGTGCTTTCAGCAGTAATTATGAACAAAAACAGCATAGAGAATTCAAATAATGAAGCTGTAAACCTGTGAAGGTCATACCTAACCATTACAACTCCCATTTCTATAATAGTGGACACATCTATGATCAACTTAACAAATGTTTAAGTAGTTATTTTGTGTCAGGCACTGTGCTCAGCCCTGGGGATACAAAACAGGGTCCCTAATCTCCAGGAGGTCACAAACAATTGGGAAAGACAACAAGAAAACAACCTTGTACAAACAAGTTATATACAGACTTGGGGATAATCTCATAGGTAAGGCACTACCATTAAGGGAGGTCAGGGAAAGGCTTCCTGATGAGACTTGAAGGTAGTCAGGAAGCAGTGATGAGAAGAGAGGGTGTGCCAGTATTATCATCTCTATTTTATGGAGATGGAAGCAAGCCATTAGTAAGATTTGGAACTGTACTCTGGGCTTGGGTTTTCTGACTTCAAGTGCACCAGGCTTTCCATTTCTACTATCTCCACCTTGCATATTCTTGATACTTTAGGAAGTTAATGTGTGTGTGGTTTATTTTTTATTTCAAACATATTAAGGTATAATAAGAGTAAATATACTTTGTAGGCCAAAGGCTGCTTGCATAACTTCTAGGTCAACTGAAGGAGAAGTGAGCAGAACTAGAAAGAGACAAATTAAGGAGGGAAAGACTGGCTTACGAGCAAGAATGGGGGAGGAAAAAATGTAGTGCAGTACATGTGGTGAAGAGGTAATAGAATACAAGAACCAATTGTTTCTGCTACTGTTCAGTGGAAAGCATGCCATTACTACCACCTAAAATTAGAATTTTATTCAGAAAGTATTTAAAATAGGAAGAGAAATCCACTTCTGCTGAAATTCAAGATTGAATTTTCTGACATAAGTTTAGTGGAGGCAATCCAAAAGATACTGACGACCATCACTCCTAGAGAGTGCCCATTTGTAAATGAGAATATCTTTGAGTTTCCTTGTAAGGGATACTTATAGACTTGTAGCTCTACAATATTTAGAGTCATCCAACGAAACGTGGATTTATACAAAGCATTATTATTGTTACTTCTCCTAAATTCATCCTGATATGTATTAGAGAAAAAACATTTTTCAGTCAATTAACAGCTGTTTATTAGAGCACAGTGCTAATAAGGTCATTATCAAGGCCTAAGGGGCCACCTACAGGTCAGTTAAGCTTTACACACATTAAAAGCCTGTTCCTTAGCCAATGATGACACCTATAACTCCATCAGGTCATCCTGCAAATTATCTGTCATAAATTACAAGAAAGGCTACGAAGAAAAATGTAAACAACTTTGTATATTCCTTCCTCACAACTAGAAAAACAGCTCAAAACACTTCCAGATTATGACTGAGTGGCAACATTTTTATATATAAAAAGGCCAGAAAAGCAAGTTTTTTCTTTTTTTTTTTAAGGGAAAAGGAATATTTTTAAATATTAAAAGAGATAATATGGCATAGTAGATGTAGAAACAGCCTCAAAGCCAGAAAGACCTGGGTTCAAGTCCTACATCCAACACTTCGACTGAATGACCTCTGGGCAAATAATTCACCCTCTTAGTGTTTTGGGTCAGGGGGATCTTAGGCAACACTCTTGAGTGCTCCTGGAACCAAATTAAAAAGTTGTTGGGAAATATTTAATGAAACAAATGAAAATACAATACAACATAGATAATATTAACATGTCATTTCTAAGTCCATATGTTTCTTTCGGCATCCTTGTATAAGGTTTAGTGGCCCCCATTAATATCTGAATTTGATGCTACTGTTTTGGGCAATGTTCCAGGACTATAAATTGCAGAGAAGGTGCTAAGTGCACTTGAGAGGGGAAAGTTTGCTTACTTGGGAATTCTTTATACCAATGAAAGCATAGATCCTCCCCATTCCCATATCAAAACGGATTTGGGCAAATGAGCCTCAGTTATTTGTTTGACAGTAATTTATTGAATAAATGAAGGTAAATGACCTAATATCAAGGGATCCTATTTCCACACCATGCTGCCTACACTAAGGTTACAACCCTTATGTTCTTCCTACCCCCCTTTTCAATGTTTTGTCTTTCCCCATTAGAATCCAAACTTCCTGAGGGCAGGAACTACATTGCTTGCTCTTATTTGTATCTCTAACATAGGTTCTCAAAGTGGGTGATACCACCCCATGGGGTTGCCTTGCATGCAACTAGGGAGCATGGAATAAAGATAAAGGTTAATCTAACCTAACCTAACCTCAGGGGGTGCTGAGTATTTTTTTAAAAGGGGGTAGTAGGCCAAATAACTTTGGAAATCTCTGCTAGAACACAGAACAGTGCTAGACACATTGTAAGTGTTTAACAAACACTCTATTCAATCTATCTAATTTGTAAAAGGCATCCTGAAACGGTATCAATTTTGGAATGGGAGAAAAAAAAGCAGACTTTAATTCACATATGAAGTCTATTTTAAAGTAATGCAGGTTTATTGCTTTATTTCTTCCACTGTAGATCACTTATGGAAACAGTAATCATTTACTGTGTGCAGAGAGGAAGCAGAGTAGAGTGGAGGATAGAGTACTGACCTTGGAGTCCTGAAGATCCAATGGGTGAACAAGTTGTGGTGTATGGTTGTGATGGGACATTACTATGCTATAAGAAATGATAAGCTCAATGACATTAGAAAAACATGGAAAGACTTGCATGAGATAATAAAGAATGAAATGTACAGAACCAAGAGAACACTACATACAGTAACAGCAAAATTGTTTTAAGAATGACTTCGAGTGAATAAGTGATTTTGACTATTATAAATATCTAAATGAACTGTAAAGAACATATGAAGAAAGATGCTATCTGATTCCAGAGAAAAAACTAATAAACAGAAGTACATATAAACCTGGGTTCAAGTTCTGCCACTGACACAGACCATTAAGCAACCACCAGCAAGTCATTTAACTTCCCAGTGAGTTGTTGATCTTTATCAGTTGGGGAAATTTCTACATTGGGAATTCCAATTTAATCACAGACTGGGAACAAAACAAAACAAAAAGAATATGAAGAAGGCATAGTAGACTGCCAAATAAATAGTTTGTTGTTTGTGTTAAGTTGTAAATGAATTGATGGTTGAAAACAGTGTTTTTCTTTTTAAATAGGTTAGATATTTTCCCCATTATCTTTTCTACAGTTCCTGGGATGCATCGTCCTGTACTCTTTTTCTTTTTGGAGGGACAATTGGGGTTAAGTGACTTGCACAAGGTCACACAGCTAGTAAATGTTAAGTGTCTGAGGCCAGATTGGAACTCAGGTTCTCCTGACTCCAGGTCTGGTGCTCTCTTCACTGCACCACCTAGTCACTCTGTCTCCCTCTACTTTTGACACCTTAGAATTCCTTAGTAGTTCCTCTAAGGAAATTTACAAGGTTATAGATAAAAATCCTCCCATGAAGAGAAGGTGAGATGAGTTTTGCTCTGCATCTATGTAATGCCCCCATCAGTAAGATCCTGTGTCCTCTGAAGCCCTGAAGAAAGCACTTTGTTTACACTGTTAATTTGCTCACCATTTTTTCCCTACATAGTAAAAAAGTAAAAATTTTGACACAGTCTATACTCTCCAAATCACTACAAATTCAAATTTAGCAAAGTAAAAATTAATGAGGCTTCACTGTACATTTAAATATATAAAGCAACAGGTTTAGTGGTTTATGATCCGATGACTTCGCAGGTCTTTCCCACTCCACAAAGTGTCATTAGCAACTTCATGATCAGCTATAGAATGGAGACATGTTAAAATATTAATGAGTACAAAATACACATCAAGATATTTTTAATGAACAAAAACCAAGGAATTCTGAAGTCTTTATCATTGTGTAATAATAACTGGTAACGGTTAAATAAAAATAAATAAAAATAATAAATCCAGGTAAAGGTTAGTTACAAATGTTAATTAGCAATAATATTAATCTAACTCTGAGCCCTCAAACCTACACAAAGATTCCTTAGTTCAGTCCCTTAAAAACAGACATGAAGGCTTCTATTCTGGTTTGTCAATGAATGCATTGTTATTAGAAAAATTGCCAGATGCCAAAGTATACACTTTCCCTTCCTCCCTCTCTTTTTCCCTGACCAATCTCCCATAAGTAAACTTGCTCAGGCACTCCAGAGCTCATCTTAAAACATTACTCTTTTTCCTGCCACTGTGCATGCTCAAGAAAAATCTGATTTATCTCTTTTGAGAAAGCAAACAACAACAACAAACATCCTGAGCACTTAACATGACCCAAAGGTCTTCAGAAGAAAACTCTTGCACAATTGGCATCCTGAGGTCTGGAACCCTGAATGCTGTCTCCAGGACTGGTTTATCTCTTCCTCAAATGCTATCTCTTTCTTGCCAAAAAACTTCAAAGACAAAAATCAACTGTTATTACCCAAGTAGAGAAGGAAGTTAATGTGTAGAAAAATGGAGCAAGACTGCTTAGGTCTAATTTATGTTTAGATGTCAGCTGCTATTGTAAGGGTTTAATCAGCATATTCTGCTCCAAGTAAAAAAAAATTCTCACACCCTGAGGGAAGAGTTAGAAAACACTTCCACCCTCCTCTTTGCTCCCCTCCATCCTGATTAACTAAAACTACTCGTGCTGGAATTCCTGGAAGTTCAATTATGTCTGTGCTGAAATGAAAAGTCAACTGCTCTCCAGACTCTGGGTAGGAGGCAAAAGGCTTTAAAACTATCTTTGTACCCTTCTTCTCAGGTCAGAAATTAAAGGTTTATTTCACAAAGCACTGCCTGGCACATAATAGGTCTTATAGTCTTATGTTTTGAAACATTTAAAAAATTGTCTATTAACACATTTTTGTGTGATATTCTAATTAATCTTTGAAATAAATTTTATGAATCTAAGACTTTGTTGAGTGGTACCCTGGTATGGTATTAGGGACTCTGAATCCTTGGATTCTATGATGACCTCTTACCTTCCTACCCACCGTAGGGAGGTTCTTTAATTTCAAAATTTCTCCTCCCCCTCTCCAAACTCATGCATCCTAAACATTGGTAGTGTTGACTAGTGTTTTCTAAATGAGCTAATTGCACAGCTACTGCTACTTTGCTGTTCTGTTGTGTCCATTTTTTTTTTGACCTTGCAATGGTAACGGTAATCTGAATATCTTCCCTTCCCCTTAATAAGCCTAGAGGAATTTGAAGACCTTCCCTGATTTGAAAATAAACTCCTCCCCCTAATAGGTTAAATGTAGTCACATGGAGCCAGTGGTAGGAGGAGCTTGCTGAGGGGTGCAGCAGAGCCCATAGGAAGCTGGGAGTTAGAGCTAGAGAGATGGTGGGAGAGAGAGGACACTCAGGCAAGGAACTAGTCAGGTATGTGAGTAAATATTCATCTTGTATTGGTTTGTGGGAATGCTAAAGGATGGTGTCACTGTCTGCTACATTGCAGTGCATTAACTTTTATGTTGCTTTGATGGATTCGGTTTCCAGGTGTTGGGATTTGGTTTTCTGGTGTCTAAATAAATGCTTTGCTTCTGTCCTCTATGTGGAGAGTTTGCTATATTTTGCGATCCAGTGCCATGAGGGAATATTTATAGTCACAGTTGGTATATTTATCATGATTGTGGGTGCTGTAAATATTGCATTGGTACTACAGACCCCATTTGGGGTTTTCTTGGCAAAGTTACTAGAGTGGTTTGCCATTTCCTTCTCCACCTCATTTTACAGATGAGGAACTAACTCAAACAGACTTAAGTGACTTGTCCACGGTCACATAGCTAGAAAGTGTCTTAAGATGGATTTGAACTCACGAGCATGTCTTCCTGATTCCAAGCCCCTTGCTCTATTCAGTGTACCATCAAAGTGCCCAGTTGCACAACTGCTACTAAACAAAAATGGAGTTCCTGCCTATTTTTAATGGTAGATTGGAGATACATGATTTTGGAGCCAGGCAAATCTCTTCATTCAAGAGAACATCTCTGTTTCAACAAGTTTAACTACTGGACATGAAGTTGCCATGACAGTATCACTTCACTGTCTTAAGTCTGTGAAGTTTTAGCACAGGTGACATATTGAATTTGACTAAGGGACAATATCCTAGAGAATGTTAGTCATCTCAATTACTGGAAGAGATCCTTTAAAAATCCATGGCAGCACATGTTATGTCTAATTACATGGACACGTGTCATGCCAACCTCAAGCTACATAGGTTTCCAATTGAAGACATATTATAGGCACTCCTTTTGAGAGTATTAGCCTTAGTACTGGTTACAAAGGAGCCTGTCTATAACTTAATGGTGGCAAAACAGTGAGAACTCAGAGAATAACATTTTAATGTACAAAGCATTCTTCTTAAAAACTGTAAAAGTTAGATAGTCAAAGTATTATTACCTGTATTTTAAAGATAAGAAACTGAAATTCAGTTAGAAAACACTTCCAATTCAGTTAATTGACCTCTCCACAGTCATTTCATATCTTTTTTCTGTTTTTAAAAGGAATCCTTTATTTGTCAATCATATCTTAATTACAATGACTTAAAGAGCATTTTGTGAGAATGTCTAGGAGAATGGGGCAAAATGGATGGAGCTGTGGGCCTGGAACTCAAATCCTGCCTCAGACACTTATTAGCTGTGATTCTGGGCAAGTCAGTTAACCCTGTTTGAACTGGAGAAGAAAATGGCAAACCATTCCAGTATCTTTGCTAAGAAAACCCTAAATGGAGTCACCAAGAGTAGGACATGACTGAAACAACAACCATAACAACCAGGAAAACTGTTGAGGTTATTTTGGAAGACAATATTAAGTATATAGGAATCATAAAAACTTTTAGATTGAGATTAAACTTTAAGTCTTTTAGTTCAACCCCTTCATTTCATAGATGATGGAAACCGAGGCCCAGAGTGGGCAAAGGAACCCAGATTACTTGACATCAAATCTAATGTTTTTGAAGGCAATCCTGGGGCAGCTAGGTGATGGCAGGTAGGATAGGGCACTGGTCTTGCCATCAGGAAGAACACAGTTCAAATCCAACTTCAGATGCTTATTAGCTGTGTGACCCTGGGCAAATCACTTCACCCTGATTGTCCTCTAAAATTAAATAAAATAAAGGCTATCCTTAAATATCAGGGAATATCAAAACTGGACACTTGCTTAGGTCCTTCCTAAACAGTTGAGTGGAAAGATAGCTTGGTTTGGAGTCAGAGCTCTATATAAATTTCCACTCTGCCATTTACTTCCTGTAGGATCTTGGGCAATTTAACTGACTTCTGGGCCTCAGTTTCCTCATCTGAAAATGAGAGGGTTTTACAAGTTAATGTCTAAGGTCTCTACCAGCTCTATTTCTATGAACCCAAGTCAATTATTTAGAACACTGAGAATTTCATGTGGCTCTTGGGGCTTTTAGAGCATTAAAAGTGAATCCTTTAATAGCTGGGTTCATATTGAAGGAGTACTTAGGTGATGAAATGAAAAAATATATAGTTGAGAGAAGCAGTAAAATAAATCTTAGTGGGGAAAGAGTATGAAAATCAATCTGTGGTGAAAGTGTTCTCATAAATTAAAAAAACATTAAAACTTTCATTAATTAAAAAGAATTATAAAAGGAAGAAAAAGAAAAATTATAGTATAAGATTTCTGAAGTATTTACTTGAGTGAATAAATTATTTTGAAGCAATTAAGAAACATTTGTTTATATGTAAACAACTGATATACTAATTTTTGAAAAAGGTAAATTAAAAATGTAATAACATGAAAATCTAAATCTACGACATTCCTGAAGGTCTTGATCAATATTGTATATTGACAATAATAATAATAATGATGATGATCCATGTGGTGCTTGAAGGTTTCCTAAATGCTTTCCTCACAAAAACCATTCCATGGATTATGAAACTCAGGCCCAGGGAGGTTAACTGGTTTGTTCAGTGTCATACAGAAAGTAAGAATCAAGGCCAGAATTTATACAGATGAGGCAACTAAGGAAAATGTGGTTAAGTGACTTACTCAAGGCCACACAGCTAGTAAATGTACAAGGCCAGATTTGAACTGAGGAAGAGGAATCTTCCCGTCTCCAGGCCTGGCACTCTATCCCACACTGTGCCACCTAGCTGTACAATTTGAGCTAGTACAAACAATTTTAAAAATTAAAATTGCAACAAATGTCTCATAATTTGAAATTTCTACTAATTTGGAATAACAATTTTCTGCTTTGTATGAATTGGCAAGGTTTTAATGAAAAAGACCAGAGGGTATGAGGATACAAAGAACTCCTCAATACAAATGAAAGACTGATAACTAATCAGTGAGAGTATCGTGGCTCATTTGTGGAGAATTAACCATCTGCAAATAGAACTGCCCTGGTATGAGCCACTTTCTCATCTCTTGGTCAGTCACCATTCTTGCCACATCATTGCTGGGACAGAATTGCTTTCTTTCTCTTTTATTAAACAATTGGAAAGATTTCCAAACTTTTTCTTTGCTTAAAAAAAAAAAACGCAACATTAGCCAAGCAGAGTTGGGTGGAGTGCTTCTTGCCTGACTCCTATTAGATAATCTTAGAAAGTTTAGATTGAAAACTAGAATGTCGTGGATCTAAAAATAATATAGAATTCTCACAGTAATATCCAGTGGAAGAGAGGGGCAGGACTACATTCACTCATAGTTTTTAATTTCTGAAAGGGATCTATTCCTTGTTGCCCCTAAATGGATTGTAGTAAGAAGGCTCCTTCCTCTTCTGTCAGTGAGTTTCAGGTATTGATTATAGATAGTATTATAGATACAATATGTATAACTTTCAAAAGACAGGGTTTTCAACTACAGCCTCATTTTCAAAGATATTACAAGAATGCCTCCCCACCATTATTTATACTTTTCCCTTCTTTTTCACATATATCCTAACATATCCAAAGGCAGTTGCTGACTTCTCTTGAAAAGTCATTTTTACAAAGGCAAAATCTTGTTTGATGTACTTCAGTTATTCTTTAGGCAATAGTAGAGATGCCCAGACCTTAGCAAGGTGTGGTAAATTTGGCAAGGAAATTCAATTTCCGTAACATTGTTTGCAGTACAGGAAATATCTCAGGTGGCTGGGGCTCAATAAGTTGTTGCCAGTTTTTCCGGCTCAGACTTGCTATGTACTTAGATAAAATATAACTACAATACATTCTTTAATTTGGTTGCTTCATAGATGCCTTTAAATTAAACTTGGCCAAATCTCATATACTAACTTGCATCTTGCTCTTTTGTGGGAGTTCTAAAATACTATATGAACTTCAACCCTAGCTATATCCCTTAAAAGACATAGACCTATAGTCTTCAGATGACAATAAAAATAGGTAGGACATATATAATGCTTTAAAGTTTGCAAAGCACTTTATGGATATTATCTCAGTTGATTCTCTTATATGCCCATTTCACAAATGAAGAGACTGAGGCTGAGGTTGTCACTTGCCCAGTAAATATCTAAGGCAGAACTCAAACTCAGGTCTTCCTGGATCCAAATTCAATACCATCAATACTGCATTACCTAGCTATAATAGATAATTTATTCTATGATGATTATAATGCCAGTAACAATAATTCTACCACATATATGTTGTATGGGGCAGCTAGGAGGCATCATGGATAGGAAGGGCTTAGTATCAGGAAGACTTAGGTTTGTGAGTTTAAATCTGGCCTCAAAAACAACTTACCAGCTCTGTGACCTTGGGCAAGTCATTTAACCCTGTTTGCCTAATTTGCCTAACCCTGTTTGCTCCTAATCTGTAAAATGAGTTGGAGAAGGAAATGGCATACCACTCCAGTAATTTTGCCAAGAAAACCCTGAGGTCATGAAGAGTCTGAAATGACCAAACAACAACAACAATGACATATACGTATGAACATCAGAAGTAAAAGAAGAATTCTAGCACTCTACAGCTACTTACTAAATGTTTGTTAACTGACTACAGAATTAAAGGGCTGGCATTGACATAATGTTTTCTGTAATTAAGGGGCCTTTGAAGCATGCTAAAGAACTTTAAAACCTCTCAAATGTGTAAACAGGAGAGAGTGATAGGACTGAAATACTAACTAATCAATCAGAAAGCATTCATGAAGTACTTACTTATGTGCCAGGCACTGGGCTAAGCCCTGGGGACACAAGGAAAAAGCAAACAGTCCCTGCTATCAGGAGTTTATGCTAAATTCTAATGAATCTTGAGGGGCATGGACAAGATACCTACAGAGTTGATTCAAGGTAAGTGGAGCAGAAAAGGTACTAACAGAGATAGATGATCTATCGTCAAAGATAAAGTAAACTGAGTCTTGCAAGAAGCCAAGGATTCTATGAGGGAGAAGTGGCTGGAGAGCATTTCAGGAAGGTGAAACAGGTAATCCAAGGGTACAGAGACTAGAGATAGAGCATCCTGTGTGAGGACCAGCAAGTGCCTATAATATACTGATGGCTTTTATACAATCCAGGTACATAATGAAAAATGTGCCTATTCAAGGTAGAACATCCACAAATAAAAACAGAATGAGTCCTTGGAAAAGAATTATGTGAACAGCTCTGATTTGAGCTAAACAGAATAAATCAAAAGTTAGGAGAGAGAGACAGATTAAGAAGAGACCAGACTATGAGGTTTTGCTGGGAGAGTTGGGGAAGAGAAGAGGTGCACAGGTCACTACATTTATCATCCTTACGGTCTAGGTGGCCAGGGGGGCTCTCCCATATTGTTTCCTAATCCATGCATGAACAACTGTTCTGGAAAATGCCATCACTGTTGCAGACCTTTTCTCTTAGCCTTATGCCTCTCCGGTTTCTATATTTTTTGCAAATTTTGGGCAGCAAATTAAAGGCAAGCTTTATTTTCTTCCCTATTGCCCTAATATTTGCATGATCTCATAAAGTACCAACTTTTAAAAAATTTCAGCATATCCAAGGACCATGTCTCCTAGAATAAGAGCCCTGTGAAAAGATCCAGAAACAGGTTATAAGGAAGCCTTTTATTAAGATGTGGCTCAGCAACGGCAAACCTCAATTCCTCCCTGGCAATACTAACCCCATCAATTTAATGTCAGGCATGTTTTCTAAAGGTAGGGTCAAGTTATATAAGACAGTCTTCATCCTCCCTGCCTTTGGATGCTGAAATGCATATGCCACAACTGCACATCTGTTGTACCACTTTTCTCAACAATTCATGGGTAATGAGCATGTAGGATTAGAAAGAAAAAATGCTTTTAATTCCCATAATTTTTCTGATTTATACATCAACCTGTAATTTAAAATTTTTAAAACAGTGCTCACGTGGAGAAGAATGGGCAACTCACTCTAGTTTTTTCTCTTAAATTAGGGTTAGGTTATTTTTCCGTATCTTTGGGAGTGTTACATGCCTATAAGGCAAGAAGCTAGGGAGGGTCTTCTTTGCAGAGATGTAATAGATTATATCTACATCACTACCTTGTTCTGACAGAGGGATAGAGTCCATAGCTCAATGAAACTATAAGCTATGCCATGTAGTGTTACCTAAGATGAACAAATCATAGTGAAGAGCTTTGACAAAATGTGATCCAATAAAGAAGGAAATGGCAAACCATTCTAAGTATCCTTGCCAAGAATAGGCCAGGAACAGTACTGTCTGGTATGCCATGTCCACAGGGGCACAGAAGAGTCAGACACGAATGAATGACTGAATAAGAACAAAAGTAGACTATAGGTTCAGAATAAGATGCCTATTTTCATACTGGTTAATATGTTGACTCACTTTGATTAACTATAGTTTTTATCAGGGGCAGTTTTACTGGCAGAGGGGTGGGAAGATATTGGGAAGTAACAGCAATATGTTTAAAAGTATCAATATAGTTCCTTTTTAGGAAATTGGGAAGATAGCGAGAAATAAGAATTGAATGAGAACTCTTTTCTTCGTATAGCTTTGAAGTGGATGATCAGTAAGGGATAAGTTTGGAACCATATAATTTTATTGCTTCAAAGTCCCCAGAAACTATATAAAAATATGGACAAGTATGATAACTCATATTTATAATGGTGCTTTAAGGTTTACAAAGGAAATCTAAGAGCAGACAGCTAATTCTCCTGACTCAGTTAAAATATATTGATTCACTATGAAGGTCTCATCTTAACAGATAGTATTTAGTTTACTTAGAAATTCCAGCAAATATGAGAATTCAGGTAAACCTGTAAGCCACAGAAGTATTCTCAAACTTCCACAGGATAACTCCAGGCAGTCATGGAAAGAGAGTTGGATTCTGAGGTGGTCAAAGTCAATACCAGATGTATGTGTACCTTTCTAGGGAAATGACCTTAAGTTCCAGTCTAATTTGATAAAAATATATATGTATGAAAGTTTTGCTTTCAGATACTTTCAGATACTTTAAACTTTGATCTTTCTTCCCCAAAACTTGAATATCTCAAACATTCAGGTAGATACATGATTTTTTTGGAATTATACATAATTAGAAGTGAAAATTTCTTTAAAATGACCCCCATAGCAAAAGATAGAAGGGATATTATTATTGAAAGCTTAGCTAAACTAAATGTTGAGGAAAAGCTAAGTTAATCACCTCAAAGTCTAAAGAAATTCCAAAAGCCATTTCACACACACACACACACACACACACACACACACAGAGGAAATCACATGCAAAGGACATAGTAGACACTATGTATGTATGTATGTATGTATGTATGTACAGTATGGCAGAACTTTCTGATCTTGCTGATTGTACAAATGACCAGATATTAACAATATAGCTAGACAACTTTATGAGTATTAGATTTTTTTAAATGAAGTATATAAAACCATGTATTAGCAATCTGCACTGGATATTAAAAAACTACATATTAAGAATGTTACAGAAAAGTCAAGATTCTCCATATAGAGTACAGGATTAGGTTATAATGAAAGCTCTAGAGACTTAAGTAAACATTTCACATAAAATGTTTAATTGTACTCTTCTTGAATGCTAATATTTTTTCAGATCCTTCCTTCCTTCTTTCCTTCTGCAAATCAACTGTGAGACTAATCTGTGCAAGGCACCTGAAGGTGATACAAAGATGAATAAGACATGGCCCATGCCCTAACAAAGCTAAAAATCCTATGGAAGATATAAAATCCCATAGAAGATATGTATATCCCATACAAATGTAATATGAAGTAGAACATAATAGATACATAAAAGTGCTATGAGAGTTCTTCCAGATCAACATTCAATCAAGCATATACTAAGTATTTACTGTGTACCAGTCATCCTACCAAGCATTGGAGTTGATAAGACAAAAGCAAAACTGTACTGCTCTCAAGGAACTTAAGTTCTACAGGAAAACACATGCACAGATGTAGGCACATGCACAAAGCTGGTAACTTTGGAAAGGAAAGCACCAGCAGCTAGAGGGATCAGGAAAAGCCTTCTACAGAAGGTGGCACTTAAGTTAATTCTCAAAGGAAACCAGGAATACTAAGATGCAGAAGAGTAGAAGGAAAACACTTTGGTCTCTTCTAAATAAGGGCTGTCATCAAGACTTTTCTCCAGCATCCACAGAACTAGACTGTACTTTCATGGACAAGTATTTTACTTAAACAAATTCCAACAGGTCAATGATCTTTCGAAATTGGCAATACTATATACCCAATAACACACACAAATTTCTCCTTGTAAACAATATGTACTTAGCAAGCACATAGGAGTTTGGGTGCTGGTATTGGAGTCAGGAAGACTTGGGGTCCAAGTCCTGCTTCTGAGAAATATTAGCTGTGTATCACTTAACCTCAGAATCCCACTCAACTCTTCAAGATTAAAAGTTACAGATGAATTTTCAAGTCGATGACCAAAATCCATGGAGGGAGTTTCCATACCAGACTTCCTTGAACTAATAAAATCAAAGGTACGGAATAACCTCAATAGTGAGGACAAACACTCTGTGCTTAGGAATGCACCTTTTATTAAGGGGATTTGTTCTGTAAGGTTTGGATTCAGTGAAATGACTGTATTTGAGGACCTAGAGGCCCACATGTGGCCTCAAGGCCAAAGGTTTAGGCATCTCTAAAACCCCAAACTTAAAATACAGACAAAACCCCCTTCCTATGACAATTATGAGACCATCATTTATAATCCATTTGATTCTGACTCAAGACAGTTTGATTGGGCACTAAGGTGAGCAAGGAAAGAAGCTGACGGAGTCAGTTGTATTGGATGTTGGATGTTTTGATAAGGAATTGTCATGTAGATAAATAGCAATGTAAAAGCAGGAACTAAACTGATGCTACACAGAATCCTAAAAAGGTCAAGAGATGGATGGACTTAGAAAGTTGCGTTCTTATTCTTGCTGATTTTTCTGCCATTAAGAGGTTTATAAAAATCTCATGTACCAGTACTTTTGGAGATTACTGATGGACAGATTCAGAATCCTAGTCAACTGTTCTTGGGCTATTACTGCAGCTGCCAAAAACATACTTCCCATTACTATTGCTCATTGTATAAGCTCAAATGATCTGCTGATAAACAAAATAGTTTAACACATGAGAAATTATATCATTGAATATATCTGGACTTATTTACAACTCTTAAAAAGTAACATAATTAGAACAAGTACAATATAACTATGATCGACTACACCAAATCACATCATGCCCTGAGGAGTCCTAATAGACCCATTTTTACTCTGTGAAGATATGCACAGCTAAGTTTTCTGAGCCCTGCTTCAGAAATGATTTATCATTTTGGAATCATATATACACATACATATACATATATATGTATTATCACTTATCTCATAACCTTTGCCTGGAAATCCTACTACTGAGGTGGCAGCTGAATGAAGTAAAAGTCATATGAAGTTTCCATCTTTATGGAAGCAGTTCTTGGGGGTAAGCAAAACAACTCAAGAAACACACCTGAAAGCAAAGTTGTTGTCCATCAGTTGAGGGAATTGATGAATGGACATTGATTGGTATAAGAATGTAATGGAATACTACTGCATCATAAGAATATAAGGAATTCAGAAAAGCATGGGAAGACTTGTATAAACTGATATAGATCAAAACCATCAGATCCAGGAGAACATTCCCAAGCATTACATAATATAAAAAGGATCACCAAACTGATTAATTGTAATGACCAATTTTGGTCCAGGAAAACACATGACAAAATATGCTTTCCTGTTCTGCAGGAGAGGTATAGGAAAGGAAAGCAACTGATCATAGGTTTAGAATGTTGTCTACCCTAAGATATAGTTGTTGTGGGTACCAAATTTGCTTAACTGTTTTCTTTGTTACAAGACAGTGTGTGTAGGAGGGCTGTATTTGGAAAGTACTATAGTATAAAATCAAGAGACATCAATACAACTTTGATAAGAACTTGTTTCCCAAGTACCTTTCATGGGACATGCTCTACTTTCCCCTGATGGGCCATTTGTCAGATTCTGCCGACTATGACAGTGGTCAAATTGGGGTCCATTACTCAACCTTCCAACAATGAAAAAAAAAAACCAACCAACCATAATTTTAGTTTTAAAACTAGTACACTAAAAGGTACTGACAGAAAATCCAAATGTCTGGATTCCTCACTCACTAAGGAAGCACTCTTGGTTTGTTTAAAATTGTGCTGCCATGGTGATTCTAGTGTATAAGACAAAAGTAGACTAAAATATGTATGGTAGGCAAGCAATAAGAAAAAAAATTAGCTGCTTCCTAAAATTACACATAGGAACTTGGATGATAATACTTTCTATTGGGGAAAAACAGATACCAAAAATAAATATGAAGTTCTGCTAATAATCAAAGGATCTCAGAACTAAGACATTTAAGAGAAAGAATCTAGCTATTTTCATATCTGCTAGTAGACAGCTTGAATAATAATCAGATCGCCATGCAAATTCATAAGAGATTGAATTTGAAAAAGAAGATTTAGCTTTCCTCCTCCATCAAGCCTAATTATTTTCCACTCATGCTATTCTCTCCTGGATCCTCTTCTACCTTGCTCTACCATCACCATAACTTTTCATTCTTGTATATCCAAGTCCTCCCATTTGACAGACTCCTTTCTTCCTAGTCTGTAAAACAACACTTCATTATGTCTTGTTAGGTCTGCTCATCCTAGAGAACTTTCACAATTAATCTTGAGTCACTCTGCCTATGAATCTTTAAAGTTTTTTTGAGAACAGTCTACACTGTACTCTTCCCAGATGTTTAGAATCTTGCTTCTATACCCATCACTCTAATCAAATAGTTCTCTGTCTCTTTCTCAGTCCCTGTACTTCTAGATCTTTCTGTAGGATTTAATATTGACCACCCACTTTGTAACATTCTCTATTGCCTTGGCTCTGGATATTTTGAATCTACTTATATGTGTACTTGGCTTTTTCCTCCCCCACCCATAGATTGCAAACTCCTTGAGGGCAGAGATTTATTCAAGTCTGTTTTTATATCCCCAAAGCCTAGTTGGTTAATAAATCCTTAAGGAATGCTTATTGATTGACTGATACATTATTGTCCTGGGTTTTTCCTTCCTAATTCTCTTTCAACATTTCCTATCTAGATATAATAATTTCCAAAGACTTGATCTGTGCTTAAGAAGTAGCATGGCATAGCAGAAAGAACGAATGCTGGATTCAAAACAAAAAGACCAGGCTAAGATTTGGGGCATAATTTGACCTCTCTAGGCCTCATTTTCCTCAGCTGTATAAAGAGGGAAATGGACTGGTTCCTTACATTTCTAAAGAATAATCTAGGGGCCGGTAGGTGGTACAGTGAATAGAGCCCCAGCCCTGGAGTCAGGAGGACCTTAGTTCAAATCTGGCCTCAGACACTTAACACTTACTAGTTGTGTGACCTTGGGCAAGTCATTTAACCCCAATTGCCCTGCCTTCCCCCCTCAAAAAAAGAAAATAATCTATATTTGTTATCTCTGCTTCTTCCTCAATGTCTTTATTCCTTATTCTCTCTGGCTTGCTGCAGCATTTGACCCTGTCAACCACTTCTCTTGTGTCTTAGCTTTGGTCACACTGCTTCCTTCTAGTTCTGATGTACTTCTGAAAACACATTTACAATGGAAGCCCAGCATTATGCTAATCCTTGGTGAAATGCAAAAGTATAAGACAATAACTGAGAGTCTGAAAATGCGGGTTGAAATTCAATTTTGTTCCCTCCTCTCTGAAACACTGGGCAAGTAACCTTTCTGGGTGTCAGTTTTCTATACCATGAAATTTTGTGTTTCAAGTAGATGCTCTGTAAAATCCCTTCCAATTCTAAATTATGTGATCAATTTACATCCTCAAGAAGCTTCAAATCTATTGGAGGAGATGGGACAATGCTAGTATTACAAAAAATATATTTATATGCATATGCATATCACACAGATTTTATATATGTATATACATGTATATACATACACACACACATATATAAATTCAGAGAATGGGGGAATGAATACAAGTGAAGAAAAAGATAACATTGGGGCAGCTAGGTGGCGCAATGAATACAGCACTGGCCCTGGGGTCAGGAAGACCTGAGTTCAAATCTGGCCTTAGACACTTAACACTTACTAGCGGTGTAACCTTGGGCAAGTCACTTAACCCCAATTGCCCTCCCCTCCCACTTCCAAAAGCTAAAAAGATTTTTAAAAAATTGAAAAAGATAACATTCATACAGAATAGAGAAATTACCTGCTAAATGAACAACTTGGTTATCAATGGTATCAAAAAAAAAGGTCTTAATATTTTCTCTGGAGCAAGTATAACTTTCTTCTACTATTGAATATATGATTTTTAAAACTGAAGAAACAACTAATAGAAATAAAGTAAACTGCATTTCAGTAATATACATAACATGTTACTATGACAAGGAAATCTGACTTTAAACTTAATGTGGCTTTTTTATAGTGGAAAACATACTATCTTTCTGATACATGGCTGCCATTTTATATGTTAAATCAAGAATTTTACTATTCTCAAGTTAAATTATCACAAAACCAAGACTACATTAGTCTTCCATATTCTTCCTATGCTCCTTTTTATCAATCTTGTCCAGTTTTAAAATAAAGTTTAATATCAAAGTATTAAATTTCTTAAGTATTAGCTCTTTTGGTGGACAAATACATATAGTAGATATATAGGCAACACCTTGTTAAACTAAAATTAACAATCAGAGACAACAAAGTCATTATAAAAAGAAATAACCACTAGCCTCCTCTTGCATGGTATTCAGAGTCTAACAACCAGAAGCTAGCTGGAACAGCTCTGACTGTCTAGTTGTTACTACTTTTAGTATTTATTTATGACAGTGTGCATAAAATCACACTAAGGTCAAAGATTTGCATTCCTGCTCTTGGGATCTTACAATAAAAAGGAGAAGAAAACACAGACTTGCTGTAACATCCCTTATTTTAGAAGCTGTGAAAGAATCAAAGTTTTTTTTTTAATGCACCCAAACCTTTCACCACCAAATCAAAATCAAATTGCACCAGCCAAAGAGGGGAAGTCTTCTCTCCTTCAGGCACTGCTTCCTTCCATTCTTCCTTGATAAGTGCCAAAAGGAGAAGAAATGCTTGCTGTCATCATATTTTAAACTCTAAACACCCCTCCACCCAAGCCAAAATCCTCATTAGGTGATGTAAACCACCATCCTTGAACATTTAATTGGTCAATTTCCCCTTCTATTTAGTGTTTGATTCTTGAATAGTTTGGATGGCAGTCAGAGTTACTCTCCTAAAGCAAGCTAGGAAAACTTCAGTAATGCTAGACCACTTGGCTATTCTATTTCTCTCATTGGAAAAGGAAAAAAAAACCAACAAGCTAGTTATCTCATAGGCTACTTAACTGCCTTGGGATCAGGGACATCATTAGTTCTCTGGAGTAGTCTGAAAAAAGTAGACTCTCAATCTTGGTGTAATACTCTTCTTTCCTAAGGCCTATTCAGGCCAAACATTAAGTTTGACATTTTTGTTAAATTATATATGAGGTTGGGGAAGAACTGGACATTGGCAAAAATGCAAACCCACACAACAGTCTTGTAAAATGTACTTGGCTTGGTTTGGCTTGCTCTGGTCTGTAACTAGTGAGAAAGATGGGGCACAGGCAAGTGAAAAGGGGCCTAATATTAACTTCCTAAGTATCCCATAACCCACTCTTCCCTTCTCTCAATCCCAGTATCTAGCAGAACAGATAGGACACTCCTACTGCACATATAAAGGGGCAGGGAATACAGATGACCAAATTCTTGTAGACAACTGTCTGGTCTTTCAAAGCAACATTCTCCTGTACATGAAGTGGGAGGAGGTTTCAACCACCACTGATATAGACTTTATAGGCCCCTCAGAGGTCATCTAGTTCACCCCCAACATTTTACAAAATGAAGAAACTGAAGCCTAGAGACATTAAATGATTGCCCAAGGAAACTGGAATAAAATATGACAAAGCCAGAAATTTGAACTCAAATCCTCTGGCTCCCAATTCAGCATTTTCCCCAAAGCACTATGCTTAGTATTATGGGGAGGCTTTCTTTCCATTTAATGCTCAAGCAGGGAGTACAGCAAAAAAGGATTAGGGTGTGGGTGGGAGTGTGCATGGTGCAGCCTGCTTAAGGTTTCTCTAAGCATATGCTTATGCAGGAGAGGCCTGCCCAAGTCTAAGTCCTTTCTAATTAGCATGATGCTGCCAGGAAACTTTCAAGTAGGCTCCTTTCCACTCCTGCTCCCTCAGAAATAAGTTTCCAGAAACAACTGCTGGGGAGGGGGGGACATCTTTGGGGTTGTATGGATACACACAGACACACATGCACACGGATCTAGGTAACTAATTCAGCCAATCTTTCCCCAGGGCATCCCCAGCATAGTGCCAGACTCTAGTGGTTCTCAACCTTCCTAATGCTGTGACCCTTTAATACAGTTCCTCATGTTGTGGTGAACCCCAACCATAAAATTATTTTCGTTGCTACTTCATAACTGTAATTTTGCTACTGTTATGAATCGTAATGTAAATATCTGATATGCAGGATATATTTTCATTGTTACAAATTGAACATAACCCACAGGTTGAGAACCCCTGCGAGGGATGCCTTGGACTTGGCTGCTCCTGAAATGCCCAAAGTAACTTGCAAACTTTCCCTGTGGCACACAGGGTCCCAGGTCTAGGGGAGCAATATTAAAAGGAAAGAGGGGTGGGGCGGTACAGAATCCCAAGGCTGCATAGATGAGAGGACTCAAACCAATAACACGATTGTCCCATTCCGCCCCTCCCCCAACCCCAAACTCCTTCACACAATATTACCCAGCTATGCTTCTCTCCCTTCCCACGACCAAACCTTTTCCCCCAAGAAGCAGTAGCAAAGAAGGGTGGGAGGCAGCAACAGTAAAGAGAAGAGCCCTGGAAAGAAAAGATGCTACTTTTTCTCCAGGAACCTGGACTAAGGTGGTTTATACTTCCATCTAATCAAATGGGAGCGAGGAAAGAGAGAAAGGGGGAGGAAAGAGAGAGGAGATAGAAGGAATTGAAACGAAAAGAGAAAGAGAGAGAAAAGGAGAGAAGAAAAAGAAAGGAAAAAAGGAAGATGGAAAGAGAAGGAAGGAAAGAAGAGAGAAAAGAAGGAAAGAAGAGAGAAAGGAAGGTGGAAAGAAAGGGAAAGAGAAATAGATATGGAGTTTACAAGCTACAGGAAACCGGGAGGAAAAAAGTCCTAACCATTTACCTAGGGGTTCCTAAGATTATTGTCTAGCCTGGTGGTCGGCCTGCCCTCCTTCCCACCACTTCCCAGGCAGCTCGTCCATCCCTCCTGAAAAAAAGTATAAAGTTTGCACAATTCCAAGGCACCGATTATTGCCGCTGAATAACAGAATCCCCTCACCTTACCTTGCCAAATCCTTAGATCCTGGGACCACTCTAAACTTTTTCGTTTTTTGTTTTTTTTTTTGAGGGGGGGGGCAGAGAGAGAGAGAGAGAGAAAAGGAGGGAAAAGTAAGAATGGGGTGGGAGGGCGGGAGAGAAACCACCCACCCAGCAGCACCAGCACCAGCACCAGCAGCGAGTGTAAATGTTCCGGCCAAGCTGGCACTCTAGGGGCTGCCTCGGAGCCTAGCAGGTACTCAATAATATATACGGATTAGTCAAAGGAGAGAACACCAACTTCATGACTCAGTGATTCTTCATTAAAAGCTACTGTCTCTCCGGGCCTTCAGAATAAAAGTCCTCTCTCCTCTGAGTGGTTGGAATCCCTCTCTCCCAGCTCCCAGTCCGGAGGAGAAAAGGCGTTACTTGTTCCCTTCTCCGCCGCCTCCTCCTCTTCCCTCCCCCGCCCTCCCCCCCAGCAGAGCGACTGTCAGGTTTGAGGAAGGCTTGCCCTGCCCACTGTCTCCCACATTTAATTAGGTCTGCATCCCCCTCTCCCGACCCCCTCCCCAACACTCTCAATCTACAGGACGTCTTTCTCAGGTTCCCTGGTCAAACAGCTTTCAAATAAGTTTTCCAGAACGGCAAAGATTTTCAAAAACTGTTAGGTTTTTTAACTTATCCCATCCCCCCCCCCCCATGCAAATAGAGCTCTTGGATGCATTGCAGCGAATTCTTTTCTTCACTCCCCCATTTCACACACACACCCCTTTTTTTCCAAGGGTCGCTTTTGGTCTGTTTGCATTACAGCCTGAAAAGAAATCAGCGGTAAACCAGGCAGCAGTTCTCTAACCGGGG
>CM053601.1:90447016-90457113 GCA_028646575.1 Pseudocheirus occidentalis
GAATTCAGAACCCCTTAGGGTAAAGAGTGTGTCGCAGTCACCTCAGGAATGTATTTTAGAATCCTATTCACTTACTTCTTCAGTCATAAACCATCTGGAGCCCAACTCACTGGCGTTAGCGAATCTTCCTGAGTTTTAGGAGGAAAGAGGTTACTTTTAATTTATTGTAACTTCTTAGTGTTTCCCCCAAATCAAGTTAATATATGAACCCTAATCAGCTGATGGCCATCACCACTACCACTGCCACCACCACTACAATAAGACCACATCTATAAAAATTTTAAAACTGGCATTGAACTGAATACAAATAAAAGTTGAATAACCAATGGAATATCTAGTTAGATAGAAAATCTTGCTCACAAAGTGGATAATGGCACATACCAACAGATGGTCTAGGATTACTTGGGAAAATAGCATAATGACCAATAGCTATCCAGCCGCTGGAAGTGTTGGTATTTGGCAGCAAAGAAGTCCCATTCATCTCTAGGAAACAAGGGTAATTGAAAGAACACTGGCCCTAGCAATCAGGAGACCTGGGACTGTCACTAACTCAATGTGTGATGTTAGGCATATTACTTAATCTCTATGGATCTCAGTTTTCTCATGTGTCACACAAATGTTTCAGACCAACTCTTAGGTTTCTTGCAGCTCTAATGTTCAATGATTTTATGATTTACTAATGTAATGAGGGTTTGGTGCTTGCCTAGATCGCATAAGATAACACCCACAGGGAAAGATGCAGGCCCAAAACTTCATTGCATTAGCCTACCTTCCTTTAGGAGATGCAGAATGAGTAAAATAACCTTTTTCCTAAGTGGCAATCAGTCTTTTGTAAGATGTTTCAATGGTAATAAATGGCTTAAATATAGTAATGACAAATAAGATAAACCCACTAAATAACATACATTTCTATATAGTACAACCAAGAATCAAGAAAAAATGACAGAAGAATGACAGATTTGGGCATAACTTATTGAAACAGTCAAGAGACCCAAACAAAACCAATTTTAAAATAATTTCCATAGAAATCAAAGAACTGAACAAATGGAAGTGCATCTCACGTTCATACTTAGGTTGAGCAAGTAAGTTTTTAAAAAGAAATACTTCCCAAGCTAAATTATAGATTTCATGCAGTAGCAATCAAAAAAGCAATCAAAACTCAAGAAGAACTAAGAAAAAGAAGAGTGGTTCTTCTGCTTCTTAACAAAGAGGTAGTGGATGATGGCCATGTGTTACATACTAATAGTTAAGGCCATTATACTGAATTTTTAAAAATTATTTTTGGTTGTTTTAAAGGAGGTACTATGGAGGCAGGGATCATTAGGAAATGATTATCATGAAATATATTAATGAAATATTTTAAAACATATGGGAATAATGGGGACTACCATTAACAGATCTCAAAATATACAATAATGACTTCCTATGATAGAAAAAAATTAGTTCTACACATTCTTCTTTCAGTCAAGTATCACAGATCTCAGTCCAATCTCCCCACCCCCTAGCAATAAAAATAAGTAAAAGGTAATTTGAATTAGGAGAGCTAGTTGGTATAGCAGATGGAGTACTAGGCCTAGAGTCAGGAAGAACTGAGTTAAAATCTGGCCTCAGACACTTTGTAGCTTCGTGACTCTGGGCAATTCACTTAACTCTGTTTGCCTCAGTTTCCTCATCTGTGAAATGAACTGGAGAAGGAAATGGCAAACCAGTCTGCCAAGAAAACCCCAAAAGGAGTCACAAAGAGTCAGACAAGACTGAAAATGACTTCTTGTTCAATCATTTTTTTCAGTTGTGATGACAACAAAAATTTGAATTTTGCAGTATGAAATTTGTTCATATTGCCCAAAGTTTGGGTTTTTGCAGGCTATTTAACTAGGTCAGAACTGGTTACACGGGTCTTCCTATAGATATACCATGCAATAGTACTTTTAAGGGAATTTTAGAGCCCATGTAAAATTGCTTGCCAATAAAGAAACGGCTTGCCTATGGCCTCTAAGAATGAAAGTACTCACATGTGACTTTTAGATAGTAAATTTTAGTGATTTTCATTTAAAAGAACTCAGATTCAGGGGTATTCAAAGAACTAATGTAAGTTGCTAAAGAGAATTCTCATTCTATGAAATAACAATCAAGAACACTCATTGGGGAAAATAGTATAGAAACGGTACTTGCCCTCATGAACCTTCTAGTATAGCAGGGAGGATAAAATGATAAGAGCACGGGGACATTGTAACTGATAGATCTAGTGAAAACAATGAACTTGCTTCCTTAGCTTACCTTTCGTTTGGACTCAACTAATTTGCATCCAGAAGAAGAGAGGATCTTTGGAGTGCCAAACTCTATTTTAGATAGCAATCCATAACTGAAGGTAGTCCTAAAGAAAAGATTTAAACTTAGCTCGGAGGGAATTTGCCTGGGTTTTGTTAGCTGAGTGTGGTGACTGACTAAAGAGTTATCTTTCATTTATTTCATTCATATCCAACTCTTCATGATTCTACTTGGGGTTCTCTTCGAAAAGATACTGGAGTAGTTTGCCATTTCCTTCTCCAGCTCACTTAACAGATGAGGAAACTGAGGCAAATACGACTAAGTAACTTGCCCAGAGTCACAGTTAGTAAATGTTGGATGCCAAGTTTGAACTCAGGTCCTCCTGACTCCAGCCCTGGCAAGCCTCTACTGCATCATCTAACTGCCCCAAACAGCTGGGGACAGGTTCTAGTCATTGTATCCTAACAAACCAGCTAAAATGGCCTGCAAGTGGTTCTGAAGAGAAATGTCCAAAAGTTTGTCTAGGAGGAGAAAATAGGAAAGCAGTGAAAACTTTAACACATGATCATAGACTCATTATGAGCTATCTAAAAGCAGGGGCAGTTTTTTGTTCTGTTTTTGCCTTTCTTTTTATCTTTAGTGCTTAGCACAATGCCTGGCACACAGCAGATGCTTAATAAATGCTTGCTGACTTAACAGACTGTCAGTCAGATGGGAGCTCAGAGACAATCTAGTTCATCCTGTGCCCAAACGTCGACGTCACTGCTACAACTTTCCTGGCAAAACTGTCATCCTGCTTTTGCTTGAAGCTGTCAAGTGACAGGCATCTTACTACTTCCTGAGGCAGTCAGAATAGCTCTAATTGCCAGAAACTTTTGCTTTTCTGCAGCTTCTAACCATTGACCCTCCCTTGAGATCAGACAGAACAAGTATGATAATCTTTCTTCCACACCACAGCCTTTCAGATAGTTGAAGATAACTGAGTAAAAGAAGTGAAAACTTCTCAGACTATGCTCTAAAAATCTAGTAAGGCTTTTCAGGGAAACAGGCCCAAGTTCCCCTTACCCGGAAATCACATGACTTACAGGGACTCAAAACTCTGAGTGGTACGGAGTCACCCCTCTCCTCAGTGACCCTCAGCATAAGATATGCCAAATCAGGACAGAAGTACTTCCTCAAATGTACATTGGGTGGTCTACTGTGTCTTTGTTTTAGTACTTGAAGTAGATTGCAGAGCTTAGATTGTGCACCTGACTGCCAGCCAATGGAAGAAAAGGGTCAGAAGGGGGGCAGGGGAGAATTCCACTTTAGGGCTTTATAACTTTGCCATTTCCTTTTGTAAATTGCTTTTCCCTCCTATTCGTCAGAAGTGGGGGGGGGTTCCATTTCTTGAGATGGTAATAAACCATTTTTTCTACTTCCTACTTTGAGAAGCCTCTGTGTATTGTTTGGGTAAGGATCTCTGTTGCACAGTTTTGAGGTGCACATATAACCATCATGTTTCTAAGTCTTTTCTTTTCCAGGAGAAACTTCTCTACTTCTTTCAGCCAATCCCCAAAAGCCCATATGGCATAAGCTCAAAATCTACCATTCTGGTTGCCCTTCTCTGTATACTCTCCAGATTATCAGTGCCCTTTCTAAAATGTGGGACCAAGACTTAAACACAATGGTGCAGATATTATCTAACTGAATATCTGTTGTTGTTTAGTTGTTTCTGACCCTTCATGACCCCATTTGGGGTTTTCTTGGTCAGTATACTAGAGTTGCTTGCCATTTCCTTCTCCAGCTCATTTTACAGAAGAGGAAACTGAGGCAAACAGGCTTAAGTGACTTTCCCAGGGTCACATAGGTAGTAAGTGTCTGAGGCCAGATTTGAACTCAGGAAGATGAGTTTTCCTGACTCTAGGCCTGACAGTCTTATCTATTGTACCACCTAGGTGCCCAAAACTAGGTGTCTATCAAATCTCTCTATTCCTACATTCTATACCTATATCTTTTGTTGCTGCTCTAACACACTGTTAAATTGTATAGAGCTTATGGTCCAATAAAACTCTTAAGATCTTTTTCAAATTGCTCTGTCTATGCCTCCTCAATCTTGTCCTGGTGAACATGATTTTCAAACCCAAACATTACATTGATTCCTCTTTAATTTCATCATTCAATTTAGTCCAGTGTTCCAGATTGTCAAAATCTTTTTCAATCCTGACTGTCATCCAGCGTGTTAGCTATCCCTCACGGAAGCGTGCCACCTATGTCTTTTTCCAAGCCACTCATAAAAATGTCAGACAAGTCTAAGCATGGGTCTTCACAAAAGCAATGTGTATGACGTTAATAGAGAGACTTAAGGGATTTCCTGTGGACTGATAATGTCCTGGAGTTTTTGGAGCATAGATTTTGCTTCCCCCTATCTCTAGCTAAAAAATCCATTCCCATTTGAAAGTCATCTCCATTCCCCTTCCAAAGCTGGCTCCTATACCTATGATTTCCATATTTATATCTTTTCATAGCTTAAAATTGTTGTTTTAACAAGGAAATGATATAAATGTTATGAATTAGTATCTAATATGCATTTTCTAGAGTAATACATGCTAAGGCTTTGTCCATTATTCCCTATTCATTGCTCTCTAACATGGGTAGCAAGAAAGGGTGAAAGGTGGTCAAAGATGAAAATCAAATGATACTAATTCTACATAAGAAGGCCCTGATAGACTTGCAGCTACTTGGTACCACACACCAAGCTAGAGGGGAAAAACATCATCATTGGACATAAACATTTATAAAATCAGATTTATTAAGGCAAACTGGAACAGGACAAAAGAGCCCTAACAATTACAAATCTTAACTGCTGAGAGTTTAGCTTGGAAACAAAATGTTTCTTGGTATTATATGATCCTCTATTTTGTACTTTTTATACTGAAATATTTGCTTCTTGATGATTAAGTTCATTATAAAGAGGAGAATCTATGTTTTACTAAAAGAAAAATGTTTCTAAAGACAAATCACACCTCTGAAGAATGACTTTTGTTCAATTCATTTTTTGAATGTAATTTTTTTCTTAAAACAAATAAACAACAAGCATTAAACCCTGGAACTGTATAGTGTTACATATGTAATACAATTATTTTGAGAACATCACTGTCGAAATTATTTTGCCTCAATGTGGGATGCTATACAAAATTTGGGAGTGGGATCTTATAAAGTGATTAGAATAAAGACATTATTTGATTTATTTGATCTTGAGTACTGCTTGCTCAGAGAAGAGAGAAAGGAACAACTTCCAAGTACAAGCCATATTTTCAAAGGAAAAACAAATAACTCTATCCCATTGGTCAGGATACCTCTTTGACTTGTACACAATTTTATTCAAAGTAGGAAGTGGGACGGAGGGGGAGAAAGGGAGACGGAGAGGAAAAGGGAGGGATGGAAGAAGAGGAAGAGAGAGAAAGAGGGAGAGGGAGGCTGAGAAACTGAGAAAGGAGAAGAGAAATGGAACTCTTTGTACTCATAAATGTTAGGGGAGTCTGAGGAGACATAAAACTATGTGCTGGGAAACTTGTAAACTGAACATCTTAAGTAATGGAACGTAAAGAAAGATCATGAACTAGTAAACAAAGGAACAGTATTCCTGATAGTAAATAAGTAAAGGGCATTCAAAATAAAGCTCTGGAAGAAAATAAAAAAGGAATTAGATACTGTGCTCTGACCTGAAATGTCTACCTACAGAACACTAAGGGAAATTCTTCCAACATACTCAGTTTGGGAAGAGTGAAAAACAAAAACGGGCCTTTTAAGTAATTAATTTTGCTTCAGTAACTAAGACTCTAGTTCTGTATGTGTATGTAGGTATATGTTAAGGCAGAGCTGGAGGAAATGAGGTATGTTATAGAAACTTCATCAACAATTCTGGGTCAATAGCATTCTTTATCAAACTATTCAGCAAGGACTGATTTTCTCATCTCCCAAAGATACTGCTGACTTAATCTTAAAATATTTTGTTCTACCAAAGGTATCCATTCAACCTAAGCGTCAAATCAACTTTCAAAAATGTCTAGCCTGCTCCCAATGGCAGAACTTCCTTTTCTGAATCCAGTTTTGTAGGACATGATTGAATCAGATGCTGATACCACAAAAATTTCCTAAGAGGCAGAGTTCAAAATAGGAATTTGTTTTTCTGTCTGACTCTTTCTGGGAAAGTGGTGAAATAGCATTGCTCATTTTCCATAAGTAGCATACTAAGTCTCCATAGCATCAGAGTCCATATAGTCAACCCCTTTATTTTATAGATGAGGAAACTGAGGCCCAGGGAAGTAATATGACTTGTCCATTGTCACATGGTTTCAAGCGTGACAAGTTTTCAGAGTCAAGATAACTGTTTATTGACTGACTTCATATTCAGTCCACTTCCTACTATCCCACATGCCCCAAAATTGAAATCCTTATTGTATGATGTTGACTGGCAAATAATATGCTAAAATCAGGTTTGGAGATAGACTGATACAGTGAAAAGAACATTAAAATTTTAGTTCCATAACTTGGTCTGGAATCCCCATCATTCTCAATAATGTATGACTTTGTACAATTCAGTAATCACTCTAGGCTTCACTTTTCTCCTCTATAAAACAAATGGGTTAAAAGACTTCATAGGTTTCCTTCTAGCTCCAATCTTATGATTACTATTTTTTTTGGAGGGCAGGTGGGGTTAAGTGACTTGCCCAAAGTTCACATGGCTAGTAACTGTGTCAAGTGTCTGAGGCTGGATTTGAACTCAGGCCCTCCTGACTCTAGGGCTGGTGCTCTATTCACTTTGCCACCTAGCCACACCCTTGTGATTACTTAAAAAAAAAAAACAATCTGTCATTAGCAGTGTCAGTTCATGAAATTGTAGGTGGAGTCACATATCAATAGAGTTCCTTAAACTCTATGAAGACTATAACCTTTGGTGAAACCATAATAAGTAAATATGTAAATGGTAAATATGTTTACCATTAAAAATCATATCTTGAGTTCAGTTACATTACATCACATTCATTTTGCTTGATAGTGATCTGTCAACTCTTCCATGTTTCTGAAATACAGGAACTATACCAATTTTAGATGCTGAATAATTTTAGACACTTTAGTACTATTCTCAAAAAGAAAATTTAATTTCAGATGAACAGCCATGGAATATTATAAATTCAACTTATTTTTCTATTTAATTCCATCTAATGACAAAAATCTAGAACAAAGCGGTACTTATCAACTGAGGAATGGCTGATCATATTATGGTATAAGCATGTAATGACATACATTTGTGTTGTAAGAAATGACAAAGAAAGGGACAGTTTCAAGAGAAACTTTGGAATATCTGTATGAATTGATGAAGGGTGAAGTGAGCAGAAATAGAACAATTCATATCATAACATCAGAACTGTGAAAGAAAATGTTTCAAAGACTGAAGAATTCTGATCAATGCAAAGATCAAACACAATTCCAGAAAACCCATCATGAAGAATGCTACTTACCTCTTGACATGGTGGCAACAGGTTCAGAGATATAGAATTAAGACATATTTTTGGAAAAGATCAATATTTGTTTTGTTTTGGTTTTGACTATGCATATCTGTTTATAAGGATTTTGTTTTTTTGCTTTTTTCTACCTCAGTTGGGGCTGGGGAGGGCAAAGGTAGGATGATGGTCAAATAAATGCTTATTAAAATCCATCTAGCATTTCTTTATCAAAAAATAATTCTCTGGGGCAGTTAGGTGGCACAGTGAAAAGAGCACTTACCCTGGAGCCAGGAGGACCTGAGTTCAAATCTAACCTCAGACACTTACACTTACTAGCTATGTGATCTTGGGCAAGTCATTTAACCTCAATTGCCCTGCTTTCTCCCCTCCAAAAAGCTAATGATGATGATGATGATGATGATGATGATGATAATAATAATAATAATGCTATATCATTTTCACTACACATCCAAATTTGAAAGGTCCTTATAAATAATCTACCTCTAGGGAAAAATATGAAAATATGTTTTCTGTGTCGAAGATGCTTTATGATGGGATGATAACAGAAATTACTAGCTCAGTTGGTGACCACAAAGGCGAAAGTAAGGAACTAGGGAAGTAGCTGAAGCTATCTATGGAAAATAAACAAATAAATGCACAATCTATAATATGAAAGGGGGTACGAGGGGGAATGTTAGTAAATGGACTTTAGAAGAAAAATCAGATGATTTTTTTTTGAGTTGCCTTAAACAACAAAGACATTCTCTACTTAGATGAATAGCCACCTCACAAAGTTAAACTGCCTTGGGGAAAAATAGGCTAGCATTAGCATTTTCAAAGAGGTATTCATAGCATGATAAATGAGGCTTAAATGATTGACAGTTGAAGTTGTCTTTTCATAATATTGGTCCTTTCTGCTATATATTCTCATGAAATGACATGATAAAGTTTTTTTGTCCATTATAACCTGACCCTGCCCTATTTCTTTCCAAGTTTCATATACCTTATACCTCATAATGAACCCTGTATCTAGTTACACTGGCCTCCTTGCTGTTCCTAAAACAAAATACTCTAGCTTTCAAATCTTTGGAGTATTTGTTGGCTGTCCCTCATACATGGCATGCTCTCCGTTCTCATTTCTGTCTCCCGGGTTCCTTCAAGTTCCAATAAAATCAAGTCTTTTACAGAAAGCTTTTGCCAATTCTCCTTCATTATACCTTCCCTATGCTGATTATTTCACATTTTTTCTGCATATAGCTTAATGGTCCACAGTTTACATGTTATCTTCTCCATTAGGTTGTGAGCTTGGAAGCAGTGACTGTCTTACCGTTCTTTGTATCACCGGTGCCTAGCACAGTGCCTGGCACAGAATAGGCACTTAATAAATATTTACTGGTTGACTGGCTGGCACCTAAAACAATTCCGAGTGACGCTACCATTCTGAACCATCCACCTCACCTCTTCACTCTCTCTCCCTTCCTTCCTTCTACCCCGTGTTGTTTAAGAGGCTTCCCCTTTAAGCCTTTCAATGATACCCACTGGCATTGCTTAGCCATAGGGGTGCCCACAACAGAACTATATTCTGTTGCCTAAATAGTAACTAGCCAAAGAAAGGCTCCAGCTGAGTGGATCTAGTGTCCTACTGTAGTTTGGGAGGAAAATCTGGGAGGTATGTTGGTTGGTAGAGATTATTTTTGTCAATTATTTAAGATATCAGAACTGTTTTTGAAACTATTTTATTGTTTCACTACAATCTTACAATTTTGCATTACTTAGTCTATTCTGAATTTATATGACCTACCCTCATCACTTTTTTAAGTGCTGAGGGCCTTCAAAATAAGAAAAAAACATGATCCCTGGAGTAAAAGAGGCTTATAATCTAAATGACGAGACAAAGTAGACTGTTCATAACAGGTGTCTTACAGTTGTTTATTCACTTAGACTGTTTATGAGCTATTACTCATAATTTCCTCGTGAATCAACATGGCACATCTGGAAGAACAAAACCTCCCACTAACAAAAATGAATTCCTAGAGTGTAGGTGCCACACAATACTGCAATTAATTCATATGGGTATCCTATAGGGCTTTTTTACCTGAGGCATTGAGAGGTGGTGACTTGTTTTTTTTTAATGTAATAAATTTTATTTGTTTTCTTGTTTACATCGTTCATTTTCATGAGATTTTTGAGTTACAAATTTTCTCCCCATCTTTCCCCTACCCCACCCCCAAAACAGAGATCCCAATGTGGAGCCCCTCCCCTGGTGTGCTCTTTAACTTTTTGGTAGGGCAGGGAGGGCCTCCCTATCCCAGCCCCTGTATATCTTGATTCCTAGTTGCA
>CM053601.1:90457613-90497438 GCA_028646575.1 Pseudocheirus occidentalis
GTGGGAGAGGACTGGAATGAGAGGAGACAGGGAGAGACAAAATGGGGCTAATCATCCCACATCCCGTGTGGAAGAAGCAAGGGATAACTGTTACAACTTTACTTTCATTTACTCTCATTGAATCTGGCTTAGGGAAGAAATGGCACAAACTCTAAAATGGGCATCATGCCACACAAGAGAGTAAGGAGTGTGGGGATATGAGTGGGGATGATGGAGGGGAGGGCAGGTTCTGGGGGAGGGATGCTGGATGCTCACACTTCAATAAAGGGACAGGGACAGGGTAGAGAACAGAACAAGGGGGGCAATAGGAAGGACGGACATATGATCACTGTCATAATATGTCGACTATGAAGATGTCCTGTATAATCACACCTACACAGCCTGTATTGAATTGATTGTCCTTCCAGTGGGGGTGGGTGACAAGGGAGGAACTGAAAGAATGTAGAATATAAAGCTCTGCAATACTTGCAACTAGGAATCAAGATATACAATGTCTGGGATAGGGAGATGCTCCCTGCCCTACCAGAAAATTAGAGAGCAGACCAGGAGAGGGGCTCCACATTGGGATCTCTGTTTTAGGGGTGGGGTAGGGGAAAGATGGGGAGAAAATTTGTAATTCAAAAATCTCATGAAAATGAACGATGTAAACAAGAAAACAAATAAAATTTATTACATTAGAAAAAAAACCAACATGTGTTATATGCCAGTCACTAGAGATAGAAAGACAAAAACTAAACTGTGTCTTATTGGAGCTTACCTTCTTACTAAGTAAATCATTCCAAGGAGTTACAGACTCAGTTCAGAAAAGAGATAAGGCCTGAACCTGTGACCTAATTGATCTAGGGAAACTCTGGAGTGTGAAAATTCCCTCTACCAATACAGTCTACTATATTCTCTGAAATTTGTTGTTGTTTACTCATTCAGTTACATCTGACTCTGTGACTCCATGGACTGTAAGCATGCCAGGCCCTTCTGTCCTTTACTATCTCACCAAGTCAAACTCTTCTTTATTGATATTGGACACTTTTCGACCTGAGGGGCTCATTAATGGAATTTTTATAGTCTTAGAGAATTTTGTAAAGTTTATTGTCTTTTAAATAATGGTTCATGACCCAAGTCACATTAACATAATGAACTGAGTGGCAGCAGGGGTTGTGACAGTGCTAATGTTCTTGAATTATCATTAAAGACTTAAGAAGTTTCATCATATCTAAGTAAAATATTCAAGTGGTCTATGAAGACTAAATAACTGAAAGGTTAAGTTCACTAGGTCATTTCATTTGTTAATCTAGCAAAACAAAAGATATCAACATTCTAGTTTCTAACTTTTCCCAGTTTATTTATTATGATTTTCATTTTAAATGGTTAGGGATATTGAAACAACACATATAAAATAAATATAAAATATGAACAATTTAATTTTTTAGGAAGGTCATAGGTCTAATAAGGACAATTTATCCAAAACAGAACAGGGTTTAAGGCGGCATGATGGAAGAGGAGAGTAGGATAGAGTCGGAGGAGAACAGGGGAAGAATGGGGCTGAAATGGACAAGTATGAAGGAGGGAGACATAGTGGAAAGGGAAGGTAACTTGAGCCTAGACAGACTAGAACTCAGAATCACAAAGATTATGGTTGAAAACATAAGGCAGCTTGTTATAAAGGCCTTTGTAGGAGCAATGACAGTATTAATTTAATTTATTAATCACCAAGCAAGAAGTGTTAGGGGAGGGTGGAGTGTTAGGGTATTGTTGCTGATAGAAGGTACTCACCCAGCAATCCTTAGCCACATCAGCTGTGCCCCACCTACCTACTTGATAGCTTTACCCATAGTTCCCATAGGTACCTGAAACTCAAGGTGTCCAAAACTAAATGAATTATCTTTACCTTTAAATACACCCTTCCTCTTAACTTTTTGATTTCTGTTGAGGGCATCAGCATTTGGGGTATATCTCTAGGTATTATGCTAATTTTAAAAATTCTTAATTTAATGAACACCAAAAGTAGAACAGAGAAAGAATTTATGTGAAACCATGAATCTCTATTACATGCAGCTTTTCTAAAGAAGTATAATAAAGTATAATACATTCAGCATGTTATTTTCAAAGCTGTCCTGCTTGTCTTTAGTTCCTTTGGAACTTCTTGGTGTTTCTTCTGTGTATTTTAAAAATTCCCTCCCTCCCTCTCTCTCTCTGTCTCTCTCTCTCTCTGTCTCTCTCTCTCTGTCTCTCTCTGTCTCTCTTTTTCTCTCTCTCTCTCTCCCCCTCCCTCCCTCCCTCCACAGAATTACTAACTATTCTTTCTTTTTTCTTCTTTTGGGAAAAAAAGAAAAATGAAACCCCATTACAAAAAAATTGAATCAAGCCTAACAAATTCATGTACTAGCCATGTTTTTAAAAAATCTCAATCTCTAAGTCCATCACTTCTTTATCAAGAGACAGGAAGCCCCTTTCACTATGAGTTCTCTGAAATCATGACTGTTCTTTGTGTTGACAATTCATTATTTTGTAAGTTCTTGAAGTAAGGGATTTTTTTTTCTTCTTTTGTAATCCCAGTGTTTAGTACAGTGTTTGGCACATAATACATGCTTAATAAATGTTTATTGATTAACTGATCAAACTCCTAAGTCTTTTAAAAGTTGATTGTCTTCACAGAAACTAGCCGTGTGACCTTGGGCAAGTCACTTAACCCCCAACTACCCTCCAAAAAGCAAAAAAAAAAAAAGTTGATTGTCTTTACCATATTGTTATAGTATAAAACGTTCTTTTGGGTCTGCTCACTTTATTCTTCATACATATCTTCTTAGGTTTTTCTTAAAATCATCCTCTCCATAATTTCTAACAGCATAATAGTAATATATCATATTTGCATACTCACATATTCATATCATATTAACTTGTTCTGTTTTCCCCAATTGATACACACCCTCTCAATTTCTAATTCTTTGCCATTGTAAAGAGGTCTGCTTTAAATATTTTTCTGTACAGATGGATCCTTTTCTTCTTTTTTTTATCTCTTTGGGTTATGGATCTAGTAGTGGCTTCTCTGGGTCAAAGTTGAGTAGCTTTGGGGGTATAGTTTCAACGGCTAGATTAGTTCACAGCTTTACCAATAAGGACATCGCCCATTCCTCTAATAAGCCTGGTTCACAACCTGGTAGGCATTCCGGATTCAATACTTTAATTCATTTCCATATCAATTCAGTAAACAAGTCTCATCTCTTCTACCTCCATGACATCTATTACCTTCTCTCTATACACACTACAATTATTTAGTACTATATCTCCTCTCCTCTCACCTAGATTATTAAAATAATCTTCAAATTGTTCTTGATTCTCTTCTCTTCTCTAATCAGTCCTCTACATAGCTTCCACATTGATCATTCTAATGCAGAAGACTGACTGTATCCCCTCTGCTCAAGAAACTTCAGTGAATCCTCATTGCCCTTAGAAGAAAATTCTAACTACTCTATTTCACATAAAAAAATCTTTTGTAATCTGACTTTAGTCTGACTCATTCTACCTCATACAATGTTCTACTAAAGCAGCAGCTCTCAACCTGTGGGTTGCGATCACTTTGGGGGTCAAATGACACAGGGGTCACAAGGGTCACCTAAGACCATCAGAAAACACATATTTCTGATGGTCTTAGGAATTGAGACACCACTCCTCTATCTGTCTCCAGGCAGGTCCACCCACATGCAGATACGCCCACATAAGAGGATTGAAGGGTCTCGCGGTATTAGGAAGGTTGAGAACCACTGTACTAAAGCCACTGTTACTTTGACATATATCAAACTGACATTACACATATAACACATACCCACAGAGTAGCTTAAATCAATGATGTTGAATGAATTTTCAGATTAGTTAAAAAACCAAACAATTTTGTTGTTTTTCTGTCTGTAAAATTATCTTTTGTCATGTGAGTGAGTGAATGAGTCTGTGTGTGTATATGTGTGTGTGCGTATATGTGTGCATGTATGTGTGCATGCGTGCTAAAGACAAGGCACTTTTAAGAAGTCATGTGGATTCTGAATTGTCCTCTTGTATCTTCTTCAATGCATTGTAATAACTCTGTAACTGGCATGTTTCTCCTACTTGAAGAGAATATGAGAACCTATACTGTAGATAATTTAGAAAGCAGATAAATTAGTTCCACTTTCAAAAGATTTCCTGTTGCAGTCTCCATGATTGCTTTAAGTGTTTTTCTAATGAGCATCAACTGGTTGACAAAGAGAGGAAATTTAAAGTTAAGTGAAAGTCAAAGTATTAATAGTGGGTGCCAATTAAAAAAACTACTAGAAAATAAAGTGAGTGACCACCAGTTGGGGAATGGCTAAATTGTGGTATATGGATGTAATGAAATGTTATTACATTGTAAAAAGCAATAAATATGAGAAATTTAAAGAAACATGGGAAAACTTATATGAATTGATGTAGAGAGAAGTAAATAAAATCAGAAAACAATATGCATAATGACTATAATAACACAAATGGGGGGAAAAAACTAAAAAGAAGCTTGCTGTAGAATAATTGTAATGACCAGTCTTGGCCCTAGAAAAAGAGATGAAGAAAAGTACTTTCTCCTTTTTTGCTGAAGAGGTGGGGGACTATGGGTATGGAATGTATATGGTTTCAGAGATGGTTATTGAACATGTTGGGTTTGCTTAACTTTTTTTCCTTTATTACTATGGAAGATTCATTGGGGTTAGCATGGGGAGTATGTTTGGAAATGGCTGTGGTGAACAAGAAAATACTAAAAATAATAATACTTCCCCCAAACTATGAAAAATTATCCCTTAATGTAACGTCAATATAAAAACAGAATTGAGCAGAATGCATTTTGCATAATAATAACAAGGATAATAGCAAGCATTTATATAGTACTTTAAAGTTTGAAAAGCACATTACAAATATTATCTCATTTTATCCTCACAGCAATCCTGGTATGCTAATTATCCCCATTGTACATGTGGGGAAAATGAAGCAGAAAGTATTGAAGTGACTTGCCCATGGTCACACAACTTGAAATGTATGAGGTCAAATTTGAACTCAGGTCTTCCTGATTCCTGGTCCAGCACTCTTATCTACTGTACCATGCAGCACTTCAGGAATGCAACTACCATGTAAAACATACTTTCAACATTTTAACTCCTATTACTTCCTTAGGTTTTCTCCCCATTCCATCATTTCCCCCCTCCCATTTTAAAGGTAAAGTTTTTTTACAGTTTAAAATGACAATGAATTGGCAGGTATTTCTCTAAACAGTAGGACTACAGAAACAGGCCCTTGTCTTTTATATGTAAGACATAGGTTACACTATTGTTAGTGAATTTAATCTATGAGGCTCAAAATAGGCAGGAAAAACTTCATCTTAAAGATATGGACTGAAAGTTGCTTTTATCAGAGTTTTGAGTTAAGAAAGTTTTTTAGTATTTCTTGATCAAACAATCCAGCATGCAGCAAATGAAACAAAAAACAAGCAACCAAAAGTTTTGTCTTTCTTGCTCCCACATCCCTTTGTTGTTGTTGCTAATTCTATTTTAACTGCTATAGCCACTACGTGGCAGCTAGGTGTTGCGGTGGATAGAGTGCTCAGCCTGAAGTCAGGAAGGCTCCTCCTTTCTGGATTCAAATCTGACCTCAGACACTTACTAACCAAGTGACCCTGGGCAAGTTATTTTACCCTGTTTGCCTCAATTTCCTCATCTGTAAAATGACCTGGAGAAGGAAATGGCAAACCACTTCAATATCTTTGCCAAGTCATAAAGAATAGAACATGACTGAAAAATGACTAAACAACAATGGTCATTGTGTATATTTTTTCCCTTGTTCTGTTTGTATCAATTCAAGTAAGTCTTCCCATGCTTCTCTAACATGTGCTAAATTCATCATTTCAAATAGCACAATAATGTTCCATTACATTCATGTGCCATAATTTGTTTAAGCCATTACCTAACTGATGACCATCTACTTTACTTCCAGTTCTTTGCTACTATAGAAAGTGCTGGTATAAACATTTTGGTGACTATGATGACTTTCTCTTTTTAATCATTGCCCTCCTTGGGGTATATGCCTAGATGTGGAACCTCTACTTTAGCACAATTCCCAATTGTTTTCCAGATTGGTGGCATTTTTAATAGATTTTTTGAGTGTTTAACCCTGATGTGAATGATCTTAATGGGGAGAAATTATGGTAACACTGAAGGATACTCTCATAGCACTATATAGTTTAAGTTAACCTTCTTTCGATACAAAATTCAATTTTAATCTTCAGTTTTCATATGTAATTCTTAAGATTTATTTTCCAGGTAGGCTTATTTAGATAATTTTATAATAGAATAATATTTTACTATAAGTAGCCCCCTTTTCAGCAAGCAAACATTTGTGCAAGGAAAAAGTCCTATGGTCATATAGGCTGTTAAAGTTACAGAAATACCAGCATCTGAAGGCCCATTTAACACAGTCTTCTGGACTCTGTTCTATGCTTCCTCATTTTGTGAAATCTCATTCAAGGGCTCTAAAGAGGTGCTGACATTTGCACAGCAGGTGACTGAGAAGATTCCGAAGGAATTGTCCAAACCTGGACAATTCCAAGCACCACATCCTTAACGTTCAGCATTTTGTCCACATTTGAGAACACTAAAGAGAGGAAAGGAAGCTATAACGTGCTCTGAAAGAATTCGCCAGCTCCCTCAGCATATCCCAGATTCAAACTGACTTGTACAAACTAACACCCTGTTGTTTTTCCTAGGACACTTAATCTACGTATCATTAAAAGGTGAGGAAGAGTAGACAGGAGTGTTAACTTTAAGTAAAACCATCTGTAGATGAATTGGAACTAGGTCTGGGATTTGACTGTGTGTACCCTTGCTACACTTTTTACCTTTATGAAATTTTTAGTGGGATGATTTTGGAAATAGATTTATCCTGCTATAAAAAGCAGGAGACATATTTCCATAATAATAATAATAATAATAATAACAATAATATATTTATATGGCGCATTAAAGTTTTCAAAGCATTTTACACATGTTATTTCATTTGATACTTCTAACAACCCTAGAAGGCAAATGCTATTATTATCCTCTTTTTTTTTTTGGAGAGCAGTTGGGGTTAAGTGACTTGCCCAAGGTCACACAGCTAGTTTTTGTGTTAAGTGTCTGAGGCCAGATTTGAACTCAGGTCCTCCTGACTCCAGGGCCGGTACTCTATTCACTGCGCCACCTAGCCGCCCCTTATTATCCTCTTTTTACAGATGAAGAAACTGAGGCTTAGAGAAGTTAGTGATTTGTGCAAAGTTACACAGAAAGGAATTGTCTAAGGCAGAATTTGAGCTCATTCTTTCTGACTCCATGTCCAGCATTCCTTATCCATTATGCTACCTCCAGTGCTTTTTGTTTTTTCTTCCCAATTCATCTCTTCATAGTGAAACAGTAAAGGAACACTTAACTGAAAAAACAAATTACATAAAAACAAATTTCGCCTTTTAAATGAGGGAACTGAACTCCATGGCCTCTGATGTCCCTTCCAACTCTCATGATTTCAAGTGATCCAAGAGGCTGAAGAGATTGGTCAGTGAGTTCAGAAATGAAGAAAAAGATCACACACACACACACACACACACACACACAACATGCTTTTTCAAAAGGTGAAATTCTTCCTGGAAATTTGTCATTTATTGAACTATTTCTATTCTAAGTTATTAGGAGTTTAAGAACTTCCTGGTAAGACTGACTGGTGAAAAGACAGACTACTAGTTCTGTTGAAATCACCCAGTGACTTAGCAAATAGTAAACTTTTGGATGAATCATACAATATTGCTACATAGTAAGTTCTTAGTAATTTGGGACCACTCATGGCAAAAATTGGAAAATGTCAATTTTAAAATGATGAGATTTGATCATTTAGTCCTGCCTATTTAAATTCGTTCATTTGGTGGCAAAAGACTTTCCTGATAAATACTTATATGGTAATTCAGCATCCTTATCAGGAAAGGGAAAGAAGGAAAGAAGGAAACAACAAATTAAGTGCCCACTATATACTAAATACTTTATTATCTCAAATTAAACATTATCTCATTTGGTCCTTACAACATCCCTGGGTAGTAGGTGACTTCTTATTTCCATTTTATACATAAGGAAACTGAGGCAAACAGAGGTTAAGTGACTTTCTCAGAGTTACAGAGATAGTAAATGTCTGAGGCTGGATTTGAACTCAAGTCTTTTTTACTCCAAGTATATTATTACTAGCCAGCTAGAGACAGGAATAGGATCCTATAGGCCTCTCAATCTTTGTCCAGACTACATTGATGATATGGCATTTTTCCCACAAAGGGATGGTGTAAGAAGTTCCAAAGATGCCTTCAATATCTTCCTTTTTTTTTTGCATAGGAAAAGTTCTAAAATAGTCCGTTTTCCCCCCATACCTCCCCAAAAGACTATTTTATGGAGAACTCACACAGGACAAGAATTCATATGGTGATCAGAAGAAGCAACACAAGGACACTCTCAAGGTCTCTCTTAAGAACTTTGGAATTGATAGTGTTACATGGGAGATACTGGCACAGGACCCCTCAGCATGGTGTGCTCTCATGAAGAAGGTGTTATTCTCTATGAGCAAAACAGAACTGAAACAGCTCAAAGGAAATGCAGGATGTGCAAACTTAGAGTATCCACCCCCAAAGTTCACAAAAATCCCTATTTGCGACCAACCTCTAGTAGAACATTCTGAGCTTATACTGGACTGATCAGACACAGTCAGAAACACTGTAACTTGACTCTAGCATAGTAATGTTATTTTGTTCCTCTTGGAGAATGAAGAACAACAACCAACCAGCAAAAGTTCTGTCTCTAACGTATTTCAGAGATAGCACCTCCTTTAGAAATAGTGCTTACTTGGGAACAAGGTATTGTTTGTTATATCGATTCCAGGTCTTTGAGCTTTGGGATCTTTGAGCAAAGTAATTGGTAGATGTAGAATGAGAATGTGTGAACATTTTCTAATTGACTTAGGGGACTATGGAAGGTTCTGTTTATGGTGTCAGGTGCTAGGCAGTTGTCTAGGTCTGAAGACAAACTTATCTATCAAGTTGTTAGTGGGAAAAGAAGAAGAGATATTCTCAGTTGTTTGTGGAGGAAAAGCAAAGTTTACAGCATAAATAATAATACACACTTACAGGATACTGACAAGTTGATATGAACATGAATTTTTCCAGGGGATTTGGGAGAAGAGCCAGAACTACCTTGTGTTTTCTTTGGTACTTTCCCTTCTCCTTTTGTTCTTCAAATTATAAATATGAATGTTAACTCATATTCCATGGAGGGAGAGGGAGAGAAAGGAGGACAGAATAAACTTCCAATTCACAAAGATCCTAATAAGAAAAAAGATTTACTTATTAATATAGCTACTGATATCTGTGCATGTTCTATAGTGAACATTATTAGTTTATTTGCATTTCCCCAGAGAGAAGGACACTTGTTATGAAATTCAAAATCTAAGAAGCAAAAATATTCTCATATATTACTGACAGACACTACCAATGTAGAGACCAGGTATTATAGAAACCATTGAAACAGTTAAAATTGTGTTGGCCCTATAATACATGGCAAATAGGTTCCTGATCAAGAGAAGAACCAAAGAATAATCTCTAGCTTTTCCATTTATTATCTGGGCTTCCTTGGGCAAGTTAGTTTAGTTCCTGTCGGCGTTAGTTTCTTCCTTTGGAGAATTAGGGATTCGACTAGATAACCATATCTGTGATTCTGTGATTCAAGTATAAGTAAGTTATCACTGACTTTGGTAAAACTGAGTGCCTGTACTAACCTTTCAAGTGTGTGAACCTTTTTTTTAATATAAACAATTTAATAGACTCACCCTTTCTCCATGATACATTTAATGCTATTAGTATTTGTTGATTGAGAAAACATAACTGAATTATAGATTCCCTTCAATAAGTCCATGCCACCCCTCCCCCCATGGGTTCAGGGTCCACAGATTGGGAACCACTGTGTGGTGGAAACAATAAGGTCCTTCCCCATGAAGGCTATGCTAGTTTTCCTTAAAAGATATGGAAATCTTACTCCAGTCCTAATTGGCTCAGGGAAGGTCAGGCAGATCCTGAACATAGCTTTCTGGCTCACAAAATACAAAAACCAGGACAAAAACCTTCCTTCTGACTGCTTAGGTCAGTGTGGACAATGAAGAAAACTCTGCCCAACTGAATCAATTCTATATTCTTGCTAAATACTCTTTCCCTGCCCCAAATGTCCTTCCTCTACTGCAGCTATGTAAAATCCCTCCTGCCAACTGTTGAATCATCTACAGATATTTCATTTTGCTCCACTTTCAAACCTGAGCTGTCAGTCCACCCAAGTCAGGCCTGGTCAACAACAAACTGAATCAGAGGCTATATGCACTATTGACTTCACTCAGAGCAAGCCTCTATTTCTTTAACATTAGTCAGCCTTTTGGAAGGTTATCGTTGAACAAGCACGACAAATGAACCCTAAATGCCAAGCTGTCTTTCAAGCAGTTAATCATTTACCGTATGTACTGGGTTAGGAACTGTAAGGGATATGAAGTAAGTATAAGCAATGGTCCCTATATACTAGATATTTGTCCAGACAAGGTTTTATTAAGAAGAAATCATTAGGTAACTCAAGAACAGGGGATAAAGGGTGTTAGGAGTTGGAGAAGAGTCTAGCTCTTCAGGAGGCCAAGAAGACAAAAACCTTGCCTTTTCTAGACATGACTTTAGATGAGATATTATCAGTAATCCAAAGTAAGATGATACTTAATGGCACTTAGCATTTAGTTCTAGCAAAGAAAACCTGTAAAGAAGTCATCATGTGTCATCATCACCATCCTATCTTCCTTTCTAGAACCTTCTCTAACCTTTCTCATGCACCTTAATGGGACCAGTCTTAGACTTCTTTCAAAGGGCCTCTTTCAGCATCTTTTCCCCCTCAGATGCTCTTCAAAAGCCACAGACCTTAAATATAAATTATAAATTATAATTTAAATATAATTTAAATAAACATAAATTATAATTTAAATCTAAATCTTTAACAAATGGAGTCTTTTAAAGAACAAGATGATGGTAATAGAGTAAAGATTCTTTATTGTTTCAAGTTCCTAAGGAGTATCTAATTAATACGAAAAGTCTCAGTTTCCTTATCTATAAAGTGATAAGAATAAATATCCTTATTTTACTGGGCCTTGGAGCCTGGCAGTTCCACTTTCTGACCCTTGCCAGCTCTGTGACTTTGAAGCAAACTAATTATCCTCCTTGGATGCATAAAATTAGGAAATTGGACTAATTGGCTGCTATGGTCTCTTCTGTCTCTAAATTTCTGATCCTGTTGTACTTAGACCCCAAAGTTTTTGTGAGGATGAAATGAAATAGTATATGCAAAGTGTGACATAAACTTTAAGGAGATATATAGATTTTTTATTGTTGTTGGGGTGTTTCATTCATTTCTGACTCTTTGTAACTACAATTGGGGTTTTCTTGGCAAAGATACTGGAGTGGATTGCCATTTCCTTCTCTAGTTCATTTTACAAATGAGGAAACTGAAGCAAATAGAGTTAAGTGACTTTCCCAGGGTCACACAGCTAGTGTCTGGGGCCAGGTTTGAATTCAGGAATATGGGTCTCCATGATTCCAAGCCCAACACTATCCATTCACTGCTTCAGCTATATGAATAGCTATTATTGACCCTGTGATTTTATGCATATAGGAGCTGAGCCTTCCTATTATTTCTAAAACTAAATCATTCATTCTGCTTTCCTAAGCTGCTACTCAGACCTTCACCTGGTATTTAATCAGTGGAGGAGAGGAGAAACATGAGACACACTGCATCCCCTGACAGCACCTAACAGGTAGCATGGTACTTTTTGTGCTGGGCTTGATACTAATCAGGTAAGCTAGTCAATGACAGTGGGGGAAAATAAGAGTAATCTCTTCCTCCTTACATTTTATGTATCTTTTAACATATTTGGGAGGCCTATGAGTACAAAATTATTCCACAGTGCCCTGCTTGAAGATGAAGTGAATACTTTTAAATGGTGACATATATCTGACCACTATATAGATCAAACCTCAATTCAAGTAAAAAAAGATTGAGGATAAGGAAAATATATACATCTCAGCTTATGATGGATGTTCCCTTACAAGGAAAAAGGAAATGTGATTTTTAGACACCCAAGCTATAGAATATGGATCATTAAAGGGTCTTTGGAGGACAGTTCAGTCTTCTCATCTAAAGTGACTTGCTCAGGGTTACAGAAGTCATGACAGAACCAGGATTTGACCTAGGTTTTTCAGTTCCTAATCCTGTGCTCTTTCCATTCCTTAACTTTTATATCACATCTTGATTCCCTGAAAATTTTCAACCTTAGCTCAAGCTCAGTATGGATGGTGCTTATCCTATCAAAAGGCAGTAGCAAAACCTGATGAAGAGAGGAAGAAATCACAATGCAAATGGTTTGGTTATACTTTTCAGTTGCTACAAAGCCCTAGAAGGTGACTTTTAATCTAAAGAGGGAAAACATGTACAGAAATAAACAGGTACAAATACATGGAAGCCTCTGAGTCACTGTACTGCCAAAGCAGATTCACAATTCAGGCTATGACCTCTGGCTTATAGATACTTCCAGTGCCCTTAGTCCCCCTGGCAATATGAATAGCATGGCAGCAAAGGAGGCAAATGATTTTATGGAGTATGCTAATAAATTAATAAATCTAAAGCTGAAAGATAACTGGTAGACAACTGGCTCAAAGGCCAGTTAGTTTGACCCCTTCATTTTATAGAAGAGGAAACTGAGATCCAGGTAAGTTAAGTGACTTTTCCAAAGTCAAAAATGTTCTAAGTATCAGAGATGAGAACTGAACCCAACTCTTCTGACTCCAGAGCCAGGGATCTTTCCCACCAAATCATAGACAGGACAATGGGTATATAGTTTCCCCCAAATAGAATGTAAGGTTGAAGGCAGGGATAATTCTCCGGGAAAAGCACTAAGAGCTGGGGGAATCAGGAAAAGACTCTTACAGTAAGGTGGTACATGAATTGAGGGCAATTAGGTGGCACAGTAGTTAGAGGGTTGGATCTGAAGAACCCTCTTCCTGAGTTCAAATCTTGGGCAGGTCACTATCACTAAACTCTGCCTCAGTGTCCTCATCTGTAAAATGATCTGGAGAAGGAAATGGCAAGCCACTCGAGTATTTTTGCCAAGAAAACCCCAAATGGGATCATGTCAAGAGTTGGACATGACTAAAAATGACTGAATAACAACACAGTTGAGTCTTGAAAGGAGCTAAAAGTCCTGAGAGGCTGAATTGAGAAGAAAGAATTTCAAGCACAGGTGAAAGGTCTGTTGAAAGCCATAGAATTGGGAGTTGGAACACTATAGAAAAGGTGTGTTTGTGATGGGGTGGTTATGGGGGTGGTGGCCACTGAGTAGACTCATTTGCCTAGAAGCAGAATATATAAAAGAGAGTAGTGTGTAATCAAGCTCAAAAGATGGGTTGGGGCCAAAATGCGAGCAGTTTTAAATACTAGAGGAGGTATTTTATCCTAGAGGCAGTCAGGTTTGCTTAGCTCTCAAAGGTTTCCTGCTCTTACCCACTGCCAGAGAGGTTCAAGGGTCAGAAGTCCAATTTACTCAACATAGCTTAGGGGTCATCCTTTTGACTAAACTGTGGAAATTGAGTTATCATTAGACAAAAGACTTGGTTTCTGCTGTATTTCTAGTGCAGTGGTTCTCAACCTGTGGGTTATGTTCAATTTGTAACAATGAAAATATATCCTGCATGTCAGATATTTACATTATAATTCATAAAAGTAGCAAAATTACAGTTATGAAGTAGCAACAAAAATAATTTTATGATGGGGGTCACCACAACATGAGGAACTGTATTAAAGGGTCATAGCATTTGGAAGGCTGAGAACCACTGTTTTAGAGTTAGCCAACATTGTGCTTACAAGAGGTGGGGTTGGAGGATTAAAGCTGATTTTATTCTGTTCCAATCACAACTTGGTATACAAGGAAGTTGGAGGAACCAGCCTGATCTTTTCTTTTTTTCTAAGCTATTTTCAATCGACAAGAATTTATTTTTTCCTTCTTTCCATCTCTCTTGACCATTCTCCTCTCCCCCAAGGTGGGGAACCCTTGTAACAAGTGTGCATAATAAAGGAAAACAAATTCCCACATTGGTCATGTAAAAAAAAAATGCAAGTCTCATTCTGTGTTTGAGTCCATCACCTATGGACTTTTATCATTTTAATCTTTGGGGAACAGAAAATGTCCATGTGTGACCTGACCTTGCTAATTGTCTTCACATTTCCAGTTAACATTTAGAAATGGATGATGCTCCTCTTTACAAAGGAGCCCCACTGACTGGTTAATTGATTCACGTGTCTGCTAACTCATTTCATACTAACTGCTTTTTTAACAGCTAACAAAACACAGCCAGAGTCCCATTATGCTTCAGTTGTAACCTCCCGAAAAAGAGAAAATGAGGGGGTGGTAGGGAGGGTGGAAATCTTTGGGATTTATTACATTGAAAACAGTCTGAGATGTGCTCCTGTGGTAAACATGTACCCAAAGCCAAGCAGACTCTTGTGCCAAAGCCTGTTAAAGCCTCTTCTTTTCTAGGCACGTTAAAAAAAATTCCCATAGGTATCCCATGGCCAGACTTTATAATGCAACACTGTTCACTGTTCTGCAGGGTCTGTTTTGGCCCTTCAAAAATCTTTTCTCAAAGGCTACTGGGCTCCTTTTACAACTTCACACTGTCATATGGCAAAGCTCAAAGCGTGGCTCTAATTCACAGGACTGGGAGTGGGGGTGGGGAGGAGTGGGAAACAGAAGCCTTCTTCTCCCTTCTTCCCTCTTCTTCTCCTTCTCCCACTCACCCTCTCCTATCTTTTTGTAATGACAGTAGGCCATCCCATTAAACCATGGTGGATATAAAATTTACCACGTAGTCTTGGGTTTTGTGCTCTTCTCTCTTCATACATTTTGTTTGTGAACTGATCATGTCTCAAGGCTTTAGTTTTTTGTTTTTAATGATCACAGATAAAAGAAAATTTGGTGGTCAATTTATTCCAAACTTCTTATTTTACAATGAAGAAACTGAGGCCCAGTGAGGTTAAGTGGCTGTCTCAATTGTATTTTTAAATCCCTAGTGCTTAGCACAGTGCTTGGCACATGGTAATTGTTTATTAAATGCTTTTTTCATTCATTCATTCATCCTAGGTACTTAAACAACTGGGTGATAACATCACTAGGATATTTTAAGATTTTTTTCACTATTAGTTTGTGTTTACTCATTTGTATAGCAAAAAGTACATTTAAATGTGTAGGCATCAATGGCAACTTATAACTTATTCAGTATCTCCTTCTGATCCTTGTACACACATAGACACAAAGACACATGTGGGTGCGCACACTATTAATGTGGTTTTACTGAATCAGAAATCATTACAAGGAAAAGATTAGGTAGGAGAGGAGAAAGGAGTATATTCAAGGATTAATAAGATATAAAAACAAAAGGAAGTAGTATAACTTTTTTGATGGGTCATTACAGGATAATGACATTATTAATGTTAACAACATGTTTCTAGGGGACTCTAAGCTTCACAAAGCACCTTCCTCACAAAAATTCTGTATGATAAATTCTCATGAACTCTTGACTGAGGAAACCATGCAGTTGAAGTCCAGATGTAGTGTCATGATTTTCCATTACTACCCATTTCGATTCCAGTTAAAAAAGCAAAAAAAAAAAAAACCCCACCCAAACAAAAAAAAAAAAACCCTTCAAAACCAAACAACAACAAAAATCCCAAACAAACAAACAAAAACCCCCGCAAACAAAGTCAAACTACAACCATATGAGTCTGTGCTCAATGGGATATGTTTAGATTTCCAAGATAAATGAAAGGGGAAAAATACTGAAGCAAGTTTCTCAAAAAGCAGTTAAGACAAATTTTCTGTTGTCAGTTACTGGGTAGAAGTATTTCTTTAAAAATTCTGTGTCCAGTATTGGTTCCACATATTTGAGGTTAAAATGGGATTGAGGTTAAAATGCAATACCATTTCTTAACAGAAAGGAAGTAAACTACAGAGTGGATCATATGCAGCATTAGTTGTAATCAATTCTTTACATTACATGTATACATTGATTATAATACATGTAATACATTACATGTATTACACTGATAGATATAATTGATACATTGGTTTCACTCTTTAAAGATTGTATTATTTATTAGCAAGTGATTGTTTTATTGAAACAAAATGTAGCAGTAAAAAATACACAGTATATTGGAAAGAGTACTGGTCTTATAGTGAAAAGGTCTTGATACTAGTTGTGTGACTCTGGATGAGTTACTGTCTCTCTGAACCTCAAGTTTCCTTATTTGTAAAAGAAGGACAGTTAGGTGGCTTAGTGGATAGAGTGCTGGACCTGGAGTCAAGAGGACTTATCTTCATGAGTTCAAATCCAGCCTCAGGTACTTACTAGCTATGTGACCTTGGGCAAATCACTTAACCCTCAGTTCCTTATCTAGAAAATGAGCAGAAGGAAATCACAAACCACTCTTTGCCTAGAAAAAAACAAATGGCGTTTCATGAAGAGTGGGATACTACTGAAAAATGACTGAACAGCAAAACAAGGCTACTAATATTTGAAATATCTACCTAATGGTGTTTTGGGAAGAAAAATCTTTGCGACCCTTAAAGAGTCCTATAGAAATGTGTTATTCCTACTTTATTATTTTTAACATTAAAAGTAGAATACAGGTGACCCAAAACATGTTGGACCTTGTATAAAATGCAATAAAACAAATGAACAATGACAAAAAAATATTGACGTTTTGATAAAATCACTTAATAATCCTGCTTGACTCTAGTCACTGACCCCTCTCTAGAACAGACAGTATGTGGTTCAGTCAGCCATACCAACCTACAAGATACAAGCAAGACAGAAAGAATGACTTCATCTCAATAAAAGGCTCTTTATTTTGGAATGTAAAAAGTAATGACTGCAAAAGAAGAAAGGAATGATTTCAGACTTACAATATGGAGGAAGGCTATATCAAGAGAACATTACTGTAGATAGAGGGTATTGAAAATAATTTTTTTCTGATTTTTTTTCTCAGTTAACACTGACAAGTTCTTTTAACAAACAAAAATGGGGTTGGCACTAAGATTTGGTTGATAGGACTTCTGCTCTGAGTAAATTTATAGGTTCTTAAAAAAACAAAAATAAGCACAACAAAATGAGGTAGGCATTGCCAGGTAGTTTAGGGAATAAAAAAAATGATGTTTTTGTTTTTGATGATTAAATTATTTCTAGCTCAGTGAATACTACAAGCAGTTCTCACTTTTTCTTATTGCATTGCATCCCTGGAAATGGCATTGGGTTTTCCCAAGGAAACAATGTTATGCTTAGGGATTTAATGCCTGATAAAAGACAGCAATGTTTCAGTCCTTCCATGCCTGACCTACTAGCCACACTGCCTGAGAGTACAAGGACTTAACATTGAACCTAATTATCTTTCCATTGCACTGGCTGCCTCCCAGAATTCCTAAGGTTCTGTCTCCTACTTGTAGTCCTTGATCCTTCTCAGTTGTTAATGCTCTCTCCCACCTCGAATTGTCCTACATTTACTTATTCATATTTATGAATTCATATTCTTTTCCTCCCTCTAGCAGATTATAAACACCTTGAGGGCAAAGGCAATTTCATTTTTGTCTTTGTAAACTCAGCACCTACTATGTACCATGTGGAAACTAAGTTCTTAATCAATGTCTGTTTGATTTAATTGAATTAAAATTATATTATAAGCCCCATTAAATGGACATGAACACATACATCAAAATACAGAAAAGTTCCCCCATGGAATTCTTAGGATTCAGAAAGGCTCTATGGCAGTATGTTAGATAGATCATTTCTTTTCTTAAAAATATTTTATTTATTTTCTTGTTTACATCATTCATTTCCACGAGGTTTTGAGTTACAAATTTTCTCCCTGTCTTTCCCCTACCCACAACCCCAGAACAGCAATCCCCCTATAAAGCCCCTCCCTCACTCTGCTCTCTCCTATGTCCTCCTCCATCCCCCCTCTAAGTTTCTGGTAGGGCAGGATGGGTCTCCCTACCCCAGTGCCTGTATATCTTAATTCCCAGTTGCATGTAGTTAATAATAATAATTATATATATATTAACATTTAATTATAGAACTTTAAATTCTAGATTCTTTTGGTTCCTCCCTCATTACCCACCCCCACTGGAAGGACAAGCAATTCCATACAGGCTGTACATGTGTAATGACGTAGAACATCTCCACAGTGGACATATTGTGAGAGACTGATTATATGTCCCTCCTTCCTATCCCATCCCCTCCTTGTTCTATTCTCTACCCTGTCTCTGTCCCTTTACAGAAGTGTGTGCTTCCAGCAACCCTCCAACCCTCCCCCCCACCTTGTTCACCTCTCCATCATCCCACCTTTCATCCCCATCCCCACTACTGTCCTGTGTGGCAAGATACTCAGTTTAAAGTTTATGTCATACCTTCCCTAAACCAAATTCAATGAGAGTAAAGTTGACCCTTTCCCTTTTGCCTTTCTGTTCTTATCCTCCATTTCAACAGTTATCCCCTGACTCTTCTATATGGGATGATTAACCCCATTCTATCTCTCCCTGTCTCTTCTCATTCCAAAACTCTCCCATCTCAGAATTTCACCTTTTAAAGTATCATCCTTCCTATTCAATTGATCCTGTGCCCTCTATGAAATCATATTCATACATACTCAGATATATATTCATATGCATATATACCCTCCTATATAGACATATGTGTAGATACACACACACACACACACACACACATATATATATATATAATACATTTGTATTCCCTTCACCTATCCTCATATTGAGAAAAGTTTCATAAGTTACTATTATCATTTTTCCATATTGGCATGTTCATCTTTGATAAGTTCTTTATGATTTCTTTCCCATGTTTACCTCCTCATGCTTCTTGTGTTTGAATGTCAAATTTTCTTTTCAGTTCCAGTTTTTTCAGCAAAAATGCTTGAAAATCCTCCACCTCACTGAATGACCATATTTCCCTTTGGAACATTATACTCAATTTTGCTGGGTAGGTGATTCTTGGTTTTAATCCTTGCTCCCTTGATCTCTGGAATATCATATTTCAGGTCCTTCAATTCCTCAGCATAGAAGCTGCCAGATCCTGGGTTATTCTAATTGTGTTCCCACAGTATTCAAATTGCTTCCTCTTGGTACCCTGTAATATTTTGTCCTTGATCTGGGGACTCTGGAATCTGGCTATAACATTTCTAGGAGTTTTCTTTTGGGGATCTTTTTCAAGAGTTGATCAGTGAATTTTTTCAAGTTCTAGTTTGCCCTCTGGTTCTAAAATATCTGGGCAATTTTTCTTGAGAATTTCTTGAAGGATGCTTTCTAAGTTCTTGGTTTGCTCATGGCTTTCAGGCAGTCCAATAATTTTTAAATGGTCTCTCCTGGATCTATTTTCCAGGTCAGTGATTTTTTCAAGGAGGTATTTCACATTGCCTTCTATTTTTTCATTTGTTTGTATCTGTTTAATAGTATCTTGATCTCTCATAAAGTCATTTGCTTCCATTTGCTCCACTCTAATTCTGAAGGAATTATTCTCTTCAGAATGCTTTTGAGATTCTTTTTCCATCTGGCAAATTAGACTTTTTAAGGCATTCTTCTCCTCATTGGCTTTTTGGGCCTCTTTTGTCATTTGTCTTATTCTGTTTTTTAAGGTGTTACTCTCTTCAGTCAGGTTATTGACTCTCTTTTCATGATTTTCTTGCATCATACTCATTTCTCTTCCCAAATTTTCCTCCACTTCTCTTATTTGGTTTTCAAAGTCCTTATTAAGCTGATCTATGGCTTGTAGACAATCTTCATATTTCTTGGAAGCATTTTGTGTGGGAGTTCTGACTGCGTTGTCTTCCTCCTGTTCACTGCTTTGATCCTTTTTGTCCCCAAAAAAGGATTCTAGAGTTCGGTTACTGTTCTTACTTTGCTTCCTTTTCCTACTCATGATGGCAGTGAATTATTTGTGTTTTTGGCTCTGTGGAACTCTGCTTCCAAAGGAGAAAGCTCTGTCCCAAATAGCTGGGGTTTTCACAGCTGCTGGAGCTATTAGGGGGCTGTTGCCATCCCCACTGGCTTTGGCTCACTGAAAACGCACCCCAGGACCATCACCCAAGACCACAATCCAGATCTAGGCTGTTCAATGCAAGAGCACTTGGCCTCTGAACAATTGCTTGGCCCCCCTGCAGTCTGCAGGCTGGGAACTCTGAAACAACTGGCTAGCAGCTGCTTCTGTTGCTTCCTTGCCCTGGGGGCAGTTTGGCAGACCACTTTTCTCTCCTAAATTTAGCTGAATTCCACTGACCTTTCACTTAGTCCTTATTTCTCCTGACTTGATAAATCTGGAAACTGCCACAGCTGCCACTGATCCGCTCTCCTGAAGACTCAAGCTGCACCTTGTCCTGCGTGTCCTACTTGCCTGGGGGCCAAGCTGCAGTTTTGTGTTGGGCTTGTTTTGGCTCCCAGTCTGCTGAGATTAATCTTTTGGGGCCAGCTGCCTTCAGCGTGAGATGTGTTTTCTGTATTTTTGTGAGTTTTGGAGCCCTAAAATTTGTTTAGAGTCATATTTTATGGGTATTTGAGGTGGCTATGTGGGAGTTGCGAAACCTTCCTGCTCTACGCCGCCATCTTGGCTCTGCCCTTGATCATTTCTTTAGAATGCTGTCCATTGGAAGACTAATCAATGTCTTCTTTTTCTCTATATAAATCTTTCTGTAGCAAGTCGGGAGTTCCAAATCTAAGTTTTTGTCCCTTTGCTAGTCTTTATGGGATAATTGCATGTGAGACTCAAGGCTTTTTTAAAAATGGCTGACAGAACCAAATCCTTCTCTCCACTCCAGCAGCCTCCCTGAGTTACTGCCTATTGCCAGGAACATGGGCCCTGTGGTAGAAAACATGGAATGGATGTGTGGGGTCACTGACAAGTGATGCATAGGTGTTAATTAGATTGTGTTGAATGAATGGAACAGTGGAATGTCAAGTGTTGAAAAGCAAAGATTACAAATGTGAAATGAACATTTCTGATAGTCTAGCAGAGGTAGGGAACCTGTAGCCTCCAGGTCACACATGGTCTTCTAGGTTCTTGGGTGCAGCCTTTTGACGGAGTCTAAGTTTTACAGAACAAATACTTTTGTTAAGGGAATTTTTTCTGTCAAGTTTGGATTCAGTCAAAAGGCTGCACTTGAGGTCCTAGAGAGTCACATGTGGCCTTGAGTCTACAGGTTCCCCACCCCTGTCAACTTTTCACGGGAAGAAATCTCAATAAAATTCAGAGAAACTGTTAGTAGAATATTGTATTTTCTGAAGATTTCAGATGAAGAAAAATAAAGAAATAAATTAAAATGACAGGACTTGCTGTAGCTTACATAATCTGGGTCTGCTGTCTTATCCTGTCATCCCTCCATCTAATTTTGGCATCCTTTCATCCTGCCACTGTCCATGCTGGGGTTTCACTGTGGGTGACTTTCTCTACTGAAACTTACCAGCCTTTTAACCTTTTACTGTACTGACTCAGAGATAGATTCTCTTGGCCTTTCAAAGTAGTAACTACCCATCCAATTAATTCTAACTATCCAATATGACTTGGTTAGAAGTCTTTCCCTTGCTCCGAGGTAACATATGTGATGCTTCCTTGGACACTTTTGCCAGTCTTCCTAGAGAAATATAACTAGTATTTTTTGATGAGAGACTGGATCACTGAATGACATGGATGCCATGGTCCCAGCTTAGGTATATTTGACTTCTGCAGTTGACTTCTGCAGTGGTTGGGTATTTGGAAAGATAAAAGAATTGGGATTACATTTTTAAAGTATAATGGAATACTTTGGTCCTTCCTGAGTTTTCTGCTTTCCAGGCTAAACATTCCTAGCTCTTTCAAAAAATCAATGCTGGCTGCAACAACCAGATTAATTTTGAGTCCACTAATCATCCTCTAGACATTGCCAGCTTGTCACTGTTTTTCCTAAAATATGGTACCTAGAACTGATTACAGAACTTTAGATTTGGTCTGAGTGGGAAAAAGTTCAGCAGGACGATAATTTCCCTTGTTCAGGACACTAACTGACTTCCCTATCACATTGCTGATTCATATTGAGTTCATGGTTTGTTAAACCTCTAAGTTTTTTTTCTTATGGATTTCTCTCTGGATGCATCTTGTTCCTGATTAAGCAAACATTTATCCCTCCTTACCTTTGCCTCATAGAATCCCTAGTTTCCTTTAAAACTCAGTTCCTGGCACTTCCTATAGGGTGTCTATCTTGGTAGCAAAGAACTAGAAATAAAATAGATGCCCTTTCATTGCAGGACGGAACAAATTATGCTAAGTGAACATTATTATGTCCTAAATCACAATAAAGAATTCAGAGAAGCATATGAAGTCTTACATGCTTGCAAACAATGCCTCAACTTGGAGTTAGAATGACACCAATTCTGCCTCAAATGTTTACTAGCCATGTGACCATGGGCAAATGACAGTTTAACTAATCTGAGCTTCATGAGTTTTGTTATCTGTAAAATGGGGATAATAAATGCATCCACCTTGCAAGGTTGTTGTGAGGATCAAATATAAAAATTTTTAAGCTGCTTTGCAACCTTAAAGTGCTTCATAACTGCTTATGATGATGATTGTGAACTATTGCAGAGGGTAGTAAGCTTGGTGCACAGTATACATCATGACTACAGCAACATAGGGACAGCTAGGTGGCATGGTGGATAAAGTGCTGGGCCTAGAATCAGGAAGATTCATCTTCATCTAATCTGGCCTCAGATACTTACTAGCTGTGTGGCTCTGGGCAAGTCAATCCTATTTGCCTCATTTTCCTCATCTGTAAAACGAGCTGGAGAAGGAAATGGCAAACTGCTCCAGTATCTTTGTAAAGAAAACCCCAAACAGGATCATGAAGAGTCAGACATGAATGAACAACAACATAAATGGAAGGACAACTAAAATGAAACTGAATACTGTGTAATCATAATGACTAATTATGGTTCAGGAGAAAGGCTGAAAAAAATATACCTTCCTTTTTTGCAGAAGTAGAACGGAATACTTTATGTATTCCCATACACGGTTAATGTCTTGGCTGGTTTTGTTGAATTTTTTTCTCCTTTTTGAATCTTTATTACAAAAGATAGTTTGCTGTGTATTGAATGAGGTAGGGTTAGACTTAGATTTTGATATGAGACAATGACAAAAGGCATTCAAACTTTTTAAAGCATATAATAATAACCTCTGACTTCACCTAAACCAAGCGTTCTTAACCTGGATCTGCAGACAAGTGCTCAGTGGGTAGATTTCATGGGGTCCAAGAACTAGGATGGGAAAAAAAATCTTTGATTTACATAAATCTCTTAGATGAATTGAGCATTTTCTGCAATTATTTAGAAATGTTATTGTGAGGGGGTTGCAAAGACTTCACCAGACTGCTAAAAAGATCCATGAAAAAAAAAAGGTCAAGAAGTCCTGACCTAAACCACCTATGAACTGAAGTTCAGTCTTCTCTAGGAAGAAAGGAAGGAAACAAATATTTGTTAAGAATCTGCTATGTGGCTAAGCATTTTTTTTACACAAATATTGTCTCATTTGATCCTTATGACAAATCTGTAGGTTCCCAAGTTATGATTTTCCCAGAATCACACAGTGAGTGAGTGTCTGAGTGTCACTGAATTAGTGTTTGGAACTCTAGTCTTTAGGACTCCTAAGCCTAGCGTTCTCATGGTGGAAACTGATCTGAGGTGGTGAAAAATCTCTTCCTAATCCCCATCTCATTTAAATTCTCCTTTTTAAGTCTTTATCATGTTTTCTTTGGTCTTTTCTACTCAGAAAAAAATGTAAATTTTGATAATGGGTAAAAATCCTGTTACCACCAGTACAGTGCTTACTATATGAGTTACGTTTTTCATTAGACATAGTCTGCTATGTAGGGGAAAAACAATCTAAGAGACCAAGCTGAAAACCCACATCACAAAACATACCATGCCTATTTAACCCATAAAGAAAATAGTGACTTGAGGGGAGAGGCCTGTAAGAGGTCATTCAGTTTGTGATGATAGGAACAATTCCAGGACAATAAGGTACTTTGGAAAAGGAAATAGAAATGCTATGTAGCAAAATTGAAGAAAGTTAAACACATGTATGAGAGCTGGCGTATCTAATGAATGCTTCCTCTATGTGAAGGAGTGGGCAAACCCAATTTTATTTGAAGCTGGGTGTAGACCTGTGACCTTTCCTGACTTGGGTGGGACACTAGGTGGAGAGGTTGAGGTTTGTCACTAAGACTGAAAAAGCCAAAATTAATTAGAAAGCCTGAGGAAGTAAATCAGTATAAATGTATTTTATAGGGCTTTCAGAAGTGCAAACCACACTATAGGCTCTCTTTTTAGTTCTGCTTCCAGGTCCCCAAGTGCTGGTCAATAGTTCACAAGATCACAGATACAGAGCTGGAAGAGGCATCAGAGACCACCATTTCATTCAACTCCCTTGTTTTACAGATCAGGAAACTGAGGGCCAGAGCCATTTAAGCAACTTTTAGGTTGTCTGGGCCTTGGTTTGCTTCTGTGGGATGACTGGTAAAGATTACAAATTTCACTTAATACTTTCATTTTTTTGAATGAGGTTGCAAACTTCAGACAACTGGGAAACAAGAGAGGCAAACAGTAAACAGAAATAAGGCTCATTTTGAGCCAAAGCATTGATGACAACCTGAACTAATTGAATCTATAGAGACTGAGACTTAGAAAAGACCTCAGACATCTAGTCAAATCTATACTTGGGCAAGAAACCCATTTGCGACCTTTCAAGTGGCCATCTGAACATTGCTTAAAGGTCCCCATTGATGGAAGTTCACTACCTCTTGAAGCAACCCATTCCATTTTGGAGAATTCCAACTATTAAGAAGTCTTTTCTTATATGGAGCTAATGTAGATGTTTCTGCAGAGTCTACTCCAAGCTTCTCATTCTTACCTCTGGGGTCAAACAAAAGCCTAAAGACTCTGTTGACTTGATGAATCTAATCTCTTTTCTACCAGATAACTTTTCAAATATTTGAAGTCAGCTATCAGGTATCCCCTGAGTCTTCTACTTTCCTGGCTAAACATCCCAAACTCTTCTGGAAAATCACTGTTGTCTGCAATGATGAAATTAGTTTTAAGTCCACTAACCATCCTGGGGACATAACCAGCTTTTTTTCCCTAAAATGCCATGCCCAGAACTGATTATACTCAGACCTTCAGATTAATTCTGATTGGTGGAGAGTTCAGTGAGACTATCATTTGCCTTGAGACATTTCATTTCCATAATTGAATATCTATCACATTGTTGATCCATACTGAGTTCATGGTCTACTAAAGCTCTAAGTCTTTTTTTTTAATATGAATTTCTGTTCCATCATATCCTTGACTGAGCAAATATCTTTCCCCATCAATGCTTTATAGAATCTCTAGTTTCTTTCAAAGCTTAGTACATCTCCTCGTAAAGGAAGTCTCTCCTGATCTATCTGGTTGCTAGGCTCTTCTATCTGGAAATCATTTTATATGAATATGTATCTTATGTTCTGTGTACATATTCTTCACCCCAATAGAATGTAAATTTCTTTTTAAAAATAAAAAAATATTTATTTTTAGTTTTCAACATTCAATTCCAAGCAAGTTTTAAATTTCTCTGTCTCTTTTCCCTTCTTCTTGATGGCATGCAATCTGATATGGGCTCTACACATAAATTCTTTTTTTTTTCTTTTTTCTTTGGAGGGCAATTGGGGTTGTGACTTGCCCAAGGTCACATGGCTGGATTTGAACTCAGGTCCTTCTGATTCTAGGGTCAGTGCTCTATTCACTGCACCACCTGGCCACCACAGCCATTAGTCTATTTTTTAAGGTGTGATTTTCTTCAGCATTTTTTTGGGTCTCTTTTAGCAAGCTGTTAATTCATTTTTCATGATTTTCTTGCATCACTCTCATTTTTCTTCCCAATTTTTCCTCTACTTCTTGAGTTTTCCTTGAGTTTCCTCTACTTGAGTTTTCTGCTTCATTTGTTGCTTTGAGAATGTGTTGCATAGTGTGTGTGTGTGTGTGTGTGTGTGTGTGTGTATTGATTATTTAACTCCTTTTTTTGTTGGTTTAAGTACTTGTGATTCCATAGATACAGGAAAACCTAGAGAAGAACTTTTTTTATCAGGGATCAGTACCTTTTCTGTAATTTATAATCCCAGAGAGTTGCCCCAGGGGGCTAAAAAGTGAGATGATTTGTCCAGGGCCAGAGTGCCAATATGTGATAAAGACAGGACTTAAAATCAAGTGTTCCTGACCCTGAGGCTTCTCATATTTACATTTCTTCAAGTAAGTGAGCCAGTGTTGGTATTTGGCAATCTTTGGCTATAGGGAAAACTTTGTTTTAATTAGTGTAATTACCGGTGGGTGCCTTGTACCTCCTGTGGAGAGAGGTTAGCAAAGATCATTTGGTTCAAAGAGATCCCTGTTTCATCATATCAAGGGCTGAGGAAAAAACAATTGTAGCTATATTTCATCTGTCAATGTTTCTCATTTGATTCCTGCTCTTCCTGAGTAAAATCCTCTTTGCAAATTTCTTAGTTGTCATTTAAAAAGTGAGTTGCATGTGTGCAAGCACACAAGTGTGCTAATTCAGGATGTGATCAAATTGATTGGTCTAAAAAGTTTAAAAAGTCTGTTCTATATTTTGTTATGCTTTTAATGTTACTACAATAATACTACAACGGGGGCGGTGGGTATTAATGATTTTCTTTTTTAAAAATTGCTTTGTTTGTTTACTTTTAGTTTACAAGATTTCAGTGCTACAATCCCTGAGTTTCAAATTTTCTCCCTATGCCTCACCCCACCCTGCCCTGCCCTGCCCTGCCCTGCCCTGCCCTGCCCCATGGTGGCATGCAATCAAATATAAGATCTGCAAATACTTTCACATTAGACATTGGTCCAGTTGTAAGGAAGGGTTGTAACCAAAGGAAGGAACAATGGGAAAGAGGAAACAGAATGAAACATGGAAAAGAAAGAGAGCATGTAGTTTGCTTCAGTTTGCATATTAATGATTTTAAGAAATTATATTTTACATACCTGGAGCAAGGGACTCATGAAGCAGACTATTCAAATGTATTTCAAAAATGTATGCTAATCATGCATTTCAAATACAATATGAAATTTACTTTTTGCCAAGAACACTGAGACCTTCTGGGTTGGAGATGGCCTTATGAGTCCTGCAACTTTTTAATTTGTTCTTGAAGTCACATGGATCTCACAGGCATCAAGCACAGAGAAATCCTTTGTGGTAAGAGTAGGTCATATTTCTCCCTCCCAAATCTGGTTTGCATAAAATCCATTTTCTATGATAAGAATTATTGTTATTATTATTATTTTACTTTTTGGAGGGCAATTGGGGTTGTGACTTGCCCAAGGTCACATGGCTAGTTTTTGTATTAAGTGTCTGAGGTCAGATTTGAACTCAGGTCCTCCTGAATCCAGGGCTGGTGCTCTATTCACTGCGCCATCTAGCCACCCCAATAAGAGCTATTTTTTAGTGTACATCTATATTGCTTTTTTCTTTCAAAGAGTTCTCATTTTATTACTGTGCCTTACATTTGGAGCATTATGATACACATCCAACAATTAGATTAACAAGCACTTAGTAAGTGCCTGCTATGTCCCTACTATGGAGAAGCTAGGTGGTATAGTGAATAGAGTGCCAAGCCTGAAGTCAGGAAGACTCATCCTCCTGAGTTCAAATGTGACCTCAGACACTTACTGGCTGTGTGACCTTCGCCAACTCACTTAACCCTGTTTGCCTCATTTTCCTCATCTGTAAAATGAGATGGAGAAGGAAATGGTAAATCACTTTACTATCTTTGCCAGGAAAATCTTAAATGGGGTCTCAAAGAGTGGGACGAGACTGAAAAACTACTGAATTGAATATTCAGGAACTAAAAGAGGGACAAGACATACAAAGACAAACAAAACAGTCCCCTGGCGAGAGGTAATTTAATTCTTCTGGAGGGAGGAGGGAAGGGGAAATGGCATAGCTGACATTAATAGAGCTCTTTCACATTTGTAAAATTTGAAAAATTTTAATTTTCTCATTTGAGTCTCACAGCCTTTCTGTTTGGCATTTTGAAGTCTAAAACAATCTGGCTCCAAAGGTTTCACCTCGATTACCTTACTTGTCCTCACATACACTTCAAGTGCTGGCCAAAATGACCTATTTGGCTATTTAAAAAAAACCATTTCATTTTTCATCATGAAATTCCATCTTTTATCTCTATGATGAATGCTCTTTTTCTACACCTTGACCTCTGGGAATCGTCAGCTCCCTCCAAAGCTCATGATCCTCACATTCCCATATTGCTACAGCCTCCACCATTACTTAGTATTTATTTAGAAAAATAAATACAATAATAAAATATAATAATAAAAGTAAAATACAAAAATAAACTGTTTGTAAACCTGTTGTCTCTCCCAAGTAGAATGGATGCTATTTGAGGGCTGGGGATGGGTCACTTTTTGGAACTTTCAATCACCTCAAGGAGGTGTTTAATAAATACTTGTTGAGTTCCACTAAGTTGAACAATATTGTGCAGAAGATATATCTGTACATAGAGTAAGTTTACAACTTTGCAAAGTAAATACAAAGTAATTTTGGGAGTGAGGGGAAAATACTAACAACTGGGAATGGTAGATGAAGAAAGGCCTCCAGCAAGACATGGAGTAGTAACAATCATAGCAACACAAATGTTGGTAATATTTATGTAGTACTTTAAGGCTGGGAAGATGCTTTATCTTATTTGATCTTAATTGATCATAGGTGAATGGGAAAGAGAAGACAGAGGGGGAAGGAACTAGCATTTACTGTATATAGTGTCTACCATGTGTCAAGCATTATGCTAAGGACTTTATACAAATACCTCATTCATAATAACAATGACAGTAACAGCTAACATTTATATATCACATACTATACACCAGGTACTGAGCTAAATGCTTTTTATAAATATTATCTCATTTGATCCTCACAACCCTGACATGTAAGTGCTATTATTATCTCAATTTTTGATATGCTCACACTGCTATTAAAACATTTCAACCTCTCCCAACTGAGGCACTGGACCAATTTGAGGCAAAGGAGGTCATGAAGCTAGTGAGTGTGTAAGGCTGGATCAGGTCCAGCACTCTATGTAACTTGCCATAATTAAAGTATCCCAATATTTCATGAGTAGCCATTTCAGTAAATCATATGTTCTTGACAAATAATTCCTTTCCTCATAGAAGATAAAATCTCCCAGGGAAAGTTTAAATACTAACCTTGCCTAATTTTTTCCTTTTGCTAGTCCAGCTCCGAAGATAAACATAGCACTCATATCTATCAACCTGACATCTTTGTAAGATACTAAACATTAATTGCTGTTTTAAGTGCAGTGCATTTAATTAAATGGTCATTTACTGATCATGCACTACATATTTTTCTGAGTACTAGGTAGTTAAGGACAGACACAAAAGAAATATATAATTGGTCCTTGCCCTCATGAAGTTCTTAATCTTTTGGAGGAGATAAGACTTATTATGGACTGACAATCAGCCACCATGTACTTCAGGCTGGAAAAAAGTAACTAAATTCTCCAACAACCACACTTACATATAAATCATAGTTCTAAGTCAAGTTACAAATGGAGACTTAGCTCAAATGGCCAAAGGCATGTAGACCACAGACCTTATAACTATACACCAGAAATAATTTATTCAGGAAAATAATCACATCATTAAAAAATGAACCTGATCATAGTTTGACAGATAGGATTGATATTTCAAAATCAATGGCCTCTCAGAACCAGGCCATTAACTTTTTAGAGTGAAGATCAAAATGAATACAAAACTAAAATTAAAAAGGCATGATCATCAATTCAGACAACTCCAGTATGATTCATTTGAGCAAGTTACTGATGCAATCTGAACATTTTCCTTATGAATCTATGTTGTTAATTATACAAAAGCTCATTATAATTAATCTTTTTTTCTCTACCCTGCAAACACTCCCTCTTGTTCAGCCATTTCCTTCACATACTACTCTTTGTGACCTCATTTGGGGTTTTCTTGGCAAAGATACTGGAGTGGTTTTCCATTTCCTTCTTCAGCTCATTTTACAGATGAGGAAACTGAGGCAAACAGGGTTAAGAGAATTGCTCAGAATCACACAGCAAGTAAGTGTTTGAGGTGGAATTTGAACTCAGGTCCTACTGATTCCAGGCAGGCACTTTGTCCAGTAAGCCACCTAACACTTTCTCTACTCTTTCTTATCTGACTTTCATCCTGGTTTGCTCATAATACCCTCATTCTTCCATATATAACCTCCCCCATACACCTTGGTCTCCCACAGAGGTGGTCAAACTTGGCTTAAAAGAAGGTAAGACTATTTTGGTTTCAGGCCTGTTCTTTCATGAACGTTGCTGAAAGTTCAGCACATTGTGGGAAATTAGTTCAGTGCCTCAGTTAGAAGAGATGAATTGTTTTAATAGCAGTGTTTATGTACTCAGTTCATAGATAACTAAAAAATAGCAATATTTTATATCAGGCTTTGAAATGAAAAATGTGACCCACTCAATAGAAATACAAATTTCATCCATTTCATTTCCTCCCTTAACTGCCAGTCTCTCTTAATATTATTAGCTCTCCTCCAGCTTTTCCTTCTTACTCCCAGATTTCTGAGTCACTGCAGAGGGAGTGCAACCCACCAGGCTGTCTGGCCAAGCTTTGCAGCTTTAGCTTTCTCATGAAAATCAGTCTTAAAAGGTTTCCTTTTAGAAGTCCCTGAGGCTCTTCAGATAGCCTAGAGTAGAAACTGTCTTGGGATCCATGATAAAGCAGAGACCAAAACTGTAGCAGGCAGGGGGAGTTCAAAAGGGTAATGTCTGCCCACAAGTGGCTTTCAGGCCAGCAAGCCTTTGCTTTGGGCCAAGTCTTCGAAAGCCTGGTCCTGTCACACTAAGACAGAAAGAGCAGCCTCTGACATGCACATGGGAAAATATGTCCAGGACTCCCAGACTCCAAATTTGATTTTAACTTTTAAAGTCTTACCCTTGGAGGAATTAAATCTTAAAATTCCTTCCGCTTAAAGATAGATGTTCACCAAAAAACCCTCAATGTTTTGTTTTTTTACATTAGAAAAAAATATAACTTTACGCCAGTTTTGACTTCTGTCTAAAACATAACCATGTGTGTAAACCCATATGGACTTCTAAATAGTGTATGAGCTATTCCTGATTTTTACAGTCTGGAAAAAAGGCTCATTAAAATAAAATTAGTGAGGGTAAAACTTGATCAAAGATAAACATTGTAACAAAACAGGTAATTTCACTTTCAAGCCTAGTTCTACTACTTGCTGTCTGTGTGATCATAGACACGTCACTTCTTCCTTTAGGTCTCAGTTTCCTTATCTATAAAAAGAGAAGATGGACTAGATCAGAGGTTCATGGATAGATTTTAGGGAGGGAAAGTGTCCATGATCTTATAATGGAAACAAAAATTACATTTTTCTTGCAATATATTTGGTTTCCTTTGTCATCGTATGTATTTTATCTTATTCACTGAAAAATATTGTTTTGAGAATGACTCCACTGACTTCACCAGACTACAAGACACAGAAAGGATTAAAAACCCCCAGACTAGAAAATCTCCAAGGTCTCTTCCGCTCTAAATTCTATGATAATCCTATAGGATAATACTTTAGGGGTATTTGTTTTTATTCATTAATTTATTGTCTTCATTAAAAGAAGACAGTTAATTTTCCATATTCTTAATAAAAATGAGTTTAATCAGCTGTAGTGTACATTGGAATTTTGTAGGCTAGAGAGTAATGACTGTCCCAAGAGAACTATTGACCAAATGTTTTAGAGCAAAAGTTACTGGGTAATTAGGTGAGACAGAGAACCATTACTGTGAAAGAGGTACCTCCTAATCTGTAAGAGAAAGTAGCAGAAGAGAGAGAGAGGCAGGAACATCATTATGGTCTCTGAGGGCTAAGTACCATATACAGTATAGGTGATAAAATGAACTGAAAACAGGAGCATAAACTGCTATACATTATCTTATAGGTATCCTTGGGGCATGGCAGGATAGAACTTGTGATGGAAATAAGGCAAAGAAAGGGTATACCTTATGCCAAAGAAAGAGTCTACTAGGAGAGGAGGGAGAAATAGTACAACATATGTTTAGAATAAAAATTCAATAAGGATTTATTGCTGCTTGGTACTGAAAGACACTAAGCTATGCATTCAGGAAATGGTGCTTGACTTTAAAGAGCTTATTATATAAGAGAAATAAGAAAAAAAACAAATACGTACAAACCATTATAATAAAGAGCGAAGTGGCCAGTGCTATAGGAGGGGCACAAAAAAAACGCTATCATATTTCTCACTGGGAGAGGGGGAGATTTTTTTTTTTCCTGGCTTGTGAGGAGTAGAAAGAGGAGAGGAAAGAGGAATCAAAGGAAGATCATGTAAGAGAGGAAGTATTTGAGTTGGGCCTTGAATGATGATATCATTTTGATGGGTGGAGATAGGAGGGGAGGGAATTGCAGAATGGTATGAGTAAGGGTTTAGAGACAGGTGTTTGCACATCTCTCATAATATCCCTTTAGATGAAATGGGAAAAAATGACCTGAATGACAATACTGTTAGGTAGATTTATAGATGTCATTGGTATCAAGAGAGACTTAGATTTGAATTCCAGCTATGAGACCACAGTTAATTCACCTAACCTCTCTAAACCTCAGTTTTTTTCATCTGTAGAATGGATAAAATGCGATGAATGCATGTAAACTGCCATATAGAAATTAAAAAATCATGTAAATGTCCACTACCATGTCTATTATAGCTGGTTGAGCAATCATACCCAAAGATCTTTGATTAATACAGTATTTATTGTAACTCTGGATAGAAATCCTTAGCAATATGTCACAGGACTCTGTTCAACACCTTTTAAAAAATTTTTCCTGATGACTTTAATGAAAGCATAAATAGCATACATATGAGATTTTAAGATTATGCTGATTCCAGAGGGATACCTAATATTACTAGCTGTCAGAATCAAGTTTGAAAAAGATTGTGATAATTTTCAGCCCAGAATCATGCCTACAAAGGTGAAAGGTAATAGGAATAAATGTCAAGTTTTGCTCTTATTTTCAAAAATTTAATTATATTCAGATAGTTTCTGAGGTTCATGAAAAACCTGGGGATTTTGTTTGGCTGTAAGCTCAGTATATGTAGCTGATGTAGTTTTGGGGGGGTCAGGCTGTATAGGTTTCACCTATACCCTTCCTCAACAGGCTTTGGGCATCCCTGGCTCCTGGCTTTCGCTTTCTCCGGGAGAAACAGCTGCACAGAAAACTTAAGACACAGGCCTTGCTTCTTGCTACTTTCTCTTAGGCTTGGTGTGGCTGGAACTCCCTCTCATTCTCTAAGCTTGGCGTGGGACTGGAACTCTTCTTCAGAACACAACACTTGCTTCTAGCTCTCTAAGCCTGGTGTGGCTCGGCTGGACCTTCTTCTGCCTCCGGGTAGCCTGTATTTAAGTCCTTTCTCCAGGGCCCCTTAGGGCCCCTCCCCTGGCCTTGCCCTCTCCACAGCGAGCCAGGTGATGTAGAGAGATAATCCTGCTTATGGCAAACAGGTGCAACCTTCTCACATGCCTGTTAGTTGAGGATGGTTCAACCCATTACCAACAAGAGCCCCAACAGACACACACACATGTCTTATCAGCTACATATACTGAGCTTATATAAGCTTATATAAAATGACATATTTATAATTACAAGAATTAAAATTATATAATTATGCAGTATTTATACTATGGCATCAGTATTATAATATGGTATTGTATTGCATTAATATGTATCATTGTATTTATATATCACATACCAATTATAGAGTGAATATTGAACAATATTATACAAATGTAAAAGAACAATATTATAAATGAACAATATTATAAAATGAACAATTTTGAAGACTTTTATAAACTGATGGGGAAAGAAATGAGTAAAGCCAGGAGAATACTTTATGCCACAAAGATATTACTGTAAAGACAAATAACTTTGAAAGTTGTAAGAACTATGATCAGCACAATGACCCTCTGTGTTTTCAGGGAACTGATAGAGAGGTGATAGATTCAGGGTGCTGAGCAAACCACAGCTTTAAAAACACAGATAGTGGCAGAATTTGTTTTGCTTAATTATGCATATTTCTTACAAGCAATTTGATTTTCTTTCTTTTTCCAGTGCAGTAGAGGGTAGAAAGGAGAGAGAACAAAACACAACAAAAAACAAAAATACAACCCCCAAGAAAGCATTTATAACGTATAATAGAAAAATTCTAGAGTTGGAGTCAGAGAAATCAGGTTCAAAATCTGACTCATTACTTAACACTTTTGAGCCTTTGGGTAAATCACTTCATTTCACTGGGCCTTAGTTTTCTCATCTTTAAAAAAGTTGTTGTTTTAGTCATGTCTGATTTTTCATGTCCCTATTTGAGGTTTTCTTGGCAAAGACAATGGAGTGATTTTCCATTGCCTTTCTGGCTCATTTTGTAGATTAGGAAATTGAGGCAGAGTTAAGTGACTTGTCCAGGATCACAGAGCTAGTAAGTGTCTAACGCCAGATTTAAACTTAGGAAGATGAATCTTCCTGATTCTGGGCTCTGCACTCTATCCACTGTACCACTGAGTTGCCCCTAACATAGGTAGGTTTTTTTGGATTACTTTTTTATTTTTTTTTACTTTTTGGAGGAGGAAGGCTGGGCAATTGGGGTTAAGTGATTTGCCCGAGGTCACATGGCTAGTAAGTGTTAAGTGTCTGAGGTCAAATTTGAACTCATTCCCTCCTGACTCCAGGGCCAGTGCTCTATTGACTGTGCCACCTAGCCGCCCCCTTTTGTTTGTTTTTTTCCAATGCTAAGATTCTATGATTTTCTGAGTTAAAACTTCCTCTCAGACAGTTACTAGCTATATGTTCTTTTTCAGTCACTAAACCTTTTCCAGGCTTAGTTTCCTCATCTGTAAAATGGAGATAAAAGCTCCTCCCTCTCAGGTATATTATGAAGATCAAATATGATAATATATATAAGCCATAAGGTATTTATATTATTGTTATTACTACTACTGCTATTACTACTACTACTATTGTTATTAAGTTACAAATGAGTTGCTGATGACCATCTACCAGAGGTTACCAAACTTAATTGGTCTACAATCCCTTTTAAAAAATTTACTCAGCACTTCCCAGGAAATCTACTTTCTTTAACCCTTTAACATAAAAAAAAAATTGTACATCATTTCAACTACGGCCCCCTGCCCTGGATTGTTAGAGTGCTCCCCAGGGGGCGGTATTGCCCCCTTTGGGAACCTATGCTAGACTCTCCGAAAACTGCTGAAAAGAGAGATCGTAGCATATCAAATAAAACACTGACATTTATTATGGAGCTACCTAGAAACTTTGGAGTAGAGAATGGGAATAGGAGGGTGGAGAGAAGTGCCCATGACTACTCCTTCTTTACTTTGCTTTAGGATCCATTCTTCTACTGCTTCTTCCTATCACACCCGTGCATCACATTGGGCAAATGCCAGGGGTGCAGTAGTTGTGAAAAAGTCATCTGTCTGCTTTTGTACCGAACCTGCCAACAGTAAATGATGACACCACACTGAAAAGTGAACCCAACTGGGCGAATCCTGAGAACCGGATGGCAGAATGCCACCTGGAAGTAACTCCAGAATAGATTAGAATAGAACCTCAAACACTTTCATTCATTTTGACCTATGCCAAGAAAGCACTCCCTCCCCTTAAATAAAAAAAAGAAAGAAATCCATTTAGCAATTCAGCTGTTTATTTGGCTTACAATCATAGGAAAAGGGCTGAATTGCTTACCTCACTAGTTGCATTCCAGATCCTGAATCTGCACTCAGAAGAATATCCAGTACAGGATTTCCCTCATTACTAGTGACTTGTAGATGACAAATTCATTAATTAAAAGCCATTTCTAGCTTCTAATGTGACTATTTTTTGGAAGTAAGATTAAAATACGAAGTGCGAAGCAAGGCAAACCTATAGCAGACACAGTTCAGCATCCCAAGTTGCCTTAGGCTAAGCTGAGTACTTTTCCCTTTGGTATTTTCCTTATAGTTCCCCTGAACCTGCCTGGCAGGCACACCCCTCCCCCCACCTTACTTCTTCCCCTCAATGTACCCAGGCTACATTGGCCACTCTCAACCTCTTATCCCATTTTCCTTATTTAATTTCCAGAATTTTAAAAATTCCTCCCCCATTTAATAGTATTTCATTTTTTCCAATTACATGTAAAGATAGTTTTAAACATTCTAAACAAACTTTTATAAGATTTTAAGATTTTTAAATAAGATTTTAAGTTCCTCCCCAAAACAGTAAGCAATCTGATATAGGTTATACGTGTACAATCATATTATATGTAAATCCACATTAGTCATCTTGTGAAAGAAGATTCAGAACAAAAGAGGGAAACCACAAGAAAAAGCACAACAAAAACACTGAAAATGGTATGCTTCAGTCTGCATTCAGACTCCATAGTTCTTTTTCTGGGTGTGGAAAGCATTTTCCATCATGAGTCTTTTGGAGTTGTTTAGGATCATTATATTGTTGAGAAAAGCTAAGTCCATCATAGTTGATCATTGCACAATATTGCTGTTATTGTGTATAGTGTTCTACTGTTTCTGCTCACTTCACTTGGCATAAGCTCATGCAAGCCTCCCATTTTTCCTTATTGAAATGACTTATTTTCTCAAGGCAAGGCTCTGTCTGTACCTACCCAGGAAACAACTAATCCATGCTAAGCAACTAACCCATGAAGAAACATTCTTCTCTCTAATTAATATTGTGATAAATATGGAATTTAAGCTTCTTAAGGCCGAAGGCTGTCATTCTATTTTGTCCTTCTGTTTTTGTCTTATAGCCTAACCCAGTGCCTTGACCAAAGTGAGTCCTGGATTGGAGTAGCTGGGGTTAGTGAGTGGAGAGAAACCAGTGACATTCTTCCAAGTCAAGGACTAAGATGTTCCTAGTTTGTAAAATGAGTATATTGAATTAGATGACTCCTAACAGAGGCAGCACATGATGGAAAAGGTATTATTCTTTTCTTTCTTTCTTTCTTTCTTTTATTTTTTGGAGGGCAATTGGGGTCAAGTGAATTGCCCAAAGTCACATGGCTAGTAAGTGTATCAAGTGTCTGAGGCTGGATTTGAACTCAGGTTCTCCTGACTTCAGGACTGGTGCTCTATTCACTGCACCAGCTAGCAGCCCCAAGATCAAAAGGGTATTATTCTTGAAGTCTGGAATCCCTGGGTTTGAATTCTGCCTCGGATATTGGTTGAATGATAATTAGGCAAATCACTTAATAATCTTTCTGGACTACAGTTTCTTGATTAGATAACTCTAAGTTTTCTTTTAGGTCTAGATTGATTTTCCTATAACAATCAAGGTGGGGTCACTTTCTTTGTTTTTGCTGGCAAGATTCTTGTCACAGTCCTCCTAGGCTGATCCTTTACCTGGAAAACGGTCATCTATCTGAGAGTTACTGTGACTTCAGAAAGGGCTAAGAAATAGTTGATATGGTGTTTACTGCCTGATGATTTCAAGAGAAATACCAGGAGCAGAACAGAGGTCTACACACAACATTTGTAGATCTGACCAAGGTCTTTCATACTGTTAGTTGTGAGGGCTTATGGAAAATTATGTCAAAATTTGGTTGCCTGGAGAAGTTCATCAGCACTTTATGCCAATTTGGATATGGCATGTTTGCCTGGGTTCTAGATAATGGACAATGCTTTCATGCTTTTCCAGTCACCAACAGAGTGAAACAAGGCTCTGTACTTTCTCATAGTCATGTTGTCAAATGCTTTCAATGAAGATGAACACAGGATCAAGGTCAGCTACTTCACTGATGGTAAATTCTACTTCAGAGAGTGCAACTCTGATGGGCTGACTATGTTGTTCAAATGCAAAATGTACCCTTGCCAAAAAGACCACTATACAGAGAACTCACACAGGACAAGCATTTACATGGTGATCAGAAGAAGCGAAACAGGGTCTCTCTTAAGAACTTTGGAATTAAGAAGGTGTAGTAAAAGCAGGAACTTGCTTGAGCTCACACCCCAACCACCTCAATATCTGTAAAAAATTTTAGTGCTACAGAGTCCACAAAATGACAGAGTGAAGTACATCTCTAGGTAAAGTCAGCCTAGCAAGCTGAAAGGAAGGGTCTATTGCACCAGGCTGGGAGCAGAGTGTAGTCCTGTGTGGGCCAAGCCAGCACCAAAGGTCTGAGCAGACCTTAGGGGACTACTGTTTCTGCTCACTGTGGCAGTTTCCAGACTTCTCAACACATCAACAGCAAAAAGAAAGTAAAAGGTCAGTGGGGAAACTCTGTTGGACCTGTGTGAGAGAAGAGCATGGTATGGCCTCTGCTCCTGGAGCACCAGATGCTGCAGGAGCTGTGCCATTTCTGAAGTTCCAGGCCCACAGATGGTGGGGGGACCAGGTGGCTGATCAGAGGGCAATCACAGGAATCTCTGCTGGTGCGGAGGCAGGATTCTCTTGCTTTGCCCTGCTTGGACCTGGGTTGCAGTCTTGGGTGACTGTCCTGGGGCAAGGAGGAGCACTGGTGTGGTAGAACTTGTTGTGGCTGTGAGGAGGCAATCCTCCTCAGAGTTCTGAAGCAAGTGTCTAGAAGAAGCTCTGACAACAGCTGCTCAAAACCCCAGAAGTTTGGGACACAGCTCTCTATACCCTGGAAGCAGAGTTCTATCTTGGCAAAGAGTTCAAAAGTCAAGTAATTGGCTGGGAAAATGAGCAAACAAAGTGTAATGGTAATTAATTTAAATCTGAAGACCCCTTTTTGTTATGTCAAGTGAGCAGGTGTTTAACCCTTAGTAACTAATCTGGGAAGTTCCTGCCAAGAAGGCTGCCTGGAGGGCTGAGGTTGCTGATGCCTGGAGGGCTGAGGAGGAAAACCTCACATAAACTGGAGAAAAAGGATTTTTGATTTTGAAAACTTGGAAGGAGTGATTTTTAAAAATTTTTTATTGACTTGTTTGTTTACTTTTAGTTTACAATATTCAGTTCCAGAATCACTTGAGTTAGAGATTTTTTTCCCCTTCCTCCCCACCCCCCACCCCGCCATGGTGGCATACAATCATGTATAGGATCTGCAAACTCTATCACATTGTCTGTTTGAATAGGTGTTATAGCCAATGGAGTGAACAATGAGAAAAGAGAAATAAAAACCAAACATTGAACAGAATGATGGCATGCATTGCTTCAGTCTCCATTTAACCTCTGGTCCTTCTGGATCTTTCTCTGAATGTAGAAATCTCCTTCTGTCCTGAGACTTGTAGAGTTGTCTTTTAACATTGATGAGAGGAGTCCAGTTTATCAAGGATGGTTGTCACACATATGATGTATCTGTGACTGTGTACAAATTTTTCCTGGTTCTGCTCCTCTCACTTAGCATCAATTCGTATAAGCCTCTCCAGGTAATTATGAAGTCAATCTCCTTCCCATTTCTTATAGCACAATAATATTCCATCACATTCATATACCATAACTTGTTCAGCTATTCCCCAATTGATGGGCATCCCTTAAATTTC
>CM053601.1:90497938-90513118 GCA_028646575.1 Pseudocheirus occidentalis
ACCTTTGATAAGTTCCTTATGATTTCTTTTCCATGTTTACCTTCTCATGCTTCTTGTATTTGAATGTCAAACTTTCTATTCAGCTCTGATTTTTTCATCAAGAATGCTTGAAAGTCCTCCACCTCATTGAATGACCATATTTTCCCCTGAAACATTTTACTCAGTTTTGCTGGGTAGGTGATTCTTGTTTTTAATCCTACCTCCTTTGATCTCCAGAATATTATATTCCAGGCCCTTCAATCCCTTAATGTAAAAGCTGCTAGATCCTGTGTTATCCTGATTGTGTTTCCACACTATTCTAATTGTTTCTTCTTGGCAGCTTGTAATATTTTATCCTTGATCTGGGAACTCTGGAACCTGTCTATAACATTCCTAGGAGTTTTCTTTTGGGGATCTTTTTCAAGAGGTGATCAGTGAATTCTTTCAATTTGTATTTTGCCCTCTAGTTCTAAAACATCAGGGCAATTTTCCTTGAGAATTTCTTGAAGAATGATTTCTAGTTTTTTTTTTTATCATAGCTTTCAGGTAGTCCAGTAATTTTTCAATTATCTCTCCTGGATCTATTTTCCAGGTCAGTGGTTTTTTCTTTTTTAAAAAAAAATTATTTCTATTTTTTGCTTTCTGGAGGTAGAAGGTAGGGCAATTGTGGTTAAATGACTTGCCCAAGGTCACATGGCTAGTTTTGTGTTAAGTATCTGAGGCTGGATTTTAACTCAGGTCCTCTTGACTACAGGGCTGATGCTCTGTTCACTGTGCCACCTAGCCACCCCTCTGTGGTTTTTTCAATGAGATATTTCACATTGCCTTCTATTTTTTCATTTGTTTGGATCTGTTTAATAGTATCTTGATTTCTCATAAAGTCATTCATTTCCATTTGCTCCAATCAAATTCTGAAGGAATTATTCTCTTCAGTAAGGTTTTGAGATTCTTTTTCAGTCTGGAAAATTTGGCTTTTTAAAGCATTCTTCTCCTCATTGGCTTTTTGGGCCTCTTTTGCCATTAGAGTTAGTCTATTTTTTAAGATGTTATTTTCTTCAGTCAGGTTGTTGACTCTCTTTTCATATTTTTCTTGCATCATTCTCATTTCTCTTCCCAATTTTTCCTCCACTTCTCTTAGCTGGTTTTCAAAATCCTTCTTAAGTTCCTCTATGGCCTGTAACCAGTTCATATTTTTCTAGGAAGCTTTTGGTGCAGGAGTTCTGACTGTGTTGTCTTCTTCCTGGTGATGCTTTTAAATGCATTTGATGCTTTTAAAAATATTTTTTAAAAAAAAGTTTTATTGCATTTTAAAATATAAGAACTATTCTGAATTCAGGGATCTACAAAAACAGGGGGCAGGACAGTTTGTAATTCCCAGTGTAAATAGATTGCAGAGGAGTTGCTGAATTGTATTGGTAGGGTGAGTTTCCTTCTGCTGGTGCTCTCTATGCTAATAAAATCACAGGTCTCATCCCTATGCCTATCCACTGTTTCATGAATTTAGAGATAGAAGAGACTTTACAAGTAATTTGGTCCAAACCCTTCATTTTACGATGATATTAGGTCTGATAACCTCTATCCTCTATTAGTTCTGAAAGGTCAGGTTGATGGAAAAGCTCTCTATGGCACTGCCTTGCACCTTGTTGTATAGTCCTGGTCCTTTGCCACAATCTACCTTGGGCTTCACCATTTATCAGTGAGAAGAAGGAGAGATGGGGGCGCTGGGTTGAGCTTGTATGCAGACAATGGTAGTGGAGGGGAGAGATTGGCAGGCTGGGAGAGAAGGGTGTCAGAATTCCCACTTCTTCCAAGATAGCCAGGCGTGGCCTAACTTGAACTTGGGAAGAATAATTAATTTAAATAGGAAGCTAGAAGACTTTATACAGTGATGATCATCTTCCAGCCTCTGTGTCTGTTTTCCCACCACTGGTATCCTACATTTTATCTCTCCCAGTCTAAAAGTGACTTTCTTGCCTTGATATAGTTCTAGAGCAAGGGAAAAGGGGGGTGGGTATCAGTGTAACAATTCCTTGGTACCCATGTGATGTCCAGAAACCTAGAGGAAGCTGCCTAATACATTGGGTGAATCCCTATTAAGGAATTAAGGGGCAAATAAAGTTTGGACAAGTTGCACCCTGTTGGAGGAAGAATGCTTATTAATGACATGACAGATCTTTCTAACTTCACACAATTCAATTTGATACAATTAATTAGGATTGATTAAAGGCCTATAATGTACAGAATGATGGGTTAGGTCAGGTGGCAATACTAAGATAAAGAATAGAAATGGGTCCCTGCTGTCATAGAACTTAATATTTTAATATTCCTTATCTCTTTCTCTGCTTCAAATTTCTCTATTATCCTAATCTGGAAGGTTTGAAAAACCCATCCAAACTCTTAAACCAGTTACTCAAAATAAATGCTGCAAAATTCTTGAAGACTGGCCTTCATGACCTCTTGATCTCATGAAAAGCCTCTCAGCTCTTGAGACTTTGGTTTCATTTTCCATAAAGTAAGATTAGTCTAGAATATTTTTAAACTCATCCATTTCTAAAATTCTAGTATTTATGATTTAAATCAAATGAGATCATTCCTATGAATGATTCCTATGAATGGTTCCTAAGGTACCACTCTATTGTTAAGTATTTTTTTTTTACTATTATTGTACTCCAGAAGGATTAAGGATGGTAGATAGTTACTAGGATCCTTCAAATTCAATACTCGACTTTAAACATAGTGATCTTCACCTTGGGGAAGCAGTGGAAAGTTTCCTCTTTGAATTCTTTATTTGGTCTGTTGGGTTCTCCTTTTTACATGAATTACATGAGACCATAGACACATTTGAGGTATATAAGTGGGCCAATAATTCCATCAAATTGGATAAACACTGAAAGCTTAATAGTGTGTGTTATAACCTTTTTCACCAAATCTGTCGGATTCTACTCTCCTAATAAGCCAAAAACCTAATATGCATATAGATTGATAAGATGCTGTTTTGTCTTTGTCATCTGAACCGTTTTTTCCAAAGGACTCTCTGCATCCTGAGGGCTGCTGTATGGAGTTGTAAGACATAACCGAAAGAATAAGTTAAGTTTTATGAGACAATGATTTAAACAACCAGGAATGAACACATATTTGATCATGAAGATAAGGGATCCTCCAATGTTCATGAAAGCTATTAAATCAATTTCTCATAACATGTCCTATAAAATTATCTTTCTTCCTGTCTTTCCATTCTGAACAAAGTCATGATGAAACAGAACTTGCAGTTTGAAAATTGAGCCATTACAAAGTTAGAAGACCTAGATTTTGTCTATGGAGAAAGAATGACCAGAATTTAAATCCTTATCACATCTAGTCCTTTAATGACTGAGGGTGAGGAGAGCTGTGATAGAGAAAATATTTCCTTGTCTGTTCTCATTTAACCCTCCAAACAAAGGCATTTGAACTGAGCTAGGAATTAAGAGGCATAACTTTTAGTCTTGGCACCTTATCTAATTTGATCACTATAACCCTGTCAACACACACACACACACACACACACAGAGTTTCTTGCTTGAACACCTGTGATTTTATCTTGTTGGGAATTCTCACTATGAAAATTCCCTCTATTAGATAGTGATTTGCAAACTTTCTGTAACTTACAGTCTTAAAGGAGCAGCTAGGTGGCACATGGATAAAGCACCATGTGCTTTATGACTAGGAGTCATGAGGACCTGAGTTCAAATCTGACTTTAGCCACTTACTAGTTGTCACTTGTCCCAATTGCCTCCAAAACACCCCAACAACAATAGCAACAACAACAACAAACTTATAAAGAGTCAGTTGGGGGGCACTGATAATGTGATTTGTTCTTTGTTACACATCTAGTCTGTCAGAGTCATGACTTGGACAAGGTCTTCTTGGTTTCTAGGTTGCCCCTTTATCCATTATCATCAAGCTGCCTCTCAAGACCTATGTTATTATTTGAGTCTCAGAGCAATCCAATGACTTGCTCAAAGTCACACATGGAAGTGGAAGGACTTGAACACTTACGGCTCTCAGTCCAGTACTCTCCCTACCATTTGGTAATGGGTTATGTGACCTTCAGAGAATGACTTCACTTATATGGACTTCATTTTTTCATTTGTAAAAGACAGAGGTTAGATGATATCTTCCAGCTCAAAAATTCTATGATTCTATAAGTCCTTTAGAGAGGGAACAAGAATGACTGTTACCTTCTGTTATCCTAGAATGGGTAGACTGGGAACATCATCTAAGACAACAGTGTAAGAATATGGAAAAGATCTCTACTGTTCTACTGTAGTTCTCTATATTCCTGTTTGGAGAAATGCTGCTAAAGATTAGCTGGAGTCTAAGTCATTTTGGAAAATACTGTGAGAAAAACAAAGTTGGGTGTAAAGCTTATCTTGAAAACCTTCTTAGTATGAAAAGGCAAAATTAATTTGTGTCACCCAGCAGTATCATAGGACAGTTAAGTGGTGTAGTAGTATAGTGCCAGGCTTGGAGTCAGGAAGAACGCAGTTAAAATCTGGCCTCACATACTAGTTATATGACACTGGACAAGTCACTTCACCCTGTTTGCCTCAGTTCCCTTGTCTATAAAATGAGCTGGAGAAGGAAAGGGCTAACCATTCCAGTATCTTTGCCAAGAAAAACCCAAATGAGGTCATGAAGAGTCAGACACAACTGAAATGATGCAGCAGCAACAATGTATCATAGTTTGACATGTAGTGTAAGGATAAGGGGAGAGAAAATTCCAAGTTCTCACCATTCCTACAAACTTCTCTGTCCTAGCTTTTGTTTATGGGCAAAAGCAAAGTCCTAAAAGGCAATCTATTGTTTGAAAAGCATTGGTGACCTATGGGGTAGAAGATTTTAAAGACAATCATATGATAACACTGGGAAAATATGAGATGTAATTGGAATGCACTAGAAATAAGAGTCCTCTGTGGATGACTAATAATATTTTAAACTTGATCATGAGGAAAGGGTAAGACTGATGGTGAGGTCATTATAGCCCAACCTATATAACTTCTGTACTTTTAGTTTAGGAAATGAGTTTGCATGGCCTTCTTTACTAATCTTTGGCCTAGCATTAATTCTGTGGTGAAAGAAGCTAGGGATTTAAACTATGCACAAGTTGGGAATGTGAGGGAATAGGAAAAAAACCACATTAAAACCTTTTAAATTTACTGTTCATGGTTCCAAGTTTCCTTAGGAGACATAATATTTTTTCTTTTGGTTGAAAAAAATAATTTGGACTAACCTTAGAAAAGCTGGGTTTAGTGTTTCTCAGTCTGTTTCCAAGCAGACTAAAATACTAGCAAATTTATATCCACATGGAGAGGCTTATGGTTCATCAAGTTTGTGTGATTCACACTGCATTGCTTATGTGCCCCAGACATCATGGTAGGCCTTTTGAATATGGCACACATATGTACCAAGTTTAATTGTTTTTTTCTTTTCAAAATTTTGCCTGTGATGGACTATCACTCTTGTGACACTGACGTCAGTATTGTGATTATTAAAACAAGAAAACAAGCAATGGAAAAAAGAGGAAAGAGCTGGTTTAAATCCTTGTTCTGCTACTAATCAGCTGTGTGACTTGTTTTGGTTGGGACAGGTCATTTTTCTGGGCATCATCTTTCTCATCTACAAAATGAGGGTATTGGATTAGATGATCTTTAAGTTTACCTGGCTTGATCATTCTATGATTCTGTGGCAATATTTATTTTCACTTTTCTTCTTCAAGGGAATGTAGCACCTAAGCCTAAATATTGACTTGAATAAGTACTGGAACACATAGGTCAGAATGCTCTTTTGATTTTTTTTCCCCAAATCACATTTGAACCCTATGTAGCAAATTCTTTGACTCATCTAGAAAGGAGACATAGTCTTATATTGAAAAACAAGATAAAACAGCATCACTACCAACAAAGCAACAGACTAAAGGGAGTTAAATTCAACAAACATTTAGTAAACATTTACCGTGTGGTATGGTGTGTGCTAGGTGCTTAGAACACAAAGATAGTTTGCCTTCAAAGGGATTACAATCTAATAAAAGTTGTTTACCAAACAGCGTGATCCAGTTCAATCCTAACTAAAATGGGGCCTGGGGTTTTAATGCTAGCTTTACCAGGATTACTTTTTAGTTTCCCCATTAAAAAAAAATGGAAACAATACTCATCTGACAGAAATGACTGAATTAGCCAGTGAATGCAACATGCCCTGAAAATGCAAAATTCAAATCTCCACACAATGTTTCTATTATTCCTGCACAGCATTTCAAGGGACATGTGAGGGACAAGCATACTACCTCAATTGCCAGATAATCAATCTGGTTTCTTCTTCATTGAATACAATGAGTGTGTAAAGGACTGTTCCAACAGTTTGGTTTTTCATACTTTTGTTCCCTGGGATTTTTCTTTGTGTTTGAATCACATAATTTTAAAGCTGGAAGAGACTTTAGAGATTGCTTAGCGGGGACTTCCACTTTGACGAAGGGGAAACTGAGAGATTTTAAAGGAAACAAGCTGAATGAGCAGAAAAAATAAGGTTTTAAGCAATAATGCCACTTACTACAAAGTACCCATTGATATTTTGGCTATCTGTACTGCATTTGATTCTGTCTCAATTCACACAATTGCTTTTCTTATGACTGTTCCCATATGAAAGTCAGAACCATGTAATGAGTTTAAGAAGCATCAGAATGGAAAATAATAGTCAACATAATTTGGAAAGCAACAAGTATGATCTTATCTCAGGACTGTTCTGAGGCTACTAATAATTGTACTGGTGTAACAACAGTGGAGTTTGCCTGTAGTTTAGCAGGACTGAATTAAATAAATTTGCATAATAGATATCTTTAGCATGATGATCTCCCATAAGAAAGTACAATGAAAGGAAGGCAAACTAAAAGGTAAGTTTGAAATATTATGCATCTTTTTTTATTTTTGGAGGGAGGAAGGCAGGGCAATTGGAGTTAAGTGACTTGCCCAAGGTCACATGGCTAGTAAGTGTTAAATGGCGGAGGCAGGATTTGAACTTAGGTCTTCCTGATTCCAGGACTGGTGCTCTATTCATTGCACCACCTAGCCACCCCAGTGTTATACATCTTAATGGAAATAGTTTAACTTAACTTGAATAACTGAAGACAGATATTTATGAAGGATGGATGCAATAAGTAAGAGACAGGAATCATAATTTAAAGAAGGAAGCTTCATTAACTAAAAGAGACCAAGTATTAGTCTCACCATTCTACCCTCTGGATTTCTTTTCTTCCTCATCTTTCTCCTCCTTTCTTTCATAACTGTGTCTCACAGAGTAAGTATTGATGTTGTAAAGTTCATTCAAAATTTAAAATAAATTCATTTATTCATGTTGTTCTCTTGGGGATCTTCCTTCCTTGGGTCCCAAAATTTTGAGAAAGAAAAAATTCCATAGAGCAAACTTTTAAGGGTTGTTTTCTTCTCTAATAATCCAGTTTCTGGATGTAAATGAAAAGAATTTCACTAATGGAATGATGGCATAGAATAGTTTTACTGCAAATGTACATCAGAAATTCTTATAAGCTGGCGTTCATTGATTCCCAAAAGAGACCACGGATAGATTTCAGCAGGTCTATGAACTTGACTCAGAAAAAAAATTACATCTTTCTTTTCACAAATCTTTGGTTTCTTTTTAATCCTATGTGTTTTATTTTGTGCATTTAAAGAACATCATTTTGGAAGTGGTTCATAGGCTTCACCAAACGGCAGAAGGGGCCATGATATAAATGACATATGAAATATTAAGAAACCTTGTTTTAGTGTCTCATGGTAATTGCAGAGCAGATGCTGCTTTTCATTGAGAGACTTCTTTCCCAGTCACTAAGAATCTTTTCTTAATTCTACTTTCCAAACATGATTTCTTTCAACAGTAAACTGTTCAGTATTTCTTTCAACAGAAATAAGACATAATAACTTGTAAATAAGCCCCTTGTTTCTAAATAGTCACATCCTATGATATGTGATCCCATTCCTAAAGTTTACTGGTATGGCACTCTCTTCATTGGAGGAAATGAATATCCTGTCCTATGTGAGGAGAGAGACAGAGTTGCTGAGAATGAGGTAACTCCAGTCTCCTCAGTCTTTTCAGTTGTTTGGAGTCCCTGAGTTTCTTTAGATTTTGGGTGCTTCCAACTTGGAGAAGGAAGATGGAAGCAGCCAACCCTGACTTCAGGATGCTGAAGGAAAAGACTCTGGGAAGAGGCCAACATAATGAAGACTGCCAGCTCCTCTTGTGTGGGCTTCTTCCCAGAGTCTTTTCCTTCAGCATCCTGAAACAGGATCAGCCTCTTCTATCTTCTCTCTTAAAGTTCAAAGAACCTGAATTCCAAAGAAGCTCAGAAACTCAAAACAATCGAAGTGACTTAAGACAGCTTTAGAGACTGGTATTCTCTTGCCCTCTACAACTCCACCTCACCCCTCACATGTAGGGCAGAACATTCATGTCCATGAAAGTCTCTTACTTTGGGACCAGGGTTATACATAATAGCTGACTAAATTCCTTAGTAATGGAACTTAGAACTATAATTCCTACAGTTTAACAGGATATAGTGGAAAGACTAGTGGTTCTAGAGTCATATGACTTGGGTTCAATTCACACCTTGAATGTTCCCCAAGTCATTATCTTGAGAAAGTCACTTAATCTCAGTTTCTTCATCTGAAAATATGAAGATTGGAAAACGGAATTATTCCTAGGCTAGAAAACTCTTGCTATCTTCAATTTTTAAAAAAATTCACATTTTTAATTTTTAAAAAATTCACATTTTTACAATTTTTAAAGCATATTTCTCTTTTCCAGGAAAAGGAACAGATTTTAGACTAGGATGTTTTTAACCTAAGTCCTATGAACTTTCTTTTTTTTAAGGAAACATTTTGAGAGCTATATTTTAATAAGACTGGTTTACTTTGTATTTTATTCTGTGTAGAGGTCATTAATAAATACTAAAATATTAAATATATTTATGTATCATATAACATTATAATATATTATATATAATATAAACTATGCTAGACTTTTAAATATAAATATTTAAATATTAAAATATTTTTAAAAACAACCGTCCTCACTCACATGTGAAACTCCTGTCTAGAATCAAATGATCCTGGGTCAAATGGTCAGTAGGAAACATTCAGCAGAATTAGGTAGACATGTCACATGAATCAGTGAAGAAGAAAACGCTAAAAGCAAACCACCAGTTTTCTTAAAACTGACCTCCAAAAGATTACACACTGGTAGTATCACATGCATATATAATATATGTACACTCAGTAGGCTTGGTCCTTACAAACTCCCATGTTTAAAAATAAAGTTTAAAAATTAGGTCTAGGTTTACTCCTCTATCCACTCCCCTAACCTCCCCAAGCTGGGAGCTCAGTGGGTTTAGTGCAAGGAAAACGACAACAACAAAAAAACCTCTTGCCTTATATTCAAGAAATCTACTTTTAAACTTGTATCTGACCTTGTAAATTCAGACTGTCAAGGCCGTGGGATAACAAGGGATACTATATGTACCAGAGATTACTTGGTTACTTTCCAACCCATCTCAGTAAAGTTGCTCTTGTTATTCTGTGTAATCGTCAGGGTAATGTTTTAGAAAATGCATTCATTCTAAATCCATCCTCATATAGGAAAATACCAATTTTACAATTTAAGAAAATTAAACGACATAAGTTTTGTAAGAAATTTACATAGTTCCCACAAACTTCTCTCCTGTCCCCACCTTTGACCTAGTTATTCAGGCCTATTAAAGGCACCAATGGTGGTGTATTTTTCCTTCAAGTTAGAGGCACGTTGCATCTATTTGTCCTGTGTTTGCTAGCACTGTTACCATCCCTTTAAGTGAATATAATATATATGAAGTATGCATGACAGCCTTGAACATTTTAAAACCTGAAGTTTTACTGTTCAAACTATAGACTTCAAACCAAAAAAGTAAACTAAAAATGTCATTAATTTGATATCTTGTATTCAAAAAATTTTTAACATGTAACTTAAAACTGAGCACTTAGGTCCCTAAAATGAGGGGAAAATGCGATTGTATTAAAATTTCAGCCCTAAAAAAGATTTCTTACCTTGTATCATTACATAGAATTTCGAATTATTTAGTTTTCACTTACTCTGTCTCACTAAGACTTCACTTGTAATCAGTTATAGAACTACCATTGTTCAGCCAGGCTGATTTTTATTATTATTTTAAAGAAAAATACACATACTTATTAATCTTGATTCCTTTTAATAAGGTTCATTCTCTATGAGAAACCAATTATACTTTCTGGGAAAAGAATTAGATCAATGTGTTCTCTGGTCAAAAAGGATAAAGCATACTTAATCCAGAAAGATATCTTTTATATCTATATATATATATATTTTTTCATTCTCTGTGTGTGTATTTATGCATGCATGTATATATGTATATAGATAGCTATATGCATATATATATATACATATATATGTAAACACTTGAGAAAGCATAGAGAATACTGGATTTGTAGGCGGGGTCCTGGATTCAAATTTTGGCTCTGCTACATACTTAGCTCCCTTGACTTTGGTTTTCTCATCTCTAAAAATTAAGGTTTTGGACTGGATAATCAATAGGGTCCCTTATAACTTTTAAGCCTATCATTTATGATAGGTGAAGCTGGTATAATTATGTAGATGACCTCTCATCCACAAATGTTTCTTAGCTAGTTCCATCTCATGCTTCAAATATTTCACTTTCATTTTTAACTTTGAACATTTATAAATGGAAGGGGGGAAATCACAATTCATCAAATTCTGTAAAGGCAAAATATTTTAAGCCAATGTGTCAGGGTTATCTCAAGGTGTAGGGTCTTTAGAATCAACAATAATTAGTTAATTCCTCACATAACCAGACAACTAGTATTTTTTAAAGCACCTATTATGATCCAGGTACCATGCTAAACACTAAGGATACAAAGAAAGGCAAAAGACAATCTCTGCTTTCAAGGATCTCCTTGTCTAAAGGAAGAGACAATATGCAAACAATAAGTACAAACAAGATACATACAAGATAACCGGGAAGTAGTTTCAGAGAGAAAGCACTAAGATTAAGTACTGGGAAAGGTTCCTTGCATAAGGTGAGACTCTAAGGAGGCTAGGAGGCAGAGATGAAGAGACAAAAAGTTTTGGGTACAGGGGACAACCAGTGAAAATGTTCCAACTTGTGAGATGGAGGAACAGCAACCACGAGGGTGTTCATGTCCTTGTATCTTAGAGAACCTGGAGAGAAGTAAAAGGTAAGGAATGTGAAAAGGTAGGAAGGAGTCAGGTTATGAATGGCTTTAAAAGCCAAAAAGAGGATTTTGTATTTGTTCTTGGAGGTAGGAGGTAACAATTGGAGTTTACTTAATAGGGGAATGAAATGGTTACCCTTGTACTTTGGGAAAGTTAATTGGACAGCTGAGTGGAGGATGACTTGGAATGGGGAAGAGACTCAAGGCATATGGAGACCAACCAACTGGCTAGTGCAATAGTCTAGATGTGAGGTGATCAGGGTGGTAGCAGTACTAGAGGAGAGAAGGGGCCATCTACCAGGGATGTTACAAAGGTAGAAATAATAAGCTTTGATAACAGATAAGACATGAGGCATGAGGGACACTGAAGAATCAATGATGACACTTAGATTTAGAGTTTATTTGACTGGGAGGATAGTAGTATCCTTGGTAGTAACAGAGAAATTAGAAAGAGGAGATAGATGGTTGAGGGAGGCAAAGATGATGAGTTCAAATTTGGGCATTTACTAGGACATCCAGTTTCAGATGTTGGAGATTTGAAACTGACAGTCATGAGAGAAGTTAGAACTGGATAAGTTAGAACTATGGTATATTTTTCCTCTGCTTAGTAATAATTAAAAGTAAAATTAGAAAGAGAGGGGGAAGAGAAGGAGTATGACTCTTACTCCATATTGCATTGGGGAGGAGGAAAAAACCTGGAATGTTACTGAAAATGTGCAAAGATGCCCCTAGTAGAAATATTTATTCCTGGGATTCTAAGAAGACACACACACACACACACACACACACACACATGCACAAAACCACTAATTAGTTCAAAGTGTGAGCATTTCATTGCTGGTTTTCACAAGCTGCTAAACAAGGTATTTACAGGATCTCCATAAAAAGCTTATAATAAAGTTAGACAATTTATTTAACCTTTCTGGGCCTAAGTTTTCCATGTATAAAATGAAGATAAACTATAATTCCTCCTCTGAAGTTCTATGGTTCTATTAAATGGATGGCATTGGCTCCTCTGTGAACATATACCCTGGCTTTCCCCCTTGTCTTCTACGCAGCTTACTTTTATTAATCAAATCTAGAAGGATTAACCCAGATACTCTCTCTGACCTCAAATGACCCTCTCTTTATTTCTGGGCCATTCCTGAATAAAGACTATCTTGTTCTAAGAAGCTTGCCCAAGATGACAAAATAAAGGTCCTTTGTTCACCACTGGTTGTTTCTTGTGCATTTTAGTCCTTTCCTGTCCTCCTGTCCTCTGCCAGATGGGTCATCTGGGCAGCCATTACACATTCAGTCAACAGGTGTGAGGACAAGACCTATAAATTATCTACTCAGAGGGCTAGAGCCCAGTCTGGGCTAGCTGAACATATATGCATCTAACTTATGATCTTAAGTCTTTTACCTCCACTAGTAGCTGTTCACTTGTTTTTCAGTCATGTCCAACTCTTCATTGACTCCATTTGGGGTTTTCTTGGCAGAGATACTGGAGTGGTTTGTGAGGAAACTGAGGCAAACAAGGTTAAGTGACTTGTGCAGGGTTACCCAGCTAGTAAGTATCTTAGGCCAGATTTGAACTCTGGAAGCTGAGTCTTCTTGACTCTAGCCTGGAACTCTATCTCCTGTGCCACCCATTAGTAGTAGACACTTACAAAATTGGTGTTGTCTCTCTTACTCCTTTTCCTTGAAGAATCTGGATGCTTTTTTGCTGGGCCTCAGATGTCAATCCTAGTTCCATGTTGAAACTAGTTTCCTTGAATTTGCTTGACAACACAGACAAGACAGTTGGTCCCCTGCATTCCTCATCAGGTCTCTTTTTGAAGGCTATTTTTGTTCAGGGCATTTCCACAAGGAGCTTAGATCCTGACCTGGAAGGAACCTCACAGGTCATTTAGTCTAATATCCTTATTTTACAAATGAGGAGACTGAGGTACCCTATGTCACACAGGCAGTAAGCAGGGATCAGAAGTAGGATTGGAACCCAAGACTTCTGTCTCCAGAGTCATACCAGGGTTGTCAATAGTTAAATATTTTGAATTATAAACAGCAACATTTATATCAGCAGCATTTATAATGTGATCATTTTTATTTGAAATTGTTAAATGTATGATAAAAATGATTTTAAATTTAGCTTGCCTTATATAACCAGTTACATATGATATTCTTAAGACACCTTTTGCCTTCCTCCAGAAAGAGGTTCTCATACAATGCATGAGGAAGAATTTATCAGTTATCATCATCAGAATAGCTAGGTGGCATAGGTTAGAGCACTGACCCTAAAGTCAGGGGGACCTGAGTTCAAATTTGGCCCCAGACACTTACTAGCTTGGGTGACCATGAGCAAACCACTTAACCCTGATTGCCTTCCACCCCCCAAAAATCATCACTGCTAGTAGCTTACAGCCTTCCCCTGGCTTGAGTAGGGTGGTCTAATCATCAAAGATATATAATAATAATAATTATAATAACTCCTATGGTCTTTTTTTGGAGGGAGAAGGCAGGGTGATATAGTATATACCTCTGCACCAGGAAGATCTGATTTTAAGTCCAGCCACTGATATAGATACCTAGAAGACCCAGGGCAAATTGCTTAAATTTTCAGTGTTCTGGAGAACTTTCTAAAAATCGAACTTGCAAAGAAGGTGCTGACCTTCATTGGTAGAGGAAATTTCTTTCTCTGGGTGTTCCCTATACACATGAATGAACAGTCTCAATCCCTATCCTTTGTCTCTTTCCAAATTCCTATTTACATCACACTTGCAGATTTCCAAAAACTAATCAAATATCCCTGTGAGGTGGGTAGTACAAGCATTATCCTCATTTTGTGCCATGCAGAAACAAGCTTAGAGAAATAAAGTAGTTCCCTAGGGTCACATGGTGGATAAGCTTTGGAGTCAGCTTGCCAAGCATGTGAAGAAATTGTCATATTCTTCCCTTATAGGGAGAGAAGGAAAAAAGAAAAACCAGCCCTCTTTGGGCAAAGGATGTTGACACAAGCCAGTAAAAAAAGAATAGGAGTCTAGGAAAAGGGAAAGTAATTCTGGGAGTGAGGTGGGGCTCACATCTGGACATGTGATTTCCTGGCTGTAGCCCAGCTGTGATAAGGCTGGACCTAATGAACGATTCTATTGGATCAGATACAATATTCCTGGGCACATGTTTAGCAATGAAGACTTAGAGGTCAGAAACTTTCGATTCAGTTTATGTCTTCTCAAACAGACTTCAGCTCTTTTCTAAAACATGCATTTTTTGTCTATCTTGTGGTGGACAACTAAGACAACCAGTTTGCATGATATATGAAATAGGAAAATCAGCAAGAATGAGTTCTTGACTCTAGTAAGTAATGACCTTTGGACAGGCAACCAAACTTTCACTACTAAGAAATAACTTGGAGTTTTTTTTTTAAGGGAAAGGAAGGTGACTTAAAAGTTCAGTGAGAACACAGGGAGAAGAAAGGAGAGAGATGTTGAGATGTTGCTTAGTTAATATACAGTAGAAAAAAATTAAAATATCACACTGAATTAACAATTGTTAAAATGCAAAGTCAAAATAACAACAAAATGATATTAATAAAAATAAAAGTAAAATACCATAACAGTAATCAGTTTGGCAGATACTTTGCACTTTGTAACTTAGGGCTAAGTATGGAAGGACCTGGTTGTAACAACAATCAGTTTAGCAGATACTTAGCACTTAGTAACTTAGGGCTAAGTATGGAAGGTGTGAGCCTTGTCCCCACTGAGAGAGCATGAACTCCCCTGATGAGGTGGTAGAAGGGGATTAGCTGAGACAGGAGGCCAGTGCTGTATATAAAGAAGAATTCTAGAGACAGAGAGACAAAATTGGAATTTTCCTGTTGGACGAAGCAGTGTTGTCTCAGGGTCTGAAGCTGAAGAAG
>CM053601.1:90513218-90535276 GCA_028646575.1 Pseudocheirus occidentalis
CAAGAGAAACAGTGAAGGGTTTGAGATATGCTGGACCCTGTGAACTTCAGTGTGCGCCAGTACCTTCAGGACTAGACAAGAACCTGGGAGCTGTCTGTTTCTGAATCCAGGTGACTGTTTGGCGATTTCAGGAAGGATCTGGGACCATGGAAGGGGATCCAGGGAATCAGAGAGACCACCCAGAGTCAAGATGAAGAAAAGGCCTCCCCTTAGATGAAACTGAGGTTGGCTGGACACCAAGGGGTAGAGGGTTTGTGTAGTTTTTCTAATGACTGTACTGGTAATTAATGATATTAGTAATTGGGAATCTAGCTTAGTGACTGACTGCTAGATGAGTAACTGACTAAGTTAATGGTTGCCCCATGAGTGGAAGATTGATATATTGTGAATGAATTGATTGAATGATTAAGTGAGAAGGGTTTCCCCCTTAGGGAAACCAGATGATTATTCTTTTGTTCCTTGTTCTAAATATTGTGGCCACTGTAGTGAAAACTGTGTGGCCATTCTAATGTTAAGCTGTTATGAACACCATATTGTGACTTTCTGGGATAAGATGTAATGTTGTGAATATTATATTGTGAATGTTTGCCTTGATTTGTAATGGAATAAACAGAGTGTTCACTATTACTGTGTAATATGAATCTTAAAAGCTGTTCACAGTAGCATTCTTTTGGGAATCTGCTTGTGCATGGTGTTACAAATACTAATGATATAAATATCACAAATAAATAATAAAATAGAAACAAAACTGAGCATTACAATGTTAGCTGGAAAGGAACTCAACGTTTCATTTGATACTAAGGAAACTGAATTCCGGCTTTTAACTAGATGCCTTACCTAAGCCCTCCTAATTCTAGAAATACCTTCCTGCTATTATTTTCTATTTCTCCTGTATACAGCTTGTTTTGTATATATTTGCTTGGATGTTGTCTCTCCCCTCCCATTACATTGTAAGCTCCTTGAGGGACTGTCTTTTGTCCCCAAAAAAGTCTTTCCATGTCCCCAAAACTTAACACTGTGCCTGTAGTAATAAATGTTTATTGACTGAATAATTGCCCAGGGAAATGAATCAACCTATCCGAGGTCACATGAATGGTAGAGGCAGTATAGGATAGCTTTTCTAATTTTACTTAAGACTTGGGCATACATTGCTTTCATTTAAAGTATCTAAAATACAAAACACCATTATTTTCCCCCACCCCATCCCATATCTGCATTAGAAGAACAACTTATCAAAAGTTTAATTGTATAATATCCCCCTAGTCTGTTACTTTCAGTAATGAAGCTATGAGACCTATCAAAACCAAGCATCCTCCTCCTCCTCCTCCTCCTCATCATAGATAGTATTATCTATTGCTAGGGAAAGAGATTAGGTATTTATATAGATTCTATATGTGCAAGGCACTGTGTTAAATGGTTTACAAATATTATCTCATTTTATCCTCATAATGACTTTGTAAGGAAGTTGTTATTATTATCCCCATTTTATAGTTGAGGAAACTGAGGCAAAGAGAGGTTAAGTGACTTGCCCAGGTCAAAGCTAGTAAGTGTCTAAGACTGGATTTGAACTCTAGGTCTCCTGACTCCAGGTTTGATGCTCCATCTACTGAACCACCTAGTTGCCTATAGATAGACACATAGACAGATAGATGGATGGAGGAATGGATGGATAGATAGATAAACTGATAGATTTGCAAAACATTTTTGCAAGTCACAAAAAGGATATGAGGAAGACTCAGAGGCAGGAGCTATGCAACTGACCCTGTAGCCTAAAATGATTTCCATCTTCTCCTCACCTCTTGAAACCCTAGGCTCCCTCCAGGGCTTAACTAAAGTGCCATCTCCTTCAAAAGTTCTTTCTACCGTTTCCCAGTTAAGTGTTCCTTCCTTCTGACACTGTGTATTTATTTTGTATATATGTAATATTTTTACTTATCTGTGATCAAATTGTGTCCTCCCAGGCGGAGATAAGCATCTTGGGGGAAGAGACAGTCTCACTTTTATAGCTTTATCCTTTAGTCTTAGCACCTAGTAGGTGATTAATTATTGACTGGAAACTGGGTTCTAGTTCTAGTTCTGCCTCTAACTATCTAGGACCTTGAGCAAATCATGGGAATCCTTTAAAACCTTTGTTTCTTCATCTGTAAAATGAGGTAATCATCCTAGATGACCTCTGAAGTTCCTTCCCCTTACAATATACTATGAGTCTACCAATCCTCTCTTACTAAGCCATGTATGTAGAATTGTTCACTGTGAAGAGATGTGGTTTAATGAACTTTGCATTTGGAGCCAGCAGACCTGAGTTCAAATCTTAGTTCTGTTACACTTGGGATGACCTTGGGTAAATCACCTGACTTCTTGGTATTTTGCTTTCCTCATTTATGAAATGATAATGTTGTACTAGATGTTTAAGGTATTTTTAAGTTCTAAATTAACAATCCTTGATCCTTCATTCTGTCTTCCCCCTTACCACCCTCTCTGCTTCCACTATATCTAACTAGTTTCCAGTCTTATCAATTCTGTCTCCATGGCATCTCCTGCATTTGTCCTTCTCTAAACTTACATGACCCTTGTTCAATCTCTCAGTATCTTAAAGGTATTATTTTCTTTGTGTCTCTCTTACTTTTGTGGTCCATCTTCCACACAGTGGTCAAAGTAATCTTCCTAAGGTATAGATCTGACTATGTCGTCTGATCATCTTCATTGGCGGGGGGCAGAGTCAAGATGGTGGTGTAGAAGCAGGAGAATCCCATGAGCTCCCTCCATAACCACATCAAATACCTATAAAATATGACTCTAAACAAAGTTTAGAGCTCCAGAACCGACAAAATGACAGGGAAACAAAACTCCCACTGAAGGCAGTCCAGCAGGTGTACAGGAAGGGTCCATCACAGCAGACTGGGAGCCGAGCCCAGCCTGGCATGAAAGCACAGCTTTAGCCCTAGGGTTGCCAGGACAAGCCATGGCTGGAGCATTCAGGAGAGTGGTTCACCAGCAGCTGTGGCAGTTTCCAGAATTATCAACCCATAAGAGCCAAGGATGAAGTGAAAGGTCAGTATAATTCGGCTAAATTTGGGGGAGAGGAACAGGTCTGGCCGTCTGCCCCAGAGCAAGAAGCGGTGGAAGCAGCAGCGCTGCAACCACCTCCATGTGGCTGCTTCAGAGCTCCTGGCCTGTAGATTGCAGGAGGGGCAAGCAACCATTCAGAAGCTAAGTGCTCTTGCCTTAACCTGCCTTGATTGGGATCGTGGTCTTGGGTGGTAGTTCTGAGGTGCATGACCAGTGAGTCAAAGCTGGTGGGAGCTGCAGAGATGGCAGCCTCCTAATACATCTGGCAGCTGCGATTTGGGACAAAGCTCTCCCCTCTGAAAGCAGAGTTCTATGGAGTCCAAAAGTCAAGTAATTGACTGGCAATATGAGCAGGCAAAGGAAGCAAAGCAAGCCCAGTAATCAAACTTTAGATTCCTTTTTTTGGGGACAAAAAGGATCAAAGCATGGAACAGGAAGAAGACAACACAGTCAGAACTCTCACACCAAAAGCTTCCAAGAAAAATGTAAACTGGTTACAGGCCATAGAAGAGCTTAAGAAGGATTTTGAAAACCAAATAAGAAAAGTAGAGGAAAAATTGGGAGGAGAAATGAGAATAATGCAAGAAAATCATGAAAAGAGAGTCAACAACCTGAATGAAGAAAATAACACCTAAAAAATAGATAAACTCAAATGGCAAAAGAGGCCCAAAAGGCCAATGAGGAAAAGACTGCCTTAAAAAGCCAAATTTGTCAGATGGAAAAAGAATCTCAAAAGGTCACCAAAGAGAATAATTCCTTCAGAATTAGAGTGGAGCAAATGGAAGCTAATGACTTTATGAGAAATCAAGATACTATTAAACAGATCCAAATAATAAAAAAAAATAGAAGGCAATGTGAAATATCTCAATAAAAAACACTGACCTGGAAAATAGACCCAGGAGAGACAATTTAAAAGTTATTGGACTACATGAAAGCCATGACCAAAAAAAAAACTAGAAAAAAAAACCAGTCTTCATTGGCTCATTGTTGTACATTCTTCCCAAAAGATGGTTGAAGAATTAGAGGTATAATCTATAGCCATAATACAGAAAAAATAAAAAGTGAACCAGTTTCCTTAGGAAGTACTTGGCCTCATCAGCACCATGTTGAGATAACTGTAGTTTAGCAGAAGTAAAAGGAAAAGAAGAATCCAGGAAATCATTATTTTCCTCTGTTAGAAGTTTTCAAAAAACATCTTAATTAGATGGACTCCAGATGGGTTGCTTTACTTCATTATATGATGAGGTAAACACTTTATTTGGAGAGATTTTCTAGGTCTCAAGTAACTGTCCAGAAGTGAGTACTTCTACACCGAGAATTTTTTCCCAAACTGGAACTTGGAAAAGTGAATGGACTAATAGGAAGAAAGTAAGGAAGGAATGAAGGAAATAAGCATTAAGCCCCTACTACATGCCAGGCACTGTGCTAAGCACTTTTCAAATATTATCTCATTTGATTCTCACAACAATCCTGGGAGGTAAGTACAATAATATTGCTTTGTCCCTTGGCCTCCTTAGCAGGAAGATCAAAGGTAAAGAAATCATTGGATCATTATAAGTTAGAAATTTTCTTCTGGATTTTCCCTCTCTCAGAGGGACAGTGTGCTTTCCAATAAAGATAGCTAATTCTCATTCTTAAATTCCCCTTATTCAAGACAGGTTTTATTTTGGAAATTCTAGGAGGCCCCCAGTGATGAGCCCAGGTCTTCTGACTAGCATGTTTAAAGAACTGCCCAACACACACCTACCAAAAACTGAAAATAAAGCTACAAGGAAACTCCTTTTATGAGTCTTTTTTTTTGGCCAGGACTGAATAAATGAAAGGAACAGAAAGTAAATAAGAGCAGCCTCTGAAAGGTCCCAGTTAGCAACCTCTCTGAAGCTATTTCTCTGCTTTGGAGTTGGGAGTGACTATCTTTCCTTCAAGTTAGAAGTTTAACAAGCTGGAAAACAAAGACCCATTTCCAGACTGAAGCAGCATGTGCTGCTCCTGCTCCTTGCCGAGTGGCTGCATGCCACCCACTTGTTTCTTCCATTACAGTCTTAGTTGTGTTGAAAGAAGCATTCTCTTCCAGTTTCCAGCTGTAAAGGCCTTTACTGAGATTTGTAATGTTCCACATTTTGGCCCCAAAGTGGCAATAGATTTGGAGCCAGCGTATTTGGGCTTGAATCCAGGTTCTGCCTTTAATAACTATTATGACCTTGGGCAAGTTACTTTTTACTCTCTGGGCTTCATTGTCTTATTTTGTGAAATTAGGGGGTTGGATTCATTGACTAATATCCCTTCAAACTTTAAATCTATGTGAATGTGCTTTTTTTATTCCACGTTAATTTGAGGGTGAAGTTAATAAAGGAGATTTTAATGCAAAACCAATCAATCAATAAACATTTATTAAGTGTCTACTATGTACCAGGCATTGTGCTACGATTGGGGACACAAAAGAGGCAAAAGAGTCAAAATCAGGCACTTGAGTTTTCTGGGCATTGGAGATAGAGTGGAGAGCACTTGGTGACCATGGGATATATATGCCCAGGCTAAAAACACATCTGTAACTCTAAAAATAATTTCTAGCCAAAGTCAGTGATTTGCCAGAATTAAAGAGAAATATCTGAGAACTATGTGACCTAGGGCAGGATGGTTGGGTGAGCAACATTCTTGACTTGGAATCAAAAGACCAGGGTCAGAGTTAGGAGACCTGGCTTTCACTTTTGGGTCTGATGTTTCATAGCTAGGTGACTATGGGCAATTTACCTGGTTTCCTTATCTGTAATATACTAATTACACTTGCATTACCACATCACAGATTTGTTGTGAGTAAAGCATTCTGTAAACCTTAATGGCACATACAAATTTTACTTGTGTCATACTGTGTTATAATAATGAGCTCATTTTAAGCTTAGGAGGTAATATAATGGCCCCTTGAGTCTACATGATTCCCTCTGTTAATAATATTAGCCAGCAGCTGTATGGTATTTTAAGGTTTGCAGAGCTCTTTGCGAAGTGTTTTAGGGAGTTTATATTAAATGAAGAGTTAGGAATACCATCACAATTACTCTGAGCCCCCAATTAGGAAAATTCTACTATTTTGGCAGTGGTGTGATTTTTTCCTTAATTTATGTGAATATATACCTTCTGCTAACCACTGGCCTATTTGTGATTGAGTCAAATTGCCAGAAATGTATGAGTAAAGTAGAAAAGTTTATCATAGTATCAATTAATAAGCCCCTCACCCAATGAGGACAGACTTTCTGTCATATTTGACTGAAATATCTTTGATTTAAGAAGGTATGCAGACCTTGTTCACACCTAGTGAACAACCACAATGTGTTCTTACCCAGGGAACAATTATAATGTGTTCTCATCTGATAAGAAGTCAAGATTAAGCCAGTTCTCACCTCATAAATATATCAGGGTTTAGCATCTTGATACTTAATTTGAATTGGGTGGGGTGATTTGACTGATTCACTCAAATCATTCTCTCAAAAATTGTTGTCACTATTACCATGGTTTGTTATAGCAGTTTGGATTATGGAAGGAAGGAAGGAAGAAAGGAAGAAAGAAGAAAAAAAGAAAGAGGAAGGAAGAAGGAAAGAAAGGAAGGAAGGAGGAAAAAAGAAAGGCAGAAAGAAGAGAAAGACAGATTTTATCTTGCAAGGACCTGGACTAAAACATAAGCTCTCTTCTCCTGGCAAAATACTACCTTGTCTTCTACTTTTTCTCCGAATTTAAGGCTGTGGTTATATTTGGATTGAAGCTAATTCAGAACAAAACCTGGGAGGAAAGGTGGAAGCTGACCTAGGAGAGATATCTAGAATGAAGAGATTCTGGAGATAGAATCTGGGGTGGCTGCTGACCATGTCAACCTCATCTGGTAGAGTTCTTTAAGCTTTTTTTTTTTTGAGAGCAACTGAGGTTAAGTGACTTTCCCAAGGTGTTAAGTGTCTGAGGCTGGATTTGAACTCAGGTCCTCCTGACTCCAGGGCTAATGCTCTATTCACTGCACCACCTAGCCACCCCTTGGTAGAGTTCTTTCAGCCTGAGATTGAAGGTTGTACTTTGCATAATCCAGAGACTGCAGAGATCAGCTGGTGTCCTGATAAGACAAGGCTGGCACTAAGAAGAAACAATATATTTTTGTTAAGATGAACTCTGTTAACATACTTCATATCTATAATTTGCTTAGAGATGAATCTCTGATGCATTCCATTGACATACATCATTGTAAGAAACATCTTCAGTGGAGGTAAGAATAATGGAGGATTTGTCCTAGGTTATGACTGTCCCATGCTCCTGGGTGGCTGCCCTTCCTTCCAGGGGAGGTGGGTTGTGACTTCTTGGCCTCCTCAACCCACACAAGGAGTACTCCTGACATTCAGGGGATGATCTCTGCCCTCAACTCAGGTGCCCAGGTGACTGTGCAATGGGCATCCCTTTCTTCAGGAAGCCCCAGGCTCTGAGCCGTATCTGAGACAATGAATAGCACTACCCATTTCATAAGCTATTACGTCTCCAGAGGTCCAAAGTAGAACTTGCTCCAGTTTGCTCTATTCTGACCCACTTTTCTTAAAGAGGCATTACCTGTGGTTATGTTCAATTTGTAACAATGAAAATACATCCTACATATCAGATAGATTCATAAAAGTAGCGAAATTAGAGTTATGAAGTGGCAACGAAAATAATTTTATGGTTGGGGGGAGTCACCACAACATGAGGAACTGTATAAAAGGGTTGCTGCATTAGGAAGGCTGAGAACCACTGTGTTAGGCACTGTGTTATTCCTAGTACTGTAGCAGAGTAATGGGATTCCAGATAGCTTCCCTATGCTGTGGAGTTATAATGACCAATGAAGAGGAGGAGAGAGGGTGTGGAATAGACCTCATGTACCTACAGGTGGTGCAGGTACCACCCTCTATACCTCCCAATTCCCTAATTTAACATCTCCTTGTGGCCCTCAGTTATTGAAGGATAGTGGGAGGGTAGGATCTACTAAATTTGGAAAGCTTGAATGACAGTCTCTTATCTGACAATAAGTCTAGCTAGAGTTAAAGAGTGTAGTAGGAATGTTGGTTTGATTAGTTTTTTTCCTTAAAAGACAAGAATTATGTTTAGGATAGATACAAAATCTCAAACTTTTGACTCCTTTTTGGTCATCCAAGGCATAAAAAGCTCAACCCATGAGGCTTGGGTGCTCCTCAGGATTGATATGAACTACTGATCATGGTAAATGTGGAGGTAGTCAAACTGTACTCTACTGAATCAATGGTATGTTCTATCCTGCTGGGCCTTAGGATAAGGTAACAAAATTGGATATATGAAAAGGCTCTGCTTTCCAAGCTTACATGATAAAAAGTTACATGACATCAATACTTAACAATCTGCAGTTATATTGATATATGTAGTCTTTCCACCACAGCAGATAGTAACCCCTCCATAATGTTTCGTATAATTAGTGTCAATGGGTCTTGACTCTATAGTTAAGTGGATAATAGTAAAGTCCATGGCATGCAAAAAAGGTTAAGAAATTCTGTGTTATAGGAAAATTTGAGGGTAGAGAGAGTAGAGAAATCTGGAGGTAGGTTGAATCAGAGCCAAATTCATGAAGTAGAGCTTAGAGAGGATAGGGCTTATGGGAACAAGTAGAGGGAAAAGGGCAACTTCTTCTTTGGAGACCAAGGTAAAGGAGGAAAGAATAGGTGAAACTACAGAAAGCTTTTGAGGAATAGAGTAGGAGACATTAGTGAATTCATGACTCTTGCCTTTTTCATGCCTTTTTTCGATAAAGTATGAGAGAAAATCATCTGCTGAAAGATACGGAGTTGGGGTGGCTTTGGGGGCTTGAGAATGAAGAACTCTGAAACTATTACTATTTGTCTGTTCTGTGGGGAAATATTCTATCCTCATCACCGTGACAGACATAAAGAAAAAAATGACTGACATGCATCTGAGGGGACCCAGTTGAGAATAGATAGAGATAGGAACTGAGTCTACAATTTCATTCGTATAAGGAATTCCTAGATGAGAAAATTCCCTTTAACAATGGAGGGCAATACCTTTTTTTTTTTTAACTGCATGATGGTAACAGAGTGGCAATGGAGATTAAGGATAATACTGACTTCTTTTATCCCACTGTACCCCAGAGGGCATGAGGGAAGAAGTAGGGAGCAGTAGAGTGTGGCAAGGAAAAAAAAAACTTCCAAGTAAAGTCCTGTTTAAGTGCATGTCAGAAGGGAGAGAAAAAGGAATAAATCTAAGACAAAGGGACATTTGCTAGTGATAGAATGGCTGTTCCAGGAGTTGTATTAGTAGATGAGGAAAATAGAGAATAGGGATGGGTTGGGGTAAAGAGGGATGAAAATTTGGAGAGAAGTAGAATGAAAAAGAAGGCTCACTTTGGCAGATTACAACTCTGAATCATAGGGATTAGGGCCACAGGAGAATAGTTTGTTAGCCAAGTGGTTAGAGGAAATACTAGCTGACTAGGGAATGGAATGAGAGGGTGGATGATAATGGTGGTTAGATGATCGTAGGGAACAGTAGGGGCAGTCACAGCATCGTTCTGTCCATCTTCATCATAATTCCATTGAGAGGCAAGGGCTGGAGTAGGTAAGGTTGATGGTAGTGGTTGACCACAAAGTAATCAGTTTGATAGGAAGGTTATCTTGTGATTTGGATTGGTTGTTGTCCAACAATCAATAAGCCAGTGTTTGCTATGTAGAAATAATTTTTAAAAATTAAATGTCAGCAAAATATCATGAATTACTTAGCAGCAATGGGTCAAAACATGGATTAATCGTTGGAATACAAAGATAGAAAAAATAGAAAATCCGAGTATTCTGACTAGAGCTAATTTAAGTCATTCCCCTCCCACCCCTCTCTTTCATTCCCATATCTACAGAAAATCCTGGAAAAAAATGTCCACATGGAATACATTTTTGGATCAAATCCTTATAACCAGTGGCTTATTGGATGCAAATTCCCAAATTCCCCCAAAGTAACTATCATAAAATGTTCTGAGCCCCAGATTTGATGAAGAGCATTCACAAGTATTACATTGAATTAGTTTTTAAAAGTTTAAACACTGCCAGAATTCTCCTTTTCCTATTCCTCCTCCCCTTTAGAAATATTGCCTCTCATAATTTTCAATAGAAGGAAACATTCATTTTTTGAAAGATTTCACTTTTTTCCACACTACCTCTCTCCAAGACCACACTAACAAATGAACACATACTATAATTTGGTATTCTGTTTCTTCACCAAAGCTTACATTTTATTGAATTGACTTGCAGAGTCACTTCCAAAATGGGTTTGCTACAATTGCAATTCCCACCTTTGGCATTACCCAATTGCCATAAAAAAGAAATTTAGGATATGATAAGGCTGTAAACCAGAAGTTTGAAACTAGAAAAACATCAAATGGGCCCATTTATAGCACTTCCTCATGAAATTCTCATAATGGCTAGGCTTAGTTAATTTTTTATACTTATTTAGTGTATTTCCCTCTCCCAATTTGACTAGGTGTTTTGAGGAGGGATGGAAAACAAAAATATACCACTATGTAGCATGTAGAGCACTGGACCCAGAGTAAAGAGAACAAATCTAGAGTAAAAAAGATAATACCTCAGTCTGTGTGACCTTTGGTCCATCACTTCAACTCTGTGTCACAGTTTTCTCATTGGTATAATGAGAAGTTGGGCACATGGTCCCCATGTCTCAAATCTTTGGTCCTATAATTTCTGCCACCTTAAAAATCCAACTTACCAAGAGTCATATTAATATAAAAATAAAAATAATAAATTGTACCATATGTAAAAACAACAGAAACATGAGAGCTTATTATTAAACACAAAGAGGTTATTAGATAGAGAGCAGACACACAGGGAGTTCTCTACATCAGTGAAGTCATGGGCCAGACCAAATAAAATGAAGGGACGAAGTGTATTTGACTGAATGATGGAATGTGTGTTGTGTTCTGAACTCAACATTCCATTCCTGCTCCCACCTCCTTTGGCCTAATTGTATATTTGCACAAGCCCTCCTACTGGCTGCAGTGTAATCCTTTGTCATCTTTGCTTTTTGGAATCATTCTCTTCCCTCAGGGCTCAGGCCAGGTGCCATCCATTATAATTACCTCAGGTGCTCCCTCCTCAAATTAAGCTGTATTATACTTACTGGCATCTAGAAAGGATCTCCACAATAGGATGTGAGCTTCTTGAGGAAGGAGACTGTTTCATTTTTACTTTTTATGACCATTTATTCTGTTATTTCAGTCATTTTTTAGTTGTGTCCAACTCTTTGTGACCCCATTTGGGGTTTTCTCGGCAGAGATTCTGGAGTGATTTGCCATTTCTTTCTCCAACTCATTTTATAGATGAGGAAATGGAGGCAATTAGGGTTAAATGACTTGCCCAGTGTCACACAGCTAGTAAGTGTCTGAGACCAGATTTGAATTGAGGAAATGAGTTAGCCTGACTTTAGGTTTAGCGTGCTATCTACTGTGCCACCTAGCTGCCTCTCTATTTATTAGGCCCCTATCAATATTTGTTGAATAGAATTTGGACACTAGCTGGGGTAGAAGTTTTGAAAGACAGAGGTTTTGAGGAAAAAGATTATAAAGATCAGGATTCTTAGTATAAGATCATAGATTTAGCATAAACTTTGGTACAATACTAAAATAATAATAATAAAAATAGGGATCAGACAAAGTCCCTTCCCGTGAGGAACTGAGTGACATAATGAGTGACATAAGGTCTGGAGAAAAGCTAGTTCATTGACCTTTCTGAGGTAAAGGTCCACTCAGCAGGAAATGTCTACCTGTGTGGGTGGTTAAGCGTCAAGGGTCTGCAGTTTCTCCTGATGCTTCTGCTGTATTAATTTTAAACAATAGTTGATTGTTACTAGTGAATTGGGTAATCTTCATGAGCGTTCTGTGTTGATGCCTCACTTTGGAGTGGAGGTGACCGTAAAGACAATGCCAACAGAATACAGGCTCTGGCAAGTCTTACAGCTCTGAAAAGTCCTTTAATGAGGGCCCATCAATGACAGGTTATATATCTGTCATCTGAGGAACTGCCTAACCAGGTTTGGAGAGGATCATCACCCACAAGCTGGATACCAAGAGATGAATGTATTTGCACATAACTCATAAAACTGGTCCCCTGTGGAGAGGCTGAGACCTGTACTGGATGGGAGGAGGGAGAGGAGGGAGGAGAGGGGGAGAAAGGGAAGGAGGGAGAGAGAGAAAGAGGGAGAGAAAGAGAGAGATAGAGAACCCACTCTGGTGAAGTCATAGCTCTTTGAATTATTTAAGTATGGAACTATCTGCCTTCCTATAGAATGGATTCCAGTGGCTTCCTATTGCCTCTTGGATCCAATAGCAACTCCTCTACTTGTCATTTGAGACCTTTCACAATCTGGCCCCTACCTAGCAAACTGATGTTGTTGAACTATTTTTCAGTCTACTCTTTGTGGCCTCTTTTGGAGTTTTTTGGCAAAGATACTGGAGTGGTTTCATTTCCTTCTCTAACTTATTTGCAAATGAGGAAACTGAGGCAAACAAGTTTAAGTAAGTTGCCCAGGAGTCATGTAGCTAATAAGTGTCTGAGGTCAGATTTGAACTCATGAATATGAGTCTTTCTGACTCCAGGCCTGGCACTCTATCCATTGTACCACCTACCTGCTCCTCTTAAATGACACTCCATTGCCTTTCTCCCTCACGCCTAGAATGTTCTTCCTCTTCATTTCTACCTCTTAGAGTTTTTTCATTTCAAGACTAAACTTCTACATGGAGGCTTTTCTGATCTACCCAATAGGGTAGCCAGTGCTTTCCCCTGAAATGACTCTGTGTGTGTGTGTGTGTGTGTAGTACACAATTACACACACATATATATTGTGTCTTCCTAACCTAATATATAGGTAAATATTTATGTATAGTGTCCTGATAAAATATTGAAAACTTTTTTTTTTATTTAACAAGCAATAATTTTCTTTCCCTCCCACTTCATCCTCCATCGGAGGGGAAAAAAGACAAAGAAAATTCTTTTAACAAAAATACATTGTCAAGAAAAGCAAATTTCCATATTGGACACATGCAAAATATATTTCCGATTGCATATCTTGAGTCTAGGCTATTCTCTCTCTCTCAGGAAGTAGGTAGCATACTTCATAACTGGTCATCTGGAAACATCCTGATAGAATGTAATGCCCTCAAGAACAGTAGTTCTTTTACTTTTATTTTTGTATCATCAGCACTTAGCACACATTTATTTTTTTCTTTTTTTAATTGACTTGTTTATTTACTTTTAGTTTACAAGATTCAGTTCCAGAATCACTTGAGTTTCATATTTACTCTCCCCTTTTCTCCCCCCCCACCCATGGTGGCATACAATTACGTATAGGATCTGCAAACACTTTCACATTGTACAATAGTCTGGTTGTATAGAAGTGTTGTAACCAATGGAGTGAGCAATAGGAAAAAAAAAAGAAACAAAACCAAACATGGAAAAGAATAATACCGTGTATTGCTTCAGTCTCCATTTAAACTCTGGTCTTTCTAGATCTTTCTCTGAATGTAGACATCTCCTTCCATTCAGAGACTTGTAGAGTTGTCTTTTAACTGTTAGCACACATTTATTAAGCACCTACTACCTACCATCCACTGTTCACACTTCTTAGGCAGCCTGGGGGATTTTGGTCTGGATTGTCCATTGAGGTGAGCAACAAAATGTATCTGCTGCTCTGTTGGTCAGGAATGCAATAGCATGAACAAGGAATAGGAGATGTGGGGCAAGGGTAGGGGGGATTTCAGAGCAAACATACTGCTTCTCTGGGAGGCAGGACGAAAGGAGCATGACCGGAATCCAGAAGAGAAATATCTTAGACTAGAGAGAGAATAGTGACTTTTTAGAGAGTCAGAGAATATGGGTTCAAGCTGAAAATAGGTTTGACTAAGATGGCTAGATAGAGCTACCTAGAACTACATAAACCTTGCAAGACATCTCCTAAGCTAGACTTCTGTCTCTACTCTAGGAAGAGACAGAGTTGCGTGACAGGAAGAACTTGTAGCCAGAAAGATCCTAAAGAGGGAGTGAGTTTAAAGAAGGTTGAAAAGGTAAGTAGGAGCCAGATTTTTAAGGGCTTTAAAAACAAAGCTAAAAAGTTTGTATTTTATCTCCTAGATGTAGGCAATATAGAACTACCAAAGAACCTTTCTGAGCCTCTATTTTCTATAAAACTGGTATGACAATATGTCTATCCTTACAATAAGAAAAACATAATGATCACTGTTTATACACATGTAACTACCCACTTATCCACCTTTGTCCATAGTAAAGTGGGTTTTGTTGTGATAAAAACAATTGACATGAGACAATGTTATAGATGATCCTGAGATCACAGTCACAAAGGAGAAATCAAAACACGGTGGCAGTCAGCTTGTTGTAAGCCTCAACTCTCCTTTCTATCAATCCAAATCTTGTTTTTGTTTTGTGATTTCCTTGATGTAAGGAGCTCCTGCTGAGGAACTTCCTACACCAAGGGGGCACTTTCTCTGCAATTTATAACTTCAGAGAAAGAAGTTCCTGGACCATTAAATGACAGAGTCTGAGTTGGAAGGGACTTCAAAAGCTACCTGGCACAACCCGTACTTGTAAGAGAGTCTCCTCTCCGTCCTATCTGAAGAGTGGTTGTATAACCTTGATTTAAAGACCTCCAGTGAAAAGGAAGTCTTTTTGTCCTACACATACCTCTGTATCCTAGAATCAAATGCCAACTCTTATTAATGCTAGAGCCTACTGTTAAATTTCCAGTGGGAGCAAACACTACAAATTAGGGTTCAATTTATTGTTCGTGTTGATTGTCTAGATTAAAGAAAGGGAGGGACTCCATCTGATTGGACGGTTCCTCTCAGAACTGCATTTTAGGAGGGTAAACAGAATACAACATATTCTTCTCCATTATTCCCACAAGTTCAAGGAGGGAAGTTCAAGTTCATTATACTTACCATTTTTCTCTAGTAGATCCAACTTATTTCCTTGGAGATGCTATTTTGAGTGAATTAATTTGTGTAGTTCTGTAAGACTGATTCTGATTAAATAGACTGACAAAATGGAAAATTGATGTCAGAAAATTTTTAAAAGATTTTAATGGTGTTTTTTTAAAAAACGTTTTCAGTTGCTATCATTCTCTGTGAGTTGTTGGAAAGAAATTATTTATGTCATCAGCACAAAAGAGGCAACACGAGAACAGTTCATGCTGAATATACAGTTGAGGATTCTTTGTATATTTGAATGCTGTAGCAAACTGACCAGCTTTATTTATTTTAGACTTAAATACTAAAACTTAAATACATAATAAGAAAAGAAAAAGAAACATAAAGTTAAATATAAAATAGGAAAAAACCCATATGTGCACAGCAGAATGTAAGAGAGGATTCAAAATATTATTTTTAAATTATTTTTTTATTTTGGTCTTTTTGGACGGGGGAAGGCAGGGCAGTTGGGGTTAAATGACTTGTCCAAGGTCACGCAGCTAGTAAGTGTTAAGTGTCTGAGGCCAGATTTAAACTTAGGTCCTTCTGACTCCAGGACTGCTGCTCTACTCACTGTGCCACCTAGCTGCCCATAGAATTCAAAATATATAGCAATAAAATTCCATTTCAACTAAGTCTATATATTAAATACTATGCACTGTGTTGAGAGCTGTCCATCTTTTCTTTGCTTCCTTGTAGGTTTTCTTTTGTTCTCTGCTATACAGTTTTTATTTTATTATTTTCTCCCCCCTTCCTCCCCCCTTCCAAGACTATAATTAAACATGGATATATTTATATATAGATGTATTCATACTGATATACATATATACACATACATACATATATAAACACATACTTTCCCTAATAGATTCTACTACTAATCTATTTTTATGTTTGTGTATATTTATTTCCTATTTTTCCTGACTTTTCTACTTTACTTCTGCTACCTTGCCCTCCTATTACTTGACCTACTCCATCCCCAACAATCCCTCCCTTATCCTCTCATTCCCATTAATCTAAATATCCCCCTTTAACCTATTCCAGGGGTGGAGAACCTATGCCCAAAGACCATATGTGGATCACTAGGTCCTCAAGTGTGAAGTTTGGATTCAGTCAAAGGGCTACACTTGAGGACCTAGAGGGTCACATGTAGCCTCAGGGTTGCAGGTTCCCCACCTCTGATTCTTCACCTTCTCCTCTAAAGATATTTCTCCATTATCCTCTCCCCATTCATTATCCCTTTAGGATTTTATTTCTTTCTAAATTTAGAAGACTTTTATACTCTTCTAGATGTATATGTATTACTCCCTCTTGAACTCATTCCTGATGAAAGTAGGCTTCCAGAACTAACAGCTCTCCTCCCCCATCTAATTCCTCTGCATTGGTTCTTCCTCTTGCAATTCATTTATATAAGATAAGTACTCTTTTTTAGCTATTCCTGAACAGTTTTACTTTTCGAAGTCATATCATGCTCAGGTTTACCCCAATTTTTCTTATGAACTACCCAATTACTAATAACAATCTTAGTCATATGTTTTACATTTTGCATACATAAAAGGTAAACAGTCTGTCCTTATTGAGTCCCTTGTAACTGGTCTTTGGGATGTATCTTACGTTTCTCTTGGCTTTTACATGTCAAATCTATTAAGTTCAGATTTTGTCTCATTTTGTTTTGTTTTTTTAACAAAGTTCTGAAAGTCTTACAATTCATTAAATGCCCATTTTTTTCATTCAGAATTATGTTTAGCTTTGCTGGATATATTTTCTGCCAGAAGCCCAGTTCTTTTGCTTTTTGTTCTAAGACCTGTGATCTTTTAGTGTACCTACTGCTAGGTCTTGTGTGATTCTAATTGTGGCACTACCATATATAATTTTTTTTTTCTTGCTGTTCATGATATTTTATCCTTGAGCTGATGGTTCTGGAATTTGATCACACTATTCCTGTTGACTCATAGTATCTGTTTCAAGTGGTGATTGGTAGATTTTTTCTACTTCTACTTTTCCCTCTTGTTTTAATGATTCTGGATAGTTTTCTTTAATTATTTCTCATATTATTGTATCAAGATTCTTTTTTGATCATAGCTTTTAGGTAGTCCAATTATTCTTGTGTTTTCTCTCCTTGATCTGTTCTCATACAAGGAACTTTTCCTTCTATCTTTCTATCCCACTGATCTGGGTCCTCTAAGCATTTTTAATCACCCTGTCCTGGTAGTTCACCTCTTAGGCTGACAGAGAAACCAAATATGTCATCTCCAACTCTGAGAAATCATATTATTTTTTTACTGGCTGTGGAAACTGGAGGTTTGTCTCTGTCCACAATTAAATCTCATTTTGAATGGGATATCTGAATGCATATGAAAACTTATATCACTTTTTCTCATTACTTATTTAATCCCTGATTATCACTGTCTTCATTTAGATTAACTAAGAAGGGTCATATTATAGTGACTGGGTAGAAAATATAGAAAAAGAAGAAGAGATTAGAAAATATTTCATGGGCATGTTCTCTATATTATTTTATTTCCTTTGTGAATTTTTCCCAATGTTCACAGTCTACCTGATGAATAAATCTTTAAAATTAGGAAGTTTAACTTTAGACATTAGTAGAAATAGGAAAAAACAACCAGGAAAATATTTTCTGTGGTCTTCTCAGTTCTGTATGGAAACACACATAGCTGTTCAAAGTTCTTATAGCCACAGTAAAGAATAGATGATACAATAGTTTCTTGAGATTGCTCATTTTCTTTGATTTAACATCTCTACAGATTTGACTATACCAGTCTCCAGCTCAAGAAATTTCAGTGGCTTTCTATTACCTCTAGGATAAATACAAATTCCTTGGTTTTGCATTTACAATGCTTCAGAATCTGGCTCCAGTCAATCTTTTCAGAATTACTACACATTTCTTCCTTTCACATACTCTACAGTAGAGGTGCCAAAAACACAGCTTGCTGGCTACAAGCAGTAGCAAAACTCCTCCAGCAGCTGAACCAGATTAAAATGTAATTGGGAAATTTTAAACATGAAATAAAAATACAATGCTACACAGAAAATGTTAATTTCTACCCAATGCAGCTTGCAGGGATCCATTTCTGTTTGAGTTTAACACCATTGCTTTAAGGTAAGAAAATACTCATTGCTCTGCACATATGACATTATATCTCCCATCGAAGTGTATTTGTATAGACTCTTCTGCTATACCTGGAATGGGTTTTCCCTCCTCATCTCAGCCTCTTGGAATCCCTGTTGTTGTTTTCAGTTGTATCTGACTCTTCATGACCCTGTTTGGGGTTTTCTTGGCAAAAAGTGGTTTGCCATTTCCAGTTCATTTTATAGATGAGGAAATTTAGGCATATATGGTTAAGTAACTTGCTTAGGGTGACACAGCTATAAGTGTCTGAGGCCAGATTTGAACTCAGGTCTTCCTGATTTTAGGAGCTCTATCCACTGAGCCACCTGGCTGCCCTCTAGGAACTCCTAGCTTCTCTCAACGGTAATCTTTCCTAAGACCTTTGGGTATTAGTCCTCTTCCCCCAAGTTATATTGTATTTACTTTGTACATATTTTGTATTTATTTATCTATATCTATCTATCTACCTGTTTATAAATTTATGTATCTCTACCTAACCATCTATCTATTCTCTGTCTCTCTCTTCTACATGTTATATCGCTCAAGTAGAATGTAAGCTCCTTGAGGTCAGAGACTTTCATTTTTTTCTTCATATCCTCAGAACTTAGTACAGTTCCTTACACATATAAACCTTTAATAAATGTTTCTTGAATTAATTAATACCATTAGGTTTCCCACAGCTTGGGAGGACTTTTAGGACAATACTCTTTATTGCCATCCCCAATCCCAGGGAAGGTCTGAACCAAAAATATAGGAAGTTTAAAGGAAGCCAGCATTTCAGCTTAGGTTAGTATTTACCATCAGTCTGACTCATGATGTCTATTTTTAGTGTGGAGTGGGAAACAGGGAAAAATTGAGCAGAAAAGCAAAATAAGACAAGAATACGAAACAAGAAAAATACAAAACAAGACAAGAAAAAATACGTCAAGTAGGACTATTTATCAAGTTTGCATAGGAAAAAAAATCCTCAACCTTCAGTGATTTTTTTTTAAAGTAGTGTGCACAGAATAACTCTCCTTTAACCTTCCCTTGAAAAGATGTCTGACTTAAAACTTCTTCCTGGTCCTTGTGACAGAACTGGCATACCATTCCATGTAGACAGGGAATTTATTTCTTCAACTATTATTTAAAATTTACCAGAGAAAGCTTACCTCTTCAACATATTCAGCAAAAACAATATTTATTTAGTACCTTCTACTAAGAGCACAGTCCTATACTAAGTGCCATGTAGAAAGAGATACTAAGAAATGGAATGATGAAAGTGTAGTATTTTAGTGACCACCAGATTTAGTTTAATCTGCTAGCACTGGTGTGTGTTTGTGTGTGTGTGTGCACGTGCATGCATATGTGCATATGTGTGTTTATGATGATTAACTAGAGGAAGGACCAGATGCAGAAATCAGCAGGGAAGGTGAAGGAGTAGTTGAGGGGTAGAATGTCTAGGACCCAAATCAAGATGTTGTTCGTGGGAAAGGAAATATGGGAAAAACAGTATTAAGGAAATCAAATCTAAACTATCTAATGCTTGAGACTGTTCTACTTCTACAGGCAACTTTTCTCCATTCCATAAAGCTGAGAGGAGTTAGATCTCCTAGTTGGCACATAACACTTTCAGAGAACCTTTCTACACCTGGCATCCTAAGGTCAAATCCCATTGGCAGCTTGGATAAGTCACCATCTGCTTAGACTTTAATTTTCTCAGCTGTAAAATGAAGGAGCTGGGCTTACTGAAGTCTTCTGTCTCTAGACCTAAGATTCTATAATCCCTGCTCCACGAGTGTCTTTCAGGAGCCAGAAATCAATCGAAGAAAAAGAATGGAAAATAATAATTGAATCCAAACGATGACTTCCAAGAAAGCTTTAGAAACAGTTTTTCCCCCTTTCCTCTTTCCCAGATTATTGCGTGTCCAGAAGTCAAGGAAAGATACAAAATGAAACAATCCTGAATTGGTGGTATAGGACAAAGGTGGTGTGGTAAAGAAATGAAAGAGAATGGTCAGATTCTTTCCATGCTTGGAATTCACTGATGGTATTCCTCCCAACAGACTTGCACAGTACAGGAAATGAATTGTGAAACAGATGAGCCACACAGCTGTTGCCTTTTCTGGTCACAGTGCTTTTTTCCCCTCCTGTTCCATTTGAAATTGCTCTTATGGTGCCTAAGAAGTCATGATAACATTACTGGAAGACAAAACTGCCATCTATCAACAAGAAACTACACACTTCTGAGTTGCTTTTCCAGTGAAGGTGTTGGGTTTGTACTGAGGCTTTATCTTATAATTTTATGTCTCTATGACTGGATTGATTCAAATATTGGAGGTTAGGGATTTAATATGCATTTTCCAAAAAGAGGTTCTTTTTCCCCCCCTTCTTTCAAAAAAGGTAATAACTAACATTTGGGTAGTGTTTTAAGATGTAAAAAATACTTTATGTCACTATTTCATTTGATTCTCACAAAAGTCCCTAGTCAATGGACGCAGACTTTGTTTCCAGCGATTTACTAGTATAAAAAATGTGCAGCTATGAATATTTAAGCTTATATAGAATTTTCTCACCATTGACTTCCTTGGAATATATGTTCCATAGCAGTACTTCTGGGACAAAGTATATGAATAGTTATCATGTATTTCTCTACCAACTAAACCATGCTGCTGGCCTTGTGCAAATTGCTCGATTTTTTAGGTCTCAATTTCTGTATTTATAAAATGGGCCAAAGGTTGGAGTGGTTGGCCTGATGTTCCTTTCAGCTCTTAAGTCATAATTTTATGGGTGTTAGTGTCTTCTTTTTTTACAGAGGAGGAAACTGGAGTTTAGAGAGGTTAATTACTTGTTCATGGTCACACTGCTAAGTGCTGAAAGTGGGATTCAAACCAAGGTCATCCTGGCTCTAGCATCCATTCTATTATCTCATACTGCCTCTCCTAACTGACCTCTCTGGGACCCAAATTACTTGCTTTGAACATCATTAGAATCATGTTCTAATTCATTGGACTAGCCAGGACACAGTGGTTATATACAGAGAAAGACTAGGGAGGGCTGCTATGAGGATCAAATGAGATAATATTTGTAAAGTGTTTTGCTATATAAATATTAACTATTATTGTTATTATTATTGCTATATTTAGGGGTGGGAGCGATGATGGTGGTATCTTTTTCAAAGAGTCTTGTTCTTGAAGGAAATTTCTTTATTTTTCCATTTAGCATCTTTGACTTATGTGTTCCATTGAGTCCAAGTAACATCCAAGTCCATGAACACAGTGTACATAGAAAATTCTCTTCTCAAATTCCTCATTTCTAACATAAACCAACAACTTTCTTAAAATGTCTTAATTATTGAAATATATTTTTAAAAATCTCTCACTCTACAGACGTCTTCTTTATTTGGCATTAAAAAATACCTGAGTATGATTTTATTTCAACAACTTTTTCTTTTAGATAAGAATGACTGGACACAAATATATCAGACATTAATGTTCTACTGTTGTTTTAAGATCAAGTCTTTTGCTTTAGTTCTAACGTCTAGTTACAAGATTTTGAGGAACATTGGTATGAATATAGTTATTCCAGCCTAATTTGTTTAATGGGGGCAGATTAGGTCTTGGCTCTTAAAAAGGAATAATGGAGGAGAAATATGCGTCCCCATTTATATGCACCAAAAACTCTTATGCAATTAAGGGCAGCCAATTTGCACATCTCAATTGTGCTCTCCTAGGCACCAGAATTTGTGCACAAGTTTGCCTTCCCATAAATCTCACAGCTAATCTGAAACAATAAGAGTACAGAAACAAGAAAAGGGGAGAAAATCACTCTCAGATCTCCAGGTATACTTTTTTT
>CM053601.1:90535776-90569702 GCA_028646575.1 Pseudocheirus occidentalis
TAAAAGGGAACAGATTGTGGGAGGGGTCTTACAGTGTGATCAATGTTCTGGGTTGGGGGGTAGGGACAAAAAGGGGAGAAAATCTGTAACTCAAAACCTTGTGGAAATGAATGATGTAACCAAGAAAATAAATAAAAATTTAAAAAAAACTGATTTGGAGGCCCTCCAGATAGAGAGGTCATAAATTTAGAATGCAGACATAGGAATCAATCAATCAGTACATATATACATACATATATATATCCATATATATATCCATACATATGTATTCATGCACAATATATATGTACAAATGCATATACACATATATGCATCTATTTAGATGTGGCTAATGCAGGGATTTGTTTTGTGCCATTTGTTATGCTTGACTTTGCATGTTTATAATGGTTTTTTTGTTTTCTCAATGAGGGGAGGTAGAAATGGGAGGAAGAGAATTAGAACCTGAAATATATAAAATAAAACATATAAATTAATTTAAAAATAATCTGTTTTGATGTAATTTTTTTCTTTCTTTGGTTTCTTTGATAGGTATATGAGAGGCAGAGATGGGCTTTTGTGGTTGGACACCTGGTCTATCACTTATGTATTTCAAGTTACATTTCTCTGTGTAATATAGGACCACCTAAATGGATATTTTCTTATCATCTGAATAAGACTCAAATAATTTGTCCTAGAAATGGTAATTAAACATTATGTTCATCAAGAAATGAGCAAAACACTACTATCTTTATACTTAAGAATGCATCACTTTGTCTGGGCCAATATTTACATGAAAAAGTCATGCGGAAGAATACGTCAAAATGTTATTGTGTAAATCATAAGTTCATACTTTAGGAAGTGCCTTGATTGGACTTTGAATTTCAGGGACAGGTTGTTTTCAAAAGCATCCAATATCAACACACTAAATACAAAGTCACCATCACATATTTATCAAGGGCTTCTATCTACTTAACCATTCTAACTTTGATTGATTCCAAGATTCCTATGTTATTATCCTTTGGTCTCTGATTTTGAAAGATTCACTGTAGGTGTGTTTGTATTTATTATGTATATATGTGTATATTTTTAAAAAATTTAATTAGTGTGTTTTATTTTTACATTGCAGACATTTATAGATAGCCCTACTCCACAAGCGGTCTGTTTTACCAAGTAAAACTAGTAGGCAAAACTAATAATACAGTGACCTTATTTGAAAGTAGATGCAATACTCCACATCTACAGCACCCTTCTTTCTACTCAAAAATTAACTAATGTAAATTTATTTTTTCTCCTTCCCATCACCTACCCACTGAAAAAAAGAGAAAAGAAAAACAAATTCTTATTAACAAATACACATAGTTAAGCCAAGCAAGTTTCCTCATTGGCTGTATATGAACACACATATGTTTGCTTCTGTACCCTAAATCTATCACTTTTCTTTTTGAAAGGGGGAAGGTAGGGCAATTGGGGGGTAAGTGACTTGCCCAAGGTCACATGGCTAGTAAGCATTAAGTGTCAAGGCTGCATTTGAACTAAGGTCCTCCTGATTCCATGGCCAGTGCTCTATTCACTGTGCTATCTAGCCACCCCAGTCTGTCACTTTTCTGTGAGAAGGTGGATAGTATATTTTATCCTTAGTATTTTGGAATCACAGAGTCATTTGTATTCATTATAGATAGTTCTTATAGTTTCCAAAGTTGTTTGTCTTTATAATATTGTTATAACTATATAAATTGGTAGTCTAGTTCTCATTTCTTTCTTCAATAATTTTTTTTAAATCTTCAAAACTGTTCATTTTTATAGTATTGATTTAAAGTATAAATTATTTTTCTGGTTCAGTTAATTTCATTCTGTTTTGGTTCATCTAAATCTTTCCATGTCTCTTCAAAATAATAAATTTCCTTATTTCTTACCATACTGTCATAATTAACCTATGATCTGTTTGGTTGTAAAAGATTCATTGTGTGTGTGTATATTATTTTATATCCACATATATTTTTCAGGGGGATACTAGAATTTTTGTTTCCATTTTTTAAATGAAAGTTACCAACCATTAATAAACACAAATGTTCAAATACACCAACAGGTCTCTTCCAGTTCTTAATTTATGATTCTATGACCCAGAAAAACAACAAAAAAGATTGCACATGAAATTGTGAAACCATTATTTGCCATTTTAAAAAAAGTGTATATTGGCTTTAACAAGGTAGCAACAAAATCATCTTGTCTGTTTCCATGTCCTTTCTTTTTTTTTTCCCTGGACTTGTTGTGGCTATGAAATCTCATTTTCCCTTGGCCTTGACCTCAGCACCAGTGCTGTTAATTACTTCATACATTAGCCAAAACTAAAGTTGTCTCATACTGAAAATCATTTAACCAAGTTAGAGAGTCACACCCTTTAGATAGTTAAAAGTAAAATTATTCTTCCCCTTATAATTAAAAGTCTCTGTGGTACAATGGAAAAAGCACTGAATTCAGTGCCATTGGAGGTTGGGTTACATCCTATCTTTGTTACTTATTGTCTCTGTGAACCTCTCTTTGGAGAGGCTGCTTTTTCTCTATGGGTCTCGATTTTCTCATCTGTAAATGAGGATGTGTAGATAATCTTTAAAGTTTCTTTCAGTTCTAACTCCTAACATCTTCTAAGTCTTGACTCTTCAGGAGAGGTGTTGGGTAGGGTTCAAAGTCTGAGAAGTTTGTTGTCTGTGATACATACATAATGAAGACATGAAAATGGGTTGAAAGGTAGACAACAATTAACCTCCCAGTTTAGCTTGACTTTTGTGCCTGATTAGATGCACTTGTATAGCAAGACCCAGAGGATCTGGGTGTCTGAGGGAAGGCTTGGTGCCTCAGACCCCCATAGTTCTATGGGGTTTGTTGGAATGCAGTCCTATGAAATGCTTTCCAATTAATAATTAGGACCTGACTCAATTAAAGGAGTCTTTCTGACCCCAAGTCAGATAGAGATGTGTGACAAACACTGATCCTAACATCAAGATCTTTGAACATAAGTTCAAAAGATAGACTACATTTCTATGGGCTCTGATTATTTAGGAGTAGTTCTAAAAGAGGTTAAATTTCTAGGATCTGAAAGAGTTCCCTTTCTTGGGTGTTTAAGAGCCCTGCCTTTCTAAAAGAGATTGACATTTCATATGTGAACTTTAAGCTAAAAGATATAAGAGAGAGGCAAGGAGTCACAGAAACTTAAAATGATGTCTAGCAGGGAGTGCCAGTGATGTGTAGGGTCATCAGAGAACAATGCCTGGGGGGAAACAAGCCAAATGAAAGCAACATGATTAAATATATCCCTAGTACAATGCAAAGATGTGAGTTGTACCTACATATGTATGCTCTGACAACGTGTATGCCTTACCACAAAACCTGATGTGAGTCAACCTTTCCCATTTATGGTGTAAGTATTTGAGGCAGAATATTCCCAGGTTTGTAGAACAATGTTTTATTGCTACTTTTAGAAACGTCTTTGTTCTGAACGAATACTGTCCTCTGCCTGTCTAGTAAAAGTAAATACGTTGGTGAGAGCTCGTGCACCATGGTTTTTCCTTTTTTTTTGAATATAGCAGACTCATAGAGGATCTGAAGGTGGCTTTTCTGGGGTCCCACACATAATGAAGAGTCCTCACTTGCTATTTAGACAATGGTGAATTTTCTACATTTAAAAAATATTAAAAGATATATAATGTTTTGTTACACATTTAAAGACTAAAGTGGCAGAGGCTGTTTTCTGTTTTAAAAATGTCCTTATAACTATCACAAAATATTCTCCAAGGAGATTGATGAACAGAAATTTGCTCTTTCCCCTAGTGAGTTCAAATGTCTTCTTCCTGTTTTATCTATCTCTTTGATTTTAAAAGAAAATCTCCTATGTCCTACCAAACAGAACTCAGGAAACCATAAGGACTTGGGCTTCATGTGTTGAAACCATGAAACCATGGAGGCATTTATAAGATCCTGAACTCTGAGCAAGGAAGTATGAGAGGAAGAAGATGGGAAAAACTGTCCTTTGGTTAAGTACTAAAACTTCCAAGGTATATGTACCCAGCTACAGAAAATAAGCTCTAAATGGGATTTTGAAGAACTATCCAACATAAACAGGATAGGCAGGGAGTAACACAGAAGCTTTCAACCCTTCATCAGAAACGCTGGCAATGGATGGAGGTGTTAACATGTCCAGTAGACACACCTTGAGCTGATAGTTTGATTGTATCAGAGCCAACTGACAATGTATTGCTTTCCAGGAGATTTGGACCATCTGAAGAAAAAAAAAACCAAACAACCTGTCTCATCTTTCCTATGCTGACAAAGTGGGAATGGAAAAGAAATGAGGGAGGTATTTGAAAGGGTCCCAAAACTGAACAACTTACATCAGCTTCTCCAAAGTATGCACACCCTCAGGGATTACAGGCTAATTACCAGCATCCATTCAGTTTCTGAAAGAAAGGATGTGAGTAATAAAGGTATTGTAAAGTGGGAAGTACCGAGCTAGGGGCTGGGGCCAGGCAGGAGGTACAGGAAAACTGAACATGGAAGAACTAGGATTACTTCTGGGTAAAAGGTTAGCCAGAACTGTCACTGAAGCATTGTGTTGAAAGTGCTGGATTTGTGACTTCTGGGGGCCAAGCTGGCAGAGTAAGCAGTAAATTACTGTCACTCTACCTTATTGATCGCTGAAAAAAGCCAGAAAATACTGATCCAGGACAAATCCTGGAACACCAAAGTCAGTGGGAAGATGGTGGGGGGGGGGGTGGGGAGCAGTCCTTTAGCCCTAGAATTTGGAGGATTGGCAAGAAAGGTCCACTGGTAAAAGGCAAGCATAGTCCAGGACAGGAGGCATCTCAGCAAACCAGAAGGATATCCTGAGTCCCAGGGTGGTGGAGCAGGCAAACACCAGGATCCCCCACATGCCTTAGCATAGTCAAGGGGACCAGCAGACTCCAGTTCAGAGAAACACTATGTGCACTGGTTGGGTAGGCCTCCTGCAGCGTCTGGATCTCCCCATGCTTCAGCAAAGTCCCAGGTGGGCAGGCATTCTCCAGTGGGCCAGACCTTTTTGTACTCTGGTACTACACTGGGCAGGTAGTTGTCCTCCAGTAGTTGTCCTCCAGCAGTGTACCTCTAAGTGCTTTAGCTCAGCCCAGGGTACGTAGATATCCTTCAGCAGTTAGACATGCTTCAGTATAGCCCCAGGGAAATGCAGAAAAACCTCACCTGTCCAGATATCGTAACTAGGATCCCAGCTCGGCACCAGGTAACCTGCCAGATCCCTCTAGCTTCCAGCTACCAACAGCTGAGACCCCTGTACACAAAGCTAAATCAGAGACTTCTAAACTTTCCTGATGAAAAAACCAGAGGTGAACAGAAAATTTGATTTTCAGGTACAAGAGTCAAGAGAAGTATAAAAAGGTAAAGAGGAAAGGAAGCACTCCCCACCCCATCCCCCAGAAAGTTATTCACTAAAGTAAAACTGTTTACATCCCTAAATGGGAAGATAATACTTATAACTCTTGAGAACCCTACCGTTATTATGACATTTAGAAGGCATATACATAGACAGAGGGTATAGGTATACATTTATGTTGGTGTGATGATAAAAAAAATTAATTAAGCAGGGGGAAGGATTGTATTGGTAGAAGAAAGGAGGATGGAGAAAAGGGCAAATTACATCACATGAAGAGTACAAAGACCTTCTACAGTAGAAGGAAAGAAGGAAGTTGAACATTGTTTGACTCTCACTGAATTTGGTTCAAAGGGATAATAACTCAGGTGAGTATAGAAATCCATCTTACCCAACAGGAAGTAGGAAGGGAAATGGGAAAGAAAATGGAGGAGATTGGATAGAAGGGAGGGAGGATTGCAGGAGGCAGTGGTCAGAAGCAAAACACTAGTGAGGAAGGAAAGAGAAAAGAAAGACAAAAGCATAAATGAAGGGGTGGATACGATGGAGAGAAAGACACAGTTTAAAATCATAGCTGTAAATGTGAATGGGATGAACTCTTCCATAAAATGAAAGCAGATAGCAAAGTAGATTAATAACAGTAACCCTACAATATGTTGTTTACAAGAAACACATTTGAAGCAGAGAGATACACAAAGAATAAAGGTAAAAGGCTGGAGCAGAATCTACTATGCTTCAGCTGAAGTAAAAAAAAAAACAACCAACAAAACAACAGGGGTAGCAATCCTGATCTCAGACAAAGCAAAAGCAAAAACAGTTCTAATTAAAGTAGATAATGAAGGAAATCACATCCTGCTAAAAGGTACCATAGCCAATGAGGTCTTGTTAATATTAAACATATATGTACCAACTGGTGCAGCATCCAAATTCTTAGAGAAAAAGTTAAGCGAATTACAGAAGAAATAGACAACAAAACTGTACTAATGGGGGACCTTAACCACCCACTCTCAAAACTAGATAAACATAACCACAAAATAAACAAGAAAGAAGTTAAGGAGGTGAATAGAATTTTAGAAAAGTTAGATATGGTAGACCTCTGGAGAAAACTAAATGGGAATAGAAAGGAATATACCTTTTTTTCTTCAGCAATACATGGCACCAACATAAAAACTGTCCATGTACAGGAGTGGGGAACCTGTGGCCTCAAGGCCACATATGGCCTTCTAGGTCTTTGAAGGAGGGATTTTGACTTGAGTCTAAATTTTACAGAACAAATTCTTTTATTTTTTTTTTTTTGCTTTTTGGAGGGCAGTTGGGGTTAAGTGACTTGCCCAAGGTCACATGGCTAGTTTTTGTATTAAGTGTCTGAGGCTGGATTTGAACTCAGGTCCTCCTGACTCCAGGGCCAGTGCTCTGTTCACTGCGCCACCTAGCCACCTCCAACAAATTCTTTTATTAAGGGATTTTTTTCTGTGAAGTTTGTATTCAGTCTAAAGATCACACTTGAGTATTTAGAGGGCCACATGTGGCCTTGAGGCTGCAGGTTCCCCATCCCTCTACTAGGGAATAAAACCTCACAATCCAATGAAGAAAAACAGAAATATTAAATGAATCCCTTTTAGATCATGACACAATAAAATTTATATGTAATAAAGGGCCGTGGAAAGATAGACTAAAAATTAATTGGAAATTAAATAATCTAATCCTAAAAACAATAAAATTATAGAAACAATCAATAGTTTTCATCCAAAAGAATCACAATAATGAGACAATATACCAAAACTTATGGGATGCAGCCAAAGCAGTTTGAAGTAGAAATTTTATATCTTTAAATGCTTACCAGAATAAAATAGAGAAAGAAGAGATCAATGAATTAGGCAAGCAACTAAAAAAGCTAGAAAAAGAACAAATTAAAAAGCCCAATTAAATACCAAATAAATTCTGAAAATCAAAAGGGAGATTAATAAAATTAAATTTAAGAACACTATTGAACTATTGAATAAATAAAAGCAAGAGCTGATTTTATGAAAAAAATAGAAAATAGATGAACCTTTGGTTAATTTGATTTTAAAAAAAGAAAGAAGAAAAACAAATTACCAATATCAAAAATGAAAAGGGTGAATTCATCACCAATGAAGAGGAAATTGAAACAATAATTAGGAGATATCTTGCCCAACTATATGCCAATAAATCTGACAATCTTAGTGAAATGAATGAATATTTACAAAAATATAAATTGCCCAGATTCACAGAAGAGGAAAAAAATACTCAAATAACCTCATTTCAGAAAAAAGAAATTGCACAAGTCATCTATGAACTCCCTAAGAAAAAAAATCTCTGGGGCCAGATGGATTTACAAATTTATTCTACCAAACATTTAATGAACAATTAATTCCAATTCTATATAAACTATTTAAAAATAGGTGAAGGAGGAGTTCTACAAAATTCTTTTTATGATACAAATATGGTGCTGATACCTAAACCAGAAAGAGCCAAAATACAGAAAGAAAAATAGAGACTAATTTCCCTAATGCATATAGATGCGAAAATTTTAAATAAAATGCTATCAAAGAGATTTAAGCAACATATTATGAGGATAATACATTATGACCTGGTGGGATTTATACAAGGAAGGCAGATTTGGTTCAATGTTAGGAAAACTATCAGCATAATTAGCCATATCACTAACAGAATTAACAGAAATCATCTTACCACCTCAATAGATGCAGAAAAAGATTTTGACAAAATACAGCACCCATTCCTATTAAAAAAACAAAACTAGAGAGCATAGGAATAAATGGAGTCTTCCTTAAAACAATGAAGTAGCATCTATTTAAAACCATCAGCAAACATTATATGTAATGGGGATAAGTTAGAATCATTTTCAATAAGATCAGGAGTGAAATGAGGATGTCCATTATGACCACTGTTATTCAATATTGTATTAGAAATGTTAGCTTTAGCAATAATAGAGGAAAAAGAAATTAAAGTAATTAGAAGAGGCAATGAAGAAACAAAGCTATCACTCCTTGCAGATGATATGATGGTATAGTTAGAGAATCCTAGAGAATCAGCTAAAAAACTACTTGAAATAATTAAGAACTTTAGTAAAGATGCAGGATATAAAATAAACCCACATAAATCATTGGCATTTCTACATATTGCTAACAAAGCCCATTTAAAGTAACTGTAGATAATTGTATCTGGGAATCTACTTACCAAGATAAACCCAGGAACTATATGAACTCAATTATAAAATTATTATATATGATTTTATATATATTATATTATTATATATAACATCCTGCCCTCCCTCTATCCTTCCCTTCCTCCTTTTTTCCTTTCTTCTATGTAATTTACACTTTAAAAAAATTAGGGCTTATTTATTTCTCTGAGATAGTGTGACTACCAGCACCCAAATGATTATTCATTTAAATGCAGATCCCTTCTTTACTCATCTTAGGATTTCATGGGTTTATCAGAGAGCTGTCTAGGGCACTGAGGGGTTAAGCTACTTGCTCAGGGTCACACAGTTAATATATGTCAGACAGAGGTAATCCCTTGATTGTAGATATTCCAGACTTCAGGCCATCTCTATTCTACTACTACATAGTTCCCCTCCTGACTCTGATGACTACTTATTTATTGTGTAAAAGCCCACATTCTATTAACAATCAGAAAGAAACAGAAATTTATTATGTGGTCACCAACTTTTTCGCATTAACAGAGATAGATCTTGTAGCAGTAGTGAAAGCCTTTCTGGCATGCTAGGAAAAGCAGGTGACATAACAGACTCAGGGCCATCCTTGGAATAAATAAGCCCCAAGTTCACATTATATTTCTCATTTAGGCTACCTGTATCACTGCAACCCAGTCACTGAACCTCATAAGGTCCCAAGAAATTCTCTGAGTCTACAATTTATTGAAGAGTTACCATCTGCACTGGTGGAGGGAGCACCCATATCAGGAGTCCATATGGATGAAGCCACAAATCTGTCTCCATTTAAAGCTCGAATTTCACTTTTAAAATCCTGTCGCCAAGTCCTGTCCCACCATCTGGAAAAAAATGTCTGTTCCCTTAATGTTGAAAATTGTATATTTATATAGTGTTCTTCTTTTGGGCCAAACATTTTCCTCTGTGAAGTTTTAAAGTGCAAACACAAATGGGAATAAATACGGGTCCCTCTAACACTTTAGTGTAAATAAGTTCATAAGACAAATCCTTGCAGACAATAGGAGTGAAAACACCTTGCAGAGGGTGGGGACCGAGGACACTAAAAGGAAAAGTGATGGCGGCACATAAGAAAGACTCTGTCTCCCTTGAAAGGCCAGCCCTTCATTCTGAAGTTTAGGAAGAATGACAATATTTTTCTCTTGGAGTTGGGAAGATAGGAAATGAAAAGAAGGGAAAGTAGAAAAGAGATTACACGCATACCTCTCCTAGCTGCTGATTTAAATGTGTGGACATGTGTACATTTCAGGACAAGTCTCATAGACTTCAGGGCATGTTCTGTGTAGTCTTCTTTACCCTTTATGGTGTAGTATACATTATTGGCAGTCAATAGATGAATAAGCATTTTTTAATCTGTAATCAGTCATGCTCCTGGGAGTACAAGAACTTAACTCTACACTGTTCTTTCTCAATTTCCTGGCTTTCCTTCTCTCCCATTTTTGTATCCTCCATCACCCACCTACTCAAGAAAAGAAGACATGAAAACAAACCAAAAAACCCTTTCAATTTTGTATAGGCAGGTATACTTAAACAAGTATAAATTCCATTTGATTCTTGGCATACTTAGTGAAATTTGGGGAGAACCACAGACCTAATCCAAACTCTCTCATTAAACATATGAGGAAATTGAGATCCAGTGAGTTGAAGTGATTTACTGAAATTTACACAGGAAGTAGTCAGTCAACAAACATTTATTAATTGTTTTCTATACACTGTGCTAAGCACTGGGGATACAAAGAAATTTAGTTTCTCAAGGAGTTTACCATCTAATGGGGAGGGGGGCTTCAGCATGTACAAAATTATGTACATATAAGTCATAGAATAAATAATAAATAATTAAAATTGGGAAAGGGGCATTGTAGAACGTGGGATCTTAGGTAAAGTATCAAAGGAAATCAGGAGATGGAGAAAACATTTCATGTGGGAACATTTCATGTCTTGGGGATGACCAGTGAAGACACTTGGAGTTGGAACTTGGAGCTCTTTATTTTAGAAATAGCACAGATGGGGTGGCTAGGTGGTGTAGTGAATAGAACATTGGCCTTAGCGTCAGGAAGACCTGAGTTCAAATCCGGTCTTAGACACTTAACACAAAAACTAGCTTTGTGACCTTGGGCAAGTCACTTAATCCCAATTGCCCTACCTTCCCCCCTGCAAAAAAGCAACAACAACAGCAGACATTAGAAATAGCAAAAAGACCATTGCCACTAGGTCAGAGGTTCCCAAACTTATTTGGCCTACTGACCCCTTAAAAAAAATTGCTCAGCACCCCCCTAGAAATCTGTTTTCTTTAGTCCTTTAGTGCTTTTAAAAAAATTGTAGTTTAAAAAAATAATAAAATATATTCTTTAAAATGATACATCTTAAATTTATTAATTTATTATAAATTTGTGTTTTTCCTTGCATTGAAAATTTGATGATGGAATACTGCATCATGTAACCATATAGTATCATATTAAACAAGTCATTACATGCACATATTCCTGCCAACACGTCATGGATTTTCTGACAATGCACAACATGCTCTCCTGCCAACACTTGCTTGTTAAGACCTATCAACTGACTTGACCACTGATTGGTTATAACTTGCATTTTGTGTGTTTATTTGGAAACTAACTTAAGATTATTGTAATTATATAAGATTCTCTCTTACACAACAGATGAAATGAGTGGTTTTTCAAAATTTTCTTCTCTTCCTTCCTTATGCTTCCATTATCCCCTTATTTTTATTCAACACCCCTCAGTTGCACCAGAGGCTACTACTGCCCCCATAGATCATTACAGAGTGCCCCCCCAGGGGGCTATATTGCCCACTTTGAGAACCTGTACACTAGATCATAGAGTATGTGGTGAGGAGGTGCAATCTACCTTTCATCTTCAAATTCCACACCCTGTGTCTTCTTCAATATACTACGTTTTTGTTTTTTCACGCTGTAAGCTCCTTGAAAAATAAGACCTTTATCTTCGGTATACTTCACTATGCCTGCATTATTTTATTTTCTCCTACTGTCTTAATTCTGGAGCTCCTATTTGTATTTCTGCTCTCCAAAGCTATCATATAGTGGGAGGAAAAAGCCAAGTGAATGTTTTTGCTTGTTGCTACATTAAACCCTGTATCACTTATTTCATATACATACATACATCTATATATGTATATATATGTATATGTACATATAAATATTATTTGTACACAGACTTTAATACTTTAATACTTCTAATAGATCTCATGAATATATGCTTTTCATCCACTGAAGTATATCCGAATCCATCCATGCTTTCTCAGGATGAGTGATTCTTGTTCATATTCTTACACAGATCCTCACAGAAGACTCATTCAATGTCCTAGAGGCCATTTCTAAGTCTTTTTACATTTTGAGGGTAGCAATGGAAGGTTGTGTGTCTGTTATTCCTACATGACTGGTATGCATCATTTCCTAATCATTTCCTCATGCCATTTCTTTAGTGTAGGTCATCACTGGAAATGTGCTAGAGCCTGTTTGCACCCACAATGCCTTTCTCCTTTGGTTCAACCTTAATTCTTTGGAGTTGACAGTATTCCAAGATTTGCAACAAAAGAGCACTACTAGGAGAAATATGTGCACGCGCGCGCATGTGTGTGTGTGTGTGTGTGTGTGTGTGTGTGTGTGTTGAAAAGATGTAACATTGTACCAGGGATGGTTAAAAGTTCTTGTGTAATTTCCCCAAATGTGATCTGCCTATAAAATTCTGAGTCTAATTCACTGTCCATCTGTAATGCCTGACCCCCAAATACAGAAATATTAGGAATATTAGTTTGTATAATACAAACTAATATGCTTTTAAAATTTGGATTATGATCTGAAAAAGTCACATTTAGGCAAAAGGAAGTCAAACTGTGATGGAAGTTGTTATAGGACTGAGCTGTTGACAGTGGCTAATATAAATAATGCTGATACATCTGTTTCCTTGAGTACTGCTTGTAATCCTAACTTGTGATTCTGTTACAGGTGGTCAATATTCCAGATATCCCAGGTTAGGATAGCTAGGTAGCATTTGTGTAATGGCTGAAATTTCATCACATTTAACTCACACCTCAAGGGATGAGTCAAAGTGAAAAGATACTGAGTGATTAAATAACTGAAACTGACTTATTCCCTGACAGCTTGCTAGGAAACTCATCATCATACACTCATATAACATGTATGATACACAAGTTGAACATTTGCAATTGTGGCCAATCCATTGTCTCCATATATCTGCTAGTTGAGAATGAGTCAGGAAGTTGATCTAAGAAAACATGATTCTTTCCTCTTCTTTTTTTTCTCCTTATTTCTTAATTTCCTGACATCTTTATTAAAGTGTTATAAAAAAAACATATTTATTAAGTAGCTTTTATGTGTCAGGCACTGCACCAGGTGCTTTTCAAATATTATTTTATAGTGTATAGAGAGCTGTTCTTAGAATAGGGAAGACTGGGGTTCGAGACTAAACCTTGACTGATACAGGCAATGTGATTTGGGGCAAATCCCTCAATATCTCAGTGCCCCAGGCAACTAAGACTATAAAGTGCAGAAAATATGTTGACCTCCATACTAGGAGCTTCCTACATTACAAAATAAAAGATCTTTTTTTTAAAAGTTACTTTAGGAAAAAAATCTTTAGTGAACTTTTTTTTTAAAGATAAGTTACCATTTTTAGTAACAAACAAGCCAATTTCCTGGTTTCTTGGTCAATTCCTTCCATTCTCCCTGTATTTATTTTAGAAATAGCACAGATGGGGTGGAAGGAAAAACTGTTCTAACCCCATTTATCTCTGCTCTTAATTTCTACTTCCCGTTAGTGTGATCATCAGGGGTGAAGACAGCTAAGGTGGCAGGTGTCCTGTAAGGTGAGGCACTGATCTTAGCAATGAAGAAAGAAAACAGCAACCACATAATTAAGGAAAGAAAATTACAGCAAGACATTCTTCCTCTCTTCATGTGTCCTTCAAATAGGAAATTTTATTGTGTAAACAGTTGAATTAATAATTAATCACTGACAGTTATTACTAACCATTCAAATGCTGGTGTTGCAAGTCTATTTTGCAACTGTATTTCAGGAGTATTTCTCTTATTCATAGATTTTTTTAAAAGATGAAATCTTTCTTGAGGATATTACTACCAGCTCTCACAAAATATCTAAGAGATCATAGACCAAAAATTATCATAGCTAAAAAAACCCTGTGATTCTTTTGATCAATATTTCAAACATGTAAATGAAGAAGTGATAGACGCTAAGTGTATAAACGAATGAGAATTTGAAAGGAAATATTGAACATGGAAGCACATTTCATAGGAGTTATTTCTTTGATGCCTGGGTTTTATGGGGTTAATAGCACATTTGGACATTTAGTTCAGTCCCTAGAGATAAAGTTTTTCTCTTTGAATTTTCATATAAAAATGTTAATAGCTACTTTGGAAATTGAAGTTTCATCTATACCTGAGTGCATGTTTAAAATCTAGGTCATGAACAACTCATGATGTCATTCCAGAAACTTGTATCTAAGTCATTCATTCTTCTCTCTTAATAACCACAAAATTGTTTTGTCTGCTTTTCATAGACATAGCAAAAATAACAATAAAATAAAACACTCAGAAGAAGGAAATCACATCCACATGAACATCCCCACAGTCAGAACTCAAAGCCAAGCATTTTTGAACTCTAGAGATAAGAAGGACAGTTAATGCCTGCTAATAAAGTCCAATGTTTGTGTTCTTGTGATTTATATTCAATTTAAGGTAATTGCTAAGGAAGATATATTGCACTTAATCAAAAGCACAGGAAAGATTGACTTACTAAAATTCATTAGCTCTTTTCTCTATACCAGATCAGAACTTCTCTCAGAAAATAATGTAAAAAATATATTTGAAGCAAGTCATGAATGAAGCTTCCTTCTAGGGTCCAGCCTCACTATATGCAAAGTCTCTTATTAATATGGTAAAGCCAAAAGTGTATCAGATCTGGAGTTAGAGATCTGCAGTCAGTTCCTTCCTTTGACACTTTACCTATGTTAATTAAGCAAATAATTTTGCCCACTTGGGCCTTAGTGCCTTTATCTGTAAAATGAGGGGGCTGGACTAGCTTGCCTCTGACTTCCCTTCCAGCTCTAGGTTCAGGGTTAATGAAAGATTAGTCTACTTTTAAGTTCATCCTCCCAGAGAGATCATATCCCCCCTAGTTTCTTTACCCAATATTATTTTGGATGTTCAACACTGAAAAGTGTTTACAGGAGTATACAAAGTAATCCATAGGTTATTCTCCAAAATTTGGCTAATACAGACCAAATCCTTGGCAAGCCTCCATTGTACAACAGTATGCTCAATAGCTCTTTAATCTGAATTTCCATTAAAGGGTGAATATATATTAAGAAGATGGTTAGCTTTTGGAAACTGTATATCCTTGAATTGGCTTGCAACTTACTTTGTTTTAAAATGCATCTTATTAGGGCATTTTGTTTTCACATTACAGTCATTTCTCGATGTATCTCTATTCCCATCCCAATTTGAACTCTCCTTTGTAAAAGGAAAAAAATAATTGAGCAAAAACAAGCAATCACAGTGAGATTCTTTGAAAATATATGTGATTGTCTTCTCTAGTAGCCTCCAGTTTCTCTACTGAGAGGTAGAAGTTACATTTCCATATTTGTTCCCTGGGACCATTGCTGGTTTTTCAGTTACTCAAGAGTACTCAGCCTTCTTTCACTGATCTTTTCCTTTGTTGTTGTAATTATTGTAATCACTGTGTATGCTACTCTTCTGGATCCCTGCATTTTATTTTGTAACCGTCTACCTATTTATTAATAAAAGAAAGGTATTCTGACAGCTGGTTTGCATACAGTTTGACCAGTGTGCTGCCTCACTTCCTCATGGCACACCTCAGTGACTCTGAGCTCTCTTATATTCTTAAGATTCGTGCTAGAGTCCAGTGATAGTTTGGGGTATGGAATATCAAAGGGAAGAAAAAAATGAGAAACAAAACAAAACAGAAATAAAACCAAAGAGTCCGATTTTCTAACTTTCATGGGGTGAAGAGCTGGGAACATTCAATAGTTTTACTCTCATAAAAATGTGAGCTTATTCAGTATATACACATACTGAAGGAATTCTTTCCACTGACCTACATCAGATTAGCAATTCCAGGTTGCTATGCTATTATGGAAGATTTACTATGACCTTGTTCTTCATTTATTTCTCCTTTTCTCTGGCTCTAGAATGGCTTCATTTGTAATAGCTCTCTGTTGAGTGGTGCCAATGGAAACAGTTCATACAAAGTTTATCATTCTAAGAAAATAACGGAAATTAAAAGTGAAGGTGGTATTTAGGGGAAGATTCAGTGCAAGGATTTCCTAAGTCAGAGTCACCACTTGTGAAGGAGCCATAAATACTGTTTATAAAATGCTAAGCACAGTGCCAGTTACATAGTATGTGCTGAAAAAAAAAAGCTTGCTTGTTCCCTTCCCCCATATATTAGGAAAAATATGAACAGAGCTAGACCTGAGATTGCTGTAAGATGTGGTGAAATCCTAGAGGTGTGGTGAAAAGGGCACTGGCTCTGGAGTCAGAGGACCTAGATTTAAGTCCTCTGATGTGAATATCTATATGATCTTGGGGAAGTTACTCAATTGAGACTCAGTTGTCTTGTCTTCAAAATGGATGAGAGAATTGGACTAGTTGGGCTTTAAGGTCACTTCCAGTTCTAAATCTGTAATCTATGACTAAAGTGAATATTTGTCTCCCTAAAATATAGCATATTTCTTGAGAGGAAGGATGGCATAATGGATAGAGAACATATCACAGTGATTGGAGAAAGCCTGTGTTCAAAGGGACATATATTCTGAAGAACCCTAGACAAGTCACCTAACAATGAGATATTCAGTTTTAAAGTATTCACCCAAAATGTTCACATGAACTACTTGTGCCCAACCTGTCGTACAGCATTCTGAGCTCATATTTATCTGATCAGTCAGTTGGACACACTGTAACTTGACTCTAACATAGTAATGTCATTTTGGTCCTCTTTGAGGACAAAGGACAGCAACCAACCAATAAGCATCTCCAAGAAGTACTCTAAAACTCTAAGTTGTAGAGAAAATGCTGAATTGTTTGGGTAGAAGAAATTCTTTAAGCAGACCTGCATACAAAGATGAAATCACAGGTCCTATCCAAAATGATAAGAATATATATTAAGATATACGTGTTCTAGACCTTCTTAACAAACATGCCTTGGGCTACTTCCAGGTCTGCCAGAACCTTGGCCAGGTCCTGTACTCCTGTCCAAGATCCAAGGCCATGCTGTATTTCTAAATCCTCCTTTCATTCTTTAGCTGATATCCATATTCAGGACAAAAATTCCCTTTGTCCCTCATTCTTTAGTAGAATATTTAGGTCTCCTCCTGGTTGCTTAATTCTAGAGGATTTATAATTTTAAAAACATGGAAAGGTTCAAAATCATCTTTACTCCATGGATCACACTTTTGCCTACAAGACAAAGACATCAGGCCACACTTACAGCCTAGTCTGTACCCTAGCATACACAAGTCACTGATTCTGCAGAAGGAATGATTGATCACACTTTTTGATCTTTTCATACAAAAAGACAGAGTAACCCCCTCGAATTTTAAGCCTCCTATTTACATCCCTCACTCTCGGCTATTAATTTTGTTTGAATTGTGCCAGACCTTCTGCCCCTTGGAAGACTGGGAGAAGGAATGGAAAGACTCACTGACTTGATGGCCAAGTAAGTGACTATTCTGGCCAAGTGGTTCATTTACCAAATAATTGCTTCCAGGCAGTTTTTAGTTCTGACCAGGTAGAGAATTTAGAAGTAAGGAAGATTTTATAAAACCATGCAGAAAACACTTACAGTTTTGGTTTGGCGAGCAATGGAGGTGGCTCCTTCACGGGTGAAAGCAGGACAGTTGGCTTTGGGGCAGATTTCTTACTGTTTGCTTCACCATTAATCAGTCCATTTACTCCATGGCTCAGATGGATGCCATTGGTTTCCCTCCTGGCAGAGTTAAGTTGCAATTGAAGGCCTGCCATGCCTGGTCCAAGTTCAGGGTGGGTCACTGGCTTACTTTCTGGAGGTTTCTCTGGAGTCATCTCAAAGGAACTGATTTCTAAAGGTAGAGGGAGAGGTGGATCATGTTGGAAATCATCACTGTTGGACCGTCTTAAGAAGTCATGGCCACAGTTTTCCATGTTGGCTAAGGGAAGGAGGGAGGGAAGAAAAAATAAGAAAGGGCAAAAAGTAAGACACTATAACTCTAAGAAGTTATTTTTACACTGTATAAGATCTTTTACAAACACTGAGTTCTGTTAATTCATCAAAGGACAAGTGACTACAGTGCTCCTGCATGATCTCCAGACAGCACCAGCTGGATTTTTCTCATGGAGGACTTTGTTAACTTCCACATTTACTTCAAATTTACCACTGGGTTTCAGATTATATCTTTGTAAGGGGAAACCAGCTACTGCTTATTTAGCAGCAATAGAGGAGGTGGAAAATTTCTAACAAAGGCTGAAAATAGAACTTGATCAGTGTTGAATACACTAATGAATCAACTAATAAATATGTATTAAGTACATATTATGTGCCAGGCATTATGCTAAATGCTGGAAATATATAAAAAGGCAAAAGACAATCCTTGCCTCAAGGAGCTTCTAATCTAGTGGTAGAGACAACAAACAAATACATCCAAACAATCTATAATATAGGATAAATAAGAAATAATTAAGAGAGGCAAGACACTAGAATTAAAAGGGGTTGGGGAAGGCTTCTGGTAATAGAAGATTTTAGTTGGGATACAAAAGAAGTCAGAGAAACCAGTCGGCAGAATGGAGGAGACAGCATTCCAGGCATTGGGAGCAGTCAGAGAAAAGGCTTAGAGTATAGAGAGAAAGTGTCTTGTTTGAGAAAGAATAAGCAAGATTAGAAAAGAAATTGTAGGTGGTTTGGGATAGGTTGTGAGGGGTTTTGAAAGGCAAACAGAAGATTTTGTATTTGATTTTGGAGGTAATAGGGAGCCACTGGTGTTCAGTGAGCTGGGGAGGTGACATGGTCAAACCTAGACTTCAGGAAAATCATTTTAGTGACTGAATGAAGGATGAATAATATTGTAGAGAGACTTGAGGCAGGCAACTAGGTCGTGAAAGGCACCTGCCTCAAAAGGGTTGAGGATCAAATGACATAATAATTGTAAAGCACGTAGAACAGTGCTTGACCAGCAAGACCCACCAACAGGCTATTGCAATAGTACAGGCTTGAGGGCCTTGGCAATAGTGGTGGCAGTGTCAGAGGAAAGAAGGGATCATCTTTGGGATTAAAATCAACAAGTCTGCTAACACTGCTTTGTACTCCCTCTACACCGTCCATGGATCTAATTAAGCAAACTGAATGTGTCTTGCAGACATTGGCTCTCCAAGACCTAGAAAACTTCTGAGGAGTAGGAAGTGTATATTCTCCCCATTTAACATGTGGGGAAGCTGAAGAATTCAGTTAAAGGACCCGCTTGAGATCTCAGATTTCAAAGCAAACCTAGTCCATGCAGTTGGAACGTCTATATTTGGTCAAGGTAGTCTATAGAAGTTTATTGATTGTGGTACTATATAGGAGGGTCACATCGGGTCAAACACAGGCAAGGGCCACAGAACTCATAACAATAACTCCATACTCCCTTTTATTCACAGGGCCCTAAGGCAGGGTCACTGGGGCTTTGCCCAAAGGCACCAACATCTATGGAAGGGAGGAGGCAATGTAATTCCTTTCCATGGTACTCTTCGAGCTTGCTTCTCCCTTGCTTTATGGTCAGCTGCTGGCCCCTAGCCTTACAGTGTGATTGCCTCCCCTCTTCTGTTGGGCTCTGGATCCTGACAAGGGTTTAATCTTTGCCACATCCCCATCCCAAAACTTGATCATGACCTTATTCAACCTGGTCAGACTGTCGTCTTTAACTCTCAGTGTGCTGAATATCAATGCCTACCCACACCATAGTTGAACTCTTCTGCTGGCCTAAACTGGCTAGACCATGCTCTGTTCCCTCTCTGTGTAGAGGCCTTCCCCTCAGTACAACCAGACTATCTCCACATCTCTGTTTCTGCCACCACTGAGTTTACTCCAGGCACTGGAGTACTAGCTATGGTTTTAATGTCACATGTTTCTCTGACCTTCTTAAAATGGATGAATGATTCTTGTATTATTGTTGGGGCCATCCTATAATGTGCCCAGTATGTTTGTGGAAGAACCTACATTCAGGCTTCCTCCTCGACTTTAACCTTTAGAGCAGGATTTACCCCTGCATTGACAAATGGCTCATTCACCTCAGCTCTTCCCATGCTGTGCTGGGCCTTGTTTTTCTGCTCTTAATTGGGAGGAGCCACTGAAGTCCACAATCACCATTCTCCTAGCTCTTTACTTCTTTTTATCTTGCCTCTGCTGCCACCTAGCACCAAGTTCCCACTCTCCAATAATCATTCAGAAAAGAATGCCCAGCACCACTCCAGTTTATCCAAAAACAAATCTTGATTGATGGCCTACTGTGTGTAAAGCACTATGTTAGGCAGGCACTGTAGGGGAGACTAAGAAGCATAGAAGAAGTTTTCAGAAAGGTAATGACAGAGAAGCAATGTAATGAATACTCAGGCTGAAATAAAATACTAAGAGGAGATAATTGCTTTCACATTCAATGGCTTATTTGTGAGTTTATATCAACAACATTTCCTGTGCCTGTTCCCACCCCTAGCTTCCCTTCCAGAGAGAAATCCCCTATAAGAAATCATTTTTTAAAGGAGGGGGGGAGGACCAGTTCGGCAAAGCTAACCAACAGATTGAAAAAGTCTGGCGTGTTTCGTGCTCCATACCCATAACCTCTCACATCTGAGGGTAGGCAAGATAAAAAGAAGTAAAGAAATAGGAGAATAGTGACTGTAGACTCCTGTGGCTCCTCCCAATTAAGAGTAGGGAAGGATGCCTTCTCAAATCTTTTCTTTGGTGTTGACACATTGGCCATTTGAATTGTTTTTTTGGCATCCACTTTTTTTGGAGGTAGCTGGGTTTAAGTGACTTGTTCAGGTTCACACAGCTAGTCTGTCTGAGGTCATATTTGAACTCAGGTCCTCCTGATTCCAGGGTCAATGCTCTATCCACTGCACCACTATCCAATGCTCTATCCTAGACTGTTGCGCTTTTTTTAAACAGGAGCAATAGACCATGCTACTCTCTTCATAGAATGGTTGTGCCTAGTTGCTGATGAAATATAATTTGATAGATTATAAAAATCATTCTCCCTTCTCATATTCTCTCCTCTCATTTCTCCTTTCTTATGCTTCCCTTTCTAGCAGCTTCACTTACGCCCAATTACACATATGTCTGTATCTCCTTTGTGGCTGCTTCACTGTGTCCTGCTGCTTTAGCTTTAGCTATTAAATGTTAGCAGAATCTGATCCATTAGCTTTTGAGTTTCTAAGATAATTTCTTATGATGCTATAATCCTGGACTACATTTCTATAGTGTTTTAAAGATTTGCAAAGTATATTCCTCAGAATTAACTATGAGGCACATAGAATGAGAATTATTATCCCCATTTTGCAGGAAGGAAAACAGGCAGAACTGGAAATCTCTGAATTCAAAGACCAATGGTAATACTCTTTTCTATGATACTTTTACAGAGTTTTTAGGGTGTGTGTGTGTGTGTGTGTGTGTGTGTGTGTGTGTGTGTGTGTGTGTGTGCTTATTGCTACCACATAGCCTTGAAAGCTCCTCTCCTATTTCCATGCCACCCCATCAAAAATGGCTTTTGTTTCCATTTGCAAAGTTACCTATTAGGAGAAATGAGCATAACTTTCACAGAGATAACAGGAACATCATCCAGGATGCTTACTATTTCTGGAAGTACAATAGTTGTCTTCTGAAGTAATTAGTTAGAACTCTGTATGCTGCCACAGACAGTGATCTGATATCATGATGCAGAAACTCTGAATTTCCCCATCAGTCACGTACCTGAATTGACAACGAGCTCTGCCATGCTGGTTACAGATCCATATTCATTTCTTGCAGAGCAAGTGAACATTCCTGCATCCTCAGGAAACGTCTCTGCAATGACCAGGGTACAAATCTCCTCTGGAAAAGAACAGAGATTAGTTCAGTCCCCAGGAGTTAAATGAAGGCACTCTGTTAAGAACCTGGGGGAAAAACCACTCTAATTTATTTTTTAAAAAAAGAGACAAAATCAGAGAAGGATAATTTAGCCATAAAAAGGATCTTTCAATTAAAAAAAAAGTTTTCAGTCAAATTCTTAAGAGATAATTTCCCCTCCTTCTCTTACTTATGTATTTCAACAATCAATCGACAAATATTAATTAAGTATTTACTATATGCCAAGCATTGTACAAGGGACTGGGGTTACAAGTAAAAGGAATGAAAGAAGCTTATATTCTAATGAGGTGAAATAGTAAGTATACATCTCTGTCTCTCTCTGTAGTATCTTAAACTACTTAGCAGAAAAGTTGGTAGGAGCTTCTCCATTCCACTACTCTAAACAGCTTTTTTATCTTCAGGCATCTCTTCCTTCTCTTCTCTGTACTGAGAAGACAAGATAGTGCCCTTGTCAAATATAACCCTTAATCTTTCATCTCATCCTGTACCTTCATTTATTAATCATCTCTAGTCTCTTTAGACTATTCAATTTCTCTTCTACTGTCTTCTTCCCAACTGCCTACAAATATGCCCAAGTATTCCCACCCTAAAAATTCCATTCTCTGTTGACCTTTGTCCCTGCCTCAGGCTAATATCCCTTTTTATTCCCTTTTTCCTTTAAACTTCTAGGAATGCTTCCTGTTCACTGTCTTTACTACCAACAGCTAAAACCAGCCTCTAGCAATCTATCTTGCATGCCTATCATTCTAAAGAAACAGCTCTTTCCAAGGTCACAACTGACCTGATCTAATTTCCAAATTTAGTAGTCTCTTTTCAGTTCTCATCTTTCTTGGTCTTGTTGCTATTTGACACCACTGACTAGAACTATTTCTTAATACTTTCCTCCCTTGGCTTCCACGATGTGTTCCATACTACCTCTCTTTCTACCTCTGTGGTCATTGTGGTACCTTTTCCTTTGATGGTTTCTCTTACTTTCTGAAACTTCTTTCCTTGGAACTCATTTCTTCTTTATGTTTTCTTCTTTGTTAATTTTATTCCCTTCCATAGATACTTTGATGACTTCCATTCAGATTATTACCATGGTAAATAGTACCATTTATCCCCAACCCTCACTGTTTTTCCCAGCTCCAAAAACACTTGTCTAGCTGTCATGTCTTTAGCAGGATATTCCATCGTAGTTTAAACCTGGCCAAAACCTTGCTTATAATTAGCTCCTTTTGCCTTTGCTATTTTTTTTTGTCAGCAGTACCAACATTTACTCAATGAGCAGTATTCAAAAGGTCAGCATTATTTTTTGGAAACATTTTCCTCACCTCTCATATCCAATTAATTTTTTGTTGTTCAGTTGTTCCAGTCATGTCTGACTCTGTGACCTCATTTGGGGCTTTCTTGGCAAAGATATTGGAGTAGTAGGTACACAGGCATATGTGACTTGCCCGCAGTCACATAGGTAGTAAGTGTCTGAGGCCAGATTTAAACTCATAAAGATGAGTCTTCCTGACTTCAGACTCAGTACTCTGTCTACTGTACTACCTAGGTATCCTGAAATTAATTACTAAGTTCCATAAATATTGTCTTTTGAACTTTTTCTCATATCTATCCTTTTCTTCCTCTTATTCTAGCCACTACTGTAGTGGCTTTCATTTCCAGATATGTGGAAAAAAGTTGCCCTTCCTCAATTCTCTCCCCCCTTTAAGCCACCCTTCATACTGATGCCAGACTTAATTTCATTATTTATGAATTTGGCCATGTCTCTGCTTAAATGTTCCATGGCTCCTCAGTGTTTACTGAATAAAGTTCAAACACCTTCACCTCATATTCATGACCTTCCACGATCTAGTGTTATCTTACTTTTGTAGCTTTATCTCACATTAGTTTTCTTCATGGTCTTTATATTCTGTTCCAAATGGACTAATTTACTCTCTTCTGAAAATATTGTTGGGTTCTTAAACCTTTGTGACTTTGGTCATGATTTTCCCCACAGAAGAAAGGTCTCCTTTTCCACTTGTTGAAGCCCAATTCAAAGACTGCCTTCTTGAGAAGGATTTTCCTGATTGCCTCTTTCTGGAATGATCTTCCCACTGAGAGCTTAGACAATTGTTTTACAACTCTTTAATCCATGTAACATTACTCAAAGTCTGATCTATCAGCAGGTCTGAAATTAGGTTAGCTACAGAAAAGATAGGATTTAATGTAAAAAATGTGATTTGTACATATTCTTTCTTGAAGACACAGAGGAACAGAAAAGCAGAGTGGAAACAACACTGGGCTTAGAAGATCTGGGTTTGAGAATTGGTCAGCTTTCTATTTAGCTATGCTACTAACTCTAGGCAAGTCACCTGTATTCTCTGAGCCTCACTTTGCTCATCTCTTAAATGAGGAGGATATTTGAAGAGTTGGCTTTATAAGGTTGTTGTTAAAAGAAGAACTTTTAAAAACTGTAAAGTACAGTGTAGAATCAAGGGAGGATGGTAAATAGCACTACCTGTGTGTTTTATAACTTATTTATTTAGAATTAACAATGTTTGAGGTTGGCTTGCCATTCTTAAGTGATGTTATTAATTATCTGTCAATAACCACATTGTATAGGGGAGCTCCTGGAAAATTTTAGTATTCATTGGTGAGACTTTAAAAAAAGAGTATTCCTCCTTCCTAACCTTTAAAATATGTACTGTTTGTCATGGGACATTATCATTATCATAGCTAGTAGTTACATAGCACTTTAAAAGTTTGTAAAGAGCTTCACATATGTAACTCATTTGAGTTGGCGTTCAGTCGTTTCACCATGTCTGACACTTTGTGATCCTATTTGGAGTTTTCTTGGCAAAGATACTGGAATGGTTTTCCATTTCATTCTCCAGTTCTTTTTTACAGATGAGAAAAATGAGGCAAACAGGGTTAAGTGACTTGTCCAGAGTCACACAGCTAGTTAAGTATCTGATGCCAGATATAAAACTTGGGTAAGTGGAAACCTATGTTCTCCTTTAGTTTTTTTTTTTGTTGTTGTTTTTTGGAGAGGAGAAGGCAGGGCAATTCGGGTTAAGTGACTTGCCCAAGGTCACACGGCTAGTAAGTGTTAATATCTGAGGCCACATTTGAACTCAGGTCCTCCTGACTCCAGGGCCAGTGCTCTATTCACTGTGCTACCTAGCCACCCCCTTTCTCCTTCTTTTGGTGTCCTTTTATATGATTTTGAACTTTTAGAAATCAGGCATTATTTCTCCATGTTCAATTTTGTCAATATGTAATAGAAGACACATAATGATGATGTAATGATGAAGTGTATAGATGAGGGAGGGGGAGACCAAGACATGTTAAACTATCAATTAGGACCTTAAAATACTGTTTACTAAATTTCATGCCTTATATAATTAAATGAAAGGGTTAAACACTGCTTTCCATGTCATATTTATATGTTTACTCCATTAGACCAGGAGTCAGTAAAGAAACCAGTTGTGTAAATGTTTATAGCTTTTGATGAAAGACTACTCTGATAATGTTGATTTTAGTCTGTCAGAGGGAAAGATTGACTTGAGTTTTTCTAAGTTAAGGAGGAGTACTGTAGCCGTTTCTGGATTTAATGGTAACATGTCATGTCAGAGAAAGGCCTTTGTCAAGGTGAAGAAAGTTCAGATCTCCCCTATCTTAAAAAGGATTACAGCTTAAACAAGATTCCCTTGTGCTAGCTCCTCTTCTGAGCTATTATCATCCTTTTTCTCATCTTGTCTGTTGGCAAATTTCTAGGAAGAGTAATCTCTATTACCTCTATTTGCTCAATGCCTGGGTACTCTATAATGTTACCTCCTCTTCTGTTCTACTGAAACTGCTCATTCCAAGATCGTTGATTGCCCCCCTACCCTCCAAAATGCCAAATCCAGTTAGTTTCCTCAACTATAAAAATGGGAATTATAATAACCTTCCAGGATTATTATGAAGATCAATTGAAATAATAATTTTAAAGCACTTAGCACCATACATGGAATTTAGTAAGCATGACATAAAATATTAGCTATCACCACAATCATTATTGCTAATATTGTTATATTTTTCAGTTCTTATCCCCTGTGAGCTATCTAATGTACTAGACACTATTGATCATCTTCTCTCTCTCTTTTATATTTCAGAGATCCAGAGTCCAGATTTTCAAAATTTGGTGAAATATCTCTTAAAATTAGCCAAACATACAGAGGAAATTATTACTTTCAAAAAGTTCAAGACATAATTTCTGTTGATTAATCATTTTATTAATAATGCTAGCATATTACCAATAAAATGAGTCAGTGACATTATTAAATGTCAAAGGGGAATCGTGGTGGTGGGCTCATAGTTTATATGTCCTTGGAAGAGTGGGTATTCCTGAGGGTGGCCATCAACTCTGATTGTTTAATAATTATTAAGAAAGAATAAATATTATAATGATAGATAGAGCTATTCTAATGAAGGACTGGGGGAATGTGGTTTTGATTCTGTAATTTGCTTTAAAATCACCCCAAGCCTTGGGGAAATCTAGAAAAAAGATCTATATCTCCTTAATATCCCCTCCCCCACAACCCCCAAGTTTGAGTAGAACACAATGGTCATTAAATTCCTTGTAAGGTTGGATGGTGTAAGCAAACCTAGATTGAGGAGAATATTAATCCTATCTGCTATCATCTATCCTGTCCCTCAGAGGCTATCTTGAAATGATAATTTTAGAAAAAAGGGGGAAAACTCTGGATCTCCCAAACTCATTGGTTATTAATAATCATTCCTCTCATTATCAATCAATCAATAAGTGTTTACTAATGACTATTGAGTTCCAGACACTTTGCTAGGTGCTGAGGGTACAAAGACAAAAATTAAACATTTCTCAAGGAACTCACACTGTAGCACACAAAGGCAATCTGCTACGTATTTATCACCTGTCCTCCATATGGTATCTTTGTAACCATTCTTTTCATGCAGATTCACTTTGTTGAACTATTTGCTACTGTAACTGCATGTGTCTGTATTTGTTTACCAATTCAATTCAATAAACATTTGTAAAGTATCTATAGGTACCAGGCACTCTGCTAAATGCTAGGGATACAAAATGATGCAAGATGGTGCTTGCCCTCAAAGAGCCTACAAACTACTGGAAGAGACAACATGCAAATAAACAAATACAAGGCAAACTGAATACAGGGATAAACAGGATATTGTTAATAGAAGGAAGGCACTGGAATTAAAAGGTATGGGGAAGGCTTCCTGTAGGAGGTGAGATTTTAATTAAGACTTAAAGGAAGGGGGAGGCCAGGTGGTACAGTGAATAGAACACTGGCCCTGGAGTCAGGAGGACCTGAGTTCAAATTCAGACTCAGACACTAAACAAAAAAAACTAGTCGTGTGACCTTGGGCAAGTCACTTAACCCCAATTGCCCTCCAAAATAAGAAGCAAAAAAAAAAATAAAAAGATAAAGAAAAAAAACTTACAGGAAGTCAGGGAGATCAGCAATCTGAATGGAAGAGGGAGAGCATTCCAGGCATGGGGGGCAGCTAGAAAAAATGCTTGGAGCCAAAATATGGAGTGTTTTGTTCATGAACTAAACAAGAAGCCAGTGTCACTAGATCAGAGAGTGTGTACTGGGGAACAAAGTGTAAAAAGACTGGAAAACTAGGAGAAGACTTGGATATGAAGAACTTTTAGATGCCAGAGCATTTTGCATTTGTTCCTGGATGCAATGGGAAGCCACTGGAGTTTACTGAGTGGTGTGTGTGTGTGTGTGTGTGTGTGTGTGTGTGTGTGTGTGTGTGTGTGGGTAAGGAAAATTAGTGTAGTGAATGAATGGAAAATGGAAAATGGACTAGAATTGGAAAAAGACTTGAGATCCACATGCAGGCTATTGTAGTAATAAAGATTTGAGGTGACAGTTGTGGGGTAGGGGGAACTTTAGAGGGAAAGACAAGAAGTTTGGTTTTGGATATGTTCTTTTTAAGATATCTGCTAGTAATCCAACCGAAAAGCAGTTGGAGATGTGAGATTATAGGTTAACAGAGAATTGGGGTAGATTTGGGAATCATCAGCATAAAAATGGTAATTAAATACTTGGAAGCTGCTGAGATCGCTAAGTGAAGGAGTATAGAGGGAGAAAAGAAGTGGGACCAGAACAGAACATTGAGAGACATCTATTGTTAGAGAGCATAATCTGGAGGAGGATCCAGCAAAGGAGATAGAGAAGGAGCAGCCAGATAGGTAGGAAGAGAACCAGGAGGGGGTGGTGGTGGAAAATTTATAGAGAAGACTATATCAAGGAGGAGACAGTGATCATGTGTCAAAGGTTGCAGAGAATGAGGATTAAAAAAAGGCAACTAAGAGATTATTAATATTTTTAGAAAGTGCAGTTTTGATGGAATGAGAAGGTCATATTATAAGAAATTAAGGGGAGAGTGAAAGGAAAGTAGAGGTACCTATTTTAGAAAACCTTTTTAAGGAGTTTAGCTACAAAGGGCAGAAGAGAAATAGGATAACAGGCAGGAATGGAAAGATCAAGAGTTTTTCAGAATGGGTGAGATGTGCAACTCTGTAGGCAGTAGTTTATGAGTCAGTAGATTTCAACCTAATACAAAATATAAGTGGACGAGTGGGTATGATGGAGGTGGCCATCTGTTGGAGGAGAAGGGATGAAATGGGATCATGTGAACAAGTAGAGGGCTTAGTCTTGGTAAAGAGTAAGGTCACTTCATCATGTGGAAGAGGGATGAAAAAAGAGAAAGTGGCAGAAGGCATTTCAGTGATAAGAGATAAGGAAGAAGGGAGAAAAGGGAATTCATGGCAAATGGCCCCAATTTTTTTTCTGTAAAATATGAGGCCAAGTTTTCAGCTTTCACTCAGCCAGTCAGTTAACAAGCAGCTGCTTTTTGTAGTTGAAAACTGGGGTGTCTACAAGATAAATGCTTATGACTATTATTAAGGGCTAGCAGATTTCTGAGGATACCTTAATTGTGTATACATTTTCTCCCTTTTCTGATGTATTACGGCACACAGGATATCTTACTGTTGGGTCATGATTAAAAGAATGGATAGGTTGGCTTAATGTCATTTTCAATTCACCATTTTGTTATAAGGCTCCTAAAACTACGACTACCACAACCCATTTGTATTTGATTTCGTTGTTTCTATGTTCCTTCTTATATTTCTTTATTGTATGGTTTCCATGATCCTTATTGTGCAAAGAAATGAATATATATATATATATATATACATATATATGTATATGTATGTATGTATGTATATATGCATGTTTTTTCCCTAGAATTTTGTGTCAACCAATTTGAGGAATATAAGTGAATTGATATTGCTTGCAAGAAAATATATACCACATAAACACGAACACACACACGTGTGTGTGTGTGTGTGTGTGTGTGTTTTCCTTTTGTGTACTAGAAGATTATAATCCCTTCCTTATAGGAGCTGAGTTAGCATTCACTTGTAGAATTCTGAGGGAAAAATCTTCAAATATCTTCCATCCAGCCTTTGATCTTTACTTGAAAGAACAACACAAGGCCATTTCAGTTCTGGGCATTTTTCTGGCTATGCCTCATCCCTAGAAGGCTCTACATTTTTTCACTTTAAATATTGACTTTCCTGGTTTCCTTTAAGTCCCAACTAAAATCTCATCTGCTACAGGCAGCCTTATCTAACCCATCTTAATTCTAGTGCCACCTCTCTGTTAATTATTTCCTATTTATTCTGTATATGGTTTTTTTATATATTTGTTTGCAAACTGTTTATCATTTGCATGTTGGTTTCCCTAGTAGATTGTAAGCTCCCTGAGGGACATGGACTATTTTTTGACCTCTTTTTGTATCCCCAGTATTGATCATAGTGCTCGACACATTGTAGACACTCAATGAATGTTTATTGATTAATTAATCCTCCTAACATTGTCCAAACATTTTAGAGGCAAAACAACTCCCTGGGAAGATCTTTGTCCATTTTAATTGGTCACTATCTTATATACCCGTGCAGTTTTAATTGCTTAATATTTTCTTTCCCCCCCCCCCCCCACTTCTGGAACCACCTGAGAAATTCTCTCTCCATTTCCTAATTATAATGTCACAGATAAATATCTAGCTCAGCCCAAATAGCCCTGGAATCACAGACAGAGATCACCTTCAACCTCCTCATCAATCAGTCTTGAGTAAAACATTGAAAGGCCCTCAACTAATTACTACACCTGAAGACTCCAAAGTGTAGATTGTAATACATAACATGTTTCTCTCAAGCACTCACCATCATAGAACTCCCAGAAGGATTCTGAAGTATCTAACACACTCCAGAGGTGGGAAGCCATTTTCTATACAAAAGGGAAGGCAGGAAAAACATCTTTGGGACACTTGTCATTTTTTTATTATCACTTCAATCCAGACATAGGTCTGGTGGATCACAACACCTCCTCTTATCTCCAGCCAGTAGTTAATAGATCTCTTTTGGATAAATGTCATGTGCATGGACTTTCTCCTTTTCCAGATTGCAGAAATGGGTTACTAACTGATCATTTGTTTGGAGAGACTTTGCTATCAAAGGTAGGTATTGAAATAGATAAGAAAGTGAGAAAGTGATCAAATCCTCTCATTTAGAAACTCTTCAAATTGACACAGAGAGCTCTAATGCTAAATGAAGAAGTGAGCGATCCTAATTAAGACTCTATAAGTTTTTAAAATAGCCCTCTTAAAATACACAAATATATGAAATACAAAGTATACAGATATATGAAACACAAAGTATAGCGACTGGATTGTTTTCCCAAAAGAATTTAAAATAAAGATTTCTTTAAAGAGAAAACTTCTTCATTGCACTTAAAATTGGACTAAACAAGATCCCCTTTACAAACTCTATTTTTTTTTCTTACTGCATAAAGTGTAGCATACTTTTGTATCAGGTTTCTGAGACTCACTTGAATCTCAGTTCCTTATCTGCAAAATGGAAGTGATAATACTGTCATGATCAATGGAAGTCATAAGATCCTAGTTTTATAGCTGAAAGGGACCTCAGAGCATTTAGTTCAAACTTTTCATTTTACAAATTAGGAGTGAGGCCCACAGAAGGTGAGTTAGTGGGTAAGAGGGTTAGTGAGAAAACATTCATGCAAAGAGCAAATCACTGTACAAATATGAGTTATTATTATCATTATTATTGTAGGGTCAATACACAGAGGCAGTACTCAGAAAAGGAACAGAAATTTTAAAAAGGCAGGAACAAAATTTATGGTGACATCCGAACAGAATGACATATAAATTATTTTTTTTTGCTTTTTGGAGGGCAATTGGGGTTAAGTGACTTGCCCAAAGTCACATGGCTGGTAAGTGTGTCAAATGTCTGAGGGAGGATTTGAACACAGGTCCTCCTGACTCCAGGGCTGGTGCTCTATTCACTGTGCCACCTAGCCACCCCATATAATTTTCTTATTATAAAAGTTTAATCAATTTTTGAGGTTCACATTTTGCCAAAGGTGGAGGTATCATGGGTTATCTAGTCTCAGGAAGTGAGAAGAGACAATTATTTCCTTACAATAAAGACTTTTAATCTTTTGCAAAATAAATTTTAAGGAATGTGTAGAAATCAGGAAATAACTCCTTTTGTCAAATGGGGGTGGGGGCTGGAAATAAGACTTAATTGGGCAGCTGGGTGGTACAGAGGATGGAGTGCCATGAGCCATGGAAATTCATCTTCCTAAATTCAAATTCGGCCTTAAACATTAGCTGTGTGACCCTGGGCAAGTCACTTAACCCTATTTGCCTCCATTTCCTCATCTGTAAAATGAGTTGAAGAAGTAAATGGCAAACCACTCTGGTATCTTTGCTAAGAAAACCCTAAATGGTGTCATGAAGAGTCAGACATGACTGAAAAATGGTGGAAAGGCTTAATTATCTGGACCGAAAAACTGACTCCAATAAAAGCAGACATTTTGATAGCTACGAATTAATACATTTACAAATGTAAATAGTGTTCACTTCATCTCACAGTCCTGGGGTACAGTTACTATTGGGGAACTCATTTATTTTTTTGTAGCATTTTTCTGTTTCTTTTCAATTATCTACTAGATATTTAACCCTAATAGTATCTCTAGGAGGGTAGTTCTAAAATGCTGTTTAAAGACTGGAACACATTTAACACCTTATTGAATGAAAACAAAAGGCATTTTGCTCACTGACTCTTGTAACTCTGAGGAATGTGAATATCGTATAACTTACTGGGTCTCTTAGGCAACAGGAAGAATTTTTATAGATGTCTTCATTACTAGTTTTTGTGCCTTGGCATGCAACGGTAAAGTAGAATTGGTATATTAGATTAAGGGGCAAATAGGTGGCCTAGAGCATGGAATTGGGAAGGCGTGATTAAAAACCTACCTCAGATTCTAGCTGTGTGATCTTGGGCAAGTCCCTTAACCTGTCTGCCTCAGTTTCCTCATTTGTAAAATGGGGATTATAATAGCATCTACCTATAATGGTTGTTGTCAGAATAAAAAAAGATAATAATTGCAAAGTGTTTAGCATAGTTCTTGGCACATAACAGACAAAAATGTTAGTTATTAATAATAACAATATTGTTATAAAGAAAGTCTTGGAGTTAAGGAACTCTGGGCTTAAGTTCTGCTTCTCATCCATAATGGCTTTATTATTGAAAGTTATGTTGACTCAGTAACCCTTTGTTCCCAGTCCTGCTTGTCAATCAATGTTGGGGAGGGTGAGACCAAGTCTACACCTTTTTGCATTACTGGCTTCCTCACCTTTCCTTACATGGAAATTGTCATGCTCTGGCTACCTTGGGGAGGAACTGAGATGCAAAGATCCAACCTCTTTTGCTGATGTGGACCTATCAGAATAAAAACTGGCTCCACCTTGAAGCCATTGCTGATCTTCATCAATCAGTCCATCAAGGTATTTGACATACTTTTAAAAAACTCTTTTAATTCTCTTTGTCCTGAGTTTTGCCTCATTAATCAGGGTTAAAACCCAACTGAAGTATTTTCCTTTCAGCAATATTATCCTGGGCAAGAGTTCTGGGGGCGGAGCCAAGATGGCAGCCTAGAAGCAGCAGCATCCCACAGCCCCCACGCAGCCACCCTAAACACCCATAAAAATATGACACTGGACAAATTCTAGGACTTTCAAACTCAAAAAATACAGAAAACACATCTCTCCCGGAAGGCAGCTCGGCAGCAGGGGATCATAGCAGCAGGACTCCAGCTGAGGCCGGCCCAGCTTGAAACCGAAACTGCAGCCAGGTCACCCAGGGTGGTAGGAAGGAGCCAAGCTGAGCTGCAGCCAGTCTACAAGAAAGAAGACTACAGCCTCCTGCAGCTCCACATTTACCAAGGTGTGAAAAATAGGGATAAAAAGAAAGGTGTGAAAAATAGGGATTAGAGAAAGGCAGCTGTCAGGAGGGGCTCATCCCAGGCCGGGAGCTGAGACGAGCCCAGCCTGAAACTGCCATGTGGCCACGCTCCAGGGCAGCTGGGACTAGTCGAACCTCCCAAGCCACAGATTGAATTTACTTAAGGGAAGATCTAAAGCAACTGGAGAAATCTGCATAAGCCAGGATTAAAGATCAGTGGAAGTGAGTGCAGCTTTCAAGCTAAATTTGGGGGAGGAAAAGCAGTTGGCCAATCTACCCCGGGGCAAGGAAGCAGTGGGGGAAAGGCAGAAACTGATGTAACCGGCAACTGCCCCCAATGGGCTGCTTCAGAGCCCCTGGCCTGTGTATCCCTAAGAGGGGCTGAGTCTATTGATCAGGGCCAAGTGCTCTTGCGCTGAGAGGCCTGGATCCAGATCATGGTCTTGGGTGGTGGTCCTGGGGAGCACTTTCAGCAAGCCAAAACTAGGGGAGGCTGCAACAACCCCCTAATAGCTCTGGCAGCTGGGAAAACCCCAGCGATTTGGAACAGAGCTTTCCCCCCTGGAAGCAGAGTTTCACAAAGCTAAAAAAAACCCCAACCAATTAATTGACTGGCCAACATGAGGAAAAGGAAGCAAAATAAGAATAGCAATAAAACTCTAGAATCCTTTTTTGTGGACAAAAAGGATCAAAGCATGGAATGGGAGGAAGACAACACAGTTAGAACTCCCACACCAAATACTTCCAAGACACTTGAAGAATGCCTAGTAGCT
>CM053601.1:90570202-90586979 GCA_028646575.1 Pseudocheirus occidentalis
CTTCTCTTTGGAAATCTCAGAGAAGAAGGTACAGATCAGCAATTGTTCTGCAACTAATATATTTAGAGCACCCATTCTTAACCTTTCCTGTGTCATGGATCCATAAGTAGTCTGGTGAAGCCTATAGATTCCTTTTTTTGAATAATATTTTTAAATGCATAAGATAAAATACATACGATTACAAAGGACACTAATTACATCAAAATAGCTATAAAAATATTTCCCCATCCAAGTTCAGAAACCTACTCAAATCTAACCACAGATGCCTTGGGGTCCATGGACCTTCAGGTTGAGAATCTATATCCTGAGAGAGATTCTTGAGGGAATGGAGAGATTGTTAGGTTCATACAGTCAGAGGCAAAACTTGAACCCAGGTCTTCATGACTCTGAGACTAGTTTTTTTAGGCATGATGCTATGTTGCCTTCTTCTTACACATATTCATACACACGCATTCACACAATGCACACCCACACACATATGTACAGGAACACATGCATGCGCACAATGCACACATGTGTACACTGAACACATGAGCACACATATGTGTGTGCACATGAATGTTCAGGGCACATATGCACATAGTGTTTGGAACATAGTAAATGCTTCACAAATGTTGGTTGACTCATATATATTCGTAGGAGGCTTGCCCCTGACTTTTACTAACAATGGCACCCTGGACATAGCACTTAATCTCTCATGTACCTGAAGCAGTTCACTTTCACTTACTTTTCTGTAAAATCCGAAAGTCTGGAGAGTCTTGAATTTCAATGCCTTCCCGAAACCAAGTGACTTGCAATGGGGGTGCTCCTCTGACCCGGCACTCCAGGACAACCACTTGTCCCTCAGAGGCTGTTATATTTTGCAGTTTCTGAAATTTTAAGGAAATGCTTTGAATCAAACTTTTGTCCTTTTCCTCCTCAATTAAACAGAAGGAAAGAAGCAATTATAACACAGACAAAAATTAGGTCAGAAAATAATAACTGGTGAGTCAAGTGGAAATTAAACCAGAAGATCATCAGGTTTTTATAAAAACCAATTTAATTACATTGGTAAACTGCTTTTTCAAATGGTTTTTGAAATACCACAAACCATGAAAAAATGTATTTGTTCTGGCTTTAGAATTTTCACTGCATTTCACAAAATACATTTATTACTTCAATCCTTATCTTTCTAATTATTTCCTCTCTTACCCTATTGCTCCTCAAAGCACTAGGCAACTAGAATACAAACCTCTTTCTACAAAGACTGCATTCAGAATTAACACAAATTCTCATAAAAACAAATTCTAAAGTATATACAATGGAGAGGTGAGTTTAGTTTCTAACAAGCACAGTTTTTCCCCTTCTTCCTTCCTCCTTCTCTCCTCGGTATGTACTCTCTACCTCCCAGTTCTAGGCTTCTTAAGAAGTTAATTTGGTATACTTTGTTTTTCAGGTTTTAGTAAGGCAGTAGTGTATTGAATTGTGGGACCTTGATAAAGAAACTTAAGTAAACCTTAAGTAGATAAGAAAGAAAGTTAGTTCTGAAGGTATAATTAGAAGAGGTAGATCTTTTGCACATAATATCGAAAATCCAAAGGTGTAAAAAAAATACATCCTTTCCCCTTATTTATCTGTCTCTAAGATTAGCTAACAAGGAAAAACTGAAACCCTTAGTCCATACATTGGAGCCTACTTAAACTAAATGTAAATGGGATTAGTTTCATTACTTAAGCTGGACAAAAGGATATTGTACTGGATAAATGCCATTGAAATATGAGAAGTCACTAAGAGGAAAGCAACAATTTTGGGGGAAGGATATTGTATGCAGACCAACTGGAAGACTTTGTATTAAGAGTTGCACTCTTATTTACATCCTAGAAAAAGAAACCATTTAACAAATGTCTTCTCTAGGTCTTCTAGGAATAAGAACCTTTGAATAGTGTTTTCTGGAATGCTAAATCTGGAAAAGAGTGTGTGGTGGTGGTGAGGAAAGATCAGTGAAATATTTGGAAATGTGGATCCATTTGTAAGACTTCTAAGTGAAATAATGCATTCTTATTTATCATTTCTGGGTTATTCACGAAGATTCTTTTATATAAAATTTCCATAACTTATGACTATCAGGGTCTTGCAACCTCTGGAACAGGCATACAAGAGGACTCAAATTTGTCAGCGATGAAGCTGTCAAAAGACCTTGTGACAATATTGTCATTGCCCAAGTTTTCAAAATATATTATTCCTTAAGATTCACAACAATAGATAGCATAGACTTTGTCTAGAAATATATACAAATAAGGGAACAGAGACACCCAAGGACAGTCATTCAGGAATCAAACTTCTGAGAGTTGCACTATTACAAAATGTCATCGACATTGTAAGTTTTCACAGTTACAGTTAGCACCTGGATGCTAGCACTCTACAGTATAGGATCAGTTTAGAAATACTGGCCCTGAAGCTTCAGCTTACTATCCTTTTAGAAGTTAGCCACTGCATTTCACAAAATACATTTATTACTTCAATCCTTATCTTTCTAATTATTTCCTCTCTTACCTAATTGCTCCTCAAAGCACTAGGCAACTAGAATACAAACCTCTTTCTACAAAGACTGCATTCAGAATTAACACAAGCCACGGACTCTGTGTTAAGCAGACTGACATCTGCTGTCTTCTTGCTCTTCATCTCTAACAATCTCTACCATCTCTATCTTCCAACTTGTGGTAATACATTCTGCTTCTTATGGGGAACCAACTGATTTCATTCAATTTTATGTCAGGGTAAGTGTTACTCATAGGACTTGGACTATGAGTATCAGCATCAGTTTGTTAAGCAGGAGGCAGTATGGTGTGATGGAGAGAATGCTGCTGTTTCTGGATTCAGAGCTCCTTAGTTCATTTCCCTACTCTTCTACTTGCTGTCTTTAGCCCTTTTAACATTTCTCATCTGTAAGATGAAAGTGTTGGGTTAGATGAACTCTACACTCTCAGATCTTAGTGTAGACTTTATGTAAGAGGTAAATAATTTTAATTTTTGAGTCTTTTGAGGCACTAAATAATCTTCTCAGATCATTTAAAGTAGATATTCATTTTGCTTAGGAGACATTTTATTAAAGAGCCACAGATTCCATAAACCATGAATATATTAACCCCAGATTCCAAGGCACTGAGGCAGTCAAAACATTGGTTAACAACTTGGCTCTTTGGAAAGGGAAATGGTTTTTCCTCCTGGCATAGTCCATAGCCAAACGCATGAAGCTAGTTGGTAAGGGTTGTAACCCAAGAAGAATTTAGTACAGGACCAAGGATCAGTCTTCTTTTTTTATTTATTTCTTTATTAATTGATTTGTTTATTTACTTTTAGTTTACAAGATTCAGTTCCAAAATCCCTTGAATTTCAAATTTTCTCCCTCCCCTCTCCCCCCACCCATGGCGGCATGCAATCAAGTATAGGATCTGCAAATACTTTCACATTGGACACTAGTCTGGTTGTATAGTGGTTCTTAATTTGGCTCTCTAAGATTCTCTAAGTATATCATCATATCATCTGCAAAGAGTAATTACTTAGTTTCTTCTTTAATTATTCTAATTCCTTCAATTTTTTCTCTTATTGCTCAAGCTAACAGTTCTAGTATCATATTGAGTAACAGTGGTGATAATGGACATCCTTGTTTCATCCCTGATCTTACTGGAAATGTTTCTAATTTATCCCCATTACATATATAATACTTGCTGATGGCTTTAAATAGATGCCACCTATTATTCTAAGGAAAACTTCATTTATACCTATACTTTCTAGTATTTTTAATAGAATGGATGTTATATAGTGTCAAAAGCTTTTTTTTTGCATTTATTGAAATAATCATATGGTTTCTGCTAGTTTTATTGTTGATATGATCAATGATACTGATGGTTTTACTAATATTGAACCATCCTTGCATTCTTGGAATAAATCCAACCTGATCAAAATGTCTTATTCTTGTGATAAGCTGCTGTAGTCTTTTTGCTTACATTTTATTAAAAATTTTTGCATCTATATTCATGAGGGAGATTGGTCTATAATTTTCTTTCTCTGTTTTGTCTCTCCCTGATTTAGGTATCAATACTATATTTGTGTCATAAAAAAAATTTGGTAGAACTCCTTTCTCACCAATTTTCCCAAATAGTTTGTAGAGTATTGGGATCAATTGATCTTTAAATGTTTGATAGAATTGACTAGTAAATCCATCTGGCCCTGGAGATTTTTTTTCTCTAGGGAGTTCCCTGATAGCTTGTTCAATTTCTTTTTCTGAGGTGTGGTTATTTAAGTAATTTACTTCCTCTTCAGTTAATCTGGGCAACTTATATTTTTGTAAATATTCATCCATTTCACTACGATTGTCAAATTTATGTGCATACAAGTGGGCAAAATAGTTCCTAATTATTGTTTTAATTTCCTCTTCATCAGAGGTACATTCACTCTTTTCATTTTTGATACTCAAAATTTGGTTTTCTTTCTTTTTTAATCATATTGACTAAGGGTCTATCAACTTTGTTTTTTTTCATAAACCAACTCTTAGTTTTATTTATAAATTCAATACTTTTCTTAATTTCAATTTTATTAATCTCTTGTTTGGTTTTCATTATTTCTAATTTAGTATTTAATTGGGGATTTTTAATTTGTCCTTTTTTAGCTTTTTCAATTGCATGTCCAATTCACTGACCTCCATTTTCTCTAAATTTTTCATGTATGCATTAAGGGGTATAGTACTTACCCTAAGTACTGCCTTTGCTGCATCCCACAAGTTTTGGTATGATGTCTCATTATTGTCATTCTCTTGAACGAAGTTACTTATTGTCTCTATAATTTCTTGTTTGACCCACTTATTCTTTGGGATTACATTATTTAGTTTCCTATTATTTTTTGCCTATTTTTCCATGGCCCTTTATGGCATATAATTTTTATTGCATCATGATCAGAGAAAGATGCATTTAATATTTCTTTCTGCACTGAATTGTGAGATTTTTATGCCCTAGTGCATGGTTGATATTTGTGTATGTGCCATGTACTGCTGAGAAGGTATATTACTTTTTATCCCCATTCAGTTTTCTCCAGAGATCTATCATGTCTAGCCTCTCTAAAATTCTATTTGCCTCCTTAACTTCTTTCTTGTTTGTTTTGAGGTTAGATTTATCAAGTTCAGATAGGAATTTAGATGCTATACCGCTTGGTGCATATATGTTAAGTAATGATATTGCTTCATTCTCAATGGTACCTTTTAGCAGGATGTAGTTTCCTTCCTTATCTCTTTTAATTAGGTCTATTTTTGCTTTTTCTTTATCTGAGATAAGGACTTCTACCCCTGTTTTTCTGTTTTTACTTTAGCTGAAGCATAATATATTCTACTCCATCATTTTACTTTTACCCTGTGTGAATCCCCTTGTTTCAAATGTGTTTCTTGTGGACACCATATTGTAGGATTGTAGGATTGTGGTTTTTAATCTATTCTGCTGTCTGCCTCTGTTTTATGGGAGAGTTCATCCCATTCACATTCACAGTTATGATTACTACTGTGACTTTCCCTCCATCCTATTCCCTTTCCTGTTTATATCTTTGTATCTTCCTTTTCCCTTCCCCTCCTTAAGAGTTTTCCTTTTGACCACCACCTCCCTTACTATTCCGTCCCTGTAACTCGCCCTTTTACTTACCCTTTCCCCTTACTATTCTTTTCCTCCATTCTAATTTCCCCCCTTATCCCTCCTACTGCCTGAAGGGGACAATAGATTTTTATTCTTAAAGGAGTATGTTATTCCCTCCTTGAACCCAAAACAATGTTAGTAAATTTCATACCATACTCCTCTCCCTCTTTTCCCTCTATTGTTATGGGGTTTTTGGTGTCTTTTAATATTAGAATCTAAACTTAACTGTTTATATTGATCTCTCTTTAAATCAGAACCAATGAGAAAAATGTTCATATAATGCTCATCTTCCTTTCTTCCCCTCCACTTTAGTATGTTTTTATGTCTCTTCTTGTGGCATAATTTTCCATTTTCTGCCTCAACCTTTCCTTTTCTCCCATTACAATCCCTTCATTCCCCTTAATAGGGTTTATTTTTAATCTTCATATTAGTTCACTTATACCCACACACTCTATCAATGTACATCCCTTTTAAATGTTGCAATAATTATACAAATTTCAATATTGACAGGTATCTGCTTCTCATATAGGGATGTAAACAGTTTGTTCTTATTGAGTCTCAAGTTATGTGCATATGTGTGCATCTGTAAGTGTATGTGTACGTGTGAGTGTGTGTTTTCCTTGTTTACCTTTTTATGCCTTTCTTGGGTCTTGTAAGTCGAGACTGAATTTTCCATTGAGCTCTGGCTTTTTCATCAGGAAAGTCTCCAAGTCCTTTATTTCATTTAATGAGCATCTCCTTGCCTGAAAGATTATGCTCAATCTTGCTTGGTAGTTGATCCTTGGTTGCAGTCCTAGCTCTTTTGCTTTATGAAATATCAAATTCCAATCTCTCTGACTTTTTTAATGTAGCAGCTGCTAAGTCCTGTATAATCCTGACTACAGTTCCATGATACTTGAATTGTTTCTGTTTGACTGCATTTAGTAGTTTCTCCTTGACCCTGTTGCTCTGGAATCTGGCTACTATATTTCTTGGAGTTTTCAATTTGGGATCTCTTTCAGGAAGAGATTGATGAATTCTTTTGATAACTATTTTACCTTCTGATTCTAGGACTTCAGGACAGTTTTCTTTGACAATCACTTTGAGGATACTGTTCAGGCTGCTTTTTTCATCATGGCTTTCTGGTAGGCCTATAATTCTTAGGTTATCTCTCCTAGATCTGTTTTCCAGGTCAGTTCTTTTTCCACTGAGATATTTTGCACTTTCTTCTAATTTTTCAATCTTTATGTTTTGTTTGACTGACTCTTGCTGTATCATAGAGTCCATAGCTTCAATTTGACTGATTCCAATTTTTTAGTGAATTATTTTCCTCAATTAGTTTTTGAAGCTTTTTTTCCATATGTCCAATTTTCATTTTTAGGGAGATATTTTCTCCAGTTAGATTTTGGACCTTCCATCCTACTTCCCCGATTTTACTTTTTAAGGATTTGTTTTTTTCAGTGAGATTTTTTTTCCAATTTGGTCACTATAGATTAAAATTCATTTCCTACTTCTCTAATTTGGTTTTAAAAATCCCTCTAGTGGTCCTCCAACAATGCTTTTTGGGTTTGAGACCAATTCAAATTTCTGTCTGTGGTCTCCAGTGTGAGTATAGAGTTCATGTTGTCTTCTGAATTTGGTTGTTCTTGCTCACTATAAAAAAGATTCTTCCCCATTGTGATTGCCTGTGTCCTGGAATTTTAGAGTGGATATCTGCTTCTGGGGTGCAGAAGTATTGAGCTTCTCAGGCTGGGAAGTAGGGGTTTGGTTGTTCACTTCATGAGCTTTAGCCTCTGAGTGACTAGACTGAGGCCAAGGCCAGGACTCTCAGTTTTTCCCCTGAGTTACCCTGTGGCTCACAGAGAAATGGTGGGGGTAGGGTGGTCTGGCCACTTCTGGTTTCCATCTCTGTGTCTCTGGGCTGCAGCTCAGGTAGGCTCAGTAGCTGGAGGCCAGCAGCAGGGCAGGGCAGCAGTCTGTTGATTACATATTGTTAGTGCTTGCTGGATCCACCCTCCTGGGCTTAGACTCCATACTACCTCACTTTCCTCTTCTTCAGTGACTTCCAAGCCTGAGGCTATTTCCATTAATTCAGGATTTTACTCTGGGTGGGGAATTTGTTTCTGGAATTTTTTGGGTCAGGGAGGGGGGATCAGAGCAGCTAGGTTTTATTCTTCTACCTTGATTTCTGGACATATGGGTATGTCATTTTTAAACATCCAGGCTGTGGGCTGGTAGCCCCAGGAGAAGCTGCTGTCCTTGCTGCAGGCCCTGCATTTTCTCTTACCCAGCTCTGAAGATCTTCTGTCCTGTGGTGAGATGGCTGCAAATCACTCTTGAGATAGGTGAGTCTGCTGGCTGGCTGGGGCTCCTTCTCACTTGGTTGTAGTCTGCTCTCAGATCTGCGCTGCTGCAGCCCCTGTGTGTTCTGCGTTCCCCCTACCCATACCTGAGTAGGCACTTTCCTGGGATGGGAATCTGCCATGCTCTGTCTCCCAATGGGTTCTGTCACTCTAGAATCCGTTCAAATTCACTTTTTAAAGTTTAGAGACAGAATTCTTGGAGGAGCTTTGAAAGGTTGCTGCTTCCTTTCTGCCATCTTAGCTCTGCCCCGATCAATCTTACCAGACTGATTCTTAAACCTTCTGGCAGACAAAGGAACCACAGAACTGACTCAGAATCTACTGGCATGCAGTTTCTTGACTGAGTAGATTTAATTTTTCTCTTCCTTGTGAGTTGTTCTGCCTCCTTGATATTGTTGAAGGGCAGGGAGCTAGTTTCTTTAACCAATAGCCAATTCTCTAAAATTCCTTTTGCACTTGTAGTCTGTGCCAAACAATTTGCCACATAATCCATGGGCAGTGTCTTAGTAGAAATAGCCCTGAATTTGGAGCTACAAGCCCTAGATTGGTTTTAATCTTCTCTTTTGCTACCTGTGTGCCCAAGAGTGTGTCAGATAACTGTGTTTGACCTTAATTTCCTCATTTATATATGATGTACTAAAACCGTACTAGGTTTCTGAGCCTCCTTCCAGTTCCAAATCCTTTGATCTCCCCTTGTTCTTCATATGTATTTTTCTCCATGTGTCTTATTTTCCCCCAATTATATAGGGGGAATTTTTTGTGGCTGCTGGTTCTTCCTTACACTTCTACAATACTTGGCAGAGTTCTGTATACATAATAAGTGCTCAATAAATAGGTCAACTTGCCTACAAAAGAGTCATTAGCACATACATCAAGTAATGTCCTACTAAGATACTATAGAGCTGTTTATTTTGCTTCTACCATTCAGTGTTATCATACCCAACTTGTGCCAGGGACAAAAAACAAACACATAGAATAAGCATGGAAGATTTCAAACCTTTGTAAAAATGGGAGGAGTGTATGCAGAATTGGCTCCATCTAGTTGGCAGAGATATGAAGTGGGACTTTGAACCTGAAAAATCAAAATTTTTTTGATCACAATGTTACATACACCTATGATTGAGAATGGGGGCTAGCAGGAGAGGAAACACAATGCTTTCAACAGGTAATCTAGAACTCTGAAAGAAACCCCTGCTATAGTCAATGCTCCTGAGCTATTTCAAGAATACAAACCTATTGTATTTGCCCCATTGAACATCTGTTACACTCTAATGATAAAAACGATGTTTATAGTAAAATACTTCCCCTTGGGGGAATTTTGTATTTAAAGACTATTTCCAAAAGGGTTCTGTGTCTGGGACCTAGCAAGAATTTTATTTCTACAGTTCTCAAATGTATGATATTCTGTGTGCATATTTACATTTGCATAGGGTCTGAAGCTGGTTGTAAAAAAAATCAAGTTCATTGCATTAGTATTAGAAAGGAGAGTTAATTACCTTACATTTAATGTCATTGTTAGCCGCTATTAGAGGCAGGTGATGGAGAGAAGGATTTTGTTCTGTTGCTCAAGAAAAGGAGGTGTCACAAATCCCACTAAGTGGCAATCCCCACCAAAAAGGCACGATTTCTGAATTTTTTTTATAAAAAAGACCAGAAGCTAGTATGTATTTTGCATTAGCCTAACTTTCTAAGAATCTATATTATTCCTAAACTTTATTTGCATACAACTTACTTAGGTTGTTATGCAGCTAAAAGGCAATATTCACTGGAGTTGTGAGGCAAGATGTTGAAAGGAAGAAAGTTTTGATTTAGGAGTCAGGACAGCCTGGGTTAGGCTCCTACTTCAGACCTACAGAGGGTGTCTAAAAGTCTTAGCGCAATTACAAGTTATTAAAACTTCCAACTGCACTAAGATTTTTGAGAAAGGAGGAAGGAAGAAGGAAGAGAGGGAGGGATGTAAAGAGGGAGAAAAATGAAGGAAGAGAGGAAGGAAAGAAGATAGAAAGTTAGGAAAAGAAGGAGAAGTGAAGGGAGGGAGGGAAGAAGGAAGAAAAGGAGAAATGAGAGAGGAAGGAAAGAAAAGAGAAAGGATGAAGAAAAGAAGAGAGGGAGTGATGAAGTGAGTACAGAAGGAAAGGAGAGAGGGATAAAAGGAGGACGAAAGGAAGGTAGTATTGCTATGTACAATTGCACTAATACTTTTGTGACACATTATACAATGTTAGGTAAGTCTCTTACTCTCTCAGGGACTTTGGTTCTTCATCTGCAAATTGGTGAAAATAATAGTTTCTAGTTCAAGAGAGTGTTGTTAGGATCCAATACCTAAAAATGCTTTGGAAATTTTAAATTGGTAAGTAAATGACAATACCTATAGTTTATCCTAATAGTTTATCATCTTTACTTGGTATAACAGATTGTAACTATCTGTTATACAATTCATTAAGACTCTAAATTGCAGATCATTTAGTTGCTAATCTGGAGTGGTATAGTTTCCTCACCAAGGATGCCCCACATTGATGAAATCACAGGTCTGGATGGAGAACATATTATTATATTGGACATTAATTTTAATAGATTTAAGATTGGATTAAATTTCTGAAGAACCATAAGATGAGACATCCAGAGCTAGAAAAGACAATAGAGGCCATCTAGTTCAAACCTAAATGATGAAACCAAGGTATATTGAGGTTAATGACTTGTCCAAGGTCATACAGGTCACAAGTAGAAGAGCTGAGAAGTGAACTCAGGTCTCATGACTCTAACTTCAGGGCTCTTTCCAATGCCCTGTACTGATTTCTATGTGGGACTTTGAGGGTAACTTCTATTTTGAATCTACTTTTCAATAAGCAAATTAATTAGTAAATTAATTTTGGGGCCTATGCTAGTAAAACCAAATGTACATGCATATTTGAAGCTTATGAAAGAAAGTGCATGTGTCCCCTGTGATCTGCAAATCTCATATATTATAGAATATAGCCACCCAGTACCATATGAGTTCTCAATAAATGATAATGCCCTGCATGGATATAATCCTGTCTTTTGCAGACAAGCCCATTATTAGGAATGATTTTACAGCTAAGAGAATGGAGACCCTTTGTAAGAAATGGTAGATCATCTTTAAAAGGGATATTCATCATGGTACTCTGCTACTCTAATTTTAATATAGTTTATTTCTTTTAAAAACCAAACTTCCCATATCGACTGGCCATAATTATAAATACTCTATCCTTTTCTTCTCCATTGAAAAAGTAATGAAACAAATAAAAGTTAGAATTGCAACTACAGATTCTTTGAGGAAGGGAAGTTGGAAAGGGCAAAGAGGGTGGGAAGCGAGAGTAAGGAAGGTAGGGTATTATAGTCCCAAAGTAGATAAAGGGTTTTGGTTTTGGGTGGTAGGATGGGGGAAAATCCGACAGTGGCTGAAGTTATGCTGGAGAAAAGGGAGTCCTCACATAGGCATGGTCAGGAAGGTAAGTCCCCAGGAGAGAAGCATCTGGATTAGAGTGGAGTAAAGTAACAATGTCATGATACTTGACATTGGTCATGGAAGACTAAAGTGATACGTGGGAACAGTGATCTCCAAGAAGTGCAAAGCCAGTTGACTACCCTGGGAAGAAAATATATTGTCCTAGATATTAGAATCTTGAGTAAAAATCTTAATGGTCTAATCCTACTTATACCTCTGTTACAAGTGTACAAGTTCATGCAAGGAGAAATTGTTGATTGACAATTTTAATTTTTTTTTTTACTACTTGTAAAAGTAGTCATTTTAAGTAGTAAGTAGTACTTAAAAGTAAGTACTTTATTACTTTACTACTTTTTTTTTTTACTACTTTACTACTACTACTTACTACTAGCTCCTTGCAGAGGATGGGAAAACTGGTCATGTGTAGTTATACTTTTGGGATTCCCATTTGTAAGATTCAATTAAATGCTTTATGTAATCTGTGAAATGGTTTGTTTAGGAATGGATTCTAGTTTTTCAGGTAGCTGCTAGATAAGAAATGGAGTTCCCAATGGAGAAAATGCCTAATGGGTAACATGTTTAGGAATAAAATGTGCTGAAAGGAACATTATTTTCCTTTTGCTTATTGTTACTATTCATTGTGTTAGATATTTCATCTTCAGGTATGTTTCTTTTTTGCTTCAGTCTTATTTCCACTTAGTAAGCAGGTTAAGGGTATACATCTAGATCTCTAAGTATGTTAATAGTCATTAAAAAGCCAGTACATCTTAAATAGAACATAAGAATGACCATTATATTATGTTAAGGGACTAGTTATAACTATGTATATATAACTAATAAAACAAGTCATATTACTGGTGGGGTAGTGTTGCAGTGTAGACATTACCTGCTGAACAGGGACAGAGATTGGTTGAATTACAGCTGTAGTCACTCCAGTCTTTGGGGAAGATGATCCTATTGTTAAGGAAACTGAGGTTGTTTTCTTTTGGGCTCTGGAAATATGGGAAAACAAATTGTCAGTGATAAATTTTACAAGTATTCATTGAATCAAAGTGTGTTTTTTCCTAACTTATCTCTGTTGGTGATATAGTAGGATGAGCTTAAATTTCAGTTTATGCATTGAAAATGAAGTATGCCTAAACAATGGGAGTCTGCAAGTCAAGTTTTAATAATTTAATAATAAAATAATTTAATAAAATGTAATGAAATTGTAATAAAATTTCAATTCATTGTATAAAGTTTGAATGGATTATTGTAGACTTTTAGCATAAGAGGCAGTAGAGAGAAGTAGGATATGGACAACTCTGCCATTCTCAAAAGAAGAGTTATTTGACTTATGAATCTTAAGGATAAGAAAACACCTGGCAGAATTCCAATCTCTATTAGTGAGCAAATGTGTGTAATTAAGTTTGGGTTTCAGAATTTTGGTTTGTTATTTTCAATCTTCCAATAGCTGGTCATTGTTCCAACTGTTAATTTTGTAAAGATGACAATATTTTGGAATCCTCATATTTATATGGTTCTTTAAAATTGACAGAACACTTTGTATGTTGTTTTGTTTGAACCTCCTAAGTATCCAGTGAGGTAGACACTTGAGGTATATTATTCTAATTTAACATATGAAGAAATTGAAAGTCATAGATGTTAAATGACTTGCCAAATGTTACACTGATAGGAAGCATCTGAGACAGGCTGGTCTTCCTGGTTCAAGGTCCTGCACTTTATAACATGTTGCCTTTCTTTATTAAAACTAGGAAATGGAGACATCAGTTGCTTCTTTATTGATAGTTTCAAGGTTTTATTGGAACAAACTCTGGATGATGCAATGTTTTTTATGCAGATCTTCTTATAGTTTCCTCCCTCCTTCCATCACCTCCCTAAATAAGGCAGCTAGAGACTATGAAAGCAATCTATATCTATTCATATAGTACTATCTTTTAAATGGTTTTACTGGATGATAGATACACTTGACTTGGCTCCTCTAAGAATAAACTATTACCTCTTACCTTCTTGACAACTCACTTCAAGTTCAATGACTGCTTTTCTATCAACAGTATAGCTATCAATCAAGAAGCATTAATTGAAGAACAAAATGTCAAGAATAACAGGGAATGAATTAAAAAACATGTGAAGGAAGGTGGCCTAGCAGTACCAGATCTCTCACTGCATTATAAAACAGTTATCATCAAAACAATTTGGTACTGGCTAAGAAACAGAATGGTATATCAGTGGAAGAGATTAGGTATACAATACATAGTTGTAAATGACAGTAATTTAGTGTTTGATAAATGCAGAGACCCGAGTTTTTGGCATAAGAACTCTCTATCTGACAAAAACTTCTGGGAAAATCAGAAAGTAGTTTGGAAGAAACTAGGCATAGGTCAACATCTTACATCATATATCAACATAAGTTCAAAATGGCTACATGATGTAGTCATACAGGTTGATGGCATAAGCCAACTAGGGGAGCATGGACTAATTTTTCTGTCAAATATATAGGTAAATGAATTTATGACCAAACAATATATAAAGAACATTACAGGATGTAAAATGAATAATTTTGATTACATTACACACACAAAAAAAACCTTTTTGCACAAACAAGATCAATGTAGTCAAGATGAGGCAAAGCAGAAAACTGGGGAATTTTTAATAGGAAATTTTTCTGATAAAGGCTTCATTTCTCAAATGCACAGAGAAGTGAATCAAATTTATAAGAATATGAATCATTTCTCAATTGATAAATGGTCAAAAGAAACAGATTTTAGAAGAGGAAATCAAAGTATCTATAGTCATAAGAAAAAATACTCTAAATCACTACTGATTAGAGAAATGCAAATTATAACAACTCTGAGGTACTATGCCATGCCTTTCAGATTGACTATCATGACAGAAAAGGAAAACAAAAAGGGAAGGTGGAAAAATTGGAACACTAATGCACAGTTGGTAGATCTGTGAGTTCTGGAGGGCAAATATGTTTTGGCATGATAGACGTGATACACTAGGTTTGTATCCCAAAGAGGTCAAAGAAAAGTGAAAAGGACAAATTTGCACAAAAATATTTACAGCAGTTTTTTGTGGTATCTAAGAATTGGAAATTGGGGAAATGGTTGAACAATTGTGGTATACGATTATGATGGAATACTATTGTGCTATAAAAAATGATAAGCAGGATTATCTCAGAAAAACCTGGAAAGACTTACATGAACTGATGAAAAGTGAAGTGAGCAGAACCAGGATACAGTAAAAGCAATATTATACAATGATAATTGTGAATGCTTTAACAAGTCTCAGCAATACAATGATCCAAGACAATTCCACAGGATGTAAGATGAAAAATGCTATCTACCTCCAGTGAAAGAACTGATGGAATCTGAATGCACATGAAAATTGTACTTAAAATACTTTATTTTTCTTGTTTCTTTTGTCAGTATTTTATTTTGCAGCATGGCTAATATGGAAATGTTTGGTATGATACACATGTATAATCTATATCTAATTGCTTGCTGTCTCAAGGAGTGAGGAAGGAAGGAGAGAGAATTGGGAACTCAAAATTTAAAAAAAGTTGCAAATTGTTTTTACATATAATTTGAAAAAATATATAAATTTTTCATATAAAAGAAGCATTCATTAAGTTACATATTTGTACATATACATATATGACATGCAAATATATTAAAATAAATATGAACAAAAGTATAGTTTTTGAAGGGTAGAGGACACTGTAAACTGAAGGGATTAAAAGGAGCAGGATTTTAAAGGACACAAAAGGTTCTAAAAGGCGGATTCTATCCCATTTCCTCAAACAGATTTGCCCTTCTCTGTCATCTCTACTCTGTCACTTATTTTCAATCTCTCCATGTCCATTGATTGACATTTCTCATTCCAGAGATTATTTCCATATTATTAATAGAATTAATAATGATGAGGGTGGGGAGGCTATAGTGGAGAAGAGGTACTTACTGTGGCATATCTCCAGCTTTTGATTTGAAAGCTAAACTTTCACTATCAGAATCTGATGAACTGGCTCCTAGAAGAAAAAAAATTTAAATGCATCTTAATAATAATAAAAATAATAAAACAATAGCATTTATATATTGTTTTAAGGTTTAGAAAGGAATTTACAAGGAACTTAGGTGAGCTTCACAACAATCTTGGGAGATAAGTACTATTATTATCCCCATTTTATAGATGGAGACACTTAGATTGAGAAAAATGAAAAATGAAATAACTTGCACTCCCACTCCCACAGCTAAGTGTCTGGGGCTGAATTCAAACTCAGGGCTTTCTGGTAACAAATTCCAGCACCTCATCAACTGTACTACCTAGCTGCCTCTATATCTTAATGGCTTTTTTTTCTCTCTCAGGAGTGTCTGTTACCTTGATGCTTAACTGTTAGGTTTAAAGAATCATTTTGGCTTGCTTATATAGTAAGAGAGATGATGTTTCAGATTGCTCAGAGTTGAAGAGCTCTTGGAGACAAAATTCACATATAAAGCTTGTTTTACTAACTTGGAAATTATAAAGATCAATGAAATTAAGGTTTGGATATATAATTCTTTAAAAATAATCTTTTATTTTCACACAATATACACATGGTCACATATAGAGCGTTAAAGTTTATTGAATGCTTTACATACATTTTGTCACTTGAGAACAAGGGTGTGCTAGTAAATGTTTAAGAAATGTCTCCCCTCCCTAAAGTGTGACATACTTTTAAAACTTGATTTGCATTGTTAACATTTTCCCCATCACTTTCTTAAGTCTAGATGATTGAAAAAAGCCCCCATGATAAATTAAGCCCTGATTTGTAGCATGTGCTAATTTCAGAGAAGTAAATGCTCACACTGAAAATTTAATAACTGGCACTCAAAAGCCTATATGAGCCAGCTCCAGCATGCCCCTGCTTGAGGATTCATAACAATCTTGTGAAGTAGACGCTAGAGGTTCAAGATCTATGATCTATCTTATATGATCATAAATCTGGAGATGAAAATGACCTTGGGAAACATCTAGTCCGCTCATTTTACAGATGACAAAACTAAGGTCCAAAGAACTCACTGACTTGTCTAAGGTCAGACATAAGGTAAATGTTAGAGGTGAGATTTGAACCCAGGTCACCATCCTCCCTCCTTGTACTACTGTTCCATTTTTATGTTTAAAATATAACAGTAGGGGGCGGAGCCAAGATGGCGGCGTAGAAACAGCAAAGCACCATAGCTCCCACACAAATACGCTAAAAAACTCATAAAATGGGACGCTAAACAGATTTTCAAGCTCCAAAACTCTCCACAAGACAGAAAGCACTACAGGCA
>CM053601.1:90587479-90606012 GCA_028646575.1 Pseudocheirus occidentalis
TGGAAGAGGAACCATGGAAGCTGAGAGCCTGCTTCAAGTCAAGATGAAAAAACCTCTCCTTGAGTATTTAATACAAACTGGGAAGATCATGATTTACTGTGGCCTAGGGGTGGGAAGACTTTGTACTCTTCAGGATGATTGGATTAAGAATGATTGGAAACTAATCTCCAATTAAGAAGAAAGAAGACTTTTTGACTCAGAGAATAAAACAATGTGACCTAGGGGTAGAGAACTTTGATGTTTATACTTTGTGTCCATTAAGGAGGCAAGCCTCCTTAAGGATGATTGAGTTAAGTTCTTACTGAATGATATCTTTTGCTTAAAACTATGTGACCACCTTGGTGAAAACCGTATGACTATTTTTGTGATAAGTTATTATGTTATAACATTGTGAATGCTGTACTTTGGTTTCTGTGAAAGTTCTGCTTTAATTTATTACTGAATAAATGGAGATTTCACTATACTATGTAATCAGATCCTTGAAGCTGTTCACAGCAGCAGTCCTCTGGAAAACTGCTCATGCTTGGCTTTACACTGTCCCCAATTTAAACCCAAGGTCCCACTACCTTCCCAAGGCAAAATCAATTTACTTTTGATTTAGAAACTAGTAGATGATACTTGGGTAGCGAATAATATGCCCATTCTCATGATCCTGTCACAGAACAAGAAGCTAGAGAAAACTTCACTTGTTGGTTGGTGCTCCCCAACCCCAGCCATGCCTCTTTTGGGAGTTAAATTGGTTGCGGTCCTGCAGGGTGGGCCACCCTAGGGAACAGTATGTGCTTCTAAATATGTAAATACTTATGAATCTGGATGAATGTATGCTAAGATGGAATGATATAGAGAGAGGACCTTGGAGTCAAGAAGACATAGGGTAATGTATTACATTAACTAGTTGTGGGACTAGTTAGTAGTGCCCTCTCCCTCCAACCTTCTAGTTCCATAATGTAAGCTAAAAGCAAGGTAAAAGATCTACACTGGTGGAAGGAGTTTCCTCACTGAGAATGTTATATACTACTGAAATTCCAAGACCTGATGAGAGAGACAGAGCAATAGAGACACACAGAGACAGACAGAAACAGAGAGATAGAAAGACAGAATGAGACAGAAGAGACAGAGAGACAGAGAAAAACAAAGAGACAGAGAATGAGAGAGGAAAAGAATACAGAGAAAGACAGATAAATAGAAAGTTAGATAAACAGAGAAAAGAGAGATGGTGAGAGTAAGAGAAAGGAGAAATAAAGAGACAGAGACAAAGAGGAAAAGGGGAGATAGAAAGAGACATCAAGGGAAAAGAGAGAGAGAAAAGAGTGAGAAACCTAGCGAGGAAAAGAAAAGAGTTTTCAGGTGAGCTAGGATGAGGAAAGTGCCTTCTACTAGTATTTTGGCACAAAAGATAGAATAAATGCCTAATTTCAGTTGTTTCATTTTTGCCTTGGTATTTCCTGCATCTAGCACAGGGCCTGGCATATAATAAGTACTTTAAAAATGCTTCTTGCACTAAGTTGAAAAGCAAACTCATTTTTTAAATGATACATATTGCCATGGGATTAAAGAAAATCTGTCAATAAATTTCAACAGATAATGTGGGACTCTAAATGGAAAAAAAGTTTAGAAAATGGGCTTTCCTTTATCTTCCTAAAACACACACAATTGATTAGTAAAAACACTGGAATTTTCAGATTCCCAACCCACCCCCAAACTGAGATTAGCCACTCTCACCACTAGATGTCAGAATTGCTCCACTAAGTTAAAAATTAGAAACCCTTATTTAAATTGGACTATTCTAGTCTTTTTATTCCATATAAGGATAGGGACTGGAGCTGGGATTTTATGGGGTTGAAGGGTTCTGGTGAGGATGCTCCTATATCAATGCTGGTTGGAACCTTCTCTGTTTAAGCGCAAAATCAACTGAGAGATTTCCTATTAATCCCTGTTGCGCTGAGATTTGTTCATTTAAGTTGGCAGGAAACCTTTCCTTCAACACTACAGCTATTTCTCTCCTTTCTCAAAGCGTTTATTTTTGCTTTTCTTTCTTTCCTGAGACATTATTTATCTTTCAAAACAAAAAAAAAAATAAAGCAAAAACCACAATTTCCACAAGGGGAGGTTGCCAAGGTCCAGAATTTAACATGAGATTTTTTTTTTTTTCCGGTCAAAACCATGGCCGGGGGGGAAAAAAACCTTAGGCTTTCTCACGTCCTCCTTTCTTTTCTTTTAGGAATTTGGTTTCCATAACAAAACCATTATCAGGATTCTAATTGCCAGAAGTGAAATAGACCTGATGAATATAAGAAAAAGATACAAAGAAAGATATGGAAAATCTCTGTTTCATGATATCAAAGTAAGTCTCTAGGCTTTTTACCAGACTTTGTGATTTAGTCAAATTTCTGATGAGTTTTAATAAGATATCTTAAATTGAAAATGTCTGAAATGTAACTCATTATCTTTGCCATTTAAAACGTGTCCAAATTGTCCAACTTAGTTACTACCTCCTCTTTGAGGAGGGGGAAGTAGCATGGTATGAGGAAAGACGGATGGATTTGGAATCCCAGAACCTAAATTCAGATCTCAGTTTTTCCACTAACTACCTCTCTGAAGGTAGGCAAGTTACTTAATCTTCCTAGGCCTCATTTTCTTCATCTGTAAAAAGAGGTAATTTGATTAGTAGTCCAAAGTCCTTCCAGTTCTAAATCTATGATACAACACTTAGTTTTTGCTGCATACCTGATGCTAAAGTAATCTTATATTTACTTATCTTTGTAGATACCATGTATACCCCAGAGCAGGGAATTTTGTTAGTTTTGTTTTCACATATTTAACCCTAGCACAGTACCTTATATCCAGTAAGTATTTCATAAATATGTGTTGAATTGAATTATTAGACTGTTCTATGTTTGTATCTACTTGTTTACAAATTAAATATTCCATCTTCTCTGGTTTGTTGTAAAACTAGATATTTTCTTAAAAATCTTATCTTTTGGTTAAAAAAAAATCACACTGTACCCACAATGCACCTTCTTTTTTCTTTTTTTTTTTTAAGCAGAGGCCTACTTAATGTTCTCAGTACAGGGCCTTCTCTCTCTAGTCTTTGTACACATTGTAGCTACCTTGCTTGGAATATTCTTTCTCCTCACCTCAAGCTTAGGGACCAAGCCTCAGGTCCAATGCTAGCACCTTTCCTAATTCCCCCGTTTGTTATTCCCTCTTCCAACTTCCTGTAATTAATTTTTTATGTAGATGTGTATATGCATGTATACACATACGAACATATATATATACACGCATATATATGCATATATATACACATACATATTGTGTATAAACACACACACATACACACACCTCTCTATACATATGTTATTCTCCCCTCCCTCATTAGAATACAAACTTCTTCAAGTATAATTTTTCTTTGTCTTGGTAAGCCCAAAAATTAGCCTGGTGGGCACTTAATAAATGCTTGTTAAATTGAGCTAAAAATCAGTTATTATGTTGACTTTCCTGTTAGGAAATAAGTATCCTGGCATATTTCCTTGGTGAGTGAAACCAGTTCTGTCACTCACTGTAATCCAACAACCCATTAGTGTGTATTAATGCCTATACACAGTCAATACAACTATATTCTGTGAATCTAGAAATAGTTGTGATGGAATTAGTTAAAGAGAGACAATATTCTTATAATGACTTTTTTAATTTAGTTCTCATAACTTATGAACAAATACTGAGGAATGGAGTGATTTTTGCATTCAAAACTACTTTTCTGGTCCAGGTATTGCAATAATTATAACACAGAGAGGTGTGGGCTTGGGGAGGGATTAGAAATGGTTTCCTGCTCTAATATGTTATCTACATCAAGATTTATCACTTCAACCAAGGTTTTACAAAAGAATTACATTTGTGACTTCACTTTATCTTTATGACAATTTCCACTGTGACTATTTTACACAGAAAATTCCAGAATATTGAAACTTTTCCCAGCCTTACCTTTGAAAAATAAAGGAATAGAATATTGGATTGGGGGGGGGGGGTGAATATTGTCACATTTTTCTCCTGTAAACATTATGCTTTGCATTCCAGAATTTTTCTTCAGGACATTATGAGAAAGCTTTGCTTGCCATCTGTGCTGGTGATGTTGAAGACTATTAAAAGAAACAGATGAATTTGGGAGACTACATCCCCATTCTATAAAGAGGCCTCCAAATACTGTCCTTTCTTCACAAATGCAGGCTTTGATTATCCCTGAAATGAAGCTGGAAAAATCCTCTAAACTAGCATTATTTTTTTTTCTTTTTCTTTCTTACTGAACCAAAAATATGCATTTATCAAGATAAATGCTTTTTTTTCTTTAAAGAGCCTTTTTCTAAATACAGTACTTTAGTCATTTATGAATCATTAAGTAATAAAAAAATTATTAGATTTAAATGCATTTATTTAAACTTATTTTAGTGGCACTAAATTAGTGACCAAGAAGGATAAGATGTCTGTTTAGAGCAGGGATAGGGAACCTGTGGTCTCAAAGTCACATGTGATCCTATAGGTCGTTAAGTGCATCCCTTTGACTGAATCCTTTTGAGAACTTTTTATTCAGTCAAAAGGCCACACTTGAGGACCTAGAGGACTGCAGGTAGCCTAAAGGCCACAGGTTCACCCTGGTTTAGGGCAATCCCAAAGTGGGGTTCAGGGCATACAACAGAGAGTATGGGCTTATATCTCTACCCTCTAACCATTTTATATAGAAAAAATCAAGTTAACAAGAATATCCAATGAGAACTTAAAGAGGAAAAGTAGTCAAAAATACTGCATTCAGTTCAAAGATGTATAGAATGTCTGATTATTTATGCTCTCTAATCATATGTGTGGGTATATACAGATATATACATGTACATGTACGTGCACATATACATATACATATCTAATGAGACCATGGGGGATTTTTTTTTAGCAAACTAAAAACAGCTCCTACTTTATTCTAGTATGGTTGCCTCTCTATGTCACTGAATGTAAACTGTATTATTTCCCAAAACATAGAATGCCAACATAAATCCCTGGACCAGGATCATCTCCCTGAACTGCCATATAATATTTTTTTCATTGTGTAACCACTAGGAGGTAGTATTTAGCTAGACTGGCTGCACAGATGAGGCATTACCTCCCATCTTTGGAATGTAGGTTTTATCTTCTTATAACATCATAGAACCATTGGAGTCTATGTTTTCCGTGGAAAATGTGGGTATGAACCCCTTTCCACACTGTAAACTTTTTTTTTATACTTTAAGTTTTATCAGACCCAGGAACATGTCTAACTTTTCATCTCACCCAGCACTTTTATCTTCAAGGATAAGTGCTTTCATAATAATGGTTTTATAATGATCATAATGATTTTCATTACACTGTTGAAGACTGCATCTCTCTTCACCTTTCACCTTACAATACAACTTCATAACTTTCTCTGGTTAGAAAAATATTCATCATCAAATTTATTTAGGTTGGTCCTCAAACAATAATAATTAGATAGATAGGCAGGCAGGCACACAGACAGACAGACAAACATAGATAGATAGATAGATAGATAGATAGATAGATAGATAGATAGATAGATAGATAGATAGATAGATGGATACATAGATAGATACATAGATAGATAGATACATAGATGGATACATAGATACATAGATAGATACATAGATAGATGGACAGATAGATAGACAGACAGACAGATAGATAGATGGATGCATGGGTATAAGTGAAATCAAACTAAAGAATCATTTTTGATGACAAAGACAATCAAAACAGAACCAGAAGACAGCAAAATCAAAACTCCTTCATCAAAGGCCTCCAAGAAAAAATATGAATTGGTTGCAGGCTATGGAGGAGCTCAAGAAGGATTTTGAAAATCAAGTAAGAGAAGTAGAGGAAAAATTGGCAAAAGAAATGAGAATGATGCAAGAAAATCATGAAAAGTAAGTCAACAAACTAAACAACAAACTAAAGGAGTCCCAAAAGAATACTGAAGAAATCAATGCCTTAAAAAATTAGACTAACTCAAATGGCAAAAGAGGACCAAAAAGCCAATGAGAAGAATGCCTTAAAAAGCAATAATGGCCAGATGGATAAAAATTTTCAAAAATTCACTGAAGAAAAGAATTCCTTCAAAATTAGATTGGAGCAAATGGAAGCTAATGACTTGATGAGAAATAAAGATACTATTAAACAGATTCAAACAAAAGAAAAAATACAAGGCAATGTGAACTATCTCACTGGAAAAAAACACTGGCCTAGAAAATAGATCAGGAGAGATAAATAGTCCAATGACATCATCTTTCAAGAAATTATCAAGGAAAACTGCCCTGATATTCTAGAATCAGAGGGCAAAATAGACATTTAAAAATTCACTATTCACCTCTTGAAAAAGATCCCCAAAAGAAAACTTCTAGAAATATTAAAGTATTAAATATTCCAGAGTTCTCAGATCAAAGAAAAAATATTATGAGCAGTAAGGAAGAAACAATTTCAATACTGTGGAAACACAATCAGGATAACACCAGATCTGGCAGATTCTACATTAAGAGATCAAGGCCTTGGAGTATGATATTCTGGAAGTCAAAGGAACTAGGATTAAAATCAAGAATCACCTACTCAGCAAAACTGGGTATATTACTTTTGGGGAAAATATATACATTTAGTGAAATAGCGGACTTTCAAGCATTCTTGATGAAAAGACCGGAGCTGAACAGAAAATTTGACTTCTAAATACAAGAAGCAAGAGAAGCATGAAAAGGTAAACAGAAAAGAAAAAATATTAAAGTTGAATTATTCCTACATGGAAAAACAATATTTGTAACTCATGAGACATTTTTTAGTATGAGGATCATTGAAGGGAATATATATATATATATGTATTGATGGGTGTATGTGTGTGTATGTGTACATGTATACATAGACAGGGCAAAGAATGAGTTGAATATGAAGGGATGGTATCTAAAATATAAAATTAAGAGGTGAGAGAAGAATATATTGGGAGAAAGAGAAAGGGAAAGATAGAATAGGGTAAATTATCTCACATAAGAGGCAAGAGAAAGCTATTACAATGGAGGAGAAGAGCAGGAAGGTGAAAGGGAATGAGTCAACCTTATTCTCATTGGATTTAGCTTAAAGAGGGAATAGCAAACACATTCAACTAGGTATCTTACCCTACAGGAAAGTGGGGGGTGGGGCATAAGAGGGGAGATGATAGCAAGAAGGACAGATTGGGAGAGAGGGTAGTTAGAAGCAAACACTTTTGTAAAGGGACAGGGTAAAAAGAGAAAAGATAAATGGGGGGCAGGATAGGATGGAGGGAAATATCATTAGTCTTTCACAAAATTACTATTATAGAATGTTTTGCATAACTACACATGTATAACCTGTATTGAATTGTGCATCTTCCCAGTGGTAATGGTTGAGGAGAGAAGAAGAAAAAGAATGTGGAACTCAAAGTTTTAAAAACAAATGTTAAAAATTATTTTTATTTGCAACCAGGAAATAAGATATACAGGCAAAGAGACCCATCTTGCCCTACAAGAAAGTAAGGTGGGAATGCGTGATGGGATATAAGGAAGGGCAGATTGGGGGAAGGGGTATTCAATATACTTGCCATCTTAGGGTAGGGGGTAGTGGAAAGATGGGGAGAAATTTTGTAACTCAAAATCTTCTGGAAAAGAATGTTGAAAACTAAAAAATAAATGAATTTTTAAAAATTTCAGTCTAGGAAAAGAACCACAAATTTACAATAAATTATTAAATTTAAGAACTCAAAGGTGCTTGAATGTAAGATATAATAATATAGAGAAATATCAACAAGGAAATTATATTTATTTTATAAGTAATTGCAATAACTATATCAAGTTCAATCTATATGTAAACATTTCAATTTAATGTCACAGATTTACCATTAAGTATACAAATAACATCAGTGAGTAACACCATAAACCCAGGATTATATTCTAATACAGATTTCCTTAAATTACATTTTTTGTATAATTTAAAACATACTATAATAAACTTTTTATGAAAGATAAATATTTTTCTAATTTGTTTTGATATTTTCCTTTAATATTTTCATTATTGCCTTAGACATGATCCTTGAACTTGCTAAGATGCTCCTTTTCTCATAGTTGGTGGAAATTAGATGTGAATATTAGTTTTTCATTGAAGGGGAGGGGATAGACTTTAATTATCTCATTGGAGTGGGCAGAGTCTAGCCAAAGTAGTAGACCAATAGAAGTTGGAAGCAATTCCCCAGAAATGTAGTGCATCTGAACGAAAAGGCCCTGCTTTGAATGTCATGCATAGATGGAAGTCTGGTCAATTAACAATTGGATAAATTATGTGCAGTACTGGACTTTGAGAGCATGAGTATAGATAGCAGAGAATGTGACAAAGATGGGCATAAATGATAGCAAATAAAAGCAAGACATTGCACCAGTCTGTAAGACTAAATTGGGTATTTTTTTTCAGATGACATTTCTGTAACTTGATAGATTTACTTTCTGGAAATTTGTTTGTTTTCTTTTGGCTTCTTTTTCTTCAGTGCCAATAAAGTCTTTAAAATATATATCTGCCATCTGGGAAGATGGCAGAGTAAGACAGGAAATTACCGGTCTCTTCCAAATTTCCCAATAAATAATTTAAAATAATGCCTCAATGTGAACTCAATGTGACAGAAATAATTAAAAGTTGATGTAAAGCAGTTGTACAGCATAAGAATATTGGGAAATATTGGGAGAATATTAGGAAGGACCTGACCTCCTGGGCGGTTGTTTGTCCTGACTGAAATCCAGATATCTCCACTGAATCAACAAATAAGTCCTGAGGGCATCTGTGTAGGGAACTGTCTCAGCTTTATGGATTTTCACCCCATGGACAGTGTAGGTGTCATCCAGCTGATCAGGGGAAGATTGTAGGACCTTCCGCTGGCACCAGACATGAAACCCAGTTAAGATGACCAGATATGGTCCTAGGCTGTGTAAGGAGGAGAGAGCACATGCCAGTGAGTATGGTCACAAAGAGGCAGCAGGTTCCCTGCTGTATGTAAGCAGTCACAAGAAATCAGAGTTCTGGTTTGGGTTCTAGAGCAGAGAGGTGAGTTGAAGCTTGTAGTCATGGAAGGGACCACAGAGAGTATGAGCATTTGTGGTGGCAACATTCCTGGGAGCCCTGATTGTGATTCAGGGGTAGAAAGGAAGTCCCCCAAATAGAGCTCAGAAAATAACAGCATGAAAAACATAAAGTTTGAAACATCCCCCACATCTCAGGACTAGAGCCTGACTCTAATATAATAAAGTTGACAGCCAAGAAATTAGCTGCTAAAAAATGAGTAAGCAAAAGAGAAAGAACCCTAAGATAGATAATTACAGAAGACCTGGGTTCAAAGTCAGGAGACAGAGACAAGAAAACAGGTACTTCTACTTTAAATATATATATATATATAATGATCACAAGTCCAAAAAACTTATTGGAAGAGCCTTTTAAAAGGAATTTTAAAAATCAAATAAGGGAAGTTGAGGGAAATTTTGGGGAAAAAAAAAGAGTAATGCAAAAAAAATTATAAAAAGGATGTCAACCAATTGAGGGAAAAGTGATTTATAAACTTACAGAAGAAAATAAATTCTTATAAAATAAAATTAAGAAACAAATCAATAAATGGAGAGGATAAGAGAGGGACTGCTAGAAGAGTGGGTGCATTAAGGAAAAGGAGGGCAAGGAGAGAGGATAAAGGAAGGAGTCTTAGAAGTTGTCAGAAATATATTAGACATCTGAGGAAGGATAAGGTAAAAAGAGAGGGAGAGAAGGATTAACAATGAGGAAAAATAGGATAGAGGGAAATAAAAACTAGTAATTATGTTTTTGAATGTGAATGGGATGAACTCACCCATAAAATGGAAACAGAGAGCAAAACAGATTAAAAACCAGAATCCAACAATATGTTGTTTAGAAGAAATATGTTTTTAAATGGGAGATATACATAGAGTAAAAATAAAGGGCTAGAATAGAATTTATAAAGCTTCAGCTGACGAAAAAAACAAAATAGGGGAGCAATCAATTTCCAACAAAGTAATAGTAAAATAGATTTAAGTTAAAGAGATAAATAAGGAAACTACATAATGATAAAAAGATATCTTAGATAGTGAAATAATATCAATATCAAACTTATGTATACCAAATGCTATTGTATCCAAATTTGTAAAGGAAAGTTAAAAGAATTACAAGTAAATAGATAACAAAATTATAATAGTGGGGAACTTTAATCTCCACTTCAGAACTAAATAAATCCAATAAAAATGAATAAATAAGAAAAAGTTAAGTAGGTGAATAGAATCTAAGTTAGATATGATAGACATCTGGGGAGGATTGAATGGAAATTGAAAGGAATATACCTTTTTTCTCAGTGGTATATAGTACTTTACAAAAAATGATCACATGTTAGGGCATAAAACCTTTATGCTTAAATTCATAAAAGCAAAAATATTAAATGTGTGATTTTTCAGACCATAATGGAATAAAATATATTTGATCAGGAACATGGAAACAGATTAAAAATTAACTGGGAACTAAATAACCTAATCTTAAAGAATGAATGAGTTAAAGATCAACAATATCAAAGGAATTAATGGAAAAAGTATAAAGGTTGAAGGTTTAGCAGTACTAGATATTAAACTGTATTATAAGGTGGTAATTATCAAAAGTATCCCTTTATGGCTAAAACACAGAAAGGTGAATTACTGGAGAGAATACACAATAGTAAATTATTATAATAACATTATGCTTGATAAATGTAAAGATTTATGCTTATGGGATAAAAATTCACTATTTGGTCAAATTATTGGGAAAACTAGAAAGCAGTCTGGCAGGAATTGGGTATAGACCAGGATCTCACACCATTTACCAAGGTAAGGTCAAAATGGATACATGACCTAGATATAAAGAGAGATATCATAAGTAAATTAAAAGAACATGGAACATTACCTATCAGATTTATGCATTTGAGAAGAATTTATAAATTAAAAAGCGATTTAGCATTGTGAGATATAAAATGGATTATTCTGATTACTGTCAATTAAAAAGGTTTTTTTGTATAGCTAAAACCCAAATATCCCATATTAGAAGAAAAGCAGAAACTGTGTAGGGGTGGGAATTATAGATAGAGATGAATATGCAATGAAATAGGAGACTTTCCAATCTTCTTGATTAGAAGACCAGAGCTCAACAGAAAATTTGATCTTCAAATACAAGGCTCAAGAGGGGCATAAAAGGTAAACAGGAAAAATAAAAATAACAGCATGTCATTAATAATGGCAAACTGTTTACATCCCACCAAGGGAATAAGACACTTGTAACTCAAGAATTGTATTGTTATTACATCATTTAAAAAAGGGCATATATAGACAGAGGGTGTGGGTATAAGCTAACTTATAAGTTATGATAAAAAAAATTTAATTAAGTGGTGAAAAGGGATTGTAGTAGGAGAATAGGAAAGGATGAGGCAGACAAGGGTAAATTACATCACATGAAAAAGCACAAAAGACTGTTATAGTACCAGGAAAGAAGGGAGGGAGATGAGCATTATTTGAACCTGACTCTCATTAGATTTGGCTAAAAGAGTAAATAACATAATCAGTTATGTATAGAAATATAACTTACCCTATAGGAAGTAGGAGGGGAAAGGGGAAAGAAAAGGGAGAGGGTGAATTCACTACCAATGAAGTGGAAATTAAAACAATAATTAGGAACTATTTTTGCCCATAAGTTTGGCAATCTAAATTAAATGGATGAATATTTACAAAAATATGAAGTTTAACAGAAGAGGAAATAAAGTACTTAAATAACCCCATTTCAGAAGAAGAAATTCAACAACTCCCTAAGGAAAAATCTCCAGGGACAAATGGATTTACAAGTGAATTCTATCAAGCATTTAAAGATCAGTTAATTCCAATACTATCTAAACTACTTGGGAAAATGGGCAAAGAAAGAGTCCTTCCAAATTGCTTTTAAGATACAAATATAGGTCTGATACCTAAACCAGGAAGAGCCAAAACAGAGAAAGAAAATTATAGACAAATATCCCTAATGAATATAAATGCAAAAATTAAAAGAAATATTGGCCAAGATATTATAGCAACTTGTCACAAGGATAATATACTCTGACCAAGTAGGCTTTAAACCAAGAATGCAGGGCTGGTTCAATACAGGAAAATTATCAGCGTAATTGATCATATTAGCAACAAACCAACAGAAATCATGTGATGCAGAAAAATCACTTAATAAAATACAATACCCAATAAGGTAGGGGGTATAACAAGGATGTCCATTATCATCACTGTTATTCAATATGGTACTAGAAATGTTAGCTTTAGCAATAAGAGAAGAAAAAGAAATTGAAGGAATTAGAATAGGCACCCAAGAAACAAAGCCATCGGATTTTGCAGGTGATATGATGGTATAAAATCCTAGAGAATAAAGTAAAAAAACTATTCAAAATAATAAACAACTTTAGCAAATGTGCAAGATATAAAATAAACTCACAAAAATCATTGGCATTTCTAAATATTACTTAGGAAGTCCAGCAGCAAGAGATAGAAAGAGGAATTATATTTAAAGTAACTGTAGACAATATAAAATATTTTGGAGTCAATCTACCAAAGTAAACTGAGGAACTAAGTGAACACAATTACAAAGCACTTTTCATACAAATAAAGTCAAATCTAAATAATTGGAAAACATCACTTGCTCATGGCTAGGCAATAATAAAAATGACAAATCTACATAAATTAATTTACTTATTAATGCTATACCACGCAAACTACCAAAATTATTTTAAAGACTTAGAAAAAATAATAATAAAATTCAACTGGAAGAACAAATAATCCAGAATATCATCGGAATTAACGAAAAGAAATGCAAGGAAAGGTAACCTAGCCATGCCAAATCTAAAACTGAAATATAAAGCAGCAATCATCAAAATTACTTGGTAACTTCTAAGAAAAAAAGTGGCAAATCAGTGTAGTAGGTTAGGTACACAAAAAACAGTAGTCAATGCCTATAGTAATCTACTGTGAGATAAACCCTAAGACTCCTCTGAATACCAAACTAAGGTCAAAATGGGTAGATGATTTGTATATAAAGGCTGATACTATAAAAGCAAATTAAGAGAGCAAAGAATACTTAACCTGTCAGATTTATGCAAAACAGAAGAATTTTTGACCAAAGAAGAGATAGAGAACATTATGAAATGCAAAATGGATCATTTTGATTACATTAAAATGAAAAGATTTTGCACAAATGAAGTCAAAGCAACCAACATTAGGAGGGAATCAGACAGTTGAAAACCAATTTTTATATCTAGTATCTCTGATAAAGACGTCATTTTAAAAATAGAGAACTGAGTCAAATTTATATGAATATTAGTGATTCTTTCCCCAGCTGATAAATGGTTAAAGAATATGAGCAGGCAGTTTTCAGAAGAAGAAATTAAAACTATCTATATTCATGTGAAAAAATGTTCTAAATCACTATTGATTAGAGAAATGCAAATCAAAACAACCCTGAGGTACCCCATCACACCAGTCAGAATGGATAATATGAAAAAAATGTAAAATGACAAATGTTAGAAAAGATGTGGGAAAATTGGAACACTAATGCATTATTGGTTAGAGTTTTGATTTGATCCAGCCATTCTGGAGAGTAATCTAGAATTATGCCCAAAGGACTATAAAGTTGTGCATACCCTTTGATCCAGCAATACCACTTCTAGATCTGTATCTCAAAGAGATCATAAAAATAGGAAAAGGACCCAGATGTACAAAAATATTTATAGTCATTCTTTTTATGGTCATAGAAAATTCAAAATTGAGGGGATGCTAACTAAATTGTGGGATGTGAATGTAATGGTATACTTGTTCTATGAGAAGTGATAAGTAGATTTCAGAAAAAAAGCTGGCAACACTTACATAAACCAAAGCTGAAGGAAGTGAGCAGAACCAGGAAAGCATTTGAATACAGCAATAACAGCAATATTTTGCAATGACTAACATTGATAGACTTAGTTCTTCTCAGCAATGCAATGAACTAATACAATTGCAAAAGGTTCATGACAGAAAATGCTGTCCACATTCAGAGAAAGAACTAGAAAATCTGAATGTAGATCAAAGCATAGTAATTGTCTCTCTCTTTTTTCTTTTTCTTTTCTTTCTCATAGGTTTTCCCTTTGGTTCTAATTCTTCTATTAATATGGAAATATGTTTAATATGATTGTACGCGTATAGCCTCTATCAAATTGCATGCTATCTTGTGGAGGGAAAGGAAAGGAGAGTGAGAAAATTTAAGACTTGAAATCTTATTAAAATGAATTTTGAAAGTGAAAACTAACTAAATATTTTTAATAGACCCTAGAAACTCTAACTTTTGTCAAGCAGCCCCTAACGCTTCATACTGTTTGCTCCCTGCCCTATCACCATTTTATACTTGCTTTCTTTCCTTCTCAAACAACTACTTTAATGCTCTCATCCAAAGAAAGAAACTAAGCAGCCTTAGCTCATTAGTTGCATCTCCCCAAATAACTATATGTTTACAAAATAAAATGCCCTCTTCTCTCATGGCCTTTTCCATATTTTAACATCTTTTATTGTATAGTTCTCTCTTGTTCATGAATTATTTTGCCTGAATTGGTCATTTCCCCAACAAAAATCCAAGTTCCTTACTTATCAAAAGTATTTCTTATAATTTTAGTCCTTAAAACAATTAAAATAAAATAGCAGGCACTGAAAAAATACATGGGTTAATATATTAACTTGCCTTTTCTTGGGGTAGGATGACAAAGAGGGCATTACAAGAACACATAAGGAGAATCTGATTTTCCACTGAGTTAAAAAGAACTGTTTTCTTTTTTTCCAGGAAAAAATAGTTTGTGAAAATGGTGTGTGTATGTGTGTGTGTGTGTGTGTGTGTGTGTGTGTGTGTGTGTGTGTGTTTAATCTAATCCTGTGGCTATTATAAATTTCAAAAGGCCTACATGATCATCGTTATCATTGTAAACAGTTGAAGGCATTTCTCAGAAGCAAATGAGGGGGAGGAAATAGTCAAAATGATATACACATCATCTACCACATTAATATTAAATAGATCTTTGTCTGCTATTTCAGACAGGCAAGCAAATAGTGAGACAGCAATTCTATTCTCAGTACCAGGCATCAAATGGAACACCAATTCAGTCTCCACAGTCTTCCCCTGAAAAATCATGTTAGAATGAAATATTAAATATCTCAATATTGTTACTATGAAATTTATTGAAGTGGGGTGTTATTTCTCATAGCACTTCATAGGAAGATGGCTAATGTTGATATTAATAAAGAAAACTATCCAGAAGCATCATTGTCTAGCCATTGGATCTAGAAGTGAAAACGATTTTTAGAGCTAATCTGATTCAACTCATTCATCTTAAAGATAATGAATCTGATGCCAAAAGAGGTTAAATGACATGTAGAGGTTCATATAGATAAAGGGTAAAATTCAAATCCAGATTCTCTGGCTTCAAATTTACTGCCCTTTCTATTCTATCATGATGAAATGTAACACGCTTGAATTAGTTTTCATGTACTTCTTAATATGGTATGTGGGCAAATATAAATGACATCTTACTTGAGTGTAGCTTATCAGTCTACATTTTGTTCTGTTGGGTCAAACACTTTTTTGAACAAGTATATGAAAGTTTTAAGGAAAACAGTATGTAAAGGTTGTAAAGGAAGAAATATGCTCAGAATTCTGAGGTGAAAAAGATCTTGGGGGACCTTTTCTTCATTTCAAAGGAAATGTTTAAGAAGAAGGAACAGGAAAGACAAGGAGAGATTGCAAGGATATTAAAGTCTATTCAGAAAATCTTCAGCTTATTAATAACATTAGAATATAGAGGACACAGGAAGGACAGAAATGATCTGAGTGTCTTTTAAAAATCAAGAAGCTGGGAAAAAGACAGAAAGGAGCTTGGAGGAGTCTTGCAAATATGAATGAACTAATGCATAATGAAGTGAACAGAACCAGGAGAACATGGTACACAGTTAACTACAACATTGTTCTATGAATTATGAATGACTTAGCTATTCTCAATAATACAATGATCCAAGTCAATTCCAAAGGACTAGTGTTGAAAAATGCTTAAGAAGAAACATATCCTAGATCTGGGGAGACTAAGTTTTAATATGTTTATAGAATAGTAAGATCAAAACTTAAAACAGTGCTAAGGGAAATTTGAAAAGAGAGAAGTCATTTTCAATTAGAGGAGTCAAGTAAAGCTTGAGGTGGGCATAAAAAAGGACTTCAAAGTTACAGGAATATCATGGAATATTGATTCCAAAGATAGGGAAAGCATAATCAAAGTTTCAGGACAGAGGTGAGAACTATATCCCTTATATCTCTAAAATTCTATGATCTTTCTCATCAGGTATAAAGTACATAATCCCCAACTATAAATGGAAACGAGGCACTGAATATTAATGTGACTTTTTTTTCCTCTTTGACCTTATTTTTATTGATAATTTTTAATATGACCTTTGTTACCAATTACTTTCTCCCTCCTCCTCTGCCTATTGAGTCATGTGTGGGACAGAGACAAAAAAAAATCAATACAAAGACATAGATACCTGAAAGCAGAAATGAATTTATTCCTTTCTCATGAGAAAGATTACTGCCCATCATCACCCTAATTGTGCTGGCCAGGGAAATACAAATTGATTTTGGAAAGCAAGGTCCTTTTATTTCCTAACAGAGCCTTCTCCCACTTCTCTCACCCCCGTTTTCCCTTATCCCATTGGCTCGTTTTCATGGGATACAATCTATTCCCATGAATCTTTCCCAGCAACAAAGAACAAAGGACAAGAAAAGGGGGGAAACTGTGTTTCAATAATACAAAAACAACTAACCCTTTTAAGGAGGCTTCACTTCTGAGAAATCATCCCTCACAGTCCTACCTTCTCATTTCTTACAACTTGAAGAATCCTCACACTATTGCAGAAAGACCTCTTCTAATAATTCTTCTTGAACTTCCATCAGGGTGTTCTTGGACTAGCATCCAACCCTACTTTTCAGAACCATCAATTTAATACCTCCTTTCCCTTCTATTTTCACCAAATGGGACAAGGAGTTTTGGACTATTCTCCTTATAAGTTGCATTATATGAGGGGATACAATTGGCCATCAATTGTCTAAAGGGAGGAGGACAACATACTAATAACAGAACTGAGGCCAAGGGCCAAAGTCAAAATTAAATACCTGCAGCAAAGCAAAGCAAGGATATAGCAGCCAACAGAAACAATAAAATCACAACAGGTCTCTCAGTCATGAATGGGTGGATCTCTTTTTCAAAGTCAGTTTTAAGGTTCCAGGATCTGGTGATACCACAGTTCACTGGGTTGGGCCTGGCACTTGTTCATCACTCGGTGTGATGAGCCCAACCTCTTTCTTTGGTCCAAATACCAGTATTGTTGTATACAAATCCTGGGCCCACCATTAAGCCTAGGCCCACCATTAAGCCGCTTTTGTATTTCTGCCTTTGTCCCTGTTTTATATTTTAGCCTGAAACTGCTTAAGGCATTTCTGGGCATATTGCTCAAGGCGTTCCCTGACTCTGTTCCCCCTGATCAGTATTTCATAGTTTCTCCTTGAATCATTATAGAGTACTAGGCTCATTACAATGCAAGGACCTTATCTAAGTACCACCCTGTCCTGCCCTGCTGACCAGAGCCTTCACCTCCCTTACCCGAAACATGACCCCAACCAGTTCTGGGGAATTCCAGCCCCCTTTGACTACCACCTGGGGAATTCCAGTTCCCCTCATGCCATGACCCTCCACCCTGTGTCCTTCACCCAGTTCTATGAAAGACCCCTTGTGTACCCTTGTACCATACCCCCCTGAGTCATGCGCCATACTCCCCTGAGTCACATAGAATTGACCACTGGCTGATCTTCACTTCTGTACATCAGCTTTTGCTAGCTCCCCTCCATTATAATTTTGTAGTTTGGGCCTATATAAACAAGATCTGAAGGTCCAGAAACCACTGCCAATTTGAGTGAGACCTGTGGCAGTGGTCCACATCTAAATTTTATCTTGAACCCAGGTCTTGGCTCACTCTTATTTCTCTGCACAACAGTATCAGTAACGAGGAGGATCTGGTAGTCAACTTTTCCTCCTTCCAGGTTCAGATCAAAACCCAGTCACCAGGCTGGAATCCATGGACTGGAAACCCTAGGGGAGGTGTTTGGAATCTATCTTTAAAAAAATATTTTGTATCTTTCCTTGCCCAAAGAAGGAGGGTGGCAGGGGGTATGGGGTTACCAGGATATCTAGTAGACTGTCTGTGAAATGGGTCCCTTGATCTGAGTCTATATGCTCCATTAGCCCATACCTAGGGATTATTTGTTAATCCTTGAGTCAGGAGCCTATCCAACAGGCAATGCTTCAACCCACAATGTGAGGTGATGCACAATGACTGACAGGAATCTTAGTC
>CM053601.1:90606512-90630800 GCA_028646575.1 Pseudocheirus occidentalis
CTCGCTGCCCCCATTACTCTTCTTTTAGTGAGGATATGAATTGGTTCCATTATTCTGAAAAGCTGTTTGGAACTATGCCCTGTGAGTCACTAAAGTGTGTAATTTTTACCTAGCAATACTACTATTAGACCTGTACTTTAAAAAAAAAAATCAAAGAAAAAGGAAAAGTATTCAATTGTAATAAAAATCATAATGTGCTTTCTCTCTTGCTTGGTCATAAAAAGAACCTTTATTATTCTGGAAGAAAATCAAGGATGGATTAGGGTAAAGTGGGGTTGAAGACCTTAAAGAAGACTATTGCTATAGTCCAGGCAGGTGGATTATATTAAAGGTATCATGATATAGTAGTGGGAGCTTTGAATTAGGAGTCAGGAAGGTCAAATTCTACTTTATTAACTATATAACTTTAGGCAATTCTTTTAACTTGTAGTACACCTTTCTTAAAGGTAGGATAAAATAAAACAAGATAAAGTAAAATAAAAAAGGATAAAATAAAATAGTTTAAAGTATTATATAAATGTGAGTTATTACTAGGGTGGTACTAGAAAGAAAGGTATGGCCATAGAGGCTATTTTAAAGAGGTAGTTTGACAGGAACTTATGTGTAAGAGAGATGAAGGAAAGGGAAGGGTCAAATGTAACCCTGAGGAAGGAACACAAGCAACATAGGTGAGTGTTTAATCTAGGAAATTAAAGAATGAGAGGACATCTACTGATTATGAAAATGAAGTTACATATAAAGTACTATGTGAGGTCTATAGAGGCTAGGTTATTTCTAGCTGAGAAAATTAGGGAAAGTTTCAGATAGTACCAAGCAAATCAACCCACCAGGAAAGAATCAGCTAGTGTTTTGTTATCATGTGCACAGCAAATGAATTCCATTCCCAAAAGATGGTCAGGTGTCAGTTAGCAAAGGCCGAATGAGTTGGGGCTGTGAGCAGGTTACCCTGGCTAGTGATTCTCTCCACAACTGTTTTTCTCTGGGCTCTATAGAAGTAACTGGAAAGATTGTACGGTCACATCTGAGAGGTTTATGGTGACTATGGTATTTGAGCCATTCTATGAGCAAAGTCAATTATAAACACCGAGGATCATAGTGAATAAGATTATCTGTTCTAGGAACATATCAATACATTTAGAATTTCCAAGGGAGGTCTTGGTGGAAGCAGCTACCTTCATGAGCCTAGACCTGAGTGGTCTTTTTTCTGCACTTCTTGCTTTGATTTGGACCAACTCAGGCCTCTTGTACTTATTCCTATGACCACTTGAGTGCTGAATCTTATAAGAGGACATGTTGTCCCAGAACACGCACTATTATTGCAAAAGAAAGCAGAGGAGAGGACTATGAACAAACAGTACAAACTCTGGTATATAATGTATAATTTGGATCATCCATTTAGGAGATTGAGGCAGAAGGATAGTTGAGTGAAGCTCTCCTCTACATAGGTTTATAGATAGTTTGAGACAAACATGGAGTCTGGGTTTAGGGGTGATTAGATTGAGTGTATTAGCTTGAGTGTTGCTTCATGAAAGAAGAGCTGGCAGAGGGTCAGGTCAGGCAATGAAAGCAACTTGGCAGGGAGGGAGGGGAGTTGGGTGGGTTCCATGTCCAGGGGATGCCTCTTTTCAGACTCATCTCTTTCCTATTATTTTAGTGAAGGAGTGATCATGTCTAACAAAAGATAGAGAAGATCACAGAAGATTTTGATTTGGACACTTTAAACTGAAAAAGGTTTTGGCCTACATGAATCCAATGTAGTAAAAATTACAAGGGAAAGAGGTTAATTGGGAAAAATATTTTTATTGTTTCACTGCTAAAGGCCTTATATCCAAGATACATAAAGTGTTGATTCAAATTTATAAGACTAAAAGCCATTCTACAATTGATGAATGGGCAAAGAATGAAAAGAAAAAATTCAAACTATCAATAATCATGTGATAATTTGCTCCAAATGACAAATAATTAGAGAAAAGAATAAGGCAACCTTGAAATTCCTCTTCATATCCACAGGACTGACAAAGATGACAAAAGAGGAAATGACAGATGTTGGAAGGGATTCAGGAAAACAGACACACTACTTGTTAGTGAGGATATGAATTGATTCCATTATTCTGAAAAGCTGTTTGGAACTAATCCCCAGAAATACCATTATTAGGCCTATACTTCAAAAAAATAAAAAAATCAAAGAAAGAAGAAAAGGATTCAAATGTTAAAAAAAACAAACACACATATGATATATAAATGTACATGCATATATAAATGTATGTGTACACATATCTTTACATTATAGCCAAAAACTGGGAACCAAGGGGATATCCAACTCTTTATGAAATGGCTAAACAAATGATATATTAATGTAATAAAATATTATTCTACCATAAGAAATGAAGAAATGGTTATTTTTAGAAGGGAATGAGAAAGCCCTCTGAACTAATGCAGAACAACATATGCAATGACACCTTTGTTAAGAAAAAACATGCTTGTATTCCATTGGCACAGCCTTCAAGAACACAGGGTCATTTTGATGCTATATGAGGAACATTGTATTCATTAGAATATGAGGACAAATATGAAAGAATCAATAGAATCTTTTGAAGGATGCAAAGTATGTCCTAATTACTTTAGGTGATAGGCAGGGTCAAAGCTGGAGATTTGAAAAAAAATGAAATGAACAAAACATTAAGGGAATTTCTGTGTTTTTTTTTTCTCTTATGTGGTCTTCATTTTTCTCAATACAACATTATGTTGATGTCTTTTTGAAAGAAGACTTTACTTGGATACTGTGTACTGACTAAGAAATTGTGAATTTACTAGTGACCTGGGGGTGGAGGGTCTGTGTAGTTTCTAATGATTGAATAGTGAATAATGAAGGATTGATTAACTAAATGATTGTACTTAGTGATTGATGACTGAATAAGTAATTGATTTGTAACTTAGTATCCCATGAGTGGAAAACTTTGACTATTGTACTTTGTGACTGAAATAAGGATTTTTGTGAATGCTTGAATTACCAAATGATTGTTCTTTGTTCAAAACTTTGTGTCCACTGTATTGGAAACTATGTGGCCATTTTCTGTGCGAAGTTGTTGTGAATGCTGTATTTTGATTATCTGTGATAAGCTGTAATATTGTGAATGCTGTACCTTGTTTCCTGTGAATGTTTTGCTTTGTTATGGAATAACTAGAGTGTTCACTATACTGTGTAATCAGAACCTTAAAAGCTGTTTTATTCTTCTGAAAAGCTGCTAGTGCTTGGCTTTACACTTTCCTTGGTTTGTTTCTTCTTGGTTTGGATCTAGGATGTTTCCCAGTAGTGCTATCATGGCATTTCAGAGTTCTAGTGATTAGAACCGAAATCTGTTGTGTGTCTAGGGCTGTGGCTTCACTATTCAAAGTAACTGACACAATAAAATCAAATGAGATAATATTTGCAACACACTTAGCATAGTATTAGGCAAATAGCTGGTATAGTAGGTGCTAATAAATGCTTATTCCCTCCCCATTTGTGGTCAGATAATCTCTTCCAACTCAAAGAAAGCATTAATTTTTCTTTTCATCTAATTCCACAAAAATGGGAAAGACATACAAACCTGGTTGGTCCAGTCATGGATGATGAGAATAAAAAAAAAAACCTAAGTGTTTTGTTTTTAGGCATGTCTTTTTTTCCCGGCCACTTTTCAGAGTAGTATGGGCTATAGGAGTAGATTGTTGTCAAAATCAATATAATAATAGTTCATATTTATCTTAATTTATGTGCGTGATACAATGTGTACATTAGAAGATCATCTCATTCAGAGTAGGGTTCGTTTCATTCTTTGCATTGGGATCATAGGATCACGGATTTAGAGTTGGAAGGGAACTTGGAGACCATAAAAATCCAATGTCTTCCTTTTACAGATCAGGAAATAGAGTCTAAAAGTACTCAGGTGACTTCTCAGGGTCAAACAGCTAGTTAGCATATAAGGCATGATTTAAATCCAGGTCTTTCTGATTTCTAGTGTAGTAGGTTCTCCCATATCCCATATTAAATTGATAAATAATTCTTGATTTATTGATTGAATACATAGTTTCACCTCTGTATACTAGAGTAGTAGTAAATACAAAAAATTAACAAGGCTAATATTTCTACAGAGCTTTAAATACTGATGCTAAAATATTTTAGCACTGATGATATAGCTAACCATTATATGTCCTATGATAATATACCTTGTGCAGTAGGTGACATTATTATACTGTAAGTATTGAGGTGGGATTCAAACTTAGACCTCTAATTCAGTAGTTTTGTCACTCACTCCAGCACCTGACTGTTAGTCATTAAAATATCGTTTCTGGATAATTTAAGTTGAGCACCACCCATGAGGCCATGGTGAGGTAGCTGCATGGTGGGCTTCACCGGATTCCAAAATAATACAAATTGGCAATTATATAGATAAACTCAGTATAAGAGATATCATCAGAGGAATGTAGGGATGAAGACAGATGGATCATGTAGTGAGACTGAAGAATAAATAGTTGGCAACACATGATCAATTCATTGGTATGTGTGTAATGTCAGGAGAAAACAATAAAGAGCCCATTTGTTGGATTAACACTCTAATAAGAATTTACAGGAGGCACATGGGCAAAAACATGTGGCAGCTAGATGGTACAGTGGATAGAGCTGCCTTGAGTTAGGAAGACTGATTTTCCTAAGTTCAAATCTTGTCTCAGACACTTATTAACTGTGTGACCATGGGCAAGTCACTTAACCATGTTTGCTTCAATTTCCTCATTTCTGAAATGAGTTGGAGAACCAAATGGTAAACTACTTCAGTATCTTTGCCAAGAAAATCCCACATGGGGTCACAAAGAGTTGGACGTGACTGAACAACAACAAAAACGTGCAAAAATTGCAAAGGATGGTTAGATATGCATGAGCACACACATATAACCTTTGGAGGAATTGTCCACATTAATGAGATCACAGATCCATTAAAGCAGTGGCCTATAAGACGTTATTTTGTGGGCTGATTCTTGATCAATGATCACCATTGATCACAGTGACACAGAGCAGGTCAACATTTCTTTCCAAGTTTTAGCAGAAAAAACCTTATCAATATGCCTTGGCATACTAGTCTGTCAGCAAAACTTGGATTGTAGATCAGAATTCCTGATTATATTCCATTATGCCTCTGAGTTCATCAGCAAAAGCAATGAGTTTAAGACTTCAACAAAGACAATTCAGGGAAAGAACATAGTGTGGTGAAGAGAGCATTGGACTAGAAGTAGTTAGGAGATCAGAGTTCTAGAGCAGGTTCCACCATGTACTAGTTGTATGACCCCAGGCTTTCATTAAAGGCCTACTATGATGCCATATTCCATAAAGGCAACCCTGTGTTCTTGAAGGCCATGCCAATGGGATATAAGCTTTGGTTGGGCCTACACAAAGGAAAAGTTTGAAATAAAGACAGTATGAGTAATCCAAGGATCAGTCCATTTATTCTATATCCAGAAAAGCACATCACTGAAAACAATACTTTGGGCGGGGAGGGGGTGCGTGCGGCTACAGTAACTCAGAAGCAATGGACTGGGAGTCGGAGGACCTTACTTTGAATCCCTGCTCTGCTATTTACTTCATATGTGATCTCTTTAGGTCTCACCTATAAAATGAGGGGACTGTCGTAAATAGTATCCAAGGTCTCTTTTAGCTCTAAGTTCTAATAATTGTAAAACACAATATTATTGTACTGAGACCACAATCTTCAGGTATAATTCAATGTAATTCCAACCAGGAAGCATTTATCAAATGCTTAATATAAACTTAGTGGCTGCTAGGAAGTTTTAGACAGTAAATAGAAAGTAAGACTTGGATGTAGAAAAACTTGGATTTAAATCTTGCCTTAGAAAATAAAGTGTGACCCTAGGTACAGGCACTGTTTTTCAGTTTCTTCATCTGTCAATGGGCTAATAGGTCGTATCTCACAGAGGTGTTGTGAAGATTAAATCATATGCTTTTTTGTTTTGTACAATTTAAAGTACTATATAAATGCTAGCTAGATGTATTATTATTTGTGCTGGAGATACAAGGACAAAAAAAGGAAACATTTGTGGTCTTAAGGAGCTTACCTTTTACTGGGAGTAAACAAGTCTATAGATAAGTAAATACAAATTTATATACTAAGTAAATGTGAAGTAATTGAAAAGAGGAAGGGGGTGATAAGAGGAAAAGAACTCACTATCAGGGAATAACTGTATGAATGAAATCATAGATCTTTTTAAGTATTCAATGACCTTGGGCAAATCACTTAAACTCATTTGGTCTTAGGTTTTCCTTACTAGAAGAGGTGATCTTCAAGGTTCCTCTAAGCTCTAATAGTTTATGCTCCCAGCGACCTCAAAATTGACTTTTGGAAGACAAATATTTTCAGATTTTTTTGTAAACATAAGAGGTAATAGCCAGAGGCAGATTACCTCACTACTTATTAAATCACACTTCATGTTTTGAGAAGAGCCTTACAGAATCCAGTTGTTAGGATTAATGCCATTTATAAACTGCTTTTGGAACAAAAACTAAAATCACAGTTCTATAATTTATAATGTACAGGTTCCAATCATAGCCCAGTCATTGTTGCTGAAACTTGTACATGTTCTACTGAGGAATGCTCACTCCATTCAATGGAGTAGGCATGTTTCCCAGGTGTGTCCAGCATCAGTGGAAAACTATGCTTTATGGATTTCCATGTCACTCAACACCAAAACCTAAGAGATAGTCATCATAGGAGCTGAAGTATCACTGGAAAAGTTTCAATTATTTCCCTGAAGTTTCATGCTGAAATGGTTACAGAGCCTTTGGTGAGTCTGTGGTGGTGCTGGAGAATGGGAAAACAAAATGCACAAAGAGACCCAGCTGGAATCTCTAAAGTGAGTGTGGAGTAGATAATACAAATTGTAAAGACATTAGGCAGCTTAATATAATATGCTTAATATAGGCAGAGGACCTTAGGGGTTCTATACTCCCACTTGTACCTTAATTGGAATTCTCTCTCCAAAATCCTTGACAAGCGGCCATTTAACCAATGCAGTTCATTTCACTTCAGGACAATCTCAATTGCTGAGTATTGTTTTTTCCTGATATCAAGCCTAAATTATTCTGTCTGCAACTTAAAGGACCATAAGATCATAGATTTAAACTGGGAAACACTTTAGAGGCCATTGAGTCAACCTTTTTATTTTACAGATGAGGAAACTAAGGCTCAAAATATGAAATGACTTGCATGTGGTCACACAGCCTACTGTTCCTGATGTTGCCCTCTGTGACCAAACAATTGACTTCTTGCATAGGTAAGCCTTTAAAATACATAGACCTTTCCCTAAGTCTTTTCTTAAGTTCCTTCAGTCCTTTTCCCAGTTCCTTCAGCTAACTTTCACATAGGATAGCAACCAGATTCCTCAGCAGCCTGATCACTCTGCTCTCTGGGTACATTCCAGCTTGTCAATATTCTTCCTAGAATGTGGTTAGAACACAGTATTACAAATGCCTTAAAGGAGGGATGTTAAGATGAAGACTGAGTTTTGTAATAAGGAAACTTTTTCTTTTCAACCTTTCGCTTTCCACACCTCCCCCACTTCCCTTCTCTACATTGTGTACTTTCTGGTGACCACACCCATGTACTTAGCACACAAACTTTTTCTAAATTGATTAAAGTCATTTTTGCATCTCTATGGGGGTGAGGATAGGAAAACTCCTTAAACAATGCAGTCTCAGACCTTTCCTTTCCCCCATCACTATTAACTCTTGAGCAAGTGCTTGTAAGCTGTGTGTATGTGTGTATGTGTGTGTCATGGGCCCCTTTATGTGTGTGGTAAAGCCTATACACTCCCCAGAATAATGCTTTTAAATGCACAAAAATATACTGAAATATCATTATTAAAAACAATGCCAGATTCATGGATCTCAGGTTAAGAACCCCTGCCACACAGTTTTTATAAGTCAGAATGAAACTCGTTCAGCCTGCTCATTTTGCAGATAAGGAAACTGAGGCTAAGAGAATTACATTCAGGAAAGTTCCACAGCTAGACTAGAACCCAGGACCTTTGATTCCCTAGTCAACACCCCTTTTCCATTTCCCTCTCACTAACTGTCCTTTATTCTTTCCTCTAGTGCTTTTCTTTGACAAAGATCTGATAATTAGTACTAACTGTTAATGGCTATTAATAGCACATGTATTTGCACCTTAATTGGTTAATTGGTTACCTTTGCTAGACAATTATTTAATCCCAAGGAGTTAGACTAAGTGTAAATAGTGACAAATCTGTAAGGGAGAAATATTTCATCAAATCCTTCTCAGATTTACAGAATCTAAGATTTGGAAATGACCTCTTTGGCATCATCCAGACCAAACAGTAAATTAAAAATAAGCCCTTCTAAGCATACTGAGTTGGTAATGGTGGAGGCACTGAGTTGCTAGCTATGCAGCTATCCCCCAGTCATTGTAAGCAATAATTTCTGATTGAATTTTGTCAAACACTTTCTGTTTACTCAAACAACATCCCTTTGGGCATTTTGAATCAATCACCCTGGGAGCCCTTTTTCTCAGGTGGTTTGCTCCCTTAAACTTATTTTTAGAACAAAGTAGAAAAGTACTCTATTTTCATACTTTGTTCTTTGGTTCTCTTTCAGGTGGTGCACTCAGTATAGCGCTGGGCCTGGAGTCAGGAGAACTTAAGTTCAAATCCAGCCTCAGACACTTACTAGCTGTGTGGCCCTGGGCAAATCACTTAACCTCTATTTACCCCCAGTTTCTTTGTCTGTAAAACGGGGATGATAATAATAGGGCCTTCCTCTAGGTGTTGTGAGCATGAAATGAATTAACTAATGTCAGCAAGCATTATACAATGTTAGTGGTTATTAATATTATCATTATGATTAGAGAAGCCTGATCAGTTTTCTAACTTCTTTTGTTGAGATAGCACAGCTTAGTAGGTAAAGTGCTGGACTTGAGGTTAGCATCTTGGAGCTCAAATCCTGCCTTTAATACTACTTGCTGACTTTGTGACTGTGAGCAAGACACTTAAACCTGCTTCTTTATCTAAAATGGGGGGAAAAATGATACCTTATAAGGGTGTTACAAGACTCAAATGAGATAATGTATGTGAAGTGCTATATAAATCTCAACTCTTATGGCCTCTATCCTTTCTAAAAATGTATATCCTGCTGGTATAAAATTCCTTACATAACTTGTATGATGGGGAAGGCCTCTGTTATATGATTCACTCAAATAAACCTCTGTCCATCATTGAACTTGCAAGATTGTGCTTTAGTTAGTTAACCTTTTTTTCTTTTCCCTGGAATGTTCTGGATTCAAACTTATCCTTTAAAGCCCAATTCAAATGCTCTCTCTTCTGTGAAGCTCTCTTGGATTATCTTGCCTAGTGACCACCTTCCCCCTCAGAACTCACCTGGCACTTTGTTTTGTATCTTTCTAATGTACTTATCAGTGCACAGAAAACTGGGACAGGCATGAGGAAGACCTAAGTACAAAATCAGTCACTTACTAGCTGAGCCACCCTTGTACAATCTCCATCTGCCTCAGTTTCTTCAACTGTAAAATGAGGATCATATTAGCACATAGGGTTGTTGTGAAGATTCAATGAGATAGCATTTATAAAGCTCTTAGCACAGTGTTTGGTATGTAACTGTCACTTAATATTTGTTCCCTTACTTTCTTTTGTCATGCAATAATTATCTGTATTTGGATCTTAGCCCCATTCTAGATGGCTGGTTCTAAGAGGACAGGGATTGTCTTTTGCCTAAACCTTGAACCCTAACCTCCACCCCTTCAGGACCTACTATAATGTTCTGCATATGGTAGGCACTTAATACTAATTGAACTTAATTACTATGAGCCAGTGATTAAATACTTCCTCTGTCTCCCAAAATCTAGCCAAGGCTTCCCTTTTTATCTTATTAAACTGTTATTAGGGGGAAAAATATAAACCATTGTAAAATAGAATGGGTTGCATATTTCAAGAGTCTGAAATGTTTGGAAAATACTCTGAGATATTACAGTCAATTTTCAGTTAGATGCAAGGAGATCATATGCATTTTGGTTTATCAGGAGCTAAAAATAGTTCCCAATTTTAAGTCACATTGCCCCTCTCTTTATTCAGTTCTCTTGCTTACATATCTTTCTTGCTTACTAATTTTAGTAGTTTCTTCAACTCATCTAGCAGCTTGCAATTAGGAAGCCCTGAGTTAAAATCCGACCTGAGACACGGTGTGACCTTGGCAAGTCACTTAACCTATTTGCTTCAGTTTCCTCAACTGTAAAATGGGAATAAATTAGTGCCTACCTGACAGAGTTTTTATGAAGATTAAATGGGATAATATTCATAAAGTGTTGAGCTCAGTACCGGCCAAATAGGTGCTTAATACATACTTGCTTGCTTCCATCCTCAGTTTGTTATCTGCCAACTCTTGAATTCCCTTTCTACTAAACAATATCGTCAAAGACAATTTGGCTGTAGAATTTGCTACAAATTCGGACATATCCACAGTGTCCTCAAAATCTTGGTGTCATTTTAAGTGTTAATAATGGTATTTGTTGTAGGCCAATACTTTCAGGGGTCTTGGCACACTAGCTCCCCAGTTCTACAAAGGTCATTAGGCTGATATGCAAGGAAAGTATAATCTTGTTGGGTGGATGTTCTCATTGGTTTCATGACTATCTAAAGAAAGTACTGAGTTAATTTGCAAGTCTTGATTGTAACCCTGTTTGTGCCTCTGGACCTGGTCTTAGGATAAAGAGCTTAACAAGTGATTGGCTTTGGGTTGGGGTAGAGAAAGATTGAGACCAAGGGTGGTTCCTTGCATTCTGCTAAGGGTATATAAACCTTCTATCGACCATGTATCTTTGGCTCTATATGAAATGGTTCTGAAATAAACAGACTATGGAATACATCCCCGTCTCTCTCTCCCTCTTTCTTATTCAGCTAGAAGCTCTCTCTCTGTCCATTTATTTCACTCAGCTTGTAGCTAGGCCCAGACTGTGCTAGCCACAGCACTATGGGAAAAATAAAAAACAAAACTAAAAACCCCAATAGATCCTATATATAGTAGATGGAAAGCTCCTTAGAAGTCATCTAGTATAGCCCTTTTATTTTGTTGATGAGGAAACCAAATGACATCTCTCCCTCTGACTCTGTCTTGTCTCTAGGCAGGTAGGTCAGGGAGATGAGATCAAAGATGACCTCAGGTACAGGCTGTGTGATGCTAGGCAAGTAGCTTAACTTTTGTTTGTCTCAGTTTCCTCAACTACAAAGTAGGGATAATAATGGTAACTATTTCTCAGTGAGGATCAGATGAAATAATATCTGTAAAGTGCTTAGCACAGTGACTGGTACCTCGTGGGTGCTAAATAGATGGTCCTTCCTTTTTTCCTTTCTTCCTTCCTTCTTTCCTTCCTTCCATTCATCCATCTCTGTTTCTACCTCTTTCTCTGAGGTCATACAGCTAGTAATGAGAAGAACCAAGATTTATGCCCAGGTCTTCAGACTCCAAGGTCGATATTGCCACATCAAAACAGACTCCATTAGTAGACTCTATAAGCAAAGCAGAATTGAAATAGCTTGAAAGAAATGTGAGACGCATAAATTTAGAAAATCCACCTGAAATATTCACATAGTCTGTTTGTGGCTGACCTATAGTAGAACATTTGCTGACCTGTGGTAGGGCATTCTGAGCCCATACAGTTGGGCACACTGTGACTTGATTCTAATATAGTGATGTCATTTTTGTCTTCTTTGACAATGAAGGACAACAGCCAGTAGCTACTAAGTACCTGTTAGGTACCTAGCACTGTACTAGGCATGCTGTCGGAGATACAAAGTAGATTTGGTCTTTGCAGTTTGGATGCTTGTGATCTCATTGGGGAGAACAAGATGAAACAAAGAAAGAAGAGTATCTGGCAGAAGATAACCAAGTTCTGGGCTCCATAATACAATAAAATTTTATTGCATGGCTAGAGAATTCAGAAGAAGGAAATGACTGTGTCACTAAGTGGAAATGCTTCCTGGAGGAGGTGAGACTTGACCCGGGCATTTCCAGTTATCTTCATTCCAGTATAGCCAGAAGACACAGATGGTTTATGATATCAGTAGGGATTTCCTACTGTCAGCACATTGGATATGCCAGACAGCCTGGAAAGCTCTGAGCATATGGTGGTATTTATTTCTCACTTTGAGCACTATCTAAATATAGGATGGCCTGTTGCCAAGTAGCCTGGACCTGGAGATTGGGGGGGCCACCCCGTTTCACCCTGAACATTCTTATAGCATCATAGAGTTTAGAGGTGGAAGTGAGCTTAGAGCTTATTTAATATAACCAGTTCTTTTAATTTAACTTTTTTTTTAGACATGAGGAAATTGAGACCTCATGACCATAGGCGCATAGATTTAGAATTAGAAGTTCTCCAGTCTAAATTCCTCATTTTACAAAGTCCTAAAGTGAGTTGCCCACAGTCACACAGATAATAAGCATGGGAGCCAGGACTCAACTCTAGGTTCTTTGTTTCAAATCAAGTCATTGTTTCAGAATCACCACTCCCTCCCTGAACCTCTTCTCTTCCAAAGCAAATAGTACAAACTCCTGCTGGATAGTGTAATCTACTAGGTTTTCACTACCATCTGTTCCCCTAGTTTTCATGGAGTCCCCTGTTACCAAGGACCCATTCAGGAGAGCATCATAGGATTTCCTCACTTCTATTACTCCTCCCCTCATAATGGATGTCCTAAGCACCTACTATGGGACATTAATCCTCCCCTTCTTCTACTATTAGCTTTGTTCTTGGACTCAAGAGTCATTTAGGTCAAATATACTGTGGTTCTGACTAGCCTATCTTCTGGGTGTCCACCCTACACAGTCTGTTTCTCTGGCTCTCAATTGTGGGTTGAAAAGCATGGGTTTTAGGTAAACAATTCTCTTCCCACAACCCTTCTCTTCCTTTTCTCCTTAGCTTAGGCATTATTGGGATGTTTCACTCTAGACCTTCTGGTCCAGCGCTGGGAGAGTCACTCTTGATTCTTTGACTCCAGAAATGGATCCCCAAACTACCTCTCACTCAGGCTCTAGATTTTAATTCCTCCTTTATTCTTCCGTTACTGTGAGGTATCCATGCTTAGGTCCTCAAAATCAGGTCTCTTTCTGTTTCTCAGTCACTGTCTCTGTTTCTCTGACTGCCTGTTTGTTTCTAGGCAGGTAGGTGGCACTATGATCTGGAGTAAGGAAGATCTAAATGCAAATATAACCTCAGATACCATTTGTGTGTTACTGGGCAAGTTGCTTAACTTCTCTTTGTCTCAGTTTCCTCAACTACGAAGTAGGGATAATAAAGGTAACTATTTCTCAGGGTTGTGAGGATCAGATGAAATAATATCTGTAAAGTGCTAAACACAGTGACTGGTACCGAGTAGGTGCTTATTTTCTCCTTCCTTCCTTCCTGTCTGTCTCTAATCCTGTCGCTTTCTCACTGTAAGGTTAACTCAATTCTGGCTGATCTATCAGAAATGAAATTCTAACTAGTCAGATCCATTTGGCAGATTTGACCTTGTTGGAATATTGTCTCTTTCACCTGTTCTCTACTTTAATCTCTGGCTCTGTGGTATGGGTCCATATGCTTTAAAGGTTTTTGTTTTGGGGTTTGTTTTTTTTTTTTGCCTCCTTTAGTTTGGTTTCTTGAATGTTGTTTCTCAAAAGGCCTGTTGTCCCAAACTAACTTGTTTTCTAGTTCTGACTCAGTGCACCTTTGTAGTCCTTCTCTAGGTCCCCTGTTCATTGACCGAATTGAATTGTTAGACATATCCCAGAGCAGAGGTTCTGAACCATTTTTGCGCACTGGATCCCTTTGACAGCCTGGGAAAGCCTATGAAACCCTTCTCACAATTTTTTTTTATCCACAAAATACAAAGGATTACAAAGGGAATAAAATATATTGAAATATAATTATCAAACCATTTAAAAATCATAAGCCCCAGGTTAAGAACATCTGTTTAGATAATGGATATTTTTCCTTGCTTGAAGCTATGAGATCCAACTTATTTTAGGAAGACAAGTAATTTGTGAAGGCTTGTGCCTCTTCTCCTGGAAATATGTATGTGTATAGTTATGTGTAGGGGTATGTGCATAGGGGTGTTATCTGTATTTACAATGATTACAAACATAATTCATGAACCTACAGCAATGTTAATATAAGTCACTCTCATACTTTTACAATTTGACAAGCTTATTTTAGACTCATGGACAATTTCTGAATTTGATGGTCAAGATTTTGAATATTTGTAATGTGCTCTGGGAACTCACTATGATGACACTTTGCTCATTTGGGGGCCATGAGAGGCAGAACTCCTTGTAGAGCAAGGGAAGGGGGTATGGGTGGTATGGAGTTGCATACCAATTTACTCTGTTTGGGTGGGCTGATTAAGCTAGGACATCCTTGGGAAGGTTGTAAACTTTATCACCTTTTAGTCCACTGTTTCATTGTCCAGTCTTTACCTCTCCCATACTGAAAGGATGAGAAAGGGAAGAAAGAAGTCATTGAATCTCAGGGTGTGAGAGGAGAAAAGTAGAGAAAAAAACGAGAAGAGCCTAGATCTGTATCTCTTCCTACCCTTTGCTCTCATTATATTGTCAGTATAACTGTATGAGCAAGTGAAAAAGTCCATGTAAAGAAGAATATCAGCTGAAATTTATCTATTTGTGGGCAGTTTGGTATAATGGAAAGAGTACTGACTTTGGACTCAAAGGACCAGGGTTAAAATTCTACCTCTGACACTACCTGTTTGCTTTTGGGCAACTAATTTAACCATCCTGGGCCTCCTTTCCACCAACCGTAAAATTAGGGGGTGGTCTAGATGACTTCTAAGGACCCTCCACTTCTATATTAAAGATCTTATGGTCTCTGATATGAATTCCCCATAAATGGAGAAAGCTATCTCAATCATCCACCATAATGATCAGAACTATTCTAAATAGTACACAATCTAAACATCAGTTACGCTGGTGCTGCACTATGCTCCTATATATTAGAATGTATTTGTCAAGTGTTCTGAGAATTCAGTACACAAATTTAACTGAATAATGAATAATGAATACTTTAGTCTTAAAATTTGTTCCACATCCTACCTCATTCCTCAATATCTATCTCCTTGTTCTTCACAGATGACATCACTTCCCAGACTGAGCACCAAACTGTCTTCATATGGATTATTTTGTGTTCCTTCTCTGTCTCCTTGCCCATCCCAGAAGTAAAGGAATTAATCAAGCCATAACTGGATTAGCCTAAACTGAGATCCTAAATGTGTAAGTGAAAGAATTAAGCAAAATAGTTGATCATATTAAAAAAAAACCCCAAAACAAAAGGAAAATAACATTTCCAAAAAGCCAAAATGCAGATAATTAACTTGCTGTTATTGGAGAAATCTCTGTAAGACTAAAGTCAATATCTTTACAACACTTAACTGAACCCCTCAAGTGACTTTCTGTCCTCATTACACTCACTGGGAAAATATTGCCACATTCCTTATTCTAACCTTTAAACAGTAACAAATTGTAATCAGAACAACTTTAACCTGCTTGTCAATTGCCTTTGTTATCTGAATATCCTTTGATATTCTCCCCAAATCCATAAAATGAAAGTAGGGGGCATCCAAACAGATTGCCTCAACCTCTAAGATTTTCTTTCATAAATCTTAAAGAATGATATTTTTTATTTGGCAAGAGCATAATTTACCTCCCCCCTTTCCTCTATTTTATGTAGTAACAAATCATGGCATCCATGACTGTCCACCATAATCCCAATCTATAAAGGAACAGGGTAGATTGTGTATCTGGCTTCAGCACTATACTTTCAGTAATAAAGCTGAGCCCCAAAGAGGATGCTGCTAGAGAATCATAGATTGTACATCTGGATGGCAGAGGCTCAGAGATTTGCTCTTATCTAGGAATGCAAAATAATTTTTATAAAACAACTTGCCAGAGTTGTTAATCATCTTGGTTAATCATTACATCTCTGCAATTAGGTCTGTATTCTCAGATAAGATTCACATGCCCTTTGAACTCATGGAATTTACCAATCTGGATCATCCAGGCTAACACTTTTGCCTTTACTTCAGTTACCTGACAAGAGTGTTTTGTTGATCTCAATGATCTGAGTGGCTATAGTTATATAGAACAGGTCCCAGAAATTTGTGGGAAGTCAGGAATTCAGAGTTAGGAGGATATAATTTTAACATCAATATTTTACGCAGTAAATGTTTAATATATGCATTGTATGCTGGTAAATGTTTATCAACTCTCTCTCTCTGGAAAAAGAATGTATGCACAATACAAATTTAAGTTAAAATTGTCTTTTTTCCCCCCCATCACCTTCTTAAGTCTGGACAATTTATAAAAAAATAAAACTCTGATTTGTGGCATTTGCTGATTTCTGAGGTTTAAATGCTCACACTGAAAATTTCAGAATTGGCTCTTAGAATATCATGGTACAAGTTGGCTCCAGCACACCCCTTTTTGTCCTATTGCCAGTGTTCAGGTTTTTCTTTATGATGATTGCGTATGGATCACTTTTATACTAGGGTAATAGGAGTATAGAATTTTAAGCTTAAAAGAACTTCAGAGGACATCTACTTCAAACTCCTCATTCTACAGATGAAGAAGGTCATACAGTCAAAAGTATTCAGGTTTTAACTACAGGTTCTTGGACTCCATATCTTGTACTCTTTCCACTACCACAGTATATGACAATGGTTTTCAACAGATATTAAAATATAACTTGAACTTGAAATCATAGGAACTATATTTAGAACTAGAAGAGGTTTTAGAGATCATTTAATACCACTCCCTTCATTTTACAGATGGAAAAATTGAGGCTCAGAGAAGTTAAGTGATGTGCCCAAAGTTATAGAAGTAATAAGTGACAGAAGTGGGATTTGAACTCAGTTTCTTTGACTCAAGTAACTATCCTTTCCATCATATGCCCCTACTCTGTGCTGACATCATTTGCAGGATATAAAGCACTAATTTAATATGTAACCTAAAATAGCTCATTAGAGAGTTGTGCTGTAATGTCCTAACACAAATGGAATCTAGAGAACATACAGTAGCCTTCCTGTAGTAATACATTGTTTCAAACTGCATGTAAGCACAGGTCACATAAGTACATATTTAGAAATATGGCACAGAGATTCCCAGCTTAGCTGAGTAAAATGATGTCTTGTTAGGTATTTATACCATTTACTTAAACATCCAACCAATGACTTAAAATGACACTGAAAATATCCCAGTACCTTTTATAAGTAATTTGTTTTAAGCTTATTAAATAAAGTTTGGGGGATAACTGTTATTAAAAAAAAAGATAGACCACAGACAGTCTGAACTAAAGATAGAACCATTAATGTATTTGCAGTGGGAAGTCCTTTTTAAGGGTGAAGTAGCAGTATGGAAAATTCTGAAAACTATGAAATGATTGAATAGCATGATCCAGATTATTACATCACAGACCTCAGGAAGCACATTACGGAAAAAAGAACATATAGATTTTATGTCTCAACAAAAAAAACACCAAAACAAAACAAAGAAAAACCCTCTTTGTCCCTCTCCCACTCCAGGGCAAAGCAAAAGCAAGAATGTTATAAAATATCATAGCTTATGAAAACCTGTAGTATTGAATTATCATCTGCTCAGGATGAGCCTTGAAATGTTACACTACTGTTTAATACATTTGTAGATATATACATTTACATATTTATATATTACAGACCTTATCAATGATTTGTTAATTTGAAGTCTCCAAAATTACGATACACTTCAGACGAGCTTTTTCCTCTTCTTCCTAGGAGAGCTGAAATTTGCTTTGCCTATTAGTTAAAATTTGCTTAGTCCACAGTGAGTTTTGAGCAACTGCGGCCTCAGAGTTGCAAGTGTCCTCTCTGAATATATCATTCTTACCTCTCCCCTCCCCATCTATATTTGGTAACTGAACTCATGTTTCAGCAGAGGGCCACTATCTGGCATTCCAGTAGCAGAGCTGTTAGGTTTGTAACTGAGTAAGTGAGCACTGAGAGTGTGTGGTTCTTAGAAACTTAAGGGCATTGGTGGAGGGAGAAAAGGTATCTGCTGCAATCAAGATAGTATTTAAAACATGTGCTCTGACATTCTAATCTTGAAGGTCACCTGCCCCCACACTTTTGTGGAGTTCCTAATCAATACAAGACATTGCAAGCAATTTGTTAATGGGGAAAAATGAAATCCTCATGAGGAATTCTCATTTTAGCATTTGAGCCCTCAGCTTTCCTCTGCTACTTAAGAAATGACAAATCTGAATTTTTTTTCTTTTACTTATGATAATCTGTCATGGACTAGTAAATCAGATTTCCTTTAAACAACACTGACCTCTTATCAAATTAAATCTTAGAAACCTGACAGCCTCTTCTTGTAAAGAATAACTGTACTTGTAGCTATAAGACCAGCAACACTGAGGAGAATCTGAAAAAAATGAGCCTTTATATAGTGCTTTAAGATTACAGAAGCACTTTATTTATTTTATCTCATTTAACTGTTAAGAAAACCCTCCAAGCCAGCTAGGTTGGGCTTCATGAGCAAATGATGTCTATTTTTGGGAGACTGAGGAGTGTTATTATCCCTATTTTCCAGATAAGCAAACTGAGACTCTGGGATATTGAGTGACTTCCCTAAAGTCGCAATATGAGAAAGAGTTAGAAATAAGGTTAAAACCAAGGTCTTTTCTGACGCCAAATCAAAGGCTTTTTCTGAGTGTTAAGAGTAAGAGATGCATTCTTTTGAGCACTCAGATAAGTAGCCAACAAATCCAATGAACCATATTTTATAAGAAATGTCATTACCCTTTTATCAGGTTCTTGACCTTAGTTGATTTCTATATAGTTAAAACAAACAGCTGAGGCAATTATCCAGATGAATTAATTTAATTTATCATTTTCCATTTAATTTAATTTCTGTAGACAGAAACTAAAATTAAGTCATTGTGGATATTATGACTAACAGCACAAGCCTGACACATGTGGGTGGGGATTTTTTTTTTACATGTCAGCACTAGACTATAAATGAATAAGAGTGGTCATATTGCTATAAAGAGAAAAACTCTTCACAGGTGATTTGTGCATTTATCCCCACAGGTGCAAACTGTTTTACAATTGTTCTGTTAGTAATTTTGCAACAGCATTCTAGTTCATAAGAGCTAGCAGATAGGGGATATATTAATAGAATTATCTCTCTGTGTTTTCATATTGGACTTGGAGTAAAGAAGTCCCAGGTTTGAATCCTACCTCAGACCTGACTATATAATAGTAGGAAAGTCACAGCTTTTATGGGCTTCAGTTCCCTATTCTTTGAAGAAAAAAAAAAGGAATTGGTTTATGATCTCCAAAAGTAATTTTTAATATTCGTTTTAAAATTTTTAGTTACAAATTCTCCTCCTCCTCCCCTCCCTTCCCTTACTCCTCTGTGAGAAGGAAAGTAATTTGATAAAGGTTATACATGGTTATACATATATAGTCATGAAAACCATATTTCCATATAAGTTAATGTTGTGGAAGAGAACACATACCAAAAAGAAAAAAAAGTGAAAAATAGCATCCTTTGACTGCACTCTGACTCTGTCCTTCAGAGTTGTCTTAGATCTGTGTATTGCTGAGAATAGCCAAGGCATTTACAGTTGATCGTCATACAATATTGCTGTTACTATGCATAATGTTCTAATTCTGCTTGTTTTATTTTGAATCAGTTCAGGTAAGCTTTCCCAAGTTTTTCTGAAAGCATTCTGTTTGACATTTATTATAGCACAATAGTATTCCATCACAATCATATACCACAACTTGTTCATTCATTCCCCAATTGGTGGGCATCTCTTCAATTTCCAATTCTTTGCCACCACAAAAAAAGCCTGTTGTAAATATTTTTCTACATATTTATGCTTCATTGTTTTAAAAAATCTCTTTGGGATACAGATAGAGCAGTAGTATCAAAATGTCAAATGGTATATATGAGGATAAAACAAGAGATTATGAAATTATGAAATATAAAATAGATCATTTTGATTATTAAATTATAAAGGTTTTATGCAAACAAAACCAATGTAACCAAAATTAGAAGAAAAGCAGAATACTGGGGAAAATTTTTATAGTATGTATCTCTGATTTCTCATTTCTCAAATATGTAGAGAACTGAGTCAAATTTATAAGAATACAAGTCATTCCCCAATTGATAAATGCTATGAATAGGCAGTTTTCGGATGATTAAATCAGTTATCTATAGTCATATGAATAAATGCTCTAAATCAAGAAATGCAAATCAAAACAACCCTAAGGTGCCACCTCGCACCTATATGACTGTCTAATAGAAAAGGAGAATAACAGACATTGGAGTGGATGTGGGAAAATTGAGACATTATTGGTGGAGTTGTGAACAGATTCAACCATTCTGTAGAGCAGTTTGGAATTATGCCCAAAAGGATTATAAAATGGTGCATATCTTTTGATCCAGAAATACCACTATTAGGACTATATCCCAAAGAGATTTAAAAAAGGGGGAAAAGAACCTATTTGTACAAAGATATTTATAGTAGCTCTTTTTGTCGTGTCAAAGAATTGAAAATTGAGGTGATACCAATCAATTGGGGAATGTCTTACCTAATTGTATATGTTTATAATGTGTTATAGCAATTATTATTGTAATGTGTTATAAGAAATGGAGAGCAAAACGGTTTCAGAAAAACCTGGAAAGACTTACCTTAACTGATGCAGAATGAAGCACGCAAAATGAGAACATTAAAAATATAATAGCAATATTGTATGATGAACAACTGTGAATGACTAAGCTATTCTCAGCAATACAATGATCCAAGACAATGCTTGGAAGCAAAAATGCTATCCTCTTCCAGAGAAAGAACTGATACAGTTTGAATACAAACTGCCATTTAGGCATAGTACACATTACTCTACAGAACGGTTAAATTAGCTCCCAATTCCACAAACAATGCATTAATGTCTCATTTTTCCCACATCCCCTCCAATATTTGTCATTTACTTTTACTGTCCTATTAGACAATCTAATAGGTATGAAAAAGTGTTGAGGACCACAGGCAAGTGGGACTCGGATCCTGACGGCCACCTCAGTTAAAAGACAGATAGCTCCCAGTTCCTTGTCCAGTCTGTGCAGTTCCTGCTCCACATTGGAGCCTACAGTGTCCAGTCCACCTCAAGACCTTCACAGCTTCTGTACCTGGGAAGAGAAAGCTTGACAGAGCCATAATAATATTCATATGCATTGCTGACACCATCATCAATTCACTGTCTGCCTGTGAAATCAATTCAGACCCACCAACAAGGTCTGAGAACTCAACACAAATCATCAACATAGAAATCAACACAGATCCACAAACAAGGTCCCAAAGGTCAGCACAAATCATCAGTAAAATCCCAGGACCTCCAAAACCAGAAAAATCTTCTTTCAGGGCTTCCAGTAAGGTCCCAAGGCTTTTGTATAAAGTATCATAAACAAACATCAACACAGACAGAACAGATAAACAGAGTGCTGGGATACCACAAATTTTCTCCTTCTTGACTCTACCACCACAAGAGTTCTCTTCTCACTTCTGCCTTTCTCAGCTTGTGCTTGTCTTCATATAAGTATCAGCTCCTCCCCTTCCTGTTGCAGTTCATGAGTTCTAGGGTTCACAAGTTGTGGGGCTCACACATTCTGTTTCTTGATACAAGACTCAGAAAGAAACTCCAGCTGAAACAAGGTGTGAACTACTTCTGTGTTTGCCATTACACTTCCCCATGAGCTTTTTTTTTATCACTAAATCTTTTCAACTCACTTGGGACTGAGATCCTGGTTCTTTCTCAATCTGCATAATGTCTTAAAGTTAGAGAATATCTTGTTTATAGTTGACCCAGCTTCTGATCTAAAGAGTGTTAGATATAGTGGGGAAAATCTCATAAAGGTAATTTTTCTTTTTTTTTTTTGAGACACTGTTCTTTAGTGGTGTGCCCAGGTATCTTTGTGGGGTCCTGTGCTGTTTAATATTTTAAAGTAAAGATTTGCCTTAGTAAACTCCAAATGGTGATCTCCATATAACAGGTGACATCATAATCAAATGAGAAGAGCAAGGAGGAAAATATCCTTCCTAGCTATAGATAGTAAAAGGGTTCATGACCAGGTAAAAGATAGAGAGGATGATAGAAATGAAAATGGACACATTTCATTACATAAAATTGATGTTTCTAAACAAAATCAAAGTTTGTAAAATTAGAAAAGAAATAAAATTAAGAAAGGAAAAGTCTGCAGAAAGTTTCTCCAATAAATGTATCATATCCAAGATATATCTAGTCAAACATTTATTAAGCACATAATATGTGCCTAGTACTATGCTAAGTGCTGGGGATGTAAAGAAAGGCAACAACAAAATAATATGTAACAAAACAGAAAAAAAAAAGCAATTGTTGCTCTGAAGGGGCTCATAGACTAATGAGGGAGATAATATGTGAAGAACTATCTGTAAACAAGATAGAAACAAAATAAATTGGAGATAAATATGAAAATACACTAAGTTTAAGGAGGACTGGCATATATGAGCAGCGGATTTAAATGTATAAGAATTATAACCATTCCCCAAATAGATAAATGATCAAAGGATTTGACTAGGAATGTTCCTTCCTTCTCAGAGAAAGAAATCTAAGTGCTGAACAGCTATATGATTTAAAAAAAATTCCTAATCATTAATAATTAGAGAAATAGAAATTAAACCAGCTCAAACTAACAGAATTTCTGCTTATCAAATTGAGAAAGATGACAAAAAGTGAAAATAACAATAATTGGAGGAATTTCAGAAAGACAGTATATTGTTGTTCTCAATCTGAAGATATTTTTTAAAGAAGAGGGAAAAGACTTATAGGTATAGAAATATTTTAGTTACTCTTTTTATTGTAGCAAAAATTGGACATTAAAGTATAAGTTGGGCAATACTTGAATAAGTTACATGAATTTATTAAAATATTACTGAACCATATTATATTATAGTATGCATTTATATGAATATGAATTATTATAAAAGGAATGGTTACAGAACAATCTGGAAAGATTTGTATAAACTAATAGAGTGAAGAGAGCAGAATCAGAGAATATAGATAATAGCAACACTGTAAGTAAAACAAATTTTGAAAGATTTGATAATAATAATTATAGCAGTGACTGACCATAACTCCAGGAAGATATGCGATAATACATGCTACCACTTCTTGTAAGAAGAGGGATGACCCAAGATGCAGAATGAGGCATATACTTTCAGACATGGCCAGTGTGAATTTATTTTATTTGACTATGCTTTATTTATTTATTTAGTTTGACTATTTGGTGTAGGGATAGTGTTTTTTCCCTTTTTATGAAGTGGGAAGAGTTTAGTGGGATGGAGAGAAGTAGTCAATAGAGTTGCAAAAAAAAAAAGAAATAAAAGAGGCTCATTGAAACATCTTAAAGAAGGTACAGATTATAATAGAAGGAGATTCAAAGGAAAACAGAGAAGTAGAATAGCTTTAAAAATAGCATATTGATTTTTTTATGTACTTTAAAGAAACAAGTTGTATGTAACAGAGATGTGTGGTTTTACACTTTTTATTATATTGAAATATTCTTTCTTTGGTGTTTGTTACATTTAGAATATAAAAAATTAAAAGCTGTTACAATTATTGCCTTGGAAAACAGGCATAGATGCTATGGTTATCACATTTGCAAATGGCTTAAAGTTAGGAGAAATGACTAATTAGATGACAGTCAAAATCCATAATGTTCTTTAAAGATTAGAATACAGGGCTACATCTAATAAGGATACATATGAAATCTTATACTTGGAATAAAAACCAATCAACCCTGTAAGTATAAGATAGGGGAGACATTCTAGTCAACAACTCTGCTGAAAAAAATCTGGAACATTTAGTGGACCCTATGCTCAACAATGAAACAACAGTGTGATAAAACAGTGTGATTAGATAAAAAAAATCTAATGTGATCTTAAGCTACGTTATATATGACTAGGAATATGATACTCTTCCCTGGCCAGAGCATACTTGGAGGATATTCAGTTATGGATACCATGATTCTGGAAGGACACAGATGACCTAAAGAGTAGCCAGGTGTCTGCAACCAGGACAGTGAAGAGTCTCCAGACTGCATGTTAAGTGACATTAAAAGCTGTCTTCAAATACTTAAAGATTTGTCATTAG
>CM053601.1:90631300-90649045 GCA_028646575.1 Pseudocheirus occidentalis
CCAGAAGAACCAGGCCATTACTCAGTCTGGCAATGGCATCTTACATGAACCACTTCATGATCCGATGAACCTTCCAGCTGCCCCTCAGTTCACCCAGAAATTGCGAAGTCAAGAAGTAGCTGAAGGGAGCAAAGTTTATTTGGAATGCCGAGTCATGGGCAATCCAACTCCTCGGGTCAGGTAAGAAGTTGGATTGATTCATATGGCTAATTTTATTTTAAAGTGTGAATGAGAGCTTGGCATTTTGGTCATCTGAGAAACAGAAGTCTTGGAGGGCCTAGAACAATGAAGAAAAAGGAATTAGTTGATCAGAGTCTCCCATAGTAACATTATTACACTTATTTTTCTCCCTCCTCTTGGAAGTGTATTTATCCATAGAGTCCTCTGTGTTCCTGTCTCAGTGGGAAGACGCACCAAAGATAGGCAAAGCAAAAAAAGACAGATCATGTGCCCTTCTCTCCCCTCCCCCTCCACAACACCATCACCACCATCACCACCACCACCACCACCACCACCACAGCAACAAAAAAGAATACTAAATTCTAACTCAATGTATTCAACATGCATTTGTTAAGCACTGATGAGGTACTGGATACCAGCTTATGTGCTGGGGATACAAAGTCAAAAATAAAACATTCCCTACCCTCAAAGAGCTTACATTCTATGGTGAAAAAATAATATATATGCAGAGAAACTTTTTTTAATGCAAAGTAATTTCAGGAGGAGGGGCTCTAACAACAGAGGTAATTAGGAAAGGCTGTTGTAGGAGATGGCACTTTAGCTGAGCCTGTAAGGGACCTACAGATTACCAGATAGAGTGAGAATCATAACAACAGCCTTCGTTGTATCTTTCCTACCTCTACCATGAGGAAGCTTTCTCAGTCTGAAAATTGTACTGTCAAATGGCAAGCCTGCTTCAGGGGTGGATTTATACCATAGAGAAGCAGCATGGCATGGCGGATAGAATAAAATCTCATCCCAGACATTTATTAGCTGAGTGACTCTATGCCAGTCATTTAACACAAGTGAACCTATTTCTTCATCTATAAAATGAAGATAATAAAAGCTCCTACTTTATAGAAATTTTGTGAATATTAAGAGTATAATGGAAAGAGCACTGAGTTTAGAGCAAGAGTACTTGGTTTCAATCTTACCTCCAATGATTTTGTGATAATGGGTAAGTCTCTTAGCTACCTTAGACATCACTTAAAATAAGAGAGTTGGACTATATAGCCTCTGAGGTGCCTTCTAGTTCCAAGTGTATAATCCTTGATTTATAGGATTGTTCGATATTATTTTAACATGTGAATGAGAATATGGCATTTTGTTCATTTCATGTTTTAGTAGTCTGTTGTTTAAATGAGATATAATTTTCACAGATAATTCAAGGTCAACAGAACTTTTATCAGGAAACAGAAACCTCTTCATTTTTCCTAATTTTGATCATGTCTTCCTCAATTAAAATCTTAGGAGTTGGCATTTGATCTTCTCTGCATGATCTCTGCATGTTATCCCCCTTTAGGCTCATCAAAGAGTGAGCCCAACTCACTCTTTTAAGACTTTTCAGACTAGAGAGTAACCTGTAATCAACTGGGGACTTTACAGAATGCCAGCAATAAAAAGAGATACTGAGTAAAATTGTGTCTAGCCAGGATCCAACAACCTAAACTAGACAAACCTCAAGAATGTGATGAGGCAACTGTCAGTTTAATCACCAGTCCTATCTTACCATGTTGATGGAACATAAAATTAGATGCTAAATGAAATTCTCTCCCCAACACTTGGAGTGACTTAGCATGCATAGAACTTGGTGCTTCAATCTCATAGTAGATTAGATGAGATAGTATAGCTTTGCAATAGCTACATCAGTTTAGCAAAGTTTTCAAATAAGTTAAGTCACCGAGCATTTATTAAGTGCCTACAGTGTGCCAGGCAGCCCTATGGGGCCTTGGGGAATGGGGTGAGGTGAGGAAAAGGAAGAAATATCTGATATGTTCACTCAAAAAGAGATGCAGCAACTAGTTAGGATTTATATTCATATGACACTAAGCAGGGCTGTGCTGGTAAATGTTTAACAATGAGCTCCAGGGGAGCTATATGTGTGTGTATACCTACATACATACAAAAATGTATACAAACATATATGTGTGTGTATAGATATATATACATGTACATATATATAAATTACATTTTAAACTTTATATTATTAATGTTTTCTCTATCACTTTTTAAAATCTGGACAATAACCAAAAATAGTAGATCAAGCCATAATATGTAGTATCTGTCAATTCCCAATGTGTAAATACTCACACTGAAAACTTAACAAGTTGGTTCTTTCAAGTCTTTCAGAGCTGACACTAGCATGCCCCTTGTTAAGGTTTGCAAGCCACTTAACAAACAATAATAATAGCAGATGATGATAGCTAGCATTTATAGTGTTTTAATGTTTGCCAAGTGCTTTACAAATATCTTGTTTTATCCTCACCAACCACCATGCTATTATAATCCCCATTTTATAGATAAAGAAACTGAAAGTTAAGTGAATTGCCAGTGTCACATAGTTAATAAGTGTCTGAGGCTAGATTTGAAATCAGGTCCAGTACTCTAATAACAACTTATCTCTTCCTTCTAAGTGTTTCATTCCCATTTCTGTTCAGCAATCATTTTTGTTGTTGTTTAGTCATATTCAACTCTTCGTGACCACATCAACCATAGCTCTCTTCTGCACTTCACTATCTCTCAAAGCCCGTCCAAGCTCATTTTTGTTGCTTCTAGGACACTATCTACCGTCTTATCCTCTGCCATTCCCTTTTACTTTTACTTTCCATCTTTCCAAACATCAGGGAATTTTCCAGTGAGTCCTGTCTTCTCATTATGTCAATAATGTATTTAAGCTGAAGCTTCAGTATTGGACCTTCCAATGAAGAGGCTGAATTAATTTCTTTAATTATTGACTGATTTGATCTTCTTGCTGTCCAAGGAACTCTTAAAAGTCTTCTCCAGAACTGTAATTTGAAAATGTCAATTCTGTGACATTTGACCTCCTTTATAGTCCAGCTCTCCACCAATCATTACCTCTTAGTTAACAATTCTTATCCCTTGTCATTCTACATGCTAGTCTGGGTCTAAACAGATTGTTCTGTCTTAGAAAAAAAAACTTATTGGGATTTGCCCAGGTCCACACAAACCAGAAAGCAGGACCTAAAACAAGCCTAGAGTGTGATGTTGACTTAGCACAGAGCAAAACTAGCAAGTTTTGTGCTTAGGATAAGAGGCAAAATACCCAATCAACTTAAGTGGCATATTATAAACTCTAAATGTTGGTGCTGGAAAATGAAATCCTTGTTACTCTCCCCTATTTACAGCTCTGAAGTAACACTTTTGATTTCTAGAGGGTGGGTACTGAATCATTACTCCACGACATGATTATTTAACAATAATACAAACACAGAATTTATAACTTTGTGCTACTACTATGAATCACTTCTTTAAAAATAGTTATCCAATACCTTTATATATCATAACAATTTTATTTCTTGATAGTCAATTCCTTTGGTTGATTTGGGGGGACTTTAGGGAAGGTGGAAGAATTCAATCAGTTCAAAGACAAAGGATCGAAAAAATGAGCTTGACAATGACTAAAGTCCTGGAATTTCTGCTACTTCTGAAATTTAACTAAAGCATTGTTTTCCTTTGCTATTATTGTGACTTTTTTTTTTGATGAGTGCTTCTTATTATATTGACAAGATAGAAGGGAATACTAAGCAAGGCACAAATAACATATTAGGGACATACATAACATAGAAATTAATTTTATTTATGAATAATGGTAAATTGGTTTTGTTTAAGGGAGGCTGTATTGGTAAATATTTAACAACCAGGTCCCTGAAGGGGGGGGCGGTGGAGAAGTATACATGAGATGCTTTTAATTTTATATTATTAACATTTTCTCCATCACTTTTTAAAAGTCTGGACAATAACCAAGAATACTAAATCAAGCTCTGATTTGTAGCGTTTCCTCATTCTCAAGGTATAAATACACTAAAAAAATAACAATTGGCTCTTTCAGTTTTTGTGTAGTACAATTGAAATATATAGGAGTCAGTGTAGCATGATTGAAAAAGCACTAGCTCTGGAGTCATAGGACCTGGATTCAAATCCTGCTTCTGAAGTTTACTATTTGTGTGAAACTGAGGCCTTTTCTGAAACTGAGGCCTTTTCAAGCCTCAGTTTCCTTATCTGCAATATGAAGAGGTTGGACTGATTGACTCTTAAGAGTCCCTTCTCATCTGAGATCTATGATCCTAAGTACTCTAGTAATTTTAATAAAATACAGTATAATTTTCATTCTCTATATAGCAAAGTCAAGAGGATTCTATTAGCAAGTATAACTTTCTCATTTTGTCTTCATTGTTAAGAAACTTGTTCCCCCTGTGCCTTTCTTATTCAGCAAGCTGACACCAGAGGGCAGGAGAAGACTCTTTAATGCATGTAGCAGTTTGCATGTCTATTTCTGCTGAAGTTTTTCAAGCTTGCTTACATTACAAAAAAATTAAATCTGTTTCTTTCAGAGCTTATCTAAACAAAAATCACTCCAAAGCATTAGATTTGAATATGGGTTCTGCCCCTCAAAACCTGTGTGAACCTGGAAACAGTCTCTGGGCCTCAGTTTCCTCATTTGTAAAATGAGGTGGATTGGACTAGATGACTATGATTTTATGTGATTTTATGCAGCTGCATTTATGTAATACTCCTGATAGTAGAGTCCTTAAGAACTTTGAATCCTATATTGCTACTTTTTACCACTAAGATTTAGTCCCTTCTTGATAGATTACTGTAGCTGGGCTAATTGTAATGTCACCCTAAAAACAGACAAGAACTACCTGTTTGAAAGTACAGGAATGATTAAAATAAGCAGATTATCAGTGCTATGATGCAGTGGAAAGATTGCTAAACCTTGAATTCCAGGATCTCAATTAAAATCTTAACTCTGACTCATCTGACCCTTTACCTGGATGAACCTGTTTTCTCATTTATAAAATGAAAGGGTTAGACAAAATAACTTCTAAATTCCTTTCCAGCTTTAGATCTTTAAGAAACCCAAATGATTCCTTTCAGGTTCTAGCACCTTGTTAGAGCAATAAAGTGATGACTAAAAGGTAGCTGAGGTGTACTAGAAACAACACGGGCTTTAGATCAAAATTTTGAGCTTTTGTGACCATTAGCTAAGAAGTCTTAACTGTGAATTAAATATGTGTGTATCTATATTTCAATATAATTGATTTATATATAACACATGTAATATGTACATATTTGAATATATTATATATAGACACATAAAATATATACATGTATACATACATGCGCATATGTATATATCTGTGTTTCAACATAATTGTTTTCCCTTATATTTTATGTGTTTCATTTTATCTGTTTAAAAACATTATTCTGAGAATGGATCCCTGGGCTTCACCAGACTTCCAAAGGGATCCTAAACAGAAAAAAGATTCAGAACCCTTCCAAAGTGGTCAGCTACTAAAGGTGCATAAAGCTGACACCTATGAGAAACTGAGCTATATTGAGATTAAGTCACTTGCCCCATTCACCCAGGCAGCTAGTGCCAAAGTCAAGACTAGAAAAGACGAAGGTGATGAAGGGGGTGGTGTACTTCCCTCCCAGAGAGATCCCTAAGCCTCAGAGTTTTTCAATGGCTCTCCACACCTAGGTGTAAGACTGAAGGGTATTGTCTGAAGAACTATTGCCATGGCTACCTTCTCCCAGGACCAACCTTCCTCCTATCCCAAGAGAGTAGCTCTCTGGGGGATGGACTAACCCTAACACAACTACATCCTCTGCCACCACTCCTGTGACCCTCCTAAATGTTTTTTTTTTGTCCCACAAAAACGAATTTCTAATTAAAGTTTTAGACAAAGCACTACCTCAAAAAACCTTTCCAAAGACACTACTTTGGAAGATTTAAATGGGAAAGAGAACTGTATTATCATTCTACCCTAGGCCAACCCTAAAGTACAACCGTCAGTTATGGATGTGCTCTGCCTTACTCTAAGAAGAATTGCACAATGAAGAAACTCAGCCTGTCTCCTTTAGTCTTGCCCCTTCCCAACATCCTCAAAGTAGCTTCAGGGCCTGCGCAGAAGTCTTCTTTATAGCAATTGAAAGCATATTTATAAAACTCATTCAGTAGCTAAATGATATACAAATGACAGAAAAAGATTACATTTATGTGTAGTGCTCATTCCAGAGTCATTAAACAAAATGGAGTTAGATTTCACACGTTGTTTGCTAATTAAGCAACCACTCACTGACTTGACTCAAGTACATAGACTCCCTGCTTATATGTTTCTTTCATTCCTTCTATTGTGAGGAAAAACCTACAGAGAAGCATCGATCAACAAGCTTTTATTAAGTAACTACTACATACCTAGTACTGTGATAGTTCTGGGACAGAGACAAAAGTGAAAGAATTCCTACCCAAAAGGAGCACAGTCTATAAACAAGTTAAAATTTTTAGCAATCCCTGAGTTACAATAATAAAAAAGACTTGCCTTTATATAGCTCTTGATATGTTTACAAAGTACTCCCACACCTGACATTTCCTCTTAATTCTCAAAACAAGACTATGAGAGAGGTTTTCAATGCATAAGTACTTTAGGAACGTCTTCCACCAAATCAGACAGCAACTCACCTGTAAATATCTTTGAAAGGTCTGCATGGTTCAAAGATTTTAAACAACTTACACATAATCACAAAGTTATGAGAAGTCAGAGGCAAGATGTGAACCCATGACTTCATGCCTCTATGACCAGCAGGCACAGTCATTAGTGCCATGCAGCCTAATAGAAGGGATACAGTACATGTTAACTGCCTAGCTTACAGAGGCATACTGTATATTGAGGCCTAGTGACTTGCCCAACATCACCTAGATAATTAGTGACAAAATGAGGATTAGAACATAGGTACGAATCTTAGATGTAAGAAGAATATTAAGAAATAATCCAGTTCTCAGCCTTCTGGCAGAGAAGAAATCACCCCTCTTTTAGACGTGAGGCAACTGAGGCCCAGGGAAATTAAATTGCTTGTCCAAAGCTTCAAAATTAGTAGCAAAAAAGGAATCAAAATCTACTTTTTTCATTAGAACAGTTCTTTGAATACCTATGGCTCTTTGAGGGTGGAAAAACTAACCTAAATGTGCAGCTTTGGACTGACATCTCCTTAATGGTGTTGTTGTGTTTGTCCTTCATTCTCACAGATGACCATGATATCAGGGAGTGATTTGCACTTCACTTTTCATGATTGAAGAGTCAAGAAGACAAGTCCTCCTGATTCCAAGATCAGCACTCTATTTACTGCACCACTTAGAGGCCAAATATTTATTGAACACCTACTATTATAGAGGGCATTGTTCTACAAAGACGGTGTAAAGACAAAAAGGCAATTGTAACAGCTCTCAAGGACCTTCTGTTCTAAGTTGGGGATGGAGGATGGAGTAGACACATATGTAAGAAAGCTGAAAACAAAGTATCTGAAGAAACAATTTCAACATGGAGACAGTGTTAATAACAGGAGTAGAGGGAAAATCAGGAAATGGGTCATGCAGGAGAGGATTCTTGAGCTGCTCTTTGAAGGAAGCTAGAGATTCTAGAGAGGGAGATGATGAGGGGGAATATACCCACAGCCTGACCACATTTCTCATCTACATACAGGGTAAAGGGTTTCCCTGAGTCCAGTAAGGCTAGTGCTGGAGGAGAGGTCAATTTGGTTTTTACAGTGTTAAAAGCTTTATCTTGTTCAGGTAAGGTTCATAGGGTAAGGTATCAGGGCCTTGTGTGGCTTCATAAAGGAGTTAAAAAAGGTAAAAGTTGGGAATCCAAATTCTACAAAACCCTGCCAGACCCAGAAAAAAGTATGCAGTTGGCATTTAGAAGCAGGAGAAGGATAAGCCAAAATTGCTTGTTTTTAGGAAATAGGAGGTGGAGGTAAGGAGGTGATCCAAGTACTTTACCGATTACACTGTAATGTGGGCTTTTGGCAAGGAGACCTTGTTTCCCTTTTGACCTAGAAAATTCAGGATGGAGATATCAACCTTAATGACCGTTTTGTAGGAGGGGCTACAAATAAGGATATCATCAACATATTGGAGGATAGCACTGGAATGGAACTCTAGAGCCCTGAGGTCTTGCCCAGAGCCTGCCCAAAAAGGTGAGGGCTCTTCCAGAAACCCTGTGGGAGGACTAGTACAGCTGCAAGGAATTTTGCTCCCTGGGTGCCACCCACTCAAAAGCAAAGACATATTGGGAATCTTTGTGAAGTTGTATGCAGAAGAAAGCATCTTTAAGACCTAAAGTAGTAAAACCAGTGGGTGTCTTCTGTGAACTGAGCTAAAATAGTATAAGGATTCAGGAAAATAGGATGAATGGGATAACACCTTTGCTTATAGCCCACAGATCCTGAACCATGTGAAAATCCCTGTTTGGCCTAAGAACAGGGAATGTTGGGGTATTACAGGGAATAATATAATATTCTGACTGGGGAACTGACAGGGAACTAGTAAGTCATATTGTAAAAACTTAGCAATGAGAGGCTATAATCTCAAGTGGGTTTCATGTCTAATAGGGTATGAGGTTGGGTCCCTCAGACAGATCTGAACAGGGCTGGCATATACAGCCCTCCCAGGGACTCTGTTGTCTCAGGCTTCTGGGGTAACCCTGGTCCAGACCTCATAAGAGATGTGGGGGTTCTGCCTATCTTGACTAAGAGGGTTAGGGGGTTCTAGATCAAGGGAAAATGGGATCCTAGTTTTAACATGAAGTCCAGGACACAGTCAAAAGAAAGGGTAGGGGGAGAGAGAGAAAGAGAGAGAGAGAGAGAGAGAGAGACAGAGAGAGAGAGAGAGACAGAAAGAGAGACCTTATCTGTTGGCTAGGAGAAGATCCTATTTTTGGAAAGGTCTAGTGTTTTTTTTAAGAAGATCTGACATTTAGACAGCTCCCAAAAGAGGATGATGAAGTCCAAGAGTTGGGTTATCCAAAAGAATTCAAGAAGCAGATTTTCTCCTTAACTGATAGAGAGCTTTGTTGATGCAAAAGCAGCAGGCTAGCCCCTCAAGAAGGACTAGCAATTTCAGAGGGACAAAGGCTTGTTTTTATACACAAATTTTGGGCGGTTAGCCAAGAGTTCTTAGTGAGTCATTAATCAGAGAGGAAAAGATGTCAGGTAGGGGAAACAGGTATGCTGGGTACAGTTCAAGGATGTGATCACAAAATGAGGAACTTAACTTCCAACGTTTGGTCCAGTATGGGAACTAATCACATACATAGAGTATGGGCTAAAAAACCAAGGTTTTAGTTATCTGGCAAAGCTTCCTATTACTGGGCAGATTTAGATGAGGCCCTCATTGTTCCTAGGAAAAGTTAGCCTTGAAGGTCTCCATTGTTGTTGGGCAAAAGTCAGCCTCATCAAACCCACAGGCCATAAGGAAAAGATGATAAGAGTGTATATGTTTAAATACTCCAAAAGATCATGATTTCACCAGGATGGATAGCCCCTCCAGTGACAGGAATGGCAAATCTTTCTCAGTCTGATTAAGTTATTATGACCTTTTAAAAATGTCCTAGTGCCTAAATTTTCCTATGATGAACTTCACTTTAACTCACCTATTTCTCTAATGACATCCTAGAAGACTTTGCTACCCATACTCAGAGTCTGTCCAAATTGCTACAACTTATCTAACCTTGTGCACCATATTCATAGCCTTGGGAAAACCTGAGTTTCACCTCCATGGCACAGGGAAATATTTGGGAAAAACTTCTTCATTCCTCTCTAAGTTGATCTTTAGACTTTTTCACACCCTAGAAATGTCTGCATCCTGGAAGCTCACTCTAACACTGGAATTCACACATTGGAAGTTATCCTCTGCCATTGTGGCCTCTCCCTCTGAACAGATGACTTCTCCAAGAACCTCCATTTTAAGGAGCAGGCCTAGGCCAATCAGTTTTCTTTCTTTTCCAGGCTGTTCTTCCCATGGTACCTTCACCCTTCACCCCCCCCCCCATTTCAGTTCCTTTTGATGAATTGTCTTCTGTTAGAATTTAAGCTACTTGAGGTAGAGATTGTCTTTGCGCTCATTTTTTGTATTCCCAAAGTTTAGCACAGTGCCTGGCACTGTAGTCAGCTAGGTGTCATAATATATAGGGCACTGAACATGGAGTCAGGAAGACTTGAGTACAAATCCAGCCTCAGAACCTTCCTAGCTATGTCACCTTGGGCAAGTCACTTGCCTTCTGTTTGCCACTGGAGAAGGAAATGGCAAACCATTCCAGTATATTTGACAAAAGCACAAAATGTTGGAAGTGACTCAACAACAAAAACAGCAACTGATACATAAGTGCCCAATAAATGCTTGTTGACTATTGACAGACAACTGATTGACTTTAGATAAGAAAGATTATTTTGGAGAAGCAAATAGGTGGCACAGTGGATAAAGTACCAGCCCTGGAATCAGGAGGACTTGAGTTCAAATCCAACCTTAGACACTTGCCAGCTGTGTGACTGAAGAAGTCACTTAATCCCAGTTGCCTCCAAAAAAAATTTATTTTGGCATCTGAATAGAAGATGGACTGGCAGAGGGAGACATCAGTTATAAGAAGTCTATTCTAATAGCCTTATATTTAGACTATATGTAATATAGTCTAAATATAAGGCTATTAAAATCATAAAGGTATAAGGTAATGAAGGCCTGAACTAGAAAAGTTGCCAGTTGCATGGAAATGGAATAGCTATGAAAGATACTATAGTGATAGACTTCTGGTCAGTTGTTTTCAGCTAGCTGTGGGATAGCAACAGCCCAAGTAGTACCTTAGAGCCATTCAAAGCAAGCAACACTGTGCTTTCAATTTAGACTTCAGAGGACATTACAGTTTTTTAAAAATTATGTTCAAAACAAATAAATCCTCTCAGAAGGCTACTGTACTTGTGGAATAACTGTGTTTGCTTTTCATTTCCTTATTTTTTTTTAATATAAACATGTAATTCAGCTTTAAGTTGATTGCTGATTGATTCTTCTCTCTAAGAATATTTTTGAGTCCTTAGTTCTAAAATACATTTTCAGGTATTCACAAATGGCTTCCTGTGGAGAGATGCCACAAAATGCATATTTTCCATTTTGTGTTCCCTAAGCTTTAAGGATGAATAAGACAGCTCTTTTTTATTGTGAATTTATTTTTAGTTTTCAACATTCACTTTGACAAGATTTTGAGTTCCAGATGCTACATCACACTCTAGTCTCTCTAGCTCAATGTTTTCAGTCATCACTTTTCTTCAGCTAAAGACTTTAGAAAGACAAGCTGCTTCCAGAAGTATACAGTTGAAGGGCTATGGGAAGACTTTATTCAGGGTAGGGGAATGCAGGTCAGATTCTTTCTTCCCAACATAATTTGACTGTGATGTCTCTGGTACCTCCAGACTGATTATTAACATCCCTCTGGTGTTCACTAAGTGGTTCAAGGCCTTTCTGGGGAGAGGTTTATGTGTATGCCATGTTTGCTCACTTGCCTTTGGGCAGTACTGTCTCTAGGATCCCAAGATCTGCTTAGGCACCATTACAATTTAATCACCCCAATTTGGACGTTGCATTCTTTTCATAGTTAGACAGAATGGATTTATAAATCCAACTGTAGCAAATGCAATTATAAGTCTGAAACTCAATGCTCAGAGCATCTTGTGTTTACCAAAATGAAAAATTCTGGACTTTGATGTGTTCTGTTTCCAAGCTATTGTGGCCAGAAAATTAGTGGAAGCTCTTTTCTTTTTAAAGACCTTTGTTTGAACTGAAAACACTATTGTGTACAAAAGTAGCTGCAACAGGGACTGCCAGTACCTGAGGACTAAGAGATAAGTCAGATAATATCCTTGCATGGCATGAAAATTGTTAATTGCCATGGAAATTGAGATCATTCTCTGAGTTATAAGCCCCCAGTTATAAAGTTTATGCTCTTTCTACTCTTGACCCAATAAGAAAAAGGCTTTGAAATTAATGTTTATGGTCTGGATCTACCAGACTCTACCTGGAGTAAATTTGGGAATCATTTCTGTGAAAAACAATGGTTTCAGCTGAAGACTGTGTTTCATCTTCCTAGGAGATATGAAGCAATCTTATAGCGGAAAATAAGCATGGACATTTAGGCCACTAATCTCAAAAATCCCAGCCTACTCTGCCCTTCTAAGGTGAGGGGAAAGGATCAGTGTCCTCACTCATAGAAAGAAACAAAGTCGTGCTGTGCCCCATGAAGGAATCAGACACAACTTTCCCTTTCAAGACAAGAGAGCCAAAGAGTGCACACATAGAGGGCAGCAGTTTCAGATAGAGTACAACCAATATATGATTTGCAATCCAACATTGTAGTTAAGTATGTGTTGGCACACACTGGCCAGAATCCTGATAAATGGAAGTGGAAGTCTTCCATGGGCCAGATATGAGTAGGAGGCGCTGCTATTGTCTGACTTTTTTTTGGAAGCAAGAAGAGTCATTGAATTCTACTTTTTTATTTCAATGGTTTCCATAAAAGTATCATAAGATCGCATAGCACAGTCCCCATGGTTCCATTCCCAAAATAAAAATGCCAAGTAATAATAATTGCTGACATTTAAATTTTCTTTTCATTCTTTCATTGGAGTCCCAGAGCAATCCAGTGAGGTTGATACTTACACAATGGTAGAAGTGCTAAATAATGGAAGCAGTGTAGAATAATGGTGAAAGGGGCTGGACCCAGAGTCTAGAGGATCTGTATTCAAACCTTTCCTCTGACACTTACTGGCTGTGGTGGCAGTGGTCAAATCACAACCTGTCTTCTCATCTATAAAACTGGGCAGGTAGATTGTTCAGTGGATAGAGTGCTGAGATTGTAACCAGACCTGAATTCAAATCTTACCTTGGGCAAGTCATGTAATCGCTCTTTACCTCAGTTTCCTCATCTGTAAAATGGAGATAATAAGAGCACCTGCCTCACAAGTCTGTTGTGAGGGTAAAATCAGATAATAATTGTAACACATTTAGCACAATGCCTCACACATAGTAAGATCTATAGAAATGTTAGCTGTTATTATTGGGTTTTTAAAATTTTTATTAGATAATGGGCAGCTAGATGATGCAGTGGACAGAACACTGGGCTTAGAATCAGGAAGACTCATCTTCCTTAATTGATGTCTGGCCTCAGACACTGTGTGACTGACTTAACCCTGGGCAAGTCACTTAACTCTGTTTGCCTCTGGTTCTTCATCTGTAAAATGAGCGGGGTAAGGAAATGGCAAATCATTCTAGTATTTGCCAAGAAATCCCCAAATGGGGTCATGATAAGTCAAACACAAATGAAACAACTGAATGACAAATTATCAATAGCTGTTGTTAAAATTGGAAAAATCAATAATAAAATGAAAATATAAAATATTTTAAGGTCATATATTTTGTAGAGAGAAACTGCTGTATGCTAGACCATGATCCCACCAAGATCTTGGTTCCAGTCCCGTCTCTGATACAGACTGATTACACCACTGTGGGTAAGTCACTTAACCTCCCAGTGCTGTGTGTGACACTCTGAAACCATAAATTGTAGAGAAAGGGAGAACCTGCATTGTTAGAGGGAATTCTCTATGCCATACTTAGCAATAGGTAGGGGCTAAAATTAAAACAGGCTGAACTTCTTCAGGCTGCCGACAGATTTTGAGTGGCTCACTCTCCAAGTAAAGGTATTGTTTGGTTGTTGTCCTTCATTTTCAAAGACGACCAAAATGACATCACTATGCTAGAGTCAAATTCAGCGTGTCCAGCTGTGGCTGATCAGACCAACATGAGCTTGGAATGCTCTATGACAGGTAAAGCACAAATAGTCTGTGTGAACATTTGGGGTGAATATTCTAAATTTACACACCCTGCGTTTTCTTTGAGCTGTTTCAATTCTGCATAGAGCACAGTGCTTTCTCTGATGTGGGCATGCCACGTTGAGTGGACCTGTGCCAGTGTCTCCCATGTCACACAATCAATTTCAAAGTTCTTGAGAGAGACCTTGAGTGTCCTTGTATCACTTCTTCTGACCATCATGTCAGTGCTTGCCCTGTGTGAGTTCTCCATAGAATAGTATTTTTGGCAAGCATACGTTTTGCATTCAAACAGTGTGACCAGCTCATCAGAGTTACACTCTCTGAAGCAACGATTGAATACTTAGCTTTTTAGCTTGAGTGTCTGGTACCTTATCCTGCCAGGTGATCTGCAGAATCTTCCTAAGACAATACAAATGGAAGTGATTCAGTTTTCTCAATCAGGTGTAGGGTGTGTTCAGGGAGGACTACTACCTTTGGTGTGATGGCTACCGAGCCCTTTTCAGGGGTGCTTTCTACCTTCGGTGTCCACCTGTTCTACCCAATTCTCTCCTGTGACTCCAAGAAGCTGTAGCATGTGCAGTGGCTACATTCCAGTAAACCATTTTGGCAGACGGGCTACACTTTGAGGGTAACCAAGGGATCTCAGACCCATTGGTGAGTTAGGGGAGTGTCTATACCAAGCATGTGAAGACTTTGTCTGGTGGAAGTAAAGGTATAATTAATGATTAAACTATTTTGCAGATAAACCATATACTCAAAAAGGGAAATTTCAATTAAAATTGCACTCACTGCACTCACTTTGTCCCCATTCAACAGCAATAATGACCAAAAAACACAGCAAAAAGATGTGACTCTTACTCTTCTCAAACTAGAGACAGATAGCCTATGGTTGGTTGCTACAGATCACGTGACAAACAGGAGAGTGTGTACAGAGGCAATGCACCCTCTGAATTACATGACCAGCATGATAGTGACTAGGGAATATGGGTTAAGCAGAGCAAAGACAAAGTCCTTCATCACATCTTTACTTTCCTTTACATCCTCTACATTTTTCACAGGCTGCCCAAAATCCTTTGGCAGGATGCAAGCTCCTGCAGGCCATATGTTGTACAGGCCTGCCTTTTACAAATGACATCATATGGCCAGCCCCTATCCTTATTCAGTAAATCATGTGGTCAATTCAATTAAGGGATAGTTGAGCTGTATTCAGAAAGGAATAGTAGGTACTCCTGGCCCTAAAGCAGCCCAGCTTCATCATGGTGACTAGTAGGATGACAAGATTTGAGGAGAAAGGGAAATTCATTCTATGACTCAAGGAATGGGTCAATGGTACATATCAAATACATGTGATACACTGTCATAGAAACTGTGCCCCAAGATGGTAGCGTAGAATCAGGAAAGCACTGCAGCTCACACACAGCCACCTCAAATATCCATAAAATATGACTCTAAACAAATCTTAGGGCTCCAAAACTCAGAAAAATACACCTCCCTCTTGGCAGGAAGGGCTTAGCAGGAAGGGCTCATCACAGAGCTTGGAGCTGAAACCAGCCCAGCCTGAAACCATGGCTTGGCCCAGGGCAAGCAGGATGAGCTGCAGCTGGAGCCTTCAGGAGAGTGGATCAGAATTATCAAGCCAGAAGAAATAAGGACTAAGTGAAAAGTCAGTGGAACTCAACTAAATTTGGGGGAGAAAAGCAGTCCTGCCAAACTGCCTCCAGGGCAAGGAAGCAGCAGAAGTGGCAGCCCTACAGCCGCCTCCACATAGCTGCTTCAGAGCTCCTGGCCTGCAGACTGCAGGGGGGCCAAGCAATCATTCACAGGCTAAGTACTCCTGTGTTTAGCAGCCTAAATCTGGGTCATGGTCTTGGGTGGTGGTCTTGGGGTGTGTTTTCAGTGAGCCAAAGCTGGTGGGGGCTTCACCAGCCTCCTAATAGCTCTGGCAGCTGCAAAACCCCAGAAATTTGGGACAGAGCTTTCCCCTCTGGGAGCAGAGTTCCACAGAGCTAAAAAGACAAGTAATTCACTGGCAACATGAGCAGGAAAAGGAAGCAAAGTAAGAACAGCAACTGAACTCTAGAATCCTTTTTTTGGGGACAAAAAGGATCAAAGCATGGAACGGGAGGAAGACAACACAGTCAGAACTCCCACACCAAAAGCTTCCAAGAAACATGAAGACTGTCTACAAGCCATAGATCAGCTTAAGAAGGATTTTGAAAACCAAATAAGAGAAGTGGAGGAAAAATTGGGAAGAGAAATGAGAATGATGGAAGAAAATCATGAAAAGAGAGTCAACAACCTGAATGAAGATAATAACACCTTAAAAAATAGATTAACTCAAATGACAAAAGAGCCAATGAGGAGAAGAATGTCTTAAAAAGTTGAATTTTCCAGATAGAAAAAGAATCTCAAAAGCTTTCTGAAGAGAATAATTCCTTCCGAATTAGAGTAGAGCAAATGGAAGTAAATGACTTTATGAGAAACCAAGATACTGAGACGCAAGATGGCAGCAGCCACGAACTCAGGCTGTAGTCTTCCATTGTTGACTGCCCAACTTGGGCAGGTAAACCCCAACCTGGTTTACATGTGTATGTAGTCAAAGGAGACAAGTTAATTGAGAAACTGATCACTGATGAAAAGAAGTATTACCTGTTTGGGAGAAACCCAGATCTATGTTATTTTACCATCGATGACCAATCTTGCTCTCGAGTCCATGCTGCCTTGGTCAACCACAAGCACCTGAAGAAAGTTTTCCTAATAGATCTCAATAGGACACACGACACATTCTTGGGTCACATTCAACTGGAGCCTCACAAGCCACAGCAGATCCCCATTGACTCCACAGTCTCATTTGGTGCATTTACCTGGGCGTATACTCTCTGTGAGAAGCCTCAGACATTGCCATCAGCAGTGAAAGATGAGAAAATGGGTAGAGAGGATGATGAACTCAAAGGCCTGCTGGGCCTCCCAGAAGAGGAGACTGAGCTTGATAAAGTAACAAAGTTCAACACAGCCCATAACAAAAGGATTTCTGCTCTCACCATTGAGGAAGGGAATTTGGACATACAGAGACCAAAGTGGAAATGGAAGAACTCTAGGGTAACATTCAGTGAAGATGATGAGATCATCAATCCAGAGGATATGGATTCTTCTATTGGCAGATTCAGAAACATGGTACAGAGTGCAGTGGTCCCAGTTAAGAAGAAACATGTCAAGGGCCCTGGCTCGCTTAGTTTGGAAGAGTCAGTGAGCAGGCACATGCAGAATTTTCCATTCAGTGGAGGATTGTATGGGGGTCTGCCCCTACCCACAGTGAGGTGGGCTCTGAGTCACATGGCATCCATGGGACTCCACTCGTTGGTGCCTTGCCTATGCCCTTGCTCCTGAGGTAGACTTAATCCCCGTTGTGCCATCAGCAGTGAATATGAACGCTGCACCAAACCCTGCAGTCTACAATCCTGAAACTGTAAAACGAGCCCAAGAAGAAGAAATATGGAAAGGAGGCTTGGCCTGGCAAGAAGCCCACACCCTCCTTATTGATTTGATATTTTTGGTCCTGGGGTGTGGTGGGAATTGGGTGGAAGGGTGGTTTGGGGGGCTAATGAACTGAGGGGGGAAAAAAACTTTACATGTGTGCAGTATCGTCTTTCAGAATGTTTCTTGGTGTCCTAACCATATAATTTTAAGACTGGGGCTGGGGTTGAAATATCCTGTTAAATATCTGTTTTCAGAATGCTTTCTATGTATAGAAATTTATTTCATGCATCCCTTGAGCTAAACTGCCCATCCACCTTTTCTCCAGGCCCTTTGACCTCCCTTTTAGGATCACTTTTTTACTTGAAGTTATATATA
>CM053601.1:90649545-90673956 GCA_028646575.1 Pseudocheirus occidentalis
GGGATAACTGTTACAACTTTACTTTCATTTACTCTCATTGAATTTGGCTTAGGGAAGGAATGACATAAACTCTAAACAGGGTATCATGCCACACAGGAGAGTAGAGGGGATGGGGATGAGAGGTGGAATGATGGAGCGGAGGGCAGGGTCTAGGGGAGAATTGCTGGCAGCACACACTTCAGTAAAGAGACAGGGACAGGGTAGAGAATAGAACAAGGTGGGGATAGGAAGGAGGGCCATATAATCAACCTTTTACAATATGTCCTCTGTGGCGATGTTCTGTGTAATTACACATGTATAGCCTGTATTGAATTGCTTGTCCTTCCAGTGTGGGTGGGTGACAAGGGAAGAACTGAGGGAATCTAGAATTTAAAGTTCTACAATAAAATGTTAAGAAAAAATGTATATATGTATATATAATTATACACATATATTATACATATATATGTATGATACATATTTAATATATATAATTATTTTATATATATATATATATAATCACTAACTACATGCAAATGGGAATTAAGGTATACAGGGACTGGGGTAGGGAGACCCTCCTTGCCCTGCCAGAAAGTAAGACGGGTGTTAGGGGAGGTCATAGAAGAGAGCATATTGGGGGAGGGGCTTGACAGTTGGGATCGTGGTTTTGGGGATGGGGGTGGGGGAAAGGTGGGGAGAAAATTCTGTAACTCAAAATCTGGTGGAAGTGAATGATGTAAACAAGAAAATAAATTAATTAATTAATATTTAAAAAAAAGAATTAGATGAATTCATTGATGGCTAATTCATAATGGATTATGAAGATTATTGAGTTAATTTCATCTGTGTCCTTAACCTTTGGATTCAACAATAAAAAAGATCTATCCATAATGTGTCTCTTGGTGACTTTCTTGGAGACAGACTTCTGGGTTTGTGGGACCATGAGCTGAGTCTGACTTAATTTGGAATTTTTTATGTACTTATGTTTTAAAGACTTCCAGGGATGATTATACAACTTTCTTGAGTACCCCTCTAATTTATCAGTACATCCTTTCTTACATCCAACTTAAATCCTTAATGTTGCAGCATAAACCTGTTATCTCTATTTTATGGAGATGGAAAACATCTGGTCATCATCTTTTTGTATAATCATTCATATTCTGAAAGACTATTATTAGGTCACCCCTCATTCTTTCCTTTGCCTTTGCTGAATTTTTCCCTCTGAGTTCAGTACTTAGTATTTCTTTTAACTCCTCATTGGTAATCTGGCCCAGTTCTGACTTTTCACAGCATCCTTCTGGTGTTTGTCTGTTACTCTGTATGTCACCGGCCAATTGGAAGGAAATTCCACCAACAGCATTGCAATAAGGAAGTTATTTCCTTGCGAAAAATGAGAAACTTCTGGAGACATAAATCTGCAACAAAAGACTTTAAAGACTTCTGTGTATTTCACTTTCATCTAAAGTGTACTTATCTGCAGCCATTTATAACTTAATAGCTATCAAAGCTGGCCTTAAATGAATCTTTTGAAGTCTGCAAAACCCAAAACAATCTCTATTATTTAACAAATGACAAAACAGACTTGAAAAGCTATTGCATCTGTTTTACAAATGTCTTTTTTCTAGACACCAACTTGCTAACCATAGGAAGAAGTTATTTTGAGACAAAGCTCTCGCTGATTAAACCTTTTTTTTTACATTTTAAAGTTTAACATTTTTAAGGTGGGGCATTTTAACAGTACTTCAAATAAAATGATAATAGCTATCATTTACATCTATAGCACTTTAAGGTTTCCAAAGTATTTTACATGTGTGATGTCATTTTTTCCCTTATAACCTTATGAGGTAGATGTTATCACCACCATTTTACAGATGACAAACCGAGGCAGATGAACAGAAAATGACTGACCCAGAGTCACACAATTAGTAACTGAGATTTCATTTGAACTCAGATCTTCTTAATTCCAGGGTACTAGAAAATGTAGATAATTTTTCTTCCCCATGAGATATTGAGCTTACAGAAAATTCTGCTTATTAAAAAACATAAAAGGTACCAAAGAAAAAAGGAAGATAGAGAGCAATATTAGATATGGAAAAGCACTGTCATCTGCCTCATTCTTTGCTTTTCTGTCTGACTTAACTATTTCTATCCAATGGCACTAACATTCACAAAGTTTTCCCCAAAATTCAAAACCTTGGAAGTTAGCATCCCCTCTTCTCTCTCTTAGGGCAGCAAAGTGGATAGATTTCCTGGACCTGGAATCAGGAAGACTCAAGTTCAAATCTAGCCACAGACACTTACTAGTTGTATGACCCTGGGCAAATTACTAAATCCTATTTGCCTCAGTTTCCTCACCTGTAAAATGAGGTAGAAAAGGAAATGGCAAATCACTCCAGTACCTTTGCAAAGAGAACCCCCAATGAGGTCATGAAGAATCAGACACAACTAAACAACTTCTCTCTCTCATCTCCCACATTCAATCAGTTGCCAAATTCTGTCTATTCTACCAGTATCCTTTCCATTCATTTTCCCTTATGTATTCCCACTGCCACCAGCCTAGTACAGTTTTTTGGCCTTTCCCACTTTAAACTTTAAAATGCTTTTTTTAAAGTTTAATTAGTAAGAGTTCTGCCTCAAAATTTCTTTCTATGATCAGCAAGTTGATGTCTATAAAGACATTTGCAAAACAGATACCACAATTTTTCGGGTCTGTTTTGTCATTTGTTAAACCTAGCCTCTCATTACCATGCCCAACCCCTCCAGATGTGGATGACTTGCACTACTCCTTCATTGGTCTGCCTTTAGGGCCTCCCTAACCAAACTTGCTCATCATTACCAGATTAATTCTCCCTTCACTCTGGACATACATTGAGGAAAGTACTTTGTCTAAAAGATGGCTTGATCTGAATGCCTAATATGGCATTCCTCACAGTAGTAGCTTAGTAAATGTTTGTTGAATGAAGGCACAGATTGATTGGGTCACTCCTCTGCTCCAAATCCTTCAGTGGCTCCTTCCTTACAAAATACTGTTTAAATTATTTAGCCAGGTATTAAAGGCCATCTACAATCTGATACAACCTAACTTTCTAGCCTTATTCTCTACTTACCTCCTGAGGCAGCTAGATGGTACAGTGGATAGAGCTAGAGGATGGACCTGCAGTGAGGAAAGATCTGAATTGAAGTCTCACCTCAGACATACTAGCTATTTGACCCTGAGCAAGTCATTTAACCTTAATGTGCCTCAGTTTCTTCAACTATCAAATGGGGATAAAAATAGTTCCTACCTCTCAGTGAGGATCAAATGAGATATTTGTAGAGCACTTAGCACAGTGCCTGCTACTTCATAGGTGCTCAATAAATGTTCATTTCCTCCTCTCCATGCCTAGTTCCCATAACTCCCTTCAATGTATTCTGTACTTCCGCCAAACTGACCTGCACTTTCCCTTGTATGTACTCTGTTCTTTCCTATTTCTGGGTCTCCTTCCATTCCATATCCAGCAAATTCATATCCTGTCTTTCAGGTCAAGGTCTAGAGAGACAACACCTAAGGTGAAAATGGAGTATAGTCAAAATAACCTTGTCTCCACAGCAGGTCTCCAAAGTGAATAGCCTCTGTCATGTTCAACCAATGTAGGGAAGAGAAGCCAACCTTCAGGATAACAATTGCCTCAGAACCTGGAGGGGCTAGGTTGAGACCCAAAGGAAGCCTAGGTTGAGGCTGGCCCAGGGGTCATCCATCAAAATTTCACTTGCCCCATCCACTATCTCTCTTCCTGGTGTACCTTCTTTCCATCTAGTTTAACCAACTCATTTTACAGGTGAAGAAACTGATCTGCAGAGAGGTAATTTTACTTGCACAAGGATACACATATCATAAGAGTCACCCCCCAATAGGGTCATTTGACTTTGAATAGCATTTTTCCCCACTGAATAGCACCACACTACATATTCCCATCTTCTATTTCATGTTCACTTCTATTTCACATTCAATAAGTTGAATATATATTTATCTTTTTCCTGAGTATAGATCCCTGGATTTAGGTAAGTTAAATGCATGTATGATATGACTTCATTGTACTAGGAAAGGCTTCTTCCTTTCTTCTACTTATAGGAATTTTAACTAGCCATTAAAGCCCTGGTCAAATGCCACCTATCCTAGGAAGCTTTCTTTCATTTCCCCCGCCCCCATCAATGGTTATATTCATTCCTCTTGCCAAGACAACAGATTACATTGTTTGCACATTATTACATTGCACAGATTACATTGTTTGCAACTTTCTGAAACATTTTTCACATATCATTATATATTACAGTTATTTGTATTTCTCTCATATCTCGTATTAGACTATAAGCTACTTGAAGACAGGGCACCCCAACTTATCATGTTGTATATAACCTTTATATCTCCCACAGGACCTAGCAGATTGTTCTACTCATGGTAGACACTTAATAAATGTTGACTGAGTTAATGTCCCTAGGTGAGGCAAAATTGCTATTTTACCTAAATGGAGAGGCATATAGTATAATAGATAGATGACTGACCTCAAAGTCAGGAAAATGTGGGTTCAAATCTGCCCCTTACCCACATACTATATGATCATAAACAAGCAGTTTGTCAGTTGTTGTTAGTCGTATCTGAGACTCTTTGTGAACCCATAAGGAACTGAGGCTAAGTGTTAAGTGACTTGAGGAGGGTTGCATAGTAGTAAGTGTCTGAAGCCAGATCTAAACTCAGATATTTATGACTTCAGGCCATTGTGCCATCCATCTAGCTGCCCTTAATTTTTCAGTACCCCTAGGCAATTCTCTAAAACTGTGTAGATGCAGATGGGTTTCAGATCCTATCTGGAGAGGAGGGAAGTTCCACACTGAAAGTTTCTCAGGCTGATGAAATGTTACAGATAGAAACAAAATATGGTTGATCAAAGAAGAATCTGTTTTTTATGAATAGCAGATGATCTGGATGCTGAGATATCCAGATCCAGGCAATCAATAATGTCTCTAAAGTTGTAAACTGCTAGATAACCCATCCAATCTCTTTATGAGTACAGCAGTCAGTCACACTATGCCCACCTTGGTCCTTTCCTCATTTCTCTTTGCTTAAAGTAGATTCTGGGTGGGACCATGTTCCCAAATCACAAGAAAGAGCTACCAGACTTTGAATACCAGCAGCCCAAGTAGCTGGCACCTACCCTCCAAAAACCCTCTTTGGAACTTTTCCCCAGGGCCAGCTTTGTGCAGGAAAACCCAAAACACAGCACCATAGATTTAGTGTTAGGAATCCAACACCACTAGTCTTCCTCCCATTTTATAGAAAGTATATACTGATGCAGAGAGATGAGAAGTGACCTGACCAGGATCACTCAGCTAATAAGTGTCTGAGACAGGATTTGAATCCTGATCTTCCTGAATCCAAGTCTGGTACCCCATCTTCTCTGCCCTGTTACCTCTCAAGTCCCTGATAAGTGTGGTCTGAAATTATGGGGTTTTTTAATGTCCTTGTTCAGCTCGCTTCCCTAAATCACACTGTCTGTGCTCATGCTTAAGCTACCATGCTCATGCTTAAGCCCACACAAAAAAGGACAGGTAACATGAGGAGAAGTTTCAGTAGAAATGGACTGACACGTGTGTCTTCTTCCTGTTTCTTTCCTTAAAACCTGAAGGGAAATAGCCATTGACTACACTAGAATGAAGGAGATGGTATATGAAGGGCATGTGAGGTCATTTACATTACATTTAACTCACATGCACAGAGTTATTAGAATTATAATATGCCCCTGATGGCAGGAACTGGTTTTTCCCCCTTTCTTTGTATCTCTAACAGTATTCAATGTTTGACTGACTGACTGACTAGAACAGTTTTTCAGGGAAATGAAGGGTCAGAGATCAGTGCTTTATTGCATTCCAACTTGATATGTAGCCATTTCATACAGAATCTGGGTTTGCCATTGCCTTGATATGAAGGAAGAAAGTGTGGTATGGGCATAGGTATCTGTGAAGAAAGAAGCTAAGAACACAAGGCTAAGCCCAGGAGGCAAACATCTTGAAGATGAGAGATGATATAGACTGGAGCAGACTAATAGAAGCCCTTTAAAGCTCATGTGCAACTTTGTAATAGATACAAAGACAGAGAACCAATGCCCATGTTTTTAAGGAGAGTCCCTCCACCACCACCCCCAACAAAGATGATCTTGGGAGCAACCTCAAAAAAGGATGTAAAGGAAATTTGTAAATCTTTAGTGATAGGTCTTTAGTCTTTCCCTTTTCTTTTTTTCAGAAGGCAGACAATAAGCATCAAATCCATGATACCTCACCATCACTTTTACTTTAACAGTGGTTTTCAACCTTCCTAATGCCACAACCCTTTAATACAGTTCCTCATGTTGTGGTGACCCCAACCATAAAATTATTTTCATTGCTACTTCATAACTGTAGTTTTGCTACTGTTATGAACCACAATGTAAATATCTGAAATGCAGGATGTGTTTTCATTGTTACAAATGGAACATAAGCCACAGGGTGAGAACCGCTGCAAGTCTAACACTTAGGTTATTCAGGGGCACCCCTGATACCTACTAGCTATGTGATTTAATGTCTCTGAGTCTTAGTTTCTTCATATGTAAAACTGGGGAGGCAGATTTGTCCTCAATGGTCTCTAAATTCCCTTCCTGCTCTAAATTTATAATGCTATAAAAGATTTGTCTGTGGTGCTAGGGGCAGCAAGGTGGCACAGTGGATAGAGTCCAATACCTACTGTGTGACCCTGGGCAACTCACTTAACCCTGTTTGCCTCAGTTTCCAAATCCATAAAATGAGCTGGAGAAGGAAATAACAAATCACTCCAGTATCTTTGCCAAGAAAACCCGAAATGGGGTCATGAAGAGACAGATATAGCTGAAAGAACTAAACAACAAACCAGACAGATCGCTTTCCTCCCAACTTTTCCTCCCTTCTCTGTATGCATACACATATGCAGAATGGGAAAAAATGATTAAATTTTTTCATGGTATCTGGGCTATATGCAAGGATCTTGACCTAATGGGATCCTGAAACTATCATGGTTTGCCTAAAAATTCAAAAGTGCTTAGGTGGGACACTGGATAGATCATCAGGCCTGGAGTCAGGAAGATCTGAGTTAAAAGTCACTTCAAATACTTTCTAGCTGCATGACCCTGGGCAAGTCAGTAAACCCTATTTGCCTCAGTTCCTCTTCTGTAAAATGGGGAGAAATTGGAGAAAGAAACGGCAAGCCATTCTAGTATCTTTGCCAAGGAAACCCTATGGACAAAGTCCACAAGGTCAAATAGAGCCAGACACAGCTGAACAATAACTATATAACAATAGTTAACATTTATATAACACTTTGATATTTGCAAAGGACTTTGCATATTCAATTCAACAAAGATTTGATGTGGTTACAGCCCTGCTTGAAATACTTCCAGTTTATATCCCTTATTTCATCTTAAGTCCTGTATTGTCTTTGATTATCCAGATATGTCAATGAGCAAAACAGAATGTTTAGTGCTAATGAATTATGCCTAACCACAAAAGGAATTCATGCTCAGATTATATTTATTTGAATGCACTAAAGAAGATCAATCAACAAGCATTTATTAAGATTTGCTATGTTCCCAGCATTTTTAAAGTGATGAATCTGTGAATTTTTCTGTTTGGGGATGTTCTTGTGTGGGAACTCCCTCAACTGATTAATGCATATTAGAGTGGTTTGCCACTTCCTTCTCTAGCTCATTTTATAGATGAGGAAACTGAGGCAAATAAAGTTAAGTGACTTGCCCAGGGTCACACAGCTAGGCCATATCTGAGATCAGATTTGAACTCAAGTTCTTCTGACTCCAGGTCCAGCACTCTACTGTGCTACCTAACTGCCCATTTATGGAAGAGTAGCTTCCTATTTTTCAGTCTGATACCACTGACCTAGGAGAAAAGATCAAGGGAATTGTTTAAAGTTATTGTTTAAAGATGTTAAGTGACTTGGCCAGGATCATGCAACTAGTAAGTATTGGGATAGGATTTAAACCCAGGTCTTTCTTTTGCTACGCTCAATACTCCTGCCATTGAACCATGCTAATGCTTTTGTCAGGCATAAATTAACAGTTTAAATTATTAAGCTGTTACTTGCCATTTGCATATATTGTCAATCTTGGAAAGCATTACTCTCCCAACTTTATTGTGTTATATAATTTATGGAATTTAAAGCTAAAAGGGACCTTAGAAAATGAGTCCAAACTTCTCATCTTACAGACAAGGAAACCATAACTTAGAGAGAAGTCAAGTGATTTGCCTTTGATTATACGAGAAAGTATGAGAGGCAAGATTCTCATTCATGACTGCAAATTCAAAGCTTTTTTTGTCTCTTAATTTCTTGTGTCTCTTCCTTTGACACTACCAGAACAATGCTACATTGTCATAATCAAGCTAAACATTTACAAAATTATTAGTGTAAAATATTTAAATCAATTGTTTTATTCAGTGGGACAAAGTTATGGGAAGATTAGAAAAACACTGGACATAGTATGTTTGTTGCCCTCCTTTATTTCTTGGATTAAAGTTGCAACTTTTGTGAAGGGACTTTCTGAGTCTGAAGCTTAGCATGTGGGTATGGAAGGAAAGTTCAGTGAAAGGAGGGGAAGATGCCATGGGCTTGGGAGCAAACTTTCTGTAAGTTATTTTTTTCTAATATGTACACTGAACAACAATAACATTTTAAATTTCTAGAATTCATAGAGACCTTAAAATAATTTAATTCTGTATCTTCATTATACAGATGAAAATTTTGAAGCCTGGAAAGGGCAAGAGACTTGCCCACAGGGGCCATATCTGGAATTCAACCTAAGATTCCTGACTCCTTATCAGATCCTAGACCAGTAATTTTTTTCTGCTCCAGAACAAGCACCACAAAATGCACTGGTAAAAAGCATGGATTTAGTTGAGGTGGAGGGGAGAAACTAGAATATCACTCTATTGTAGAGATAGATCTTAGGTGAAGCTACTGCTAAAGAGGCCATTAATGATAAGAAGAGTGAGGGATAAGGGTAGCCCCCAGATCATTATCTAGTAGCTTCCTGGTCGAACCAATTATTAATTCTAAATAGCTACTAAACTCTGTTGTCCCTATATTCTTGTGTCCCTGAAAGTGCTGTTAGTGCCCTTTAAATTTGGTACCTTGGGACAAACCACTTATTCCCTTGTCCTTGTTATTTCTCTTCTCCATATCCTGTATTCTTTCCCTTGTGCCACATTTCCTCTCAAATAAACTAGTAAGGAAGCATAAATATTTCAAGGACAGTTAAGAGAACTTCCACAAAGGAGACTAAGCAATATTCCTTTCAGTCACGTTCCTATTCTTCCAAGTTGAATTTCTGGGCAAAGGAGGTCATTGCAACTCCATTCCCACCTGATTCTAAAAATAAATAAAGTCCAGGTTGTCCTCAATTATCCCATCATCCTCAATTATCCCATCATCCTAATATCTCTACTGTCCACTCTTTCTTGTACACAGCACAAACTACTAGAGCTTTCCCAAATCTGCTCTGTAAGCAGAAAGTAATTGGGTCACATCTGCCTATGGTTTGCAGCTCCTATTTAAGTCTTCAGGCACCAGTCACAAACATCAGAGGATGGCAGTACAGGTGTTTCTATAATTATGCTACTCTGAGAAATGTCAGTGCTCATGGTCTCTGGATTCATATTCCAACCTTTTCTTTCTCTACTTGGTATCCTGCCCTTGGGAAAAACTCTCTGGTTCAAGGCCTTGCCATCTTCCTTATGCTTTGTTTATTTGGGTATGGGCAACTAACTTTACAACCAATCTATTAGTTTATTCTAAGGAACAATGAAATTCCTTTGTAATGGCCTAGGGTGACCTCAGCAAAACAAAGAGTTAATAATACTTAGCATTACATTGGAAAACCAAAAGAAGCAATAATGATATGGCATTGATTATGAAGCATGACTTGTTTGTGACCTCTTTTCTTTGTTTATAATATGTTCTCCAGATCCGTGTGTCTTTTCAACACAAAAATTCAAATCTTGAGGTAAGAGATTGCCATAGAATAGTCAGAATAGACTATTCCTGCACTTTGATTGGAGGGTCACTTGCCCCAAAGTATGCCTTCAATGGTGATTTCTACCATGGTCCTTAAAATTCCCACCCTACCTCTTTCTCACTAATTGGCTGGATAACAAAGGCAGGAGCATTGTCAATAGTGGCCCTGGGTTAATCTTGCTTTATATCTGTCTTGGAAGTCTATGTCTAATAATTAGGTTCTTTTAGTATTCTAGTAATTTGTTTCCACAGAACAGTTTTAACTAGCAATTTTTCCTGTAGGACAGGTGGACACAAATGAGTTTCTCAAGTAAAATTTTTTTAAAGAAAAGTTTAATTGTGGAGGGAGAAGGAAAAGAACAGGGCTGGTCCAGAGAGGAAGTTACTTGGAAAAGGGAGGGAGAACATGTGATAGCTTCCCCTTTTAAACTAATTATTCCTCTTAAATAGGTGCTAAGTTTAGTTGTTTCTAGCTGAGATCTATAAAGCCCTCTAAATTTTAGTTCTCTAGTATAAAGTCCTATTGCACTATCCTGGTTACAAGTTCTGGGACAAAGCACAACACAGGCCTGTTGTTCAGTCATTTTTTCAGTCACGTCTGACTCTTTGTGACACCATTTGGTGTTTCCTTGGCAAAGATACTGGGTCACACAGTTCCTAAGTGTCTGAGGCTGTATTTGAACACAGGTCTTTCCGCCTCTAGAGCTGATGTTCCATTCACTGGGCTGACAGGCTTTAAGCAAAATTCTGACTGCAATAGAGCTATATTGAGTTTCCTGGGTTAAATATTTGTTCAAATAATTTGTTCAAGTGTACTTTTTTTTCAAAACTAATAGATTTCTAAATTAAGCAGAAGATTAATAGAGTCCCAGATGAAACCTCCCCAAGAAAGGGAAGAAGATAGACTTTCTCAGACTACCCTTTTTCCTTTTCCTCTTTCCCCTTTTTGTCACTGACACTCAGAGGTGCCTCATTGGACTAGACAATCTGTTTTTCTTAGGAAAGAACCTCCATTAAGACAGGGCTCTCTCTATGTGATGAAATGACAATAAATAGGACCAATAATGTTATATATGCAAACTAGAGAGTAGTACTGAAGGAAGCTGCCAGGAGTCCTCTCTCTCTTCTAGGAACATTGAAAAAAATAGTCAATTGAAGTATATTAAAAATTAGACTATATAAAGTGTGTGTTTCTAGGGGTCACAATGGTTGGAGAGGGATTACACAGATTTAGCACTAGAAGGCAACTTTTATCCTACAAGAATCTGTTAGTGTCTAGCGTTCCTAAGCAATTTCTAATCCAATGTACTACACTAACAACTGTGAGTTGTTATTTGATGGTATGTTCACAAGCCTGTTTTGGATGCTGATATTTCCCATCCAGGGAAATATAAGATTTGCTCCCCGTGAATATATTTGAAAAGATAAACTTAAATTTGATCACTTGAGCCCAAATTCAATGGGATTATCCTACCTAAAGTCAAGGAGGGAATATATAATACCATATAAAAATGCCAGTTCTGCATTCCAACATTTACTGAATGGTGTTTGCAGAAGAAACAGGAGGGAAAGGGACAATGGAAACAAATGAAAAATAAAAACTTTAAGATTAAGTACTATAAATGTATGGAGCCTAGGATATATAATTTAGTTAGTCAGTTAATAAGCTTTTATTAAACATCTTCTATGTGCCAAGCATGTGCTAATCACTGGGGATATAAAAAGAGGCAAAAAAACCAAACAACCCAATCCTTACCCTCAAGGAGTCTAGTGGGGGGAGACAACAAGCAAACAGATGTGTGTGTATGTGTGTGGTATGTTTGGGATAAATAGTAAATAATTAAAAGAGGGAAGGCACTAGAATTAAGAAGTGTTAGAAGGTTAGGAAAGGATACCTATAGATGATGGGACTTTAGTTGGGCCTTAAGTTTTTCATTTAAAGGCAGTATCCTTTACAGAAAAGAAACTAAGGAGTAAGCTCACCATTAAATTCTAGGGACGTAAGAAACCAAACCAGTCAGCCCCCATTACCATTACTCCAGTGAAGGGAGAGCACATTTTCCCAAGACAAGATTTCTGTAATCTTTGCTAAAACTTTCCTTTGGATTTTAATTTTCAGACCAAGAAAAATCTGATTCTGGAAGGAAGGCCATTTTTTATCCATACATTTCAATTTTATGGTGTTTAGTGAATTTGGAGAGAAAAGACCTTGTGATCTTGGGAAAGGTATAACATTAATGTCTCTAGGCCTCAATTTCCCCATCAGGAAAATTAAGAAAGTGAGCTAGATGATCGTTAATGAAAAGATGATCTTTCTATTTCTATTTCTTATGGTTGACTTTCTTCTCTATTCATTCTATCCTGCTACCTCCCACTGGCAGCTCCCTATTTCTGCCAACATTCCCTCCAGTCCCCCCATAGCTCTTTAGATATATATCTTTTTTGTATTTTGTATTGTATTTTTTGTATTAAGAAAAGAGTCATACATTCTAAATGCTATGCCTTTTTCCATATTTTAAATTTCATCCTCCATGAAATCTATAGGCTGAAACTCCTTGTCTCATCTGTATCTGCAAAATAACATTTGACTCCTGTATCATAGAGTATAGTGTTTGTTATGGAGAGGATTTTCTTTTTCTTCCATTAAATAGTATTTCTTTAAAATACCTATAGAAATATTGACTTGTCCTAGGATCATTCTGAGTACAAAGGAGTATTTTGATTATAATAGTGTGAAATAGATGTGAAATAATATAAGAAAAAGGATATGGCCTCTTAGCATTTATTTTATCTTTTTGGCCATCATCCAGGACAGGAAATTTTCTCAGGAAGAGCTATGCTATCAGTTACTAAAAAGTAATATATTTTTAAAGACACTAGCCTCAGCACACTGCTTTCTAGAATTAAAGTCTCTTAACAAAGAGTAAAATGCTTCCAGGTTGCAAATGGTCATTACTCAAATGATTACTTTAAGTTTGATGCAACATCTTTAAGGTTCAAAACCCAGGAATATGAGTTTATAATCATTTTATAGAGTATCTTTGTCTATAACTATATAATTCTAAGTATCATGTCTTGGAGTTGCAGTTGATTTATATGTCCATGAAATCCAAATATGCTTTCTTGTAGACAGACTTTGGAGAAGTTCATTAGGCGACATCTGTTAATGCTTTTAAGGGCCCAACTTCTGAGCATGTTTCTTCCCGCAGTGACATGAATATTACCAATCTCATTTCTGTCTTCTAGACTTATTCTTAGCGAGATATTACAACCTAAGTGCTAAGCCAAGAAAAACCTGGAAATTGCCATGGACTTTGGTTATTAGCTATGCATGTGTTTTTTATGGAAAGGAAACAAAGGATCTTATGATGGCTTAGATTGGCTGGGTCTGAACAGAGAGCACTCAGCAAATGGGTTATGGCTGGGTTTCTACTCAGTTGTTCCACTGAAACTACCTCCTAAAACATATTGTCTTAATTGAAGAGGCATACCCTGAAATGAAGGAGTGCGGTCTGCTATTCTCTACTATAATATTCATCTTTTACCTTCCCTTTTGGCTGTCCCTATTATTAACTTTAATATTTCTAGGCTCCATGATTTCACTGCCATGGGCATTCCCTTCACAGAAGCAGGTTGCAAACTCTCTGTTTCAGCATCAATGGTTTTTGTGGGTTTCTGTGACTCCATTACCCATTCATTGGCTAGACTTCTGGTGATCAGCCTCTCCTGTCTCAGCTAGCTTACTCAATAGACCATAAAGCCTTTCTAGCTTAGCAGAACTTACACTCCTCTGAGAGTGGAGAAGCACATCAGACATATGCTTTTTTGGCATAAGTTCTTCTGAAAACCCAAGACAAGCTTCCTGTCACAAGTCACTGAGTTAGGACCCATGCCTAAGTTTTATAGTCATACTTCTCAAAAAAAAGCCTTAGTGCAAATTGTAGCATTGATATGATGGATTTTCAAAATCCTTTGAAATAACAGAAATTCTATCTGTTAGAGATAGACTTCTTCAATTGACCAGTAGCAGTTTTCTTCTAACTGCAATACAGAAAAATACCTTAATTCAAAGTTGAATTTGTCATTAATTATATATAACTTTTATCATACATTATAGAATATAAGTTCTTTGAAGGCAGAGACTTTCATTTTTCCTTTATATCCTCAGTTCCTAGCACAAATAGACACTTAATAAATACTTGTTAATTCATTAATTCACTCTTTGTTCAAGGCATTATGGCAGAAGGTCCCTTCTACCTCTTTCAATCTATAAGCAGTTTCTCTAGGACACTTCTGCCCCATATAGTTTTCTGTCTCAGAAACTTAAGAGTATAGGAATTATAACTCCACCTATTGTAGTGGGAATGTTTCTAACAACATGCCATCTAGTAAATTATCACTTTAGGAAATCAAAATGTTCTCTACTTAACTAAAAGAATTCATTTAGGTCCAATCTCTTCCTTACTTGACAAAGGACTGGACACAACAATATCATTTTTTGAAGTCTTCATTATCATAAGGAGTATCTAAAGGGAAATGAATTATATAAACAGTTTGATAGGTGCATATGTGTAGATCTACCACGTTAAGGCTAATTAAGTGAATATGAAATAATAATCTAATAATAGCAAAACACTTATTTTTTTGCTTTTTGGAAGGCAGGTTGGGGTTAAGCGACTTGCCCAAGGTCATACGGCTAGTTTTTTTGTGTTAAGTGTTTGAGGCCGGATTTGAACTCAGGTCCTCCTGACTCCAGGACCGGTGCTCTATTCACTGCGCCACCTCGCCGCCCCAATAGCAAACATTTGTATAGTGCTTTAAGATTTACAAAACATTATGTGTCTATCATCTTAATTGATCTTCACAACCGCTCTTGAAGATATGAGTCACTATTACGTTTTTTTTGTAGTGAAACTGAAGTTAAATGATTTGCTGAAGGTGACACGGAGCTATGAAGTTTCTGGGGCAGAATTGGAATCATTTTGCTGCTGTTTTAAAAACATCAAACAGTACCCTTCCAATACTAAGCAAGATAAAAATCTACCCTTAGTCTGGTATTGTAGACCCTCCATAATCAGGCCTTCAACTAATATAGTTTAATTCCATTCCATAAGCATTGTATTAAGTGCTTACTATGTGCACTGTGCTAGGCACTAGAGATACAATAACAAAACACAAAATAGTCCCTGTCCTGTTCTCTAAAGAGGTAAAAGCAAGTATGTGGATAAGTAAACATAAAAGAGGTATTCATTTATTCATCAAATACATATTAAACAACACAAATGAATCTAGGCCCTATTGAAATGAAGCCCAGAATAAAATACTCCCTGCCCTCAAGCAGCTTTCATTCTGTTGGGGAAACACAACATGAACATAGTTAAGTAAATACAAAAAACATACATTTTTCTGATAATAACCAAGGGAGTATCAAGATAGGCCGTGGGTGGGAGCTAAATCTTGAAGAAATTTAAGCTTAGGTGCTCCCTCCTCTATAAGGCCCCCTCCTCTATGAGTTATTTACTTAATTGTGTTCACATTGTTCCCCCTTATAGATTGAGAACTGTCTGGGTGGCTACAGTTTGGGCAAAGGCACAGAGATAGAAAATAGAATGTCATCAATGGGATCAAACAAGAAGAATGATTTGTTTAAAATGCAGAACAAGCGTATGAAGGAACTTACCAGACAGTTCAGGGACTTCCTCAGACCTGGGAAGAAACTAGGTCACAGCATCCTGCCATCAAGAGGATTATTTGCCAGGCATAAACAAAGTATATGTGAAATTATTTGGGGCAGACAGATATTAAGTGACTTGCCCAGGGTCATTGGTTGAAGGCAGTAAAGATGCTTAACTTGGAGAAGAAGTAAGGTAAGGGGAGTAGGCAGAAGTTATTAGGATTAAGTTTCTATTAAGAAAGACCTTTCTGGAAAATGAAGGTAATGAGTTACATATACATCACTAGAAGTATTCAAGCTGAGTCTAAGGAACTTTTTACTATCCGAGATAATATAGAAGAAATTTCTGCACTGGGTGAGAGGTTGGACTTCATAAGCTCGAAAGGTTCTTCAGAGGTTCCCAAAGTGGCCAGTGCCACCTCCTGGGGAGTGCTGGTCTGAGCCAGGGTGGGGCAGTAGTAACCTTGAGTGCTATTGGGGAGCATGAATAAAAACAAACAAATTTCCAAATAAACACACAAAATGCAAGTTATAACTTATACCTCATGAAGTCCACCAACAAGTCTTAACAAGTAAGTGTTGACAGATAAGGGTGTCGCACATTGTCAGGAAGTCCATGGGAATCTGTGTGTGTAAATGATTTTTTTTTTACAATATTGTACTATAGGGTTATATGATCCAATATTGCATCATCAAAATTTCATATAGGAAAAATCCCACATATTTACATAAATTATTAAATTTAAAATGTGTTGTTTAAAAAAAATTATACTTTTTTGAAATTATGCCAATTAAAAAAAAACAGAAACATGAAAGGGTTAAAGAACCCAGAGGGGTGCTGTGATTTTTTTTAAGTGAACAGTAGGCCAAATAAGTTTGGGAATCTCTGTTAAACTCTTAAGATTGTGTGATTCTGTTTGTTGTTTTTCAAGCCATTTCAGTTATATCTGATCTCCATGACCCCTTTTGGGGTTCTCTTGGCAAAGATGTTTTGTCATTTCCTTCTCCAGCTCATTTTACAGATGAGGAAACTGAGGCAAATGGGGATAAGTGACTTGCCCAGGGTCACATAGCTAATGAATAGCTGAGACGGGATTGAAATCTGCTGGAACTAAAAGTAGTGGCCCAAAAATGAAATCAGGAATATGAGTCTTCCTGTCTCCAGGTCTGGCATTCTATCCACTTCATCCCCTAACTGCCCTATTCTGGGGCTGTATAGGTCCTTATTTAAAGTAGGGAAAGTAGAGGGTTAGAGGGAAGGTAGGCCTACCCACTTTAAGAACCTGCTTTTCTGCATGCTTCATTCATCCCTACGTGAAATTAATACAGGAGATGAACTGTCTCTCCCATTACACTACCCCCACAAAAAAATGCACACATACAGCATTAGCTGAAGGGGAAAAAATGAGTTGGGTGTTTCACTAAATGTAAAAAATAAAACATCTGCCATTTTGCTCTTTTTTGTCTGTGCTGCCAAAAAAATGGCATGTGCTTTGCATTAGTCCCATAATGTTCAAACTTGCATACATGTACATGTGTGCATTCTATGGATATACAAACAGCTGGGTGAAAGGGCATGTGGACATATATTGCTCCTATTTAGTCTGTTTCATTTGTGAAGAAAGGAAGGAAAATGCTAATGTAAGTATTTAAAATGAGGAGACAAAAAGATTCTTGGAATGCATTAAATATAGTTTTAATGGGTATCTAAAAAGGGGAAGTTGCTTGGTTATTCCAACATTTTTCATTTTTAAAGTAGTGTGTTCCTTTTAAGAAAACATGGAAGTGTGATCATTTTCAGTGTGTGTCCTTAAGGTGGGGGGAGGCTGGCATGGGGAAGAAAGCTGATAAAAACAGCCAAAAGTTTCTCCTTGTTTATGTCCTATTGAACCAGCTGCTAGAATTAGAAGTAGTGGCCCAAAATGACTTGAGCATTTTCTTTGCTGAACTTAACCAAAGAAACAGAACTATTTTATGTGAATTGGAGAGCATCTTATCAGGGGCATTTTGCTCAACAATAACTATTCTTATCTGAAAAAGCCAGGTTCAAACTTATTAGTGGGCTGATTTGGCAGCCTCCCCTGGCTACATAGCAACTGGGCAAATATTGTTCAAGTCTGCTAAGTGACCAATGAGGAGCAAGATACTTCTGGGATTTCTTTTCAATGGAAGCAGTGTTAGAATGAATAACCTCTGTCTGTCTCTCCCTCTCTGTCTCTGTCTCTCTCCCTCCTTCCCTCCCTCTCTCCCTGTCTCCCTCTCTCTCTCCCTCTCTGCTCCTCTTCTCCCCCCTTCCTCTCTCTCTCCAACTTCTCCCTCTCCCTCCCTTCCAGTAATCTTTACTGTTTCAAGAATATGATCTCATTTGCAGACTGTAAATACTTGGGGACTTTTATGAAGGGAAAATATTACAAAACACTGAAGTTTGCTTCAAGAAAACTTAGGTAGGAACTTCTCTTTAATTACTAACAACCTGTAAGTATATGCTAGGTTATGCAAGAAGCGGATAACTCCTTAGTTGGGGTTTTATTCAAGGCATTTATTTGACCATAGTGTGTGTGTGTGTGTGTGTGTGTGTGTGTCTGTGTTTGTGTGTGTATACATATAACATACACACACGGATAAATGTGGAAGCCATGATAATCCTAGGAGGAAAGGGATGCATAGGGAAAGGAAGGCTAAAAAAATTCTGTCTTCATCCCTCAATGAATGAACCCACAAGGTCTGTGATTCTACTAACCAGTCAGATTGTACTTCGGGAAGAGATTGGCATATGGTGATTGAAAGGCAAACGTCACCCCCACCCTCCACTCCAAGTTTGTAATTGAAACTGTGTGTGAGCTGACCGCACCCTTCATTTACTCTTGGGCTCTTCTGACTTTATACTCCAGGAAGGGAAAGCTCATAAAAATGTAAAATGAGAGTTCAGGCAGAGAGACAAGATTGTAGAAATTCAGACAGGCTTGGACTTTTCTTTACTATTCCTCACTCAATTTCTCTCCATTTAGATTGCTCTAAATGGAAATTCATACATTAAAGGGTCATATAGACCTATTTTCTGTATCTTTCTGATTTTTTGCTTCTTTTTTTCCTCTTACCCCTTTTTTTCCTGCCCTCAGAGAGGCATAGAGCCTCCCACCCCCAATGTCGATATAACTGAGCAGTGAACTAAGGCTCTAAATTAGCTCCTCAGGGTGCAATACCTGACTATCGACTGCTGGCAATGAAAACAGCTTGCTTGAATGTCAAAGGTTTGAGTGGAATGTGTTACTGGGTTTGCTAACAGAAAAAAAATGGGGAAGTTGGAAGTCTGATATTCATTTCATTGCTGAGCAGATGGATAGGATTTCAAATGGAACTCATTTCACCAAAGCAGAGATGCTTGCTTTTTGTTTCTAAGGCACTAAGTATAAACTCCTTCTGGCCACTTAAGAACTTTGATATAGGACCAGTATGCTCTCCCTGGCTGTGTTCAAAAACTGCTGGAAAAAAGTTGCCTATTAACACCTATTGCAGCATGTTAGCAAAAGGATGGAATTGTTGGGGTGTTGGAGTTGCTTGCCTGGCTGGGGGAAGATTAATTTTTAGAATCCAAATGTTTCCTGGTTTTAAAATTGACAGTAAATATCTAACTCCATGTTTGGATTTTTCCACGTGTGTCTTTTGAGATCAGCATAAAATTAAAGTTACTACAACAGCATCTGTAGTATTTTATGAAACAAAAGATGTTGTTGGTGGGTTTTTTTTCCATGTGAAGATCCAAGCCAGAAGCACTATCCATTAAGGAAAGCAAGTAAGAATAGTGGGACATATTTTTTTACAACTATATTATGGAAATACTAAAGATCCAATGTTCTGAGGTCAGATTGTGAAACACAGCTGTTCACATGAATTTTTTCCCTGGTTTGGCATTCCTGGTTAGTTTTTGAACACTGATCAATTCTAACATTTAGAAATATCTCAAGCACAGGAAAAAAATTCTTTCCCCAATGACTTCTTCTCAGATTGGATTTTTTGCATAAAACACAATTGAAATATTGTATGTTATACGCTGGCAGCCCATTCACTCAAGGAGTTTATACCTGGGATTTGTTCGTTTGTTTGTTTGAAATTTTTCTCATTCCAAAAGGTGGTTTCTCTGTTGAATCCTGAATTGAAAGTCAACGCAGAAAATCACCAAATGTCTCTTTAAGAAAAATCCCAGTAGAAAGCTGAGGCAGCATTTCTTATCATTATAACTGGCTGGCCCAGGAATATTTCAGAGAATCATAGATTTAGAGCTGGAATGGAAGTCCATATGATCAAACCCTTGCATTCACAGATGAAGAAACTGAGGCCCAGGTAGAGATGTGACTTGCCCAACATCACATCTACAAAACTGGAGTTTTACCACGTCTTCTAAGGGCAAAGCTAGTATTCTTTCAGTGTTACCATGTTGCCTCCCTGTTTTTTTTTCTTTAACATTTACCTACTCTTCCCTTTTCTACTTTGCCCTTTATAGTTCAGCTTATAGCTGTTTCCACTATTTACTTCCTCCCTGACTTTTACTTCATATATTTTGGATCACACATTTTAATATCATTTCAATAGTTAATGCTTTTGCTAATCATCAACAAATCCTTATAACTATATGAGGTAGAGAGTGAGGGAAGGGAATAAGCATTTATTCTACTGTGCGCAAGGAGCTTTATAAATATTACCTCATCTGAGCCTCAAAATAACCCTGTGAGGTAAGTGCTATTATTACCCTCACTTTACAGTTGAAGAAAATGAGACAGAGTTAAGCAACTTGTCTTGCAGCTGTTGTCTGGGGCCAGACTTGAACTCAAGTCATTCTGACTTCAGGCTCAGCACTCTTAACTACTGTGGTACCTAGGGACCTCTGGGTAGAAAGTGGGAAGAAGGAGCAGCCTGAAATATTCTAATAGGGCTATTTTGTAGCTGAGGTCATTTAAATTTGCTTTCCTTGAAGCAGAGGCTTCAGGTGATCAGTCAGCTTACTTCAATAAATGTAAAGCTAATATTTTATTTGCTAATCTAATAATGACATACTGAGTCTTTGGGTACATCTTCAGTATAATTTTTTTTAATGACAATCTCTCCCAAGAAGATAAAAAATCTTAAATACTAAGATGTAGTAAAAGAATTCTAGATCTAATAGCTAAAAGGGATCTCAGAGCACAATCAGTCCAATCCCTTCTTTTTAAATCACTGAGGCCCAGAAAGGTAAAGTCCCCACCTAAGTAGAATACATGGGTAGTAAATCTGTGACTACCTGTCTTTCACAAACTGTATGCTCAAGGCAAACTCAGATAGGAAGTACTAAAGGCAGGATTTGAACACAAGTTCTGTTTCCAAAGGCGATGAGATGTATAGTGAGATTAGGCGTACTTGTCCAAAGTGACTCAAGGAGTCAGTGTCAGAGACAGAGCTTGAACCGAGGTTCTTCCTCTGACTCCAAATCCAGTGCTCTCCATAGACAGGGTTTTCAGAACTCTGTAACTGACATGCCATTGAATGCTATTTCTTCTTGACTATTTCTACATCAGAACAGTTAAGCTAGGTGGCACCATGGATAGAGCACTGTGCATGGAGTCAGGAAGACTTCTTGAGTTCAAATTGAGACACTTAATGGCTGTGACCCTAAGTCACTTTACCCTGTTTACCTCAGTTTCCTCCTCTGTAAAACAAACTGGAGAAGGAATCTCTGCCAAGAAAACCAAAAATGGGGTAAAAAGAGTAGGACTTGACTGAAAATGATTGAGCAGCAACAACTTCTATGTCCCTGTTTTCCTAGATAGCAGTTGTTAGTTTTTACAAACACTGGTTTATACCTGGCAGGTAGAGGAGGATTTGTAGGTTTGTTTTGGAGAGATGTTTTTTTTTTTTGTCTTTTTCTGAAGAACATTTAAGTGCTCTGTACAGAGTTGTACCTACCATACTGTGTACATGTGGGAGATTGCTACATGAATGAGTGAAACTAGCAAAGACCTGAGAACTTGTTTTACATATTTCATAATGGCCAAAATGAGAATGAGTCTTCTGAATAGTTCTTGTAACTCTTGACCAGTCTTGCAACACATTTAAATATGTGACTCAGTCATGACCTCTCTGTTCACAAAGTAGATGCTGCAGGTCTCTCAGGGATGTTGGTCTTAGTTTGCAGCATTCCCTCTTCCTTCTCCCCACCCAGTAAAAGGAGGGAAATTTCTTACTAGTCTGGGAGAGGGTCCTTTGTACTCAAGTAGAGTATTCTTGACATTTTTGAAACAGGAACTATAGAGGCTGTATCCTGGAGAAAGAAGGAGACTGCATTAATACAATTAACACAATGAATAAATACAGCTTCACCTTCTCCTTCTAGTCCTCAAGGCAAAACAATCAACCTCTTCCAACCTAAGGCAACTGGTGTTGCAGTGCAGAAAACATTGGTCCTGGAGTCAGGAACACCTGAGTTCAAATTCAGCCTCAGACACTCCTCACCTGTGTAATCCTGGACAAGTCACTTAACCTAAGTTTGCTTCAGTTTCCTCAACTGTAAAATGGGGATAATAAATAGCACCTACCTCCACAGGGCTTTTGTGAGGATCAAACAAGATCATATTTGTTTTTTTGTTATTGTTGACATGAAAAATTTATTAGGAAACCAACAAACAGTTTTAATATATGAACAGTAGATTTGTTCTGGGAATGACATGAGAAAATCTTAAGAGGAATTGTTTTTTTTCAGTCCACTGTTGGCAATATGGCCTTAGTCCCTTAACTATAAAAGTGTTTTGCTATTCTCCCAACACTTCAATCAATCTGTGATCTCATCCATGAGGGTACTCCCTCATGTTGTTGATAGTAACCCGTCTCTACTGTCTCTTCTTCTACGATTCTTTTCCCTGGTCTCTCACAGAGATTCTCCACATAGCTATATAGTATGCTTGAGGTCCTTGTCTGCTTTTTACATTGTGTAGGTACCAGTTCATCGCTAGTTCTGTTACTCCTCTATTCACTATGCCATGTTGCTTCAACACATAGTAGATGCTTAATAAATGCTTATTGATTGATTGAGATAGAGAATGCTTGACCTTCAGTTTTCTCTTTAGGACCATGCCTAGCTACACCAACGAAATCACAGGTTCAGTGCCTAACCCTAGGAACTAGGTACTAGACAATACACATGAAAATACAAAGAATGAAATAAAATCCTTGCTCTCAGCTTACATTTTAATAAGAGATGCAATGAAGATACATATACCCACTAAATAAATATAATGGGCAAGTTTATCCAAAATAAATGTAAAGAGAATAAATCAAATAGCTATGAGGTAATTAAATGCAAGGTAGTTAGGGGATAGGGTATGACTATTGAGGGGTAGGACAGGGAATATCAGAAAAGGTTTCATATAGTAGGCAGTTTTTGAGTCACTTCCTAAAGGAAAAGGAGGAGTCTATGAGACAATGAAGGAAGAAGTCCATTCTAGGCACTGAGGACAGCCATTGAAAGCATGATGATGGGAGATGGAGTGTCTTGTGTGAGGATCAGAGAGAACAGTTTGGCTTAAATCACAGAGCTCAGGAAGGGGAAACAAGGCTGGAAACAGCCAGTGACAATGCTAGGAGTCCGGAGATAGAATGTCTTATTCAAGAAATAACAAGGAAGTTGGTGCCACTGTATCAATGGATATGTAGAGATGTGTAGGTTGTAAGAATACTGGAAAGGTAGTAGGGGGAGGAATTACATTAAGGGGAAGTTAGAAAGGAATTTGGATGCCAAAGTCAAATATTTGACCCTGGAAGTGATAGGAAGGCAATAAAGTTTATAGAGTAGGAGGTATGACATGGTCAGACACATTTGATAGCCAGAAGGATAAGACCAATGGTGCACAAAGTAACATGGTAGGTCTATTGTACAGTTTCAGACAAAGTGCTGTATGAGGGGTGGTGTAGAACTTGTTATGATCCCAAAGGTGAACATTTGAGTTGGACTTTTAAAAATGAATAGGATTTGGAAATAAACCAAGTTGGCCAAGATGGTGGGGTAGAAACAGCAAGATCCTGCAGCTCCCACGCAGCCACCCTAAACACCCATAAAAATATGACACTGGACAAATTCTAGGACTCTCAAACTCAAAAAATACCGAAAACATATCTCTCGCAGAAGGCAGCTTGGCAGCAGGGGATCATTGCAGCAGGACTCAAGCTGAGGCCAGCCCAGCATAAAACCGAAACTGTGGCGAGGCCCTGGGGTGGTAGGAAAGAGCCAAGCCATGCTGTAGCCAATCTACAAGAGAGAAGATCTACAGTCTCCAGCACCTCCACATCTACCAAGGTGTGAAAAATAGGGATTAGAGAAAGGTAGCACTGCAGGAAGGGCTCATCCCCGCAGGCCTGCAGTCCGGGAGCTGAGACCAGCCCAGCCTGAAACCACCATGTGGCCAGGCTCCAGGACAGCCGGGAGGAGCCAAGCCTCCCAAGCCACAGCGTGACTCTACTTCAGAGAAGATCTAAAGCACCCGGAGCAATCTGCATAAGCCAGGATTAAAGGTCAGTGAAAGAGAGTGAAGCTTTCAAGCTAAATTTGGGGGAGGAAAAGCAGTTTGGCCAATCTACCCCCAGGGCAAGGAAGCAGTGGGAGAAGGGCAGAAATTGCTGTAACCAGCAACTGCCCCCACTGGGCTGCTTCAGAGCCCCTGGCCTGTGG
>CM053601.1:90674456-90698244 GCA_028646575.1 Pseudocheirus occidentalis
TAATAGGAATCAAGATATACAGGGGCTGGGGTAGGGAGACCCTCCCTTTTCTACCAGAAAGTTAAAGAGCAGAGCAGGGGAGGGGCTTTACAGTGGGATGGCTGTTTTGGGGTTGGGGTAGGGGAAAGATGAGGAGAAAATTTGTAATTCAGACATCTCATGAAAATGAACAATGTAAACAAGAAAAAAATAAAATTTATTACATTAAAAAATGAATAGGATTTGGTTAGGTAAAAAGAAAAAAGATGAGCCTTCCAGATGTAGTGAAGAGCACAACAAAAACCATGAAGTGGAAGAGCATAGGGCATGCCAAGGGTGCAAAGTAATCCAGTGTGCAGCATAAACAGAATAAATATGACTGGAAATGTAGGGCAGTGTCCGTGTGGAGGGCTTTTTGTCACAACTCAATGTGTTTGGGCTTGCCCGGGGAGGTAATAAGGAGCCACAGAAGAATTGTGAGCATAGTTTGATGTGGTTTAGGCCAAGAAATCCCCATTCCAGAAGGACCCCAAAGAATTGGGTTGATTCTGCAAAGCCAAGTTTACTGAGTAGAGACCCAAAGTGCTGAAGCTGTGGGACTGGAGCAATGAGGTGAAATATGGATCAGAAACAGGTGCTAATCAGAGTCTCTATCCCAAAAGACTAAGAAGGATGTGAGTTTGACAATGATCCTTAGACAAGTTGAAATGAGAACCACGACAATAATATCAAAAAGCTAGAAATAATAATGTCAGCATTTGTATAGCACCTCAGACTTTTCAAAGAATTTTATGTATATTATCTCATTTGATCTTCATAACAACCTTTGTGAGGTAGGTGCTATTACTATCCCCATTTTACAGAACAGGAAACTGAGGAAGACTAAAATTAAATGACTTGCTCAGGGTCACACAGCAATCCTCCCAGGCAGGATTTACATTCAAACCCAGAACTCTATCCACTACACCAATTAGCTAGGATACATACAGGAATTTGCCAGTAAAGTTTAATAATTGACTGGGGGAAAGCACAACATACGTTTTCTGCATTATTACCATTTCCTCCATCAAGTCTAAAAAAACCCAACAAAATAAGATCGAGCCCTTATTTGTAGTAAGTATCTGCTGATTCCAGAAGTGTAAATGTTTACTCTGAAAGTATAACGATGGGCTTTAGCTGACACAATCTGAGTGCAGCACATCCCTGGATAAATCTGTGTTCATAGTGAACATGAAGGGTTGACCCCATCTTCTTATTTCCCTTCATCTGGGCAACTATCTGGCAAGATAAAGGAAGGAAACCCCAAAAGGAAACATTCACAGACATAATCTAGCACAATTGCCTCTTGCAAGATACATTACTTTGTGACTGATCCCATAGATCTTTTATGGATGAAATCTGACGTTATAGCATCTCAAATTGGGAAGAGACGGGTCATGTAGTCTTGTTGGTACTTAGATGGGAAACTTCTCTATCACAAGTTGTCATACAACCTTCACTTGAATACATCCAACAATAACAATAGCATGCCTTTAGTAAGCACTTACTATGTGCCAAGGTGGCACTGTTACTTAGAAAACAGAAATATTATCTGGATAGAAATATAATCTGTTTTAATTAACAAAGTCCATGTGATAGAAGGGATGTGTTTTGAGAAAGTAATGTGATATTCATTCAACTAAGTATCCACCATATTTATATGAATAGAGCACCAGGTCTGAGGTCAGGAAGACCTTGAGTTCTAATTTGGCTTCACACAATTTCTAGCTATGTGACTCTAGGCAAGTCACTTAACCTCTTTCTACCAAAGTTTCCTTAACTCTAAAAATCAGAAAAACAATTACACCTGTTTTCTAGGGTTGTTGTGAGATAATTATCTCAAGTGAGATAATATTTATAAAGTTCTTAACACAGTGTCTGGCATATAGTAGGCTTTTAATAAATTATAATAACATTCCAATCCTTCTAGTTCAAAATCTGTGATTCCAGCTATTCTCTAAGGAACCAAGGACAAATCAAAACTCCTGCACATGACAACCTTTCAGTTGTTTGAAGACTGATAACATGCTTCCCCATTACACATTCTTTTCCCAGGCCTACTATCCCCAGTTATATCAAGTAACCCTTATGCAGCTTCATCCAAGTTTCTCCAAATAGTTCCCATGTACTTTAATCATACCCTCCATTTAGTTTTCACATCTGAGCCTCCTCTGGAAGAAGAATAAGTAGGTTAGATGACCTCATTGTCCCCTTCCCTGTCAAACAATGATATCAGTGGTTAGGCCTCTTCAAATAGCAGTTGCATCAGGTCTTTGCATTGCTGGAAGTTTGCAGAAGCCATTAAGGTCAGCAAATGGGTGGTTTGAGGAGGATAGTTAACATTGGGAATTTCCAGAGAATTTGCAATGGGAATTTCTAATGGAACACTCTGGGCTATAGTTGCATTTGAGAGCCTTCATCCTAACTATACCATCATAACAGGAAGTAACAGCAGTGACTGAATCTGGCTACGCTATATTTGACTTCCTACTGAAGACAGTTACCTACTATGAGCATTTTAAATGCAGCCTTAGTTTCCCTTCTGGAGGAGAATGTGATCTCCATGATGTGTAGAGCATCCTAACAGAACGGGAAAATAATCCAAGAAGGAAATAAGGAAGCAAAAGAATACAAAGAGTTAAAATAGGCAAAGGTTACCATAGGGTTTGGTTACTTTATTCCCACTGAGAGGAAATTCTAGGGAAGTACAGAGCTGTTTGGGTTTCAAAACATGGCCAACCTTCCTTCCTTAAACTCCATATAGGGGGTGTAGTTAATGTGTATTTACCCCCATAGGAATCAGTTCCAAGTCATCATCCTATTCTTAAAACTCTACCTCTTCCCTGAACTTCCTTTCACTGAGCCTTAGTCACATCTCCTTGGCATAATAGAGTCTTCTCCCCCACAGGAATGAATAAAATATGCTTAGATATAATTTACAGCACCTTACTCTAATATACAAAACATAAAAGCAGTAAAACACTAACCATATCTAACTTCTAGACCCAGAAAATCCACAGGCTACTCAACCCAAATCTAAGAAGAGAATTTTATTTTATTCATTTCATTCTCCATGGCTTCTCCTCCTGCTAGCAGGCAAAAAAGTGCAGGAACTACAATATGGTTCCCAACCAGTATTTGATCCATGATTCCAGTAGGGTCAGTAATTTTTTGCAGAATCAAGAACCCTAGACCCAGGGTTCCATTCTTCCTCACAATACCAAGCATGAAATCTCTGGTGTACTCTAAAATTTCTCACAGCTGGTACTTTTCAACTCAGTGTTTTGTAAATAGTAATGGCAAAGGACTGTTCCTTGTGGAGCAGAGTTCCAACATCGCTTTTCCTTCTCATCCTAAATGTAATTTTCTTTGGTAGAAAAGGTAGAAGCAAACAGACTTGGTCAACTCTGCCTTCTCCCCATCATCTGTCATCATCAACCCATCTACCCTAATCTCTTCTTTAATCTTCCTAATACCAGAATATCTTTTTAAAATGTTTTGTGATTTCCTTAGGATTCATTGCCAAATTTAGCCCATTCTGCTTTTTAATATGCTTGCTAAAAGATTATTTTGTATTTGTCTTTAATTATTTCCCTTCCTTCCATCTTAAATATGTGTCTTTTTAAAAATCTAAGTTGGTTGTTGAGTTCCCTGTGCATCTCTACTGTTCTTTTTAGATTGCTTCCCTTTGTCTTCCTCAGTGGAAAAATTTGTTTTCATTTTTTTTTGCTTGAGGACTTTCCATAATTCAGTGTAATATACACATGTATATATACATGTGTACATATATACATATGTATATGTACATGTGTACATATACATATGTATATACATTAATATACATATATAATGTACTATAAATAATTCATTGTAAATTTAACTTAGTAAGAAATGCTATCTGTAAGTAGAACTGAGGAACAATCACTGAGTATCCTTCATGATTATGGGAGATATCTTATTTTGTGCCTGTGGGACAGACTGCATGGAGTTCTTAAAGCATATATGTAGAGCTGGAAAAGACCACAGAGACCATCCATTCCAACCAGGCTTATTCTATAGAAGAGGAAACTGAGAAAAGTCCTATGACTTATTCATCTAGGTAATAAGCAATATTTGAAGCAACATGTAAACCCAGGTCCCCTGATTCCAGAGCCAGTGTTCTTTCCCATATAACATGTTGTATCCTTCCCTACCAAGGCATTCCTAGATAAGGGCTTTTTAGCCTTTCCTATGTATCATGGATAGCAGTGAACTATAATGAAAATCCATCCTGATAGGAGAGCCCAGTTTGGTGTAAAAGATACTGTATCAAGCAGAAAAGAAGCCAGGTATTAAGCAGTTATTTAACATTTACTATGTACCAGGTACTATGCTAGGAAGTAGGAATACAAAAAAAGGTAAAAATAGTCCTTGCCTTCAAGGGGCTTACATTCTAGTGGAGGAAACAGAAGTAAATAACCAGGTACTTGAAGGTATATACAGATAAATGGAAAGTAATCTTAGAGGAGCACACATTAGCACCTGGGCTGGGGGGTTCCCGGAGCCCTCCTACAAAAGATGATTTCCATTTGATAGTTTCATTTAAATATTCCTGACATAGATCCTGATGAATGATCTGTTGTGTTTTTTTTCTGAGAAAACAGTTTAAGGAGTGTGAAGACATAGAATATCAGCAATGTAAGGGGACAGCAAGCTAAGAGCTGTTGGATGAGTCCTGTTTTCAAAATGCTACAAGAGTTAACATGACTGGAGGAATTCTCTTAGCCCTTTTTGGAAGGTTATTTCCCTGGGTTTTTGCCATTGTTGCTTCCTACAGTGACATTCTATCTTAAAGATCCAAAGTCTCTTATTTTGGCACAAGGTTTCACAAATAGAACAGACTAGATATACTTCCTTGACTAGTAATATGATCCAGGAAAGTTTTTAACTCTTACAGTTCTGACTACATAAACCTGGTTCTTCATTGTTATAAGTAGGTCTGTATTTCAGTGACATCATTTGAGTCTGGAAGGAAACTTTTGTTTTTGAAGAATTTTGAATCAATAAACATGTTCGACCGTTGACTCTGGAGTCAAAGAATCTGGGTCCAAATCCCATGCTTACTAATTGTGTGATCTTAGGTAAGTAATCCCATGGGTCTCAATTTTCTCCATTATAAAATGAGAGAGTTGGACTAAGATTACTTTTGAGAATCTTTCCATAGGTCTATGTTCCTATATTCCCATGATCCTTCAAATCAGTAAGAGAATGAGAAATCTGAAACCAAGAAAATAATAAATCTATTGTATGTGTCAGTGCCTATCAGTGAGTTACCTTGGGAATGACTGAGACAAATCTAGGTCAAGATTGTGGCAAAGAAGCAGGAGAACTCCAAAGCTTCCCCCATAACCACCTCAAATACCTATAAAATATGACTCTAAACAAATTTTAGAGCTCCAGAACCCACAAAATTATAGAAAAACACATCTCCCTGCAGCCAGCCAGACAGGTGGACAGGTAGGGCTCATCACAGAGCTCTGGGAGCCAAAACCAGCCTGGCCTGAAACTGCAGCTTAGCCCCAGGGTGGTCAGGGCAAGCCGTGGCTAGAACTTTTAGGACAGCGGATCACTGGAAGCTGTGGCAGTTTCCAGAATTATCAGCCCATAAGAAAGAAGGACAAAGTGAAAGGTAAGTGGAACAAAGCTAAATTTGGAGGAAAGGAGTGGGTCTGGGCAACTGCCGCAGGGCAAGAAGTGGTAAGGTGGCTGCTGCTTCAGAACTCCTGACCTGCAGATTGTAGGGGGGCCAAGTGATCATTCAGAGGCTGCGTGCTCTTGCCTTAACCTGCCTGGATCAGGATTGTGGTCTTAGTTGGTGGTCCTGAGGTGTGTGACCAGTGAGCCAAAGCTGATGGGGGCCTGCAGAGATGGTGGCCTACAAATAGCTCAGGCAGCTGCAAAAACCCCAGCAATTTGGGACAAAGCTCTCCCTTCTGGATGCAGAGTTTCACAGAGCTAAAAAGTCAATTAATTGACTGGCAACATGAGCAAGCAAAGGAAACAAAGTAAACACAGCAACCCAACTTTAGATTCCTTTTTTGGGGGACAAAAAAGGATCAAAATGCATAGAACAGGAGGAAGACAACACAGTCAGAATTGCCACACCAAAAGCTCTCAAGAAAAATATAAATTGGTTACAAGCCATAGAGGAGCTTAAGAAGGATTTTGAAAACCAAATAAGAGAAATGGAGGAAAAATTGGGAAGAGAAACGAGAATTATGCAAGAAAATCATGAAAAGAGAGTCAACCCGACTGAAAAAAAAACACAGATTAACTCAAATGGCAAAAGAGGCCCAAAAAGCCAATGAGGAGAAGAATGCCTTAAAGAGTCCAATTTTCCAGATAGAAAAAGAATCTCAAAAGCTCACTGAAGATAATAATTCCTTCAGAATTAGAGGAGAGCAAATGCAAGCAAATGACTCTATGAGAAATCAAGATACTATTAAACAGATCCAAACAAATGAAAAATAGAAGGCAATGTGAAATATCTCCTTGAGACAAGTCTAGAAGGTCAGTGGGAAGAAGTTACTACATTCATTTTATAGTTGGTGAGAACAGAATCTACAAAGGGTTTAGGGATTCATAGAAGACTAAAGCGTGAAATAGTGTGAAAGTCTAAATTAGAACAAAAAAATCTCCTATCACTCAATCTAGTGCTTCTTAGGCCAAAAACTTTATTGGTTTAGATGTTCAAATTACCCTTGCTGTAGAGATCATTGGTTTATGAGTGCAGCTATTAGAAAGACCTTTCTTATATATTTTACATTTTTTCCAACAATTTTACCACTGAAGTCAGAAATTCTGCCTTGATTTATCATGGATCATCCGACATTTTTAGAAATCCAACAAATTCAGCCAACATTCATCAGTATAAAACACAATTATGGCTTGATAACTATCTTCAAGGAGATTATGATCTAGTCATAACAACTATAATAATGCTAATTATAGTATGTAGTTATAATTTGAGATGTATTTTATATTTTACAGAACACTTTCTTCATGTTAACCCTATGAGAGAGGGAGAAAATGTAAATATCACTGTCCCCATTTACAGATAAGAAAACTGAGGGTCAGAGAAAATAAGCAATTTATTTGCCCACACTCAATGGCATAGGCATGCATAGAGCATGGACCTGATGTACTTGAGTCTTCCAGTACTCTTGCTCCACTTTTATGTATGCCTATAGTCACTCCAAATAAGGATAATAAATAGTAAACTGGTTCTAAGTCTTCTAGATAATAATACCAACTTTCTACCGAATTAGCACTTTAAAATTTTCAGAGTGATTTTCCTCACCACAATCCAATGAGTTATCCAGGTGTGAAGATAATAATCTTCATTTTGCAGATGAGGAAATGGAACGTGAAAAATGTTGAATGACTTCAACAGGGTCATTGGTTTGACTGTGTTCTCTGACTCCTTTTCCCCACCCACATCCGCTTCTAGGCATTATACTCATCTGTAATCTCAGAAGTCTGATTTTTCTGATAAATCCCTACAGAACATTTTGGGCATACTAACCTAAACTCTAGAAGGATCTAGAACACAGTTAGTTTACCCAGACTCTGCCAGCTCTTAGAGGAAGATAGATGAGAAAATTTTAAAGATAATATATCTTCTCCAAATCCTCCCTGTCTCACCTAACCAAATACAAGAAGTCTGTTTAGGTCTGGCTAGAATATCAGCTTGTGTAGGTAAATGGGAGGGACAGGGTAGAAAGGACTTGGTGGGATAAGGAAATATTTCTGTGCCATTAAATATCTCTTCTAAGGTTACTGGATTAAGTTAAAGGAGCAAGAAACAGTATGGTAGAGTAGAAAAAAATATTAGACCAAGAATCAGAAAACCTCGGTTTGAGACCCAGTCCTATGACACTGGAAAAACTACCTTTCTGAGCCTTAGGTATCTTCATCTATTAAATGAGGGAGCTAAATTAGATTATCTCCAAGGTCTTTTTAGCTTCCAAAAATCTAGAAAATGTAAAATATAGAATCTTTTAAAAAAAAGGCAGAAAATGCATTCAAAAACCACTTTGAATTATACCCCTTTTTCTCTAGCCTGTTCTTTTAGGAGCCACCTTTTCTCAAACTTACAGACAACTTATATACTATAGGATGAGGAAAGAGAACATGAACTTCTCAGCTCATAAGTGGCCCCACTTGTTCCTTGACAGTGAGCTTCAAAACTGAATTAAAAATTGAAGATGAATCAGTGTTATTTAATATACTAAATTACTCAGAGAAAAATGATATTGGGACTTCATTCCAGGATAAGGGAAGCATCCGTGAAATAGTATCATACAGACTCATAAATATCATCTCCTTGGGCAGGGAGGCTTGGTAGGTTTTGTTTTGTTTTGTTTAACTCTTACTTGCCTAGGTTTGTCTTGTTCCATTTTGCAACCTGTGACCTAAATTATAAAACTTCCCTCTTCCATAATGACAGATGTCTGATGACTACAACAGACAGATTTTATCATTAATTAATTCTGCTCTAAAAAAGTGATGTCTATAATCTATGGTTGATCTTATGGCAACATTGATATCCACTCGGGGTAATGCTTCTTGTCAACTTGTCCCCTCCAGACTTAACCAGGTGTGTCCTAGGTCAGCAGATGGGTAGAAGACCTCCAGGGAAAGCCCAGGTGTTTCATGAAGTCCCATGAATGAGATCACAAATTGGCATACATCCATATGAGTCTGAACTGTGAGTCATTCTTTACAAAGAGATGTGCTTTTTAGCCCCCCCCCCCCCCAGGATTAACAATTGATATATTTTGGCAAGGCTTTTCTGGCACTAGAGTAAAGGCTTCCTTACAACTTGAAATCAATTAGAGAATTAGGGTCATTCTGGTTTCCTCAGAATTGAATAATGTCCTCAGAAGATGGAGTCATGCTTGAAGAGAGGAGGAATCAGCATTCCAGGGCTGATCTTCCACATTAAAAGCAGGGCAGAGAGGCTAAGGAGTTAATTAAGGTTGTTTAAGGCCCTCTTTGTCAATCTTCCCACAAGCATAAAAATATATCTTTTATACGAAAGGGACATCACTGGTATTAGAAAATATCATTTTGAGTTGTTTTTTCCTGTAGTTGTCAAGGATTCACATGAGTGGCAACTGGCTGGGGTTAGCGAAGGAGTCTATTACAAGATAATCAAACAAACATAATTGCCCTAATAGGGAATCAAACTCATTACCTTCACCTTGTTAAATCAGCAAACCAATTTTGGGGAACATAGCACCTGGCACATAGAAAGGATTGAAGAAATTTTTACTGAATTGAATTGACAATGGGGTAAGTGAGAAGAAGGGAGGACAAAGATTCAATTCTATGCTTAAAGGATCTAGTTTGGCCCACACAAAAAAATATTCCTAACGGCTTCCCTTTATTAAGGTCTCTCCCAGCTGTCCCTCAGTGAAGGTTCCTGTTGCAGATGGGCTTAAGCCCTCTGCACAGACTTACTCTTGGGTGACCTTGGGCAAGGTGATTGACTTCCCTGGGTGTTCATTTTCTCCTCTGTAAAATGAGCAGATTGGAAGAGATGGCCTCTGAGGTCCCTTTGAGTTCTACATGTATGATTCTATGATCACAAAATTGATATCCCTTTTTACCTTGAGTTTAAAAAAAAAGAATGACTGCCCTCATCCAGACATGATACCTCTGAGGTGGATTCAGTGTGAAGCAGAGTCAAGTGTTTAATTAATTGGTCTTCTGTTCCTAAATTCAGGGATCACCATATGGGGGACAGCAAACTAGGCTGAGGGATCAAGTCAAAACATTTTGTTTTACTTAATCTTTTGAATACTAACTTTTTAAAAATATGGTCTTATTTATAAATACCACGTTCACTCCTATTGAGATCACAATTTAAAATATTTTCTTAGAAATTGTCTGTATCTCACTTAGCTTGAGTTTCCTACTTTTTCTCGAAGCCAAGCTATAAAGAATAGTGCTATTAAGAATAGTGTTATTATATGTGAGTTTATGATGAAGTCTACACAGGATCAAACTTGAAAAGGAATTCAGGGCCCTGTCTTGACAAATATTGAGCTGTACAACTTAGCAGAGGCTTCTACTCCCAAAAAGCAACTACTTTGAGGTTCAGGGGTCCACACATACACACATACAAAAAATTGTAATAAAATCATTCCTTTCTCTGAGAAACTTTCACCTAGAGAAAAATAAATCACTAAAGGGAATTCCATGAAATACATATATAAAAATGACTGACTCTTACATTAACTTATAGGTTACCCCTTATTTGTGTCATCTCATATTTAATCTTACCATCTTGAACTCTGGGGTAATCTGTGACTATGTTTGTACATTTCTTCATTAATTAATAAAATTTCAACATATTTCTCACTCAATCAACTGAACCAAAAGTACCCAACTCTTTATCAAATATTATTTAAGAAATTGGAGTAACCTTCCTTTCCCAACAGTTTCACTCATCTCTATTAAATGCCTTAATTTAGACAAATATTAAAATTACTGAATATATAATTTATTTTAAAGTTACTGAATAAATATTAAAGTAAATATATAATTTGATAAATAACAAAGGCAAAGATATATAATGTTATGTAACATTTTAGCTATGAGAACCATAACCATGGTCATCTCAAATCCTAATTATAACAGCAGATGACTTTACTTCTGAGCACAGTCTCACACCATGTAGTTTATTCAGCAATCAAGCCAAATCTCCTTTTCAATAATTCTTTTAATAATCTTCGCAAAATAATTGTTAAAAACAATTCCATGAAGAAAGAAGTCCTCTCCATTCTCCTACTTTGTGTCCTCTCCAGTTACAAGAAAAAAAGTACCTTCAGCTTCTCTTAATCCTCACTCTTAGAAATCTCCCCCAAATAATAGTAAAAACTACCATTTCAACAACAATTCATTTATTTCTTATAGATAAAATAATCATAACAATACCTGGACAATAAGAAGAGAGAAATGCCTGAGTATATGTTAACACACTTCCATGCCCAACCTAAACTTCTTCCCACTGCTGCCTATCTTTGAAGCTAGAGGAAGGGGAGTAAGCCTTGGTCACTACAGGTAAATACTCTGTAAAGTAAATTCTCCACTCATAGATAATCTATATATCTACATTTAAAAAGAGGACAGGTAGTCCCGAATTTAAAAGTGCTTTGTATTTCCAAAGTTGGCTTTTAAATCAGTAGTTTATATATAAAACACTATTCCATTAAAATGATATAAATTTATAGTATTTGTCAGTTCTCAAAACCCTACCAATGAGGTAAAAATTTTTGTCAACACAATGAAAAATAGAAAAAAAATGTTGCTTTAAAGTTGGTAATCACAGTTAATATTGCAAAAACAACTAAACAGTATTATTTACTTTTAATGTTGGCTTTTAGAGAAAGGCAAATTAAATAGAGGAGAATAAGTAAACGTGTACTTTTGTAAAGGGGATTTCCAGGTACTAAGAAGTTGATGCCACTTTTGTAAAGTTTTTTGGCATGTGTGTGTGTGTGTGTGTACACATATGTACAAACACATTTGTGGTTGTGTAGTTTTACTTGAAAATTCATAACTTTACAAATCCTTGATGTCATATGTGTCAGTGGCAGTACTGGAATCCTTATCAAACATATTTAGTTCAATTTATTGGCTCACAAATGTAAGAAAGGAGAAAGGAGGGAAATGGAGATTTTTCTGAGTGAGCAAGAGGACTTCTTTTTTCATGGAACTGTTTTGACAATTATTTTGTGAAAAATTTGAAGAGAATTATTGAAAAGAGCTTTTGCTTGGTTATGAGACTGTTCTTAGAAATAAAGTCACATGCTGTTGTAGTGAGAGTCTGAGATAACATGGTTGTGATGGTTTTCATAGTTAGTGGACAAGAGTTGGAAGAGAGAAAAAAAGCTAAGAAAGAGAAGTTACAGTGGATCCACCATCATGGCATGGGGGTGGCCCTGCTTCCTCAACAGCAACTCCAACAGAGTAGGAGTTCTAAAAATAGTATCAAGCTAGAAAAGATTAAAGTATCAGTCCAGGGACAGACTGCTAGTCTGGTATCCAAGGACAAGCCTAAATGAATTGTGAAAGACTCATTACCAAAATATTGATCACCCTATTTTTTAAATTTTACTTTTTTTTTTGACCACAGCATATCATTAAATCATTTAGATAAAAATGAGGTTATAATCTGTATTGGTAGAAGGAGAACATACACACAGGAAATCACAGTTCCTTTAATATTGAAATGTATGTGTACATGTGGAATGATGTAGAATGAAGTAAGTTCCAAGTGGTTTAAAAAAAAACAACAACAGATGTTTTAAGAGGAGTGCAAAATGTAATGAAAGTAATCTGAGAAAAGGAAATGGTGGCAAAAAATAAAAAATTGGGCGCTGTAGTTCCCGTTAACAGACACCAGGTGATATTGTCAGGTCAAGATAGCTTGGTTGTTGTCAAAAGGAAACTGGGGAAACAAAACTTCAGCAGCTTTTATGCATATATATGACTTGCAAGTTGAATGTTCATAACTCGAGAGGAATTTAAAGAGGACTATGGTGTAGTGAAAAGAATACTAGATTTGGAGTCAAAAGACTGCCTCTTTCTCTTGCTGTTTATGTGACTTGAAGAAATTACAAACCCTCTGGGTCTCAGTTTCCTCCACTGTAAAATAAAGGATTTAATAGATAAAAATAAAGGTCTCTAAGACTTCTACCAGCTCTGTACCTATGATCCATTATTGATCATTTAAAGGCAAAGCAATATATAAGTCCTGTCTCTTTTCTTCCATGACATTTTATTGTTGCTGCTGCTGTTAGTGTTGTTTTCACCTGCAAATAAAATGCTATAGTTGGTTCGGCTGTGAGAAATGGCCACGATTTTAAAAATACTATTCATACAGATGATGGACCAAGAGTATAGCTAAACCCATACAAAATGCTTGATAATGCAATATAAATTCATTAGATGTATGACTTTCAGAACACAAACTCAGAAAGTTTTTGTTGAAGATATCTTCTGTAAAAGTGGTCTATCATTTAGAAGTGAATACTATTGGTTTTTGTTTTTTGGGTTTTGTTGTTGTTTTATAAAGGATCTAATTGTATCAATGAGGGTAATTAGTTTTCCCAAGAGAATTGGTAGTGGGTAAAACCCTACAAATTGGTTAAGATCACAACATTGCATTTAAAAGCATAGATTGTATGTTCATCTGCCTTTGACTTTTCAAACACCATAAGGGACAATATGGCCTAAGGTTGTTTTCTCTTTTCATCAAGTTCATATTGGACTATGGTTTCTCTGGCAATACAAGTACAGTAAATGTGCATGCCTAGCAACAATTAACTATTCTGCTATTCTAACTTTCTCAAAACTACTCTGTTTTGGCAAACATGGAAAAATAAATGAGAAACTTACACTTTTCAAAGCATGAATTTATTGAGAAGTTCTGCATTACATAGCAAACAGATGGGGTGGCTCCAATAACATAGAGAATGGCAGCCCCCCAGGGTCTTATTGCCTTTAGCAGATCACATCATTTACCAAAAATGTTTAAAAGCTTTGAAGGTTTTTGTCCAGTATTCATGGTAAGTATAATTACTAGATTGACCTTTATTTTCAAATGAGTGCACTATAACTTTTGTGCCAAAATTAAATTAAATAATGTTTTAAAGCACTTAGCATAGTTCCTGGCACATTGTAAGCACTTAATAAATGTGTATTCTACTCTCTTCTTCCCCCTCTAAAATATCCCTTCCTTCAGATGTTTATAATAACTTAAAGTGCATTTTTGTAAGGTTAGCTTCCACAGGAAATTCAGAGCATCTTAGTTGTCACTTATTAATACCTAAATACAATGAGAAACACATCTGTACCACAACATAATCTACCAACCATACTGATCTACTTTCAACTATATGCTTCTCCCTTCTAAAAAGTAAAGCTCAGGGGGCAGCTAGGTGACACAGTGGATAGCACACCACCCCAGGAGTCAGGACAACCTGAGTTCAAATCCAGCCTTTGACACTTGACAATTATTAGCCATGACCCTGGGCAAACTACTTAACTCTGAGTGCCTTGCCATGAATGAATAAATGAATGAATGAATGAATGAATGAATGAATGAATCCCAAAACATAATTCTGTCAAACCATTAGTGTACAACTCCTTTCTTTTCAGAGCTTTTTGGAGACACAGGTATCCTCTATATTTTTCATCTGAATGTTATATAAAGTATGTCCTCAGGGTGAATATATGCTATTTCCATTGTGGAAGCCAAAGGTTAGTTGTATTTATTCATTTGAAAAAAATAGAAGAATGAAACATCATGTCAGAGTGGGATTGGAACTAAATCCAGGAAAACTTGGCTTCAAATTTTTCCTCTCACACTGACTAGCTGTGTGATCTTTTCCTAGTCTCTTAACCACACTGAGGTCTCTGTTTCTCCATCTCCATTCCATATATGGGAATGATATCTACTGAGCAGGGTCATGATGAGGCTCAAATGAGATAATATTTATGAATCCTGTCATAGTCTTCAAAGCATTATAAGAATGCCCTCTATCATTGAAGTGCCTGTGCCTAGTTGTATAGATCTGTGTTAATGAGCATTAGGTATGAATACCCAAGAACAATCAAAAGGGGAATTTCCAGATCAGGTTCAGGATTAGGCTAGCTAGTCCATTGATACACTTTGAGCAGAAAGACTTAGAAGTGAAGGCACTCGTGATTCTTACCGGTCATGTTGTCTCATCCAAAGAAACAGGAGGGAGCTAACTCAGCATCATTGTCATACTCCATATAGTACATGAAGAGGAAGCACAGTGTGTAGCTGTGTGACCTTGGGAATATCCTTTAACCTCTCTGGGCATCAGTCCTCTGTAAAATTAGCTTTTTACACATCAATCTATAGCAGTCTCTTGTATCTCTAAATTAAAAATGCTATGAAGGGAGAAAGATAAGCCGTGCTGCCCCAGTAAACTGGAAGCCACAATAATAATCCTAATGAAATATTCATCCAATAGCTATACAGCAGTGTAAGAAAGGCTAGCCTCTTAGTAACCACACAAACACGTTACCATTGACAGGATGATGATGACTCTTGATCTCTGCCATTGATCAATAGTTAAAGGCATGTTCTGGCATACTGTCATTAGTGTCTTCCTGAATAAAGAGAAAAGCTAGACATAAAATACTTGTAATGTAATCATCAAAGTGCTAGGATTACTCCTCCTCTGTGCTATTCCTCTAGCTAATTTTTCTAAATGATGCAAGAATGTGAAGAAATCAATGATTTATCATTTCCCTATGTCTCCTGTGTCTTCAAATGAACAAGTTTGAACTTGCCATGAGATATTAATGGCATGATCTCAGTGATAGGCCCAGAACAAAATCTAGGTTTTTAAAAAAAAACTCCTTATTACTATTTACTTTGAAAAAGAAAAAGAAAACCAAAAACAGTGAATTCAGAAAGGGTGAACACCAGAGAGACAAACTTCCCCCTACAAACTCCCCCCTCCATTTTAGTTGAATAATATGGCTGGCTTGTTTCAGAATCAGAAACAGCCTTTGATCTACAGAAATTTTCATCTGAAGTTATTTATCTGAAGTAATCTGGTTACTGGACTTCTCTAGTCCACAGAACCTCTAGGATATTAGTCTAATTTGAGGGCCACCATGAAAGTAAGTTTATAAATCTTAACACAAACCATATCCCTGTGACTGTTCCCCACGTAGTCTAAACTCCTGAGATGGGGGCCTTGGAATCAACAAAGATTCTTAAGGTTTCTCTCAGGGAGGATTTAGGCTTATACTAATCTTTTCAATTACATTTCAGACCACAACCTCCTCCCCTTGTCTTGCCTAGGCTTGCCGCAGTCTGACTCTATTCCCAGAGATGTTGCCTACAAACTCTGTTCACTGGGAAATCAGGTGCTGTTCTCTCCAATGTTAATCTGGCTACATTCCAGCTATATTCCTCATCAGATCATTAGCTGCTTTTATTGATATGTGAGGGCTTCTTTGCAGATGGAGCAGTTTAAAACCCTATAAGAAAAATACTTATCAAATTACTTGGAGAACAAGACTCTAGGAAACTGTAATTGGAAGGCATGTAGGGAGTCTCCATAGTATGGCACTATAAAAATATAAAATTCTGTGCATATATGTATATATATATATGCACAGAATTTTATATTTTATGGTATATATATATGTATACACACACACACACACACACACACACACACACACACACATACACGTTTTTTCCCAGAAATCTCAAGTACAAGCAGGCTGAATAAATAGAAATACAATTCCTTCAAGGCAGCATAGTGCAGTTACTGAATAGAGGGCTACATTTAGGGGTAAAAGTTCAAATGTTATCTGACCTGGGCCTCAGTTTCACTATAAAAATGAGAGGATTGAATTGGTGTAGGGGAAAGAGAAATGGATTGAAATCAGTGGACCTGGGTTTCAACTCTAGCTCTGCCACTATCTGTAGTGAGACCTTGGAAAATCCCTTCATCTCCTAGGCCTCAACTTCCTCATCATTCGAGATACATGGAGTACCAGCTTCTACATGAAGCCTCTCCTGATTTTCCCACCCTCCCGCTAGATTTTCTGCTCTCCAAAGGTCAGTTGGTGTTCTGCTGGATAGAGCACTGATACTGGTATCAGGAAAACCTGAGGTCAAATACAGCTTCAGACCCTTAATAGACATGTGTAACAGCAAGCACCCTAGCATACCCAGGATGGCTGCTTGCACGGGTTCTTTTGATCTGCTTTTATAAAGGAAAGCAACTCAAAAAGGGTTGAGAATCTTACTTTAATCAAACACAATATAATTCACTTGGTTCAGGGAGAAAAGACAACACCCTGAACTTCTGAAAATACATCCAGAAATTACAAGCAGATAAAAAATACAGACAGAGAAAATAACACTATTTAACATATCAACAAACAGGGCTTCTAGCTGTTTGACCATTACATATATAAAGTGTTAGTTAGCAGAGAGAGAAGCACCAACATCTGGGTTTATAAACCCAAGGGGCTCAACAGCTAGCAAGTGTCTCATCTGGTCAAATCACACAACTCTTCCCATAAGTGAACCCCAAAAGTAAAACCTCACCTCAGGGACTATATATACCCTTCTCCAGGGCCAGAGAACATTGCAACTTTGATGACCCACTGCCTAATTACAAAGCAACTAAAGATATATGCTTTTCTGAAAAACCAACCTCCCCTAACAAGCTTCTTTTGTTGGGCTCCAAGTAAAGCCCATTAAAGGACAGGGAAGATCTTCAAATTCCTTTACCATTACAACCCTTGTCAAGTCACTAAACCTTTATCTACCTCATTTTCCTCAATTGTAAAATAAGAATATTAAAAGAACCTACTTCCCAGGGTTGTTATGAAGATTAAATATATTCAAAAGCTCTTAGCATTAGGGATACAACAAGAACCAAAAGACAGTTCCAGCCCTCAAGGAGCTTATACTTGAATAAGAGAAATGATATGTAAATACATACAAAGCAAGCTACACACAGGATAAATAGGAAATAATTAACAAAGGAAAGGCATTTGAATTAAGAGAGGTTAGAGAAGGCTTTTCATGGAAGATGATATTTTAGTTGGTATTTAAAAGGTCAGGCAGGTCAGTCATCAGACCAGAGAAGGACAAGCATTCCAGGCATGAGGGAGGGCCAGAGAATTTCCCCAGCCTAGAGATGGAGTATCTTACTCATGAAACAGCCAGGAAGCTTTAGGACAGTTTCCCCCTGTGCTCCAGCAGCAGAGTTCAACTTTAAAATCCAGGAAATAGGCAGAAAAGGAACCTTAACCATAGAGAGCTTTTATGGTGACAAGGAAGATCGCAAATTCAGAAGAGGATAACACTGTCAACAGACCTACATCTGAAATCCCAAAGTGGAATACAAATTGGTCTCAAGCCCCAAAAGCTTTCTTGAAAGTCTTCAAGAAGCATTTTAAAAGTCAAATGATAGAGGCAGAAGAAAAATTGAGAAAAGAAACAAGAGGTATGCAAGAGATTCAATAGTTTGGAAAAGGAAGGACAAAAACTGACTGAAGAAAACAACTTCTTAAAAAGTAAAATCGACCAAATGAAAAAGGAGTTACAAAAGCTCAATGTAGAAAATAATTTCTTAAAAATTAGAATTGGGTAAGTGGATGCTAATGATTACTACTGATCTACTAATTAAAGCTTCTGATTAAAAGAATCAGTCAAACAACATCAAAAAACTGAAAAAATAGAAGAAAATGTAAAATACCTCACTGGAAAAACAATTGACCTAGAAAACAGATCCAGCAGAGATAATCTAAGAATTATTTAGCTTGGTACTATCTTTCTAGGTTGGTGCTATTTTTAGAACTCCTGCTCTACTGGACTTGCTGTTGAAGAAGCAGGGGATCCTCTAAGAATTATTGTTCTTGATATTGAGAATTTTATCTTTATTACAACATTTAAAGGGACATACATAGACAGAAGGTATGGGTATAAATTAACTGATGTGATTAAAAAAACCTAATTAAGGGGTACAAAAGGATTGTAATGGAAGAAGAGGAAAGGAGGAAGCAGAAAAGGGTAATTATATCACATGAAGGGCACGTTAATATATTATAGTAGAGAGAAAGGAGGGAGAAGGAGCCTTGTTTCAGCTCTTGTTGATTTTGGTTCAAGAAGAGAATAACATATTCAGTTAAGTATAGGAATCTAACTTGTCCTACAGGCAGTAGGAGGGAAAAGGGGAAAGAAAAGTTAGGGGGTTGATAGAAAGGAGGGAAGATTGAGAGAGGCAGTGGTCGAAAGCAAAATTCTTTTGAGGAGGAAAAGAGAGAAGGGAGAAATAAAAGCATAAATGAGGGGGAAAATATGATGCAGAGAAAGACATAGGTAGTGGTCATAACTGTAAATGTGAATAGGATGAATTCTCACATAAAATGGAAGCAGATAACAGAATGGATTAAAAACCATAATACTCCAATGTGTGTTTATAAGAAACACATTGGAAACAGTGATATGGACAGGGTAAAAGTAAAAGAGTGGAGGAGAATATATTTTGCTTCAGCTAAAGTTAAAAAGAAGGGGATAGAGCTAAGATGGCAGAAAGGAAGCCGTGGCTTTTCCAGGGTCCTCGAACAATTCTGTCTCTAAAGGCTAAAAAGTGAATTTGAATGGATTTAAGAGTGACAGAAACCAGTGGGAGACAGAGCATGACAGATTCCCAGCCCAGGAAAATGCCCACTCAGGTCTGGGCAAGGAGAATGCGGAGCACACAGGAACCACACCAGCATGGAGCTGAGAGCAGAGTACAGCAAACTGAGAAAAAGCCCCAGCCAGCCAGCAGACTCACCCAGCCAGAGGGTTTGCAGCCGTCTCACCACAAGACAGAGGATCATCAAATCGGGTAGGAAAAAACTCGGGCCCACGACAGGATCATCAGCTTTCCCTGGGGCAACCTGATGTTTAAAATTATACACTCAAACTTCCAAATGCCAAGATGGAGGAATAAAGTTTAGTTGCTCTGATCCCCCCTCCCTGACTTAGAAAAGTCCGGAGTTAAATTCCCCACACAGAGTAAAATCTTGAATTAGTGGAAACAGCCTCAGGCTTGGGCGTGGCTGAGGAAAGGGGAAGCAAGACAGTACAGAGTCTTAGCCCAGGAGGGTGGAACCAGCAGGCCCTAACAATAAGAGCCCAAGTGTGCTTTAGTACCACCTGGGACATCAGCAGACTGCAGCCTGGCCTTTTGGCTTCTAGCCACTGAACCTACCTGAGCTGTAGCCCAGAGACACAGGGGTAGAAACCTGAAGCCAGACCAACCCACCCCCATAGTTTACTCTGTAAGCCCCAGGGTAACTCAGGGGAAGCATTGAGAGTCCTGGTCTTGGCCTCAGTCTACACAATCAGAGCCTACAGCTACCAAACCCCTACCTCCCAGCCTGAGAAGCTCAATACTTCGGCCCCCCCAGAAGTGGATAGCCACTCTAAAAATCCAGGACATAGGTGCTCACAATGGGAAAGAAGGAAACTTCAAAGGCTAGGACCATCAAATCATTTTATAGTGAGCAAGAACAACCAAACTCAGAAGGCAACACGGACTCTATACTCACACTGGAGACCATAGAAGGAAATGTGAATTGGTCTTAAGCCCAAAGAGCCTTCTTGGAGGACACAAAAGAGATTTTTAAAATGAAATTAGAGAGGTAGGACATAAATTTAAATCTACATTAACCAAATTGGAAAAAAATCTCACTGAAGAAAACTAATCTTTAAAAGGTAAAATTGGAGAAGTAGGACAGGAGGTCCAAAATCTAACCGGAGAAAATACCTCCCTAAAAATGAAAAATGAACATATGGAAAAGGAACTCCAAAAGCTAATTGAGGAAAATAATTCACTAAAAATTAGAATCAGGCAAATTGAAACTAAGGACTCTATGATGCAACAAGAGTCAGTCAAACAAAATGTAAAGATTGAAAAATTAGAAGAAAGTGCAAAATATCTCACTCAAAAAACAACTGACCTGGAAAACAGATCCAGGAGAAACAAACTAAGAATTATCAGCCTACCAGAAAGTCATGATGAAAAAATCAGCCTGGATAGCATCTTCCAAGAGACTGTCAAAGAAAACTGCCCTGAGGTCCTAGAATCAGAAGGAGAAATGGTTATTGAAAGAACTCACTGATCTCCTCCTGAAAGAGATCCCAAATTGAAAACTCCAAGAAATAGAGTAGCCAAATTCCAGAGCTACAAGGTCAAGGAGAAAATATTGAATGCAGCCAAAAAGAAATAATTCAAATACTGTGGAACTACAGTCAGGCTTACATAGGATTTAGCAGCTGCTACGTTAAAAGATTGGAGGGAATGGAATGCAATATTTCGTAAAGCAAAAGAGCTAGGACTGCAACCAAGGATCAACTACCTGGCAAGACTGAGCATATTCTTTCAGGCAAGGAGATGGTCATTTAATGAAATAAAGGACTTCCAGACTTTCCTTACAGAAAGGAAGTTTGTGCCTGAGCTCAATGGAAAATTCAATCTCCACTTCCAAGACCCAAGAAAGACATGAAAAGGTAAACAAGGAAAACATACACTCACACATACACATACACACACAGATGCTCACACAGGCACATAACTTGGGACTCAATAAAAGCAAACTCTTTACATTCCTTTATGAGAAGCAGATACCTGTCAATACTGAAATTTGTATAAGTATTGTGACACTTACAAGGGATGCACACAGAAAGAGGGTGTGGGTATAATTGGACTAACCTGAAGATTTAGAAAAACCCTATTAGGGGGAAGAAAGGGATTGTAATTGGAGAAAATGAAGGGCAGAGGGAGAAGATGGTAAATTATGCCACAAGAAGAGGCATAAAAACATACTAAAGTGGAGGGGTGGGAAGGAAGGAGATGATCATCATATGTTCGTTAATCTCATTGGTTCTGATCTAAAGAGGGATCAATACAAATGGCTAAGTTCAGATTCTAACATGAAAAGACACAAAAATTCATAATAATAGAGGGAAAAGAGGGAGGGAGAGGAGCAATATATGAAATTTACTAGCATTGGTTTGGTTTCAAGGAGGGAATAACATTGCCCTACAGGCAATAGGAGGGATAAGGAGGGAGGGGTATTAGAAAGGGAGGGTAGTCAATAGGGAGGGAAAGAGTAACAAGGGGAAAGGGTAGGTAAAGAGAGGGGAATACAGGAAAGTAATACTGAGGGAGGTGGTGGTCAAAAGGAAAATTCTTAAGGAGGGGATGGGAAAAGGAAGACATAAAGATATAAACAGGGGACAGAATAAATTGGAGGGAAAGTCACAGATAGTAATCATAACTGTTAATGTAAATGGGATGAACTCTTCCATAAAACAGAGGCAGATAGCAGAATGGATTAAAAACCACAATCCTACAATATGTGGTCTACAAGAAGCACATTTGAAATAAGGGGACACTCACAGGGTAAAGGTAAAAGGATGGAGTAGAATATATTATGCCTCAGCTAAAGTGAAAAAAAGCAGGGGTAGCAATCCTTATTTCAGATAAAGCAAAAGCTAAAATAGATCTACTTAAAAGGGATAAGGAAGGAAACTATGTCCTGCTAAAAGGCACCATTGAGAATGAAGCAATATCATTACTTAACATATATGCACCAAGTGGTATAGTATCCAAATTCCTAGAAGAAAAGTCAAGGTAATTAGAGGAGGAAATAGATAGCAAAACAATACTAGTGGGGGACCTCAATCTCCCCCTCTCTGAACTTGATAAATCTAACCTCAAAATAAACAAGAAAGAAGTTAAGGAGTCAAACAGAATTTTAGAGAGGGTAGACAGATCTCTGGAGAAAACTGAATGGGGATAAAAAGTAATATGCTTTCTTCTTAGCAGTACATGGCACATACACAAAAATAGTTCATGTACTAGGGCATAAAAACCTCACAATTCAGAAAGGCAGAAATATTAAAAGCATCATTCTCAGATCATGATGCTATAAAAATTATATGCAATAAAGGGCCATGGAAAGGTAGGCAAAAAACTAATTGGAAACTAAATTATTTAATCCTAAAGAATGAGTGGGTCAAACAAGAAATTAAAGAAACAATCAGTAACTTCATTCAGGAGAATGACAATAATGAGACATCATACAAAAACTTGTGGAATGCAGCAAAGGCAGTACTCAGGGGAAGTTTTATATCCCTGAATGCATACTTGAAAAAATTAGAGAAAATGGAGGTCAATGAATTGGGCATGCAACTGAAAAAACTAGGAAAAGAATAGATTGAAAATCCCCAATTAAATACCAAATTAGGAATAATAAAAACCAAAGGAGAGATTAATCAAACTGAAATTAAGAAAACTATTGAACTTATAAATAAAACTGAGTTTTATTTATGAAAAAACAATAAAATTGATAGACCCTTAGTTAATATGGTAAAAAAAAAAAGAAGAAACCCAAATTCTGAGTTTCAAAAATGAAGAGTGAATGTACCTCCAATGAAGAGGAAATTAAAACAATCATTAGGAATTATTTTGCCCAACTGTATGCACATAAATTTGACAATCTTAGTGAAATGAATGAATATTTACAGAAATATAAGTTGCCCAGACTAACAGAAGAGGAAGTAAATTACTTAAACAACCCCATCTCAGAAAAATAAATTGAACAAGCTATCAGAGAACTCCATAGGAAAAAATTCCCAGGGCCAGAAGGATTTACTAGTGAATTCTATCAAACATTTAAAGATCAATTGACCCCAATACTCTACAAACTATTCGGGAAAATTGGTGAGAAAGGAGTCCTACCAAATTCTTTTTATGACACAAATATGGCACTGATACCAAATCAGGGAGAGATAAAACAGGGAAAGAAAATTACAGACCAATCTCCCTCATTAATATAGATGCAAAAGCCTTAAATAAAATATTAGCAAAAAGAGTACAGCAACTTATAACTAGAATAATACATTTTGACCAGGTTGGATTTATTCCAGGAATGCAAGGATGGTTCAATATTAGGAAAGCCCACAGTATCATTGATCATATCAACAATAAAACTAACAGAAATCATATGATATTTCAGTAAATGCAGGAAAAGCCTTGGACAAAATACAACTTCCATTCCTATTAAAAATGGTAGAAAGTATAGGAATAAATTGAGTTTTCCTTAGAATAATAGGTAGCATCAACTTAAAGCCATCAGCAAGTATTATATG
>CM053601.1:90698744-90715283 GCA_028646575.1 Pseudocheirus occidentalis
GGGGATGACAGAGGGGAGGGCAGGGTCTGGGGGAAGGATGCTGGAAACACACACTTCAGGAAAGGGATAGGGACAGGGTAGAGAACAGAACAAGGGGGGGAAGGGATAGGAAGGAGGGACATATGATCACTGTCACAATATGTCCACTATGAAGATGTCCTGTATAAACACATCCACAGCCTGTATTGAATTGTTTGTCCTTCCAGTGGGGGTGGGTGACAAGGGAGGAATCGAAAGAATCTAGAATTTAAAGGTCTGCAATACCTGCAACTAGGAATTAAGATATACAGGGGCTGGGGTAGGGAGACCCTCTCTGCCCTTTCCGAAAGTAAGAGAGCAGATTGGGGGAGGGGCTTTACAGTGGGATCACTATTTTGGGGTTGGGGTAGAGGAAAGATCGGGAGAAAATTTGTAATTCAAAAATGTCATGAAAATGAATGATGTAAACAAGAAAACAAATAAAAAATAAATTAAAAAAACAAAAAAACAAAAAAATAAAGTGTGTGTGTGTGTGTGAGAGAGAGAGAAAGAGAACAGAGAGAGAGAGAGAGAGAGGGAGGGAGGGGGGGTTCCTTTAAAGTAAGGAATGACTGAGATTCTGAGATGGTGAAGAATGAATATATGGACATTAAAAGCCTGTTTGATTAGGAAGAGATGGTTAAAAGAATACACAATGTATTGTGATGTAAGTTGTGATTTGGCTTATGGTTTCTAAAATACATATTTTTGAGTCTTTTTGTCCTAATATCAAAAGGAAAATTCTAGGGGAATAAAACCCTAACAAAAACAACTATGAAACATGTTTTCTTCTTTCACTCATGTAAAAAACTCCAAAGACAGAAAAGCATGTTTATGCTTACATTCTATCCACTTTCTGTCAAAACAAACTCAGGATATGCAGACTGCAGTGTATCCTCACCTAGTGATAAGTAGGTTTGTTGTCAATTGTGGAAAAATGTTTTATCATCTCTACTCTTAAAAATTGTGGCTATATTCCCCTTGCAGATTGACAAGGAAAAGCAATGATAACAAAAGGGCTAAAAATCCTTGACTCAGTATCTGACCTATGTATACTTAGTGGCAAATTCTTAAGCACTGATGTGACATTTCAACAGGGCATGAAGAGAATGGCTTTACATTCCTTCTTGGATTAGGTTTTATTTTTAATATTCATTCCCCCTTGGATAATTGAAAACATACATACCCGCAATATTCCAGCTATGCTCATGGCAGATTGAAAGCTCAGATATACTGAGATCCTCAGGCCAAATTTCAAAGATGTCTATGATGCTGTCTTCATTGGAGGACCCTATTGCAACAATTATGAACAAAGTTATGAACTTGCTGTCTTCCTCTCACATCATCTTTGGGGTGTCCATTATGAGGAGGATGGCAATGGTCCCATGTATGTGCCACTTAAAAGTTTGTAAGCTACTTTAATACTTTTTTTTAAAGTTGTCTTGATTTTTAAATATCATGTTCACTTCCTAGTATGTATGCCTACTTCCCTTGTAACAATGAAGTGTCACAGTCGATAGTTAGGAAGACTTCAGCTGAAATCTAGCTCAGACGCTTACCTAGCAGTATGACCCTGGGGGTGTCACTTAGACTTGTTGATCCTTAATTTCCTTACATAGAATTAGGGAGTCAAGCTCAATGGATTCTAAGGTCCTTTCTTGCTCTAACTCTCTGATCCAATGATGAGTCCAGTTTTTAAAAAATTAATATATCTTCTCTGTCTGAGAATTTAGGCCTCATTCTTCACCATAATCGACCACTTATTTGTGACTTCTCAATGGATCTGAGTTCTCTTAATAGTAAGCTAAGAGGAGAATACCCTAGTCAAATTTAAAAGGTCTTTGGCATCAAATTATAGAGGAAAAGAATTTGTAGATCACTACGAATGATTATAAATTAAGGAGGGGTTGGTAGTGTTAAAGGGGGATTTTGTCTGAAACAGCTCCTCTCCCCCCCAACGCCTTTTTTCTTAAAATCACTGCTCTCCTATTTTTGTTTGATGACTCTTCTTTGCCCACACACTCATCTTGGCTTTGAACTGAAACTTGGTTTTATTTCAAGATGCTGACTTTTATGATGTGAGAGAAGAGTCTATATTCAAATTCCAAATAGGGTCACAAAGAGTTGGACATGACTGAAAAGCAAATGAACAACAAGAAACTAGTCTATATTCTTCTATGGCTGGTACTGACAATCATTTCTCTGGAAACAAATTATATTCCTTCTCTGTTCTGCTTTGTCCATGACTTTGGTGTCAAATTTCGTGATTGTACCCCTTCTGAGACTCTGGGGGCCACTCAAAGGAACTGATGGCTAACGGAGAAAGTTGGTTATTTGTTGTTTTCCAAAATGCATCCTGGCACCTCCAGAGTTCATCACTGTATGAGACCTAAGAAGAGCCACCCTGTGAAATCCTATTGCCATTTGACTCACCTTTGTATCTCAGAAGATTTCAAACTCATGAAATTATGTTGGAATGAGGAGCTGCATAAATCAACCATAAAACTTCAACGCAGGCTAATGCTTGTAATTCTTCAAATCCATGAGGACACATTTCAGCTATTTGACTTATATGGGCACCCTCAGGTTCTTGTGTAGGCCAAAGAAAAGAAGCTAAGCTTTCATTGTGCACAGATAGGGCTGCTAGCAAGGAAAATAACACAGCCCTTCTAGTTGTTCTCCAGTCTTAGAACCTGGATGGGGAGTCTGATTTTGAATAAACAACTCTCTGCCACTCCCTCTTCTCCCCAGGAAGACATATACTCTCTTCTTCTCTCTTCCCCTATTCCTCCACTTATTCTCCCTTCCAGAATCTAAATTCCTTCAGTACCCTGCAATACTGTAAATATCCCAAATCTTGAAGGAGGCCTTTCTTTACATAACCACAATATAAGAACTTGTCTATCACTTGTTGTTTTTAAGAGAAGGGGAAGGATTTTCTGAATTCCAGACTTCCTTAGACACTGCTTCATTAGCATGATTCAATCTAAGGACAAGCTGGGGATCTAGCTAAATGTAAATGTTAACCTACACTTCTTGGAAAAGAAAGGTTCCATGCTAGGAACCTCAAAGGGATTCTTACCTCTTTCCCATTTTTCCTTGATTGGGAGGATGGGGTAGAGCAGAAAGGGAAGGGGGAGAGGATCCTATAAGATAGCTTACAATTATTTTAACATGAGGTCATTTAGGATTGCTAAAATGTTCCTATTTCTAACCTTTGCAAGGGTACATTTTAAAAAAATTCAAATTGAGTTTTTCCTAAGTTTCTCTGTTATATAATAGACTAGTTGCATGGTAATTTTATGTCCGTAAATCTGTATAGTGATTATATAGTCACAGCACATTTCTAATGTAGACAAAATTTTAATTAGTTGATTGAATAACCAATTATTAAATTAATTTTATAAATATATTATATAATTGTACACATATAATATTATTATAATTAATTATGGTTATACATAAATATTAATTAATTCGATAATTAAAAGAATCATCCCAACATCCTATTATGCCTAGAATTTGAGAACTGGAAGGAACGTTTGAGGTAATCTAGTCCTATCCTCACATCTTACAAATGGAAAATTTTAGGCCTAGCTCAGGGAGCAAATGGAAGTGAATTATTACTTTATGAGAAATCCAGAAATTATTAAATAGGTCCAAACAAATGAAAAACTAGAAGGCAGTGTGAAATATCTCAATGAAAAAACCACTGACCTGGAAAATAGATCCAGGAGAGAGAATTTAAAAATTTTAGGACTACCTGAAAGCTATGATCAAAAAAAGAACCTAGAAATCATCCTTCAAGAAATTCTCAAGGAAAATTGCCTTGATATTTTAGAACCAGAGGGCAAAATAGAAATGGAAAGAATTCACTGATCACCTCTTGAAAAAGATCCCCAAAAGAAAACTCCTAGGAATATTATAGCCAGAAAAAATTCCTAGGAATATTATAGCCGGGTTCTGGAGTTCCCAATCAAGGGGAAAATATTATAAGCAGCCAAGAAGAAGCAATTTGAATATTGTGGAAATACAATCAGGATAACACAAGATCTAGCAGCTTCTACCTTAAGGGATTGAAGGACTTGGAATATGATATTCCGTAGGTCAAAGCAGCTAGGATTAAAACCAACAATCACTTACCCAGCAAAATTGAGTATAATACTTCAGGGGAAAATATGATCATTCAATGAAATAGAGGGCTTTCAAGCATTCTTGATCAAAAAAACAGAGCTGAATAGAAAGGTTTGACATTCAAATATAAGAAGCATGAGAAGGTAAGCAGGGACAAGAAATCGTAAGGAACTTATCAAAGTTGAACTATTTACATGCCTAAATGGAAAAATAATAATTGTAACTTATGAAACTTTTCTCTGTATGAGGATTGTTGAAGGGAATATGCATGTATATACATATATATGTCTACATAGGAGGTTATATGTGTGTATGAATACATATGTGGGAGGAATATGAGAAGAGATAGGGAGAGACAAAATAGGGTAAATTATCTCATATGAAAGAGGCAAGGGAAAACTGTTAAAATGGAGGGGAAGAAGAGGAAGACAAAAGGGAATGAGTCAACCTTACTCTCATTGAATTTGGCTTAAGGAGGGAATCACATACACACTAAACTGGGTATCTTACCCTACAGGAAAGTAGGGGGGAAGGGGATGAGAAGGAGGATGGTAGAAGGGAGGGCAGATGAGGGGGGTGAGGGTAGTTAGAAACATACACTTTTGAAAAGGGACAGGGTCAAAGCAGAAAATAGAACAAGTTGAGGGCATGATAGGATGGAGGGAAATATAGTCAGTCTTTCATAATATATCCACTATGGAAATGTTTTGCATAACTACATATGTACAACCTATATTGAATTACTTATCTTCCCAGTAAGTGTGGGTAAGGAGGAAAGAAATGACAGAATCTGGAATTCAATGTTTTAAAATCAAATGTTTAAAAATTAAAAAAAAATTTAAATTAAAAATTTTAAAAAGGTAAAGTCTGGCTCTTTCCTTGGCAGGAAAGTGGGGGGTGGGGAGTGGGAGAGAGTAGGATGAGGGATAGCAATATTTCAAACCTTAGAAAATGCCTGTCTCTTCACAGGAGGCCTCTTGGTGCTCTACCTAAGAGATTAGTTATGGTATGATGAAAAGAAAAGATTTCTCATCTTAAGATCTTTTGCCAAAATTATATTCTCAAAAACTGAAATCTAGGAAGCACAAATTGATGTAGCTATTTAAATGATGCACGGAAGAGAGGAAAATGTCCATGGAGACTTAAGGGGAAAATAATAGTTATGACCCACCTTTCAAGACCCAGCTCAGATGTTCACTCTTCTGTGAAGCATCCCCTGATCCCCATCAGCTGGAAATTATCGCTCACTCCTCACATTTCTTATGGCACTTGATCTGGTCCTCTCTTTTGTACTCTTCACTCTTCCTTATATCATTCATAACTTTTGTGTGCAGACTTTACCTCCCATTCAACTGTAATCTTCTTGAGAACAAAGTCTGTCTGTCTTATCTATCTTTATATCCATAATGCCTAGCATAGCACCTTGCCGGTAGTAGCTGCTTAATAAATGTCTGGGGAATTGAATTAAACCTTTTCCTCCTCCCATCCTTATAGTACTTTCTAGACCATATTCCTTTTTTCATTCTTCTTGAGTCTTCTTGTCTTTTCCTCTTTACTAGTTTCTAAACTACTTGAGGACAGATACCGTGTTATTCATCTTGATACCCCCTATAACACTTTGTATATTTTTTTGGCCTGTACTTGTAATTTCTTAAGTACAGAGAACTTCCTCCACCAATGGAGATGAGCAACTTCTCTATAACCTATAGTCTTAGTTGCCTACTGTATTAAGAAGTCAAATTACTTGCCCAAAGTTATGGGTGATTATTTACCTGTGTCATGGACAGGACTAGAACCTAGGTCTGCCTAGCTTTAAGGTCATTATGCTGCCCTCACCCTGTACATAGTATGTATTCAATAAAAGTCTAATTGACTTGAATTGGTTATAATCATAAAGTACATTCCAAACAGATTCTCAAGTCATTCCTAAACCACAGATGAAGTAATGTAAGGCACTTTGTATTGATTTTCCATCTTCTCTGGCATATTCATTCTTTATCATTTATTAATAGTAACTTAAGAAGCTGTGTTGACTTTTCTCATTTCCTGGACATCTTGGCAGTAGGTCTCAGGCTGAGGGTCCTCCCACACCACAGGCAGGAAAATGGTGAAATGGTGGTCACAAAGAAGACAAAAAAGTCATTGGAGTCCATCATCTTGAGGTTCCAGCTGGTCATGAAAAGCACCAAATACATGCTAGGCTACAAACAGACCCTAAAAATGGTCAAAAAAGGCAACGCCAATTCGGTCATCTTAGCCAATAACTGCCTGGCCTTAAGGAAATCAGAGATCAAATGTTACACTATGTTGGCCAAAGCTGTTGTACATCACTACAGAGATAATAACATTGAATTGGGAATAACAGCATATGGGAAGTACTACAGAGTATGTACACTGGCTGTCATTGATTCACATGACTCTGATATCATTAGAAGCATGCCAGAACAGACCAGTGAAAAGTAAAATGTACAAAGGTTTACTTTAATAAACCAGGCCAACAATTGTTGGAAGGAAGGAAGGATGGAAGGAAGGAAGGGAGGAAGGAAAGAAGGAAGGAAGGAAGGAAGGAGCAATGTTGATAAAGAGCTGGCCTGGATCAAATCCTGGATTCAAATCCTACCTCTGGCATATTCTGTGTGACCTTGGAGAAGTTTCTTAACCTCTCAATGCATTAGGCAACTATCTAAGACTATGTTGTGGATCAATTGTTGAGGAAATTTCTTTACCTGCTTGTTTTCAGCACCAATAAAGTTACAGGTCAAGTCCTTGTCTTAATGTCCCTGCTTATATGCTTTCCTCAAAATAGCTAGTGTTAATGTTCCATTTCTAGATGAGAAAACTGAGATTCAGTGTGCATGGTCACACAGCTATTAAGTATTAGAACCAGAACTTGGATCCAGATTATTTGACTTGAGTATTCACCTTTGAAATAGGCTGCCCCTTAACTATTTATACAGCAGTGCTAGACATATGAATCTGAGAGAAAGATAAAGGTATACAGGCCAGTGATTGGAAATGGGATAAGAGAGAGAGGATAGAGAAAGGTGAAGCAAGGGAGCAGAGTTTGTTTTTACAAATTCAATTAATTTCTTGTTTGTTTTTTTTTAAATTAATTTTGTATATGTCAAATTGTCATCCAAAGTCTACTAAACATTTTTGATAAATTCTTGTCTTCCAAGACAACTCTTGGTAACTAGTCATAATAATAGGTAGTGCTCTAATAGGTGGTGCTTTAAGGTTTATAAACCTTTATACATATTTTATCTTCACAACAACTCTGAGAGATATGCTATTATTATCCCCATTTTATGAATGAGAAGACCAAGAGCAGTTTAATGACTTATCTAGGGCTACCCACTAAGTGTTTGAGGATAAATTTGAACTAAGATCTTCCTGAATTCAGGTCTTGTGCTCTATCTGCTAAGTCAGCTAGTTGCCCAATAATGGTGTACAGTTATCAAGAAATTGTTTCCATAGATTTTTATATTTAATCTGAAGACATGTCAGTGGGTCTCATGTGGATCATGTACAAATTGCATACCATTTACATTTTTCATCTTTAGGAACTTTTTGTTCATTTCCTTCCATAAACTGTCCCTATGTCATCTACCTTATTCTCAGAAAGGCCTTCCTTGGTGTAACAGCAACCAATTTAGCAGATACTTAGCCCTTAGTAACTTAGGGCTAAGTATAGAAGGCTGAGCTCAGTATGGAAGGTGTGAACCCTGCCCCGCCTTGAGAGGGTGTGAACTCCTTTGTTGACTGGGATTGGCTGAGACAGGAGGCCAGTATGTGTGTATAATAAGAATTCCAGAGATAGAGAGACATAATTGGGTATCTTCCTCCTGGTGGCTCCAGTTGGAGGAAGTAGGATTGTCCCAGCATCTGGGAGCTGGGCTGCTGGACTGAAGAAGTGAGTTGGAGTGTTCCTGAGAGAGTTTTTCTCCCAGAATCGGGAAGCTGACTGAGATGGAGTTTTCCTGAGACCGAATCTAGTGAAGGCTACCTGGAAGGCTGAGAGGGCTTACCTGGAAGGACTCCTTCCTTCCTTCCTTCCTCCTTGTTGATCCTTGAGTTCCTGTCAACAGAAGTGGTGAAGGGTCTGAGATGTGCCAGACCCTGTGAACTTCAGTGTGTACCAGGGATTGCCTGGAAGACTGGACAAGGACCTGGGAGCTGTCTGTTCTGAATACAAGTGACTGTTTGGTGGATTCAGGTAGGAGCTGGGACCATGAAAGGGGATCCAGGGAATCAGAGTCAAGATGAAGAAAAGGCCTCCCCTTGGATGAAATTGAGGTTTGCTGGACACTGAGGGATGGAGGGTTTGTGTGGTCTTCTAATGACTGTACTTAGTTACCAATGATATTTAGTAATTGTAAATCTAGATTAGTGACTGATTAACTTAATGGTTGCCCTATGAGTGGAAGATTGATTGGTGTATTGTGAATTGGTTGAATGATTAAGTGAAGAAGGTTTCCCCCTCAGGGAAACCAGATCATTATTCTTCTAAATATTGTGGCCACTGTAGTGAAAACTGTGTGGCCATTCTAATGTTAAGCTGTTATGAGGACTATATTGTGATTTTCTGTGAAAAGATGTAATGTTGTGATTATATTGTGATATGTGGTGAATGTTTGCCTTGATTTATAATGGAATAAACAGAGTGTTAACTATACTGTGTAATCTAAATCTTAAAAGCTGTTAACAGCAGCATTCTTTTGTGAATCTTGCTGGTGTATACCGTTACACTTGGTCTTTTAACATTACAAGGATTCTAGCTAAGTATTCAAGCTGTCTACCTATTTTTTTGTGCCTTGCTCTCCCAACTTGACCTGGCTACCTCTTTCTACGGTCAAATATACCTTTAACATAGCCACTTTTCCTTCATAATCCATTATTGGTAATGGCCTGAAACCCTATTTACACCACCAGACAATTTGCTATTGACCTTTGCCTCACCTGCATTCTGATTCTCTAGAGATTGCTTACCATATTTCACTGCATGATCATTGCATATTTTATGGCAAAAATTTTTGCAAAAAAGTGGGGTGTGACCATTATGCAAAACTTAAAAATTGTGCCAATATTACTTGAAAATAATTTATTACTAAACTGTCTTTGGCGCAAGATTAGGGTGCATGTAGTACTCATGAATATATGTTAAAATTGAATACTGACAATGTGGCTGCACTAAGAATTCTAGGTTCCTGACTCACAATGTATGGGAGATAAATATGTATCCATATGCTACTGGTAAATATGTAACTGCTCTATTTACCTCTTTTAAGCTGTATGACAAACAGAATGCCATGCAACAATTATGCAATAAAAGATTGTAAACCAATTTTTGCACTGAAGAACAAAATGGAGCCCTATGATTCTGCAGTGAAATATGATGTTCCACAGTCATAGCCATGTTATATCATTGCAAGGATGCTGGATCCTAAAAGATGTTTTTGTGTCAAGGAGCACCTTTGTATCATGGAAAACATTGCATGTTTTCACAAATGCATTCTAGCCTGCTCTCCACAGCTAAAGGAAGAAACTATCCTTGGTATGGGTAAAGAACACTAGAATCTAACTTTAGAATCAGAGGGTTGAATTCAAATACTACCTCTGATATTATCTGTGTGAACTTTGGCAAGTCTCTCTGCCTCTTAGTATCTTCATCTGTTAAATGAAGGGGATTGGACTAGATGGGTGACAGAGCCCTTCTAGTTCTAGACCTGTGATCCTCTTCCAAATCAGTTCTAGGACCAGTTCACTGTACCTCTGCCATATGTCTTCAAAGTGTAGATACTAATGACTTGACTCAATGTGTTACCCATCTAACTACATATCACAGTACAGACAAAAGACATTTTATATTTTTACTTGACAAAGCCTTGTTGAATGATTGTAGGATTCATTGAGAAAGATCTGAAGTGTTCTAAGATTTGGTGTCATCAGCATCATGCCATGTACAATACAGACATCTAGAGATCCTTTCCATTTCTATGGAATTCCTCTTCTATATGAATTTTATGTATAGCATCCTCTCTATATGACCCTGGTGAATTTTTGCAGGCATATTTTGAGATCATAAAAGATTCTTTAATGGATGCAGCCACAGAAATAACTGCTAAATGACTGTCAGTAACAGGTGAGAAACAAAACAAGGACAAATATACTTGCCAAATTTCAAAGTATTAACCAAAATTTATGAAATTTGGGTTAATGATATTAAGTCATTCTGAATGCGTCTTTTAATACAACTAAAAGATTTTCTGGTGCTCCAGTCACTGCACCACCTAGCTACCCTTGCTCTCTAACACATACTTGAAATTTTATCATGGATACCTAATGTCTAAAGAGATGACTGATTCATTCTTGCCCTGACCTGTTATGAAGGACCTCCAAAGTAAGGACACAGTCCAAGTTAGTGAGTATTTTGTTTCCATCTGGAGATGGAAGGGAATTCAGAGACTATCTTACCCAGTCCTCTCAAAGGATGATTGACAATAAGGATTAAAAAGGATAAGTGACTCAAGCAGAGTCACACAACTAGAGTCAGAAGCAGGATTTGAACCAAAGTCTTCTTAACTGCAAGGCCAGAACTCTGTTCCTTGTGCCAAGAAACCTCTCACTGTCATAAAAAATACCCGTATTCATCTTTAAGTTCTAGTCTTCCACCGTTGTAAGTCATACCCCCAAATACTGTGTTTTTACCTACCCATGTATACATTGTTCCCCCTTACAAGAATACAAATTCCTTGAGGCCAAGGACTTTTTGTTTTTGTTCTCCCAGTATGAGAAACTCTCTTTAATTTTAACCTTGGCAACTATTGTGCAATTTATGGTCATCAAAAGTCATTTGAGGTTCTGAGTGACTTGCCCAAGGTCACATAGTCAGTCTTTGTTCAAAGAGAGACCTGAACGTAGGTCTTCCTGATACAATGACCACCTCTCTATCCAGGAATTTGGAAGGCAGAAATTTGATGAACAAGTTTGCTGATTCTAAAAATGATATTTTTTTAAACAAGCACTTTCTAGTCAATGATTCTTCAAAGAAGTAAATCCTACATCAGTTTCATTCTGTAAGATTTTTATCTGTGAATTACAAAGAAAAATTCAAGTAGCAAATCTGTGTGAGTTCCCTGACATATGTTAAGTTCGAGATGATAAACTGCTATGTCAGTAACAGGATATTTTTTTTAGCAATAGTCAACTTAAATAACAAACCAGACAGAAGAGTTTACACAGCCTTCAAAATGCACCACCAAGAAATATCTCATGTATTGAAATTTTTTTCTTTTGCTAGTCATACTGTTGACTCATAACTTGACATGTGGCTGAAGGTGTAGCTCTGGGAATCCTGTGGATTCATTGGGGGAAAAAATGTCATCATTATTTGGCCCTTATTGAGATGTACTGTGACTCCTTCCAAGTCTTGATTATTGGTGTTGACCTCTATTTCTATCCTTGACTCCTTGTATTCATTTCTAGTCCATTTCTAGGTCGGCTGGTTGCTTGATGTCTTACTATCAACACAAATGCAAGATATGTAAACTCAAAATCATCTTTTTTTCCTTTCCTCTACCCCTCTGTTCCTATCTTGTGCAAATTTAGTCCTTGTCCTACCATAAATTCCCCATAAAAGATCTATACAACATGATGGAGACATTCCCCTGGGTCTTTCAATATTCCATACAGTTCTCAAGACAGTCATCTAATATCAACAACCACTCTTGCTATATAACTGCACCATTTCCTTTTCCTTTTAGTTGGTGGCACAGTAGATAGACCTCTGGGCCTGGAATCAGGAAGACCTAAGTTCATATATAGCCTCAGATGCTTACTACCTGGGCAAGTCATTTAACCTTTTAAGCCTCAGTTTTCTTAATTGTAAAGTTGGGATAATAGAACCTACTTTGTAGGGTTGTTGGGAGGATCAAATGAGATAATATTTATAAAAGTACTTGAGATATAGTAAGTGTTGTGTAAATGCTTATTCCTTTCCCTCTCTTTCCCCCTTTATATGTTACTTGACTATCTTTTATACCACTTTTGTGAAGTTCTTTGGTAACATTCTGAAACTTAATTATACCTACCATATGACTGTCCATTACTTTTTGACTCACCCAAAATTTAACTTCTTCAGAAAACTATAGTGCTTAAAATAGGGGGAGGGGGTCGTTTCTGGTGGTTTCTTTGGATAGCTGAACATGTCTCACAGTTCCTCCAATGCAATCTGTCTTTTTTGCCTGTTCAGTTCTGAGTTCATTTCATTGTCCAACTGTATTACCAATCTCAGATGTCTATTGATAGATTAATTCAGTTGTTCATTCAGCTACCTATCGTAATTGGGATAAAAAAATAAGCATTTTTCATTTGCTTGATATTTTTCTCTTATGGATTGTTAGACTGAAAGTTTTTGAATGGCTACAGAGTTTTTTCTATGGAAGTCCTATAGTCTTCTGGGACCTGAGGTAGTCAGCACAGTGGTATCTACAAACAACTACAAGCACACATACATACATATATGTGTGTGGGTGTGTGTTTCAGTCCTGTCTGACTCTTCTTGATCTTGGCAAAGATACTGGAGTGGTTTAACATTTCCTTCTCCAGCTCATCTTACAGAAGAAAAAAATTTGGACAACAGGGTTAAGTGACTTGCCCAGGGTCACACAGATAGTAAGTATCTAAGACCAGATTTGAATTTAGGTCTTCCTGACTCTAAGTCAAGCATTCTATCCACTAAGCCACCTAGCTGCCCCTAGGTGATGGAGGTTGAGATTAGAGATAGAGATACAGACACATATTGCTTTTCCTGAAAGAAAACTAGCTCCTTGAGAACAGGGACTATTTAATATTTTGTCTTTATATCTTTAACACTTGGCACAATGTTTTGGACATGGTAAGTGCTTAATAAATGTTAGTTGATAGATTGATATAAAGATGAACAATGTTAAACACTATTCCCTTCTGATGTTTTGACCAATAATGCTTAAAATACAGATATTGATCATTCTTATAAAGATTTTGTTGAAATGATAAAGTAAGTATATGGATCATAATTAAAGATATACTTTTTTATTCAATTCAACAAAGATTTAGTAAAGGCCTAGAATGTGCAAGACATGGTACGGAGTGCTCAATCACTTATTTTTTCTAATGATGAAACCATTTGTAAAGCATTCAGCTACAAAAGGTATCATTCAACTGTTATAAGTAATAAAAAGTAGTTTGCTACAGAAATACTGGCAGACGTGTTCCATTTTTCATATGTTAGTTCTCTTTTCAATTTCACTTTCAAGTGTTATTAGGAATATCTGACTCAACCAGGTCTCAAACCAAAATTTCCATAGATTTGTTTTTCCTTCTACAACTCTTCACTGTTTATTAGACAAAGCAGCTCATAATCTTTCACCATTCCCTACATAAGATTTTGCAAATGAGTTTACATTTTAAACTGGTGTTACCCCTTCCTCTTAGCAATATGATCAAATTTGTCTTTCTTGTTGTGGCAATTGTTTTATATGGGTTAAAATTCTATAGTAAATACTAATTATACCCAGTCTGTATCCTTTCCTTCATCCACTTCAATAGTTTGTTTGAATAGGTCAGATTGAAGTTTCTGAGAAACAGGAGCATAATTTCCCAGTGGAAAGATGGCAGCCATGAGGAGGGAAACCAGTTTGCCAAGGTGGGAGTTTCTGAAGCCTGACCTTCCAGAGGAGTGTCAAGAATTTCTGAACCTATAGAAGTGGGAAGAAGATCCATATGTACAAAAATATTTATTGCAGCTGTCTTTGTGGAAACTGGACAATTAAGGAGATACCCATCAATTGGGGAATGGCTAAAAAAGTTTTGGTATATGAATGTAATGGAATACTATTGTGCTATAAGAAATGAGAAGTAGATGGATTTCATATTTACCTAAAGAGGCTTATACAAAATGATTCTAAGTGAAAAGAGCAGAACAAGGAGAAATTTGTACATAATGACAGACATAACATATGTGTGACAATCAGCTTTGATAAACTGGATTCTTCTCAGTAATGCAAGGCTATGAGACAACTCTAAAAGTCTCAGGATGGAAGGAGATATCTAGTCAGAGAAAGATCTAGAAAAGAATAGAGTTTAAATGGAAACTGAAGGAAACTACATGCTCTCATTCTTTTCCATGTTTTGTTTTGTTTTATCTTTCCCATTGTTCATTCCAGCAGTTACAACCCTTCAATACAACCAGACTGATGTCCAATGTATTTGCAGATCCTATAGTTGATTGCATGCCACCATGGAGGGAGGGGGGAGGGAAGGAGGGGAGAAAATTTGAAACTCAAGGGATTGTGGAACTGAATCTTGCAAACTAAAAGTAAATAAACAAATGATTTTTTTTTTAAATTTCTGAGCCTCAGTCCCTTAAATAATGGATAGAGAGAGAGAGAAAAGGATTTTCTAGACGATACCAGTCAAATTCATAGAAAATTTTGGGCCTAGCCTTCTAGATAGGAAAGAGGAATTTTATGGGGGAAAAAGGATTGGGGAAAAGAGGATTATATAGGGGTCATGTAGTTAGAGCATCAGCAAGGAACTGACTCACAATTCAAGAAAACAAAATACCCCTGTCATTGGAGTGTTGAGACAAGCACAGGATCACCGCTTATGAAAGGTGTTTGTATAAACCTTTGAGAATATATCTTATAGTATTCCTTCCATTTCTGAGGTTCTATATTTTCAGAACGTCACTGTTATTGAAATCATCTATCATAGAGTCAATTTTCATATGTAGAAAGTAACTCAAAACAAATGTAGCAAAAAGGTAAACCTACTGATATTTTAGAGGAAGAATCAAATGGTTAAATAAAAGCAATTATTGGATTCATCAAAATGTTCTAGAACTTAATCTTGTCCTGATTGTTATTTATAGCTATAAGACTAAGAAGTCTTCATGCAGTTAAGCATGAAATACAAAGTTAGTGACAAGACAGGATCACTAAGAGTGAAGTCTTAAAATGTAGCCAATTCATTAGCATGGAAATTGTTGCCAACATAGTTTTTTAAGGCAATATTTCTCAGATGATCCCTACCCTCTCCTCTGGACTCTGAATTGCCCAGCTTCAGATAGATTCAGACCTTTTATGTAAAGTCCCTTGACTTCTGATGCCAAAGGATCTAGGAAAAGTAGTGTCAGAATTGTAACTATTGCCAACCCTGTGACATGGTCATCTTCACCTAAATGTTTTAGTAGGGTCAGCTAGGTGGTTCAGTGAATAGAGTGCTGGGTCCCAAGTCAGGAAAAATCATCTTCCTGCATTCAAATCTCACTTCAGATACTTACTAGCTGTTCTTACTTACTAGTTTACAAGTCACTTAACCCTATTTCTACATCAGTAAAATGAGCTGGAGAACGCAAACCATTCCAATATTTCTGCCAAGAAAACCCTAAATGGGGTCACAAAGAGTCAAATATAACTGAAATAACAACAACAGCCCAAAGATTTCAGGCAACTTTCAGTAAAGGATAATGCCAAAGACTTTACCCACTCAACACAGGTACCCAGGGAAAGGCATTTAGAAGCACCAGACATCCACAGTCACACTGCTCTTCCACCAAGTCTTGCCTAGCTCTCTCTCCTTCTAACACACATGGTTTTATTATTGCAGTGTTAACAGGCTAGCTTGAAGATAAACTCAAAGACCCAGCCCTTTAATGCTTTTATATATTACCCAAAGGCAAATCAGTCATGGAAAAGAAGTTAGTGCTTTCCTTCAAATGATTGGTGACAGCTGCTACTCCTCTCCCTTGAAGATTAATTTGCTTATCCTTGACTGTGGTAACACTGTACTGACAAGTTCTATATGTACAAATAATGTTTAAGGACAGGCAAGTTGCTACATTACATATAATGAGTTGGAATGGCACATCTTTAACCAGGAGAAGCAGAAAAAAATGCTCTGAGGACAAACAAAACAGCATCAAACCATAGCAATATTCTGAACCTTGTTTTTTTTTAATGTAATAAATTTTATTTATTTTCTTGTTTACATCGTTCATTTTCATGAGATTTTTGAGTTACAAATTTTCTCCCCATCTTTCCCCTACCCCACCCCCACCCCCAAAACAGCTATCCCACTGTGGAGCCCCTCCCCTGGTCTGCTCTCTAACTTTCTGCTAGGTCAGGGAGGGTCTCCCTATCCCAGCCCCTGTTTATCTTAATTCCGAGTTGCAGGTATTGCAGAGCTTTATATTCTAGGTTCTTTCAGTTCCTCACTTGTCACCCACCCCCGCTGGAAGGACAACCAATTCAATACAGGCTGTGTAGGTGTGATTATACAGAATATCTTCATAGTGGACATATTGTGACAGTGATAGTATGTCCCTCCTTCCTATCCCTCCCCCCC